>CM065725.1:56235712-56400712 GCA_033310375.1 Conus canariensis
GTGCATATCCGTTCGTGTATTAGGATCACAGGGCAGGTCAAGCACCCGTTTGAGCATAGCGAAGTCTGCACGTTCTCCAGTGCCTTTCTAGTCGTACAATTCATCAGTAGCTCTGCTCTTTGTGCCATCCATTCAAATAGCTCCAGGTGGTTTATGTTTAGAATGAATTCCCTGGCTATTCCCTCTAGTCCACAATATCTTGCCGCATATGGCCACCTACAATGTATGCACACAACATATGTTTTGTTAGCTTTCTATGCAGACAGGGAGACAGCCAAAGGAACCGTTAGACAACACACACACACACACACACACACACACACACACACACACACGCACGCACGCACGCACGCACGCACGCACGCACGCACGCACGCACGCACGCACACACACACACACACACACACACACACACACACACACACACACACAAGCGCATGCGTCCACGTGAGCGCCGTGTTGATGCTAGACACTCTCCCTCATTCCGTGCCTTGTGTTGCTCATGTACAACAGCGGTCGTTTGGGTCGTCGTCGACTTCCAAAGTACTAAGTGTCTTAACAGTGGAAGGTTATATTCGTCGTTCCCACTCTGCTAGTGTGGAATTGTCAGTTATTGTAAAACATATTCTTCATGTTTTCAAGCGATCCATTTTAATTGTCTCTGTTATGAGGATGTTCTGCGATAACTGTTGTGCTCGAGGAGAACTTGCTGATTCAGTAGATCCACCAACAGCAATGAACAACGGCATACTCAGAATTCCATTAAAGAGCCTTTTTTTTGGACTGAATATGCCGGTATTTACTCTTTTGCATGCAGTGAATTTTGACTTTATGACCGTTAGTAAACCGATGCATGATTAAACCGATGATAAGTATGTGGTATATGAAATAAGAATAATCGATAGGCCTATGTATTGAATACAGATAAAGAAATAAGACACATAAATCGGCTGCATGCGGAGTTTGCTTTTTCACTAGGTCAGACAATGAATATGAGCCTCTATGAACAAAACACTGAACACAACAAACTAATCATCAGAACATATCAACAGAATTCAACATATCATGTGTCCACAGTTTCCCTGGCAATCAGACGTCGGAGTTCCTGTGGACAGGAGCTGGGTCGCAGACGCCACTCGACTGGAGAAGTATCCCACAGCGACTACGAGGAACTGGACACTGTAAAGAAGACTATAGCTTCCACTGTCACGGCTGCAAAGGGCATCAGTCTGGACCGACCCCCGAACTACCTGCCCGACCCCCCTCCTTCTTTGCACAGGAGGAAAAGGCGCAGACTCACACCAGGAAAAAGCTGACCACAGCGTTGGGAGTTCTGCAGGGTCTTCGCTCGATTTCCTTTAGGTCAGTTTGGGCTCGAAAGGCAGCCTTTGTGTGTGTGTGTGTGTGTGTGTGTGTGTGTGTGTGTGTGTGTGTGTGTGTGTGTGTGTGTGTGTGTGTATGAAACTGTTGTCACCTGAAATTTCATTCCATGTGAATTTTTAGATGAGAAAAAAGGGAGTGATTTTTTACCAGGTAGATTCCTAAGAAATATCGGTGCAGATAGAGCCCAGAATCTGCCATTTCCTTTGGTTTTGAAATGGCGTGTTTCACAAACAGCTGACTTAATTCAAATGGGACTGGATGTAGTGGTTACAGAGAGGCGGAACAGTTTGGATTGGGGTCGGAAAAGGGATTTATTGCCAGAGCAAGGGAACGTACAAGTGATGCTGGGGGGAAGCCGTTGGTTCAGGACCCGGATGCCCAGACGAAGTTTGATTACTTAAATACAATCACAATACTCGACATCTCCCCCCTTTTAAGATGGACACATCATGTCATATAGTTAATCATTTAAAGTTCATTGAAGAACCGAAGGGGTGAGAATTCTTTGATTCTTCCAAATAGATTGTTCATGCATTTTTTTTTTACTTTCAGCAGAATCTTCAGTCTTTTTGTGCATTTCCAAAAATTATCATTATTATTTTTATTTTTACGAGTCTTGATGTGCTCTTTCAACGGAACACAAACGCTTCCCAAATTTAAACATCAACAAACAGAAACCAATAAACTTTGGAATCAACACTAGAGTGTCTATCATATGCTCCTAGTCCTGGAAGCGGGCTGGAGTTTTTACAGGTCTCCCACTACTACGGGTCGTTCGGACAGATCAGCTGCGGGCCGTCCAAGGAGGTTCACTGCCTGTTGTCGGGACTGGTCCACCGGAAACTGGGACTGGCTGAACTACAGCGTTCTTCAGTGTCCGCCCCTGGTTAGTGCTGTGGGTCTGTGTGCAAGGCTGGACTGTATGATGGTTGGCTGTACTCCCCGTAGGTCGTTGAGGTGAAGACATTGGCCTGTCTTCTTGATGACTGGATGGTCTGTCTTCTTGAGAACTCGACTTGTCAGGAGTCACCAGATTTGGCCCAACTTTGCTGACATGATTTTGTGGCTTCTTTTTCCTGGCAGACTAGTCTATTGCTAGTGGGTGTCAAGCAAGAGTGCCAAGGGACAGGAGGTTAGGGAAGGTTAGGGGAATTTGAGCATGGGTTTGAAGACTGTACCCGCCTCTCTGTCATGACTGTTGGCTTCAGGCGTCGCCGGTTTCTTCTAAAGAGACCTCTTGAAGTCTGGATCAAGTGGGACCTTGGATAACATTCTTCTTTTACTACTGCAGGGTATCTCCATTGTTTTTCGTGGTCCACTTTCTGCAACACCCATTCTTCTTGTTTCAGTGGACGAAGAGAGGTAGCTCCATGACGTTTACTGAAATTCCACTGATTTCGTTCTTTGTTTTTCTTGTCTTTCTTCTCAATAGACTTTCTGTTGCTTGGATTTGGCTTCAAGTTTTCTGGAAGGGTTGGAAGTGTCGTTCTCAGGCTTCTGTCGAAAAGCAGTTCAGCCGGACTCTTCCCTGTTGGTGAGGTAGGAGTTGATATGTAGACGAGCAGAGCTTTTAAAACGTCTTCTTGTGCCAAAATCTTCTTTGCTGCTTGAACCGCTCGTTCAGCCTCACCATTGCCTTGGGGATAATGACGACTTGTTGTGACGTGGCTGAATCCACATTGCTGAGAAAACTGGTGAAATTCAGAGGATGAAAATTGAGGTCTATTGTCGCTGACGACGATCGGTGGAATCCCATGATGGGCAAACATGTTTTTCATCTTGCAGTCTTTGAGCATGTCCTGGCAAGATGCGCTATCTCTAAATAGCGTGAATGATAGTCAGTGTCTATCTAGTATTGTTGCCCTCAAATCTCGCATATATCTGCGGCGATCTTCTCAAATGGGAGATTTGGCAGCTCAGAAGAAATCAGGGGTTCTCTTCTCTGTTTTGTTCTACTTTCCTGGCAGTGCTGACAGTTGTTCACTGTGTCTTTGATCTTTTCATTGATCCCAGGCCACCATCCACTTGAATTGGCACGTTCTCTGTATTTACTGATCCCAAGATGTCCTTCATGAATCTTGCTCAACATCTCTTCTCTCAGTGTTTGTGGAATAACGATTCTATTCCCCTTGACAAATAATCCTTGATACTTGCTGAGTTCATTGCGATGAGGACAGAATTCACGCAGGTCTTCTTCAACGTCACTGACTATTTTGGCGATTGTGTATTTCGGTGTCTTCAGTATGATCGGGTCTGTTCTGCTTTCTTTGGCAATTTCTTGAAGTTTCTTGTCTGAAGCTGGCCAAGACTGTCTGACTGAGCTTCTTGCTCTTTGTTTCTTTTTCTTCTGTTTCCTGCAGCGAACTTCTTGAGAGAGCATCTGGTACTACAAGCCTTTTGCCGGGAATGTATTCTACTTGCATGCTGAACCTCACAAGTCTCATCAGCATGCGCTGGCAGCGCAGAGGTGTGTCCTGAAGATCTCTTGTGCTCATAAGAGGGATCAGAGGTTTGTGGTCGGTGTGAACTTTGAACTTTTCCAGTCTGACGAGGTAGCGACCAAAACGCTCGCATGCCCATACCACCGCTAAGCATTCTTTTTCTATTTGCACATACTTGTGTTCTGTTGGCGTCAGAGTGCGAGAACACTACGCAACTGGTTTCAGCGTGCCTCCATGCTCTTGAAGGAGGACTCCCCCAATCCCAATGGAACTAGCATCTGCGCTGACAATGGTAGGCTTATTGACATCCAAGTATGCAAGAATGGGTGCAGTTGTCAACAATTTCTTCACCGTTGCAATGGCTTGCTTCTGTGGGGTGCCCCATGTCCATTCTTTGTCTTTTTCTTATAGCTCCATTACTGGCCTCAAGGTTGACAACAGGTTTGGGATGAATCGTCCCAGGTAGATGATGATGCCCAACGTCCCTCTCAACTCATTGACGTTTGTAGGCTCAGGCATGTTGACAATGGCTGCAATCTTCGCTGGATCTGGAGAGATGCCTTCTTTGCTAATGCAATGCCCGAGGAATTCTATTTCCTTCTTTCTCAGCTCGCATTTCTCTTCGTTCAACTTCAGGTTTGCCTTGGACAACTTTTCCAGTGTTTTCTTGAGGTGAACTTCATGTTCTGCTTCAGTGGCACTGTGGACAAAAATGTCATCGAAATACCAGTTCACATGGTCAATCTCACTCAGCAGGGACTCCATAGTTCTCTGGAATATTTCCAGAGCAGAGGATATTCCAAACGGCAATCTCTTGTAGAAGTATTGCCCGTAGGGAGTGATGAACGTTGTCAACTTTGCTGTTTCCCTGTCAAGCAGTAACTGCCAAAAACCGGAGGTCGCGTCAAGTTTGCTGAAAATTGTGAACCCTTCCATTTTATGTAAGATATCCAATGTTGGCAAAATGTCCCTCTCTCTTTTGACTGCAGTGTTGAGTTCCTTCAAATCCGTGCAGATTCTGATTTTTTTCTGATTTCTTTATCACAGGAACTATGGGTGAGCACCAGTCAGTAGGCTCCGTGACCTTTTCAATTATTCCCTTGTCTTCCATCCTGTGCAGTTCTTCCTTGACCTTGTACAGAAGAGGGAAGGGAATTATCTTGCAACGCTTACACTGTATGGTGCTGCGTTGTCTTCCAAGATGATTTTGACTGGTTGACACTGAATAGGTTTGTCTCCAACTCTCCAAATGGTAAGTTAACATCATCGATCTTCTTCACAAGGTTCATCTGGGAACTTGTTGTACGGCTCAACAGATTTTCAGTGGAGCTGTCAATAACATAGATACGAAGATCATATTCTTGTCCTTTAACCTTGGCGCTAGCATCAAACATGCCACGACAGCTTAACTGTCCACCAGGGCTGTTGAACTTGGTTTTAGTCGCTCGGAGTTGAGGACGAGCCTAAAGTTTGTTGAAAGTGGCGGACGACATGACAGTTGCATCAGCTCCTGGGTCTATATTGAATGAGATTTCGTCACCTAGGATTATCAGCGTCTCTCTCTATGGGTCAGCAGAATTTGTGACTGAACCGAAGTAGAATACTGATTCTTCTTCACTATTTTCTTCCTCCTCTGGAGTCTGGAAGTAAGAATATTTGTTCTTTTCAACGAGGTCGAGCGACGATTTTCATCGACAGCACACTTAAAAGTGATTCAGTTTCATGCACTTGTGCACTTCTTCCCTCTGGCCGGACAGTCTGTGGGCTGAGGACCATGCACTTGTCCACACCTACTGCAGTTTGTTTTGTTTGTTCCTGCATTAGCTTCTACGTAGCGTCTTCTACCCCTATTTCTATATTTGCTGCTGGCCGTTCCTCTACCTCTTGTTGCTGTACCACCTCTGCTGCCGCTGAAGTTGCTGCCTCGCCGGCTTTTGCCGCGTTGCCCAGCACCTCGACGCTCGACGTAATCGACGTGTCGATGATCCTCTCTTTGCGCTGAGATTTGAGTTTTAACTTGTTCGTGTTGCCTAACCTGTTGTATTGCTTCCTTAAAAGTAAGCTTTGACTGAAGTTGCAGCTTTTCAGAAAGTTCTTTGTCTCTCAGTCCAATGACTAATCTATATCTCGGATAGTATCAGCTTTGTTAGGAAAGTCAGCATGTTCGGCGAGTTCATAGAGAGCTCGAATTTAACCTTCAGTATTTTCGTCTGGCGGCTGCAGTCTGCTAAGTGCTATGAAACACTGCGCGTTCGTGTACAACATTCACTAGGCTACGGGAGTGAAATGACGATCAAATGCTGTCATGACGTCATCGAAAGTCGGTAGGCTAACGTTAAACGTAGCGCAAATCTTCTCAGATTCCGCGCCCATCGAGTACAAGAGACTTGCAATTTCGACATGAAGCTCTTCTTTCTTGAGCTTTGAAGCTATTCTGTATTTCAAAAATCGTTGTCTCCACGCTGGCCTTTGTTCAGGTTTGGAAATGTCAAACGATGGCGGAGGCTTGTGAAGGCAGACAGACAAAACTAATCCCCAACTTAGAGAACAGAAGAATTAGGAGAGAGAAGATGGTGACACAAACAACCAACAAACGAACGAACGAACGAACGAAATGACGCGATAGATGGAGAAAAAGTAAGATGAGAGAGAGAGAGAGAGAGAGAGAGAGAGAGAGAGAGGACAAGAAAAGATACAGAACAGGGGAAATCACTCTGACTCTACAGGGAGGGGCGAGGAAGGCTCTTGCTTACTCAGACGAAACAAGTGGCTTACAATTTTATATCGCTTTTTAATTTGTCCCACTAAACAATTCCAATTCAACAATCAGCCACTTGTTTATTTAACCAGAACACATCATTGATTTCAGGTCAAAAGGATTTCAAAATCGAGATTAAGGTTAACATCAACCACTGAAAATAATCAAAACGAGTTTAGGCCAATATAAGCATTATCCCATCCCTTCTATAAACTCTAAGGTGCCGCAGGTATATTGAGACGGGGCAGCAGAGTATGGAGATTTGCGGGCTAGACCAGGGGCAACTTTGGGTGCAGGGTTAACGAGGGTAATTGGGCAAGGTCGGAGGGAGGCGAGGGTAAGGAGGAAAATAAAGGTGCGGCAAAGACGACGAAGTGGAAGAAAACGGGCCCCTTGAATTAAAAGACCGCTTTGCCAATTTTGTTTTCCTTCTAGGTGGACAATGTGTTTCTTTCTCTCTTCAGCCAATCAAAGGGAAGATATTCTCTATGTCAAGAAAGAGGAAGTAGCTTGTGGAACTTGGTTATTCTTTCTCTCAATCAATTAATTTTCAACCCCCAAAATAATTACTTCTAGTAACTTCCTCCACCAGATTTTTATATACCAAGAATGCAAATAGTAAGCTAGAACAAAATCAAAATTTATTAGCTTCAATTCCGCAACCTTCTTTTTACAACAACTCAAGGGGGTCAACTCTCCAAGGGAAACAACTTTTTATCAAAAGACTAAAATTATGGTTTGGACTATGTTTGTGTAGACCAGCTCTCTGTCATGTTGTCTACACTTGAAAGACATAATCTACCGGCAGGCGAAACTTTCGTCAATTAAAAAAAAAAAAAAAAAAAAAAAAAAAAAATGATGAACTGATCTTTTTCGCAGAAGTATGAATGAGTTTCTGAAGATGAGCACCGCTGCTACTACCATGTAGTGATTACAGAGAGGCGGAACAGTTTGGAGTGGGGTTGGAAAAGAGATTTATTGCCAGAGCAAGGGAACGTACAAGTGATGAGGGGGAAGCCGTTGGATCAGGACCCGGATGTCCAGATGAAGTCCTATTACATATATACAATCACAATACTCGACACTGGATACTGACGAATAAGAACAAAATTCCAATTGAAACTGGAACATACAAGTTTAATTAAACCAAACATTTATAGAAGCTAAGATTTTCCTTTACTCCTTTCTCATTCACAAGCCAGTGGAAATACCTTCCAGTGACTTTTAGTGTGCCTTTGATCAATGGAAGGCCACAGAACTGAGGTGCTTTCTGTAACTAAAGAAGCCTGTCGGACATGCCAGTTCTTACCCTCTGCTGGTACAATGATATAACATATAGCGGCACATACATCCGACAACACCTATGACTAGGAAGCAAGAGACAAGAAGTTATTATTTTTTCAACAGTGTGTTGACAGGGTGGGGTAAGGGTAAGGGGATGAAGGGGAGGCAGGACCCTTGGGTGGAGGATGGGAGGGGGTGGGGTTCCAGAACTGTTTTTGTTTTTTTTGTTTTGTACGTTGGCTTTTTGATAGCTCAGATGTGCATCTGAACGACACGACTCTATTCATGTCACTGACCACAAGCCCATAAACTGGTAAAATGTATATCATCTCTCTCTCTCTCTCTCTCTCTCTCTCTCTCTCTCTCTCTCTCTCCCTCTCTCTCTCTCTCTCTCTCTCTCTCTGTGTTGCTGTCAGATCTTTCAGACCGCCTTAGTGGCATCACTCCCATACCGCTCATTTTGGCTTCCATACATACAACCACACTCATGATCACCCTGTTCAACACTTGACACAGCAGTTCATTAGGAACAGTCCATATCAAATCGTCATTAGGTAATCCAGCAGACACACTGCCCTGCTGCCAAGTCACTTCAGTGATGTTCTGTAGCGCCGTATAAAATGGTTATTTGATTTATTGACCAATAGATCAGTTAATGCACATTACTCACTAAATTACAAGCATTCTGTATGTGAGGAAGGGGGGGGGGGGGGGGGGAGGGAGGGGGGGAGGGAAGAGGGAGGAGGGGGGGAGGGTGCACGCGAAGTCAGACGTGGTGGTGGTGGGAGAGGGGGGTCCAAGGTGCCAGGGCTGCCCCTGGCTTCTCCCCTCGACCCCAAGAGCTCAATTGCCCCCCACTTCCCCCGGAGTTTAAGGAACACTGTCATCTCTCCCCAGCTGGCGAAAATGTCTTTTTTTGGGGGGAGCAGGTTTGAAAATCCACCCTATTGTTAGTGTGCTATCAGACGAAAATAAAAATGATTCTAAAAGTCCATTCAGAGAGCTACAGAATTTCGGAAGAAACCATCCTTCCCTCTTTTTTTTTCCGGAGAAAACTTAAGAAGAGGATTCCCACCCCCTCTCCACGCGCTTTTAATAATATTGGGACTTAAGAGTTGTTCCGGTCTCCGCCCCCACCTTCATCCCATACCCTTCAGTCCACTTTGACAAAACACCTGATATGCCTTGTCATGTTTTCCCCCTCCCTGCACTGAAAGAGGACCGCCAGTTCCCGCTTTGGACCCCCATCCTCTCTGTAACTGACCCAGCCTTGGTGCGTGCATGCGTGTGTGTGTGTGTGTGTGTGTGCGCGCGCGGCGCGTGTGTGTGTGTGTGTGTGTGTGTGTGTGTGTGTGTGGTGTGTGTGTGTTTATATCAGTACACATAAGAGTTAATTTGACAAGAGAATGGTTTCAGTGAGTGAGTGAGTGAGTCAGTGTGTGAGTTAGTGAGTGTGTGTGTGTGTGTGGGCGCGCGCGTATGTGTGTGTGTGTATGTGTGTGTGTGTGTGTGTGTGTGTGTGTGTGTGTGTGTGTACGCGCGCGCGTGTGTGTGTGCCTAGGTGTCTGTTGCGTGTGTGTGTGTGTGTGTGTGTGTGTGTGTGTGTGTGTGTTTGTGTGTGTGGTGTGTGTGTGTGTGTGTGTGTGTGTGTGTGTGTGTGTGTTAGTTAATGCACGCACGCAGGCACACTTTTGCATCACTCAGCTTTTACTAACCGTACAAACATTGTTTGAATCTCTGATTAGGTAATGTTGGACTGCTATCAGCCGTATTACCTGAAAACGGTATCAGTATAAATAAATGCAATAAAAACAAGCCGCAATATCTTGGCATGAAACTTAGATGACACGTAATGTTTGCAATGAAAGTGTTGTTCTCACAGTGACAATACATAATGTGATCTAAACAAAAATACTGCATTACGGTAATACAGGGCAATAACAGTGTAATATAATGTGAAGTATGTGTTGTACGGTGCAGAGATAGCAAACATGGGGACAGCAGCAGCCAGGAAACCCTGACATGCAGCAAGCACAAAGAAGGCTTTCTGTCCCGCTCCAGCAGCATGGACCTCTATGACACTATCAGTGACATCGGCTTCACCAGGCCCTCCAGGCGGAGCTCTTCAGACATCACCCCTGTCACCTCCTTTCCTGACCTTCGTTTACCGGATCACGTGGGCAATCCCAGGCCCAAAAGTGTGATGTCTGCCCCACGCACTCCTCTGATCCAGGCAGCTCATGGGTCTGAGGGGCTCGTCCGTAATAGTGGAACCGAAAGCCAGTCCCAGGCACAGCCTCTGAATCTGTTGTCGTTTTCGGAGATGGACGTGTCACAAAGAGAGGGAACCAGGTCAAGGCAGAGGAGAAGCGGTAAGTCTGCCCTGATGGACTTTTTCTTCGATGATGTCTCTTTCCATCTGAACCCCATGGTCACGGGGGATCTGACTGCTGGCAAGGGGCAGCGGGCGTCAGCCTCAGACACCAACCTCATTTCTCCCAGTTCGCCCAGTCAACCCATGTATCTGGAAGGGAACCAGAGTGGGCTAACCAATGAAGACTGGGCCGATTTTTCTCATTTTGCTCTGAAAGGGGTTAATCCTGCAGGCTCCCACCAGTCAAGTCATCCGTTTGTGGATTTTCCTTCTTGGCCCCATGTCACGCTTCCGGGTGAACCCACCGTGGGAACATGTTCAGGAGAAACAGAGTCTGTGTACATTGACATGAGGAGACAAAGGTCAGAGGACAAGGGTAATGCCTGTGAATACGTGGGCTCTGAGGATGTCAGCAGAGATAAGGCGTTTGAGGATTTCTTGCTGTTTCAGTGAACACTTTTAGCTGTGGGCAGACTAGCTTTAGTCAGAAACTCTTGGCAATAGACGTCCTCTAAATCAGGCAAACGGTTGATAAACTCACAGAAAAACGCCTTCGCTTTGTCCCTCCATGGAACAGTTCAGACTGTGCATGGATTCAACCGCAACACAAAGAAAGAATTGGAGGCCTGATATGTCTTTCGAAAGAAATTGTAAATGGGTAGAAGAGCCTGCAAGCTGCCCCGCTTATATTCCAATCTGCCATGAACAATGTGCAATGTATATGGATGAACTTATGCTTCGAAGCCGTCTGTGAATAGAGAGAATTCTAATAACTTGGGAAACTGTTGATCATGTTAATGTATGTGCTCATTCTATACCTGTAAATCCTTGCCGAAAATTCACCTACAAATAAAATAACCTTGTAAATTAATTCATGGCAAATAAGTAGGCCCTACATTCGTCGACATATATCTGTGAATATGTTCATCAGTGAAAATGAATATATCACATGTATGAACATTTCTTTGGAAAGTAATTTGTAAATGCATACTTAAACATTCTTAACTAAAAACGAGTGTCGGTAAAAGAAAAATATTATCGTATACATTAAACCAATCGATTAAAAGCAGTACAGATATACTACAGCTACGGTATAATCACATACGTACCTTATGTTCTGATCTAACTGGAAGGCTTGGCTTGCAGCAGAAGCAGAAATCCTAAAGTTTCTAAAAGAAGAGTTTCGTGCACAAAAAGTTCACAACATGTTTGTTAACGTGTCTCTGATTTACGCATTAATCAAATCAAATCAAATACCCGTCATAATGTTTCACTTAAAGTGGTATTTCATTTTTGAAATATTTGATGTCACTTCGCGAAGGAGTGTACTGGCATTGTAATGTGTCTGTTATTGGAGGTGAATTTGCTTCATCATCATTCTGTTGACAATTTACAACAGCATTTGATATTCGGAGGCTATCTTTGACCTACGATCGGTCATGAATTTGTAGGCGGATGTCTTCGAAGTAAAAAAAAAAAACTAGTTCCGCTTTCAATTCAAGCAGTGATAATGACGTTATGTGATTCCCAGAAAGATCAGTTGACATTTCAGTAAACTGACATTCGGTGGGGGTTCCGTCGTACTCTGCCCACAACTGTATGTGGGTGACGTTTTTGTTTCAATGCTTTTTTCTCATGACATTATAGGGTGCTTTTAAAGGCTACTCTTTCCATTTATTCCCTCCAACTCATTTGTAAGAATTTTGTGAACTGCATCATAATGCCATATTTAAGTGGACACTCAGGCTATATGAATCTTTGACCTTTGATATGGTTTAATCTGGCCATTAAATGATCTGAGTTGTCTGAAACAGAATAATTGGACGTACATTTGTTTGAAAACATATTGATTTTCTTTGCAGGTCAGTTTGGTGTGGAAAACAATGCCTAAATATTGATACTTTCCACTTTGTTTCACTGTCTTATGTATTACTCTGACATTTCTTCCTGGATTTGTTAATATTTAACTGATTTCAGCATCAGATGTTGAACGTTAAGAAACCCTGGGGAAATGACACTGATTTAAGAAATGAAACAAGAACAGAGGAGAGTTACGATCAAGGGAAAGACAGTAACATAAGTTGGCTGTCATCAGTATTTAAACACTATTATCGAAAATAATTTGACTTGTAAAGAACATAATTATAGATGTGATTATCAAAAAAGCGCTCACAGATTATTCGGTCCAAGAAAACTCAGGTAATTTAATGTCTAGAAGAAAATACTGGAAATGTTTTACAGGTCAACTGTTGAACGCGTGCTGGATTTTGACAGCACTGTTGGGATGGACATATCTCTGAGGGAGACAAGGGCATATAGAGAAAAGAGCCGGTGGTGTGGATGCTCGCAAACAAGATGACCTATGTTTATTACACGGCGATCCACTTGCGACTGACGGCTAATATTCACGGAGTAATTTTTCAGATTGAATGAAGGTGATGGCTGGTCCCTATATGAGTACAGTTCAACACCTCCAACCTTTTACACTACCCAGAACCCTCAACACCTTCAGTGACATTCGATATTCGGTTCACTAGTCTCTGAGACTGCCTTATCAAAACCCCTACTTGTCTTAAATTTCTAATTTGTAAACAAAATTTGTCTTATTAAGCTTGAGAGAATTGTGAACCGCTGAGATTGTTGCGCATGAATGTCATGTTTCACACGTTTTATTTACAAACGTGTATGTTCAAGATATGGGAAACAACAACAACACAAATCACACACACACACACACACACACACACACACACACACGCACACACACACACACACACACACACACACATACACACGCGCGCGCGTGCGCGCGCGCGCGAGAGAGAGAGAGCACAAGGTACTTACTATCAAGGAAACCGAGATGTTCATATTTCAACATCATGCTTTTCTTAAAATGAAATATACTCAGAGGCATAAAAAACGCGAAAACAAACTGTATAGAAATTTGGATGTAATTTGGCCAACGATTCCTTTGAACTGGTAATATAAAGTGAGAAAAAGCAATCAACCACCGCAAAAGTGTCCTTTCAAAGTTCATTCTGGTAGAAAATAAGGTCACGTGAACTTGATCTTGACCCTGTGTTAACAGCAGAATGTCAGTATCTGGTGTGACCACCTCGAGCATTGATCACAGCTGTGCACCTGCGGTACATCGAGCGCACCAGAGTGTTGGTCTGCCTCTGGGGGACTTGCCACCACACCTGGCCCACAGCAACAGCAAGCTGAGCTGCTGTCTGGGGTCTGGGGTTGAGCTGGTTCAACTGCCTCTGAAGGGCATCCCAGAAATGCTCTATTGGGTTAAGGTCGGGAGAACGGGCTGGGTGAGGCAGCAGATTGATGTTGTTCTGCCTCAGGAAGTTCTGCGTAGCACAGGCAATGTGCGGCCTTGCGTTGTCCTGCTGAAACAGGTTCTGTGGATGCCGCTGGAAATGCGGCAGGATGTGGGGCCTCAGAACTTGGTCGATGTAATGAACAGCAGTGACCCCGTTACCACGTCCTGGACCCACATTCTGGAAGATGACTGGCCCAATACGGCGATTCATGCCGATAGCCCCCCAGATCATGATGCTTTCACCACCCCATGGGTCCCTTTCGGTGATGTTGGCATCCGTGAAGCATTCCCCCGCTCTTCTCCAGATCCGGATGCGGCCATCGCCTGGGTCGACGCAGAACCAGCTTTCATCACTGAAGAGGACTCGGCCCCAGTCCCGATGGCGCCAATGCACGTGGATCTGTGCCCACTGCAGACGGTTCTGGCGATGCTGGAGTGTCAGGATAGGTCGCCGGGCTGGACGTCTGCATTGGAGACCAACTGTGTTCAGTCGGCGACGCACGGTCCTGCAGCTGATTGGCCTGCCATGGTTGCTGACGGTGTTCCTGGCTGTGTTGGCAGCGGTTTGGTAAGGCTCCCGTCGATGCTGACGCAGAAGATGGCGGTCTTGGGCTGCTGTGGTGACCCTCGGTCTGCCGCTCCTCGGTCTGTCATCAGTGGTGTTTCTTGCTTGAAAGCGGTCCAGAAGGCGATAGACGGTGGAAATGTGGACTCCGAATGCGATAGCGACCTGCCTCATTGGAACCCCGGCCTGCAGTTGCCCCATTGCTATGCAACGATCTTGACGAGAAAGTCTCGGCATTATGTTGGCGCCGCTGGAACAGATAATTTGAACTTTTTGGGGTTTGGAAATTTATAGCCCCACAATCGGGGCCACATTGAGTTGCAATTCACATTGATGCACGTGGCGTAGGTAGTCCACATGGCAAATGCACTCCTCGTGCCAAAAACGCTGACCCGGCAACATTCATCCACTGTTACGAGGTTACAACTGGCCAAGACACCACGTACTGCTAATGTTGCACGTGCCAACTAACATTGCTTACGTCCTGTTCACAATGTGAACAGTCGTGCACTGTCTCTATTTTTCGCGTTTTTTATGCCTCTGAGTATATTTCGGGAAGTGTGTGTGTGCGTGCGCGCGCACGTGTGTGTGCGTGTGTGCATGTGTGTGTGTGTGTGTGTGATTTTTTTGTTTGTTTCCCAGTAATATTGTCAGTGTTGTCCAATAAAGCGTTGTGAACCTTTTTTCATCAGAGAAAATCTTAAAGAAGGCATAGATGATGGTGAATTGTATTGTACCTGTTATGTTAAAACATTACTCTGGACTTGTCTGTGGAAAACGGGGTGAAACACTTGAGACATAGGGACAAACACACTGCATTCAGAACAGCACAAACGGCATCCAGTGAACTCTTCTCATGTTCGTGGGACGTGGTGCACAGTCTGATCGGGGTAGCCAAATCTTAACGTGGGGATGACAGTGTCCAGAGGCAGCTACTTTTCTTTTGTTGACTGACATCATATCACGGTGTCTGTTTCCAACCTTAACGAGTTCTCTCCACTAAGGCGTTGGGGCCGATAAGGCCATGGGCAGTAGGCCAGCCACGCACACTCTAACCAGCTGGAAAAACATACTCTACGTGTGCTTGAGTGACGTTGTACTGCACTGAAAGCCACGAACAGCAATTTGTTCGTCCCCTACCAAAGTTTTCTGGAACAGTTTACTAGTTTTCCAGTTTGTGATAATTTACTTGTAAAGTACTCTGCAATGCTTGAGCGATTTTCTCCTGCATGTACAGTCATAAACAGCAGTATGTTAGTCCCCTCACCGAGGTTTTCCGAATAGGCGTATACTAGTTTACCATTTTGTGTTTATTTACTTGTAATCATCCATATGCTCACGAAGGCTAAAGGAAATATATATTGAAATTTGTGGCTGAAAGTTTTATGTGTGTGTTTTAATGTTGATCAAACTACAGAAAGAAACAAGCGCAGATAATAGAAAAATAACTGAAAACCGGACGGTACACATATCTAGTGTTATCTTACACTACAGCCTACAGCAAGGAAAAGAAGACACGGTACGTATGGAGGCTTGTATTGCTCATGACATCATAAAATGTGAACACCGAAAGAGTGTCTCTTTTGTCCGTTCTTCCTGAAAGAGTACCACCACCTCCCCAAAACTTTGATAAACCAAGGTGGTGTTCTGAAATCTTACAGAAACATAACGGTTGCACTGATTGCAACAAGAATACAACACTGTGTCACATCATTGTCACACTCACTACCTGATCACTTATAACTGTTGATAGTTTGGGATAAGTGGCAATAGTAGTAGTATGGTACTACTTGTACCAATTGTACCTCTTGCTCTAGTGATACTAATGGGACTGTCCTGGGACCTAGTGCGATTCATTAGAGCTGTAATGGGCCCTAGTGCAACTGAAGGTACTACACCGCGACGTGCTTGTGCTCGTGGTACTGTCCTCGGTCCTAGTGGTACTATCCGTACTGTCCGCGAACCAATGGAACTAATGGTACTGTCGTGGAGTTCAGTGGTACTAATGGTGCTGTCCTGGGACTAGTTGTACAAGGGGTACTAACTGTATTGTCCTAGACTTTACAGATGCTGATGGTACTGAACTGGGTCCTAGTAGAACTAGTTGTACTGTCTTGGTCCCTGATGGTATTAATAATATTGTCTTGGGGCCTAGTGGTACCAATGGCACTTTCCTGAGATCTAGTGGTACTTACGCACTGTTCTGGGCTCTTGTAGAACTATTAGTATTGTCCAGGTTCTAGTAGCACTAATGGTACTGTTCTGGGCCCCAGAAGTACTAATGGTACAAACCTGTGCCATAGTGGTGCTAGTGGTACAGTCCCGGGCATGTGTGGTGCCCATGGTACAGTCCCGGGCATGTGTGGTGCCCATGGTACAGTCCCGGGCATGTGTGGTGCCCATGGTACAGTCCCGGGCGCTAGTGGTGAAAGTGGTACAGTCCCGGGCCCAAGTGGTGCTAATGATACAGTTCTGGGCCCTAGTAGTATTAATGGTGCCATTAGTGTTCATACCCCTTGCCTTAGGGATAATAATAGTACTGTCTGAAGCCCTATAATTAGTGCTTATGGTATTGTCATGCCCTTAATGGTATTAATCGTACATTTGTGGGCGCTAGCCAGAGGTACAATTGGTACTGTACTGGGCCCTAATGGTACTAATCGTTCTGTTCAGGACCTAGGGTACTAATGGTACTGTCTGAAGCCTTATTGATACAAATGGCACTGCCTTGGCACTAGTGGTACTAATGGTACTGTTTGTAGCCTAGCTAGGGGTACAACTGGTACCGTGCTAGGCTCAAGTGGTACTAATGGTACTAAGGCCCAAACTAGGGGCACAATTGGTACTGTCCTGGGCCCTAATGGAACTGCCTAGGCCCTAGAGGTACTAATGAAACTATCTAGGGCCCTAGTGCTATCTATGATACGGTGTTGTGTATTCTTGATTTGTGCCATGTTTTTGATGTATTGAAAGGGTTCCCATCTCCACGGGAGGTAGATTCAATTAGTGAACTACCTGAGGGCTTTTTTTTCTCTTCTTATTCTTCCTTACTATTTTGGATCTTCAGCTCTCTTGGTTTCTACCTCTGCTCTATTTAAATCTCTCCCTCCTCACTCTACAATAAACTTCTGTCTTACATAATTTACCTGTTGGCGTCTTTCTTATTTTACACAGGGCCTTTCTGGTTGGTGTGTGTTCATGCTCCCTTTTTTAAAAATGTTGTATAGTTCAGTTTTGAATTCTTTGGCATAAATTGTTATATGTATGATTTCGACGGCACACAATTTTTGGGTCATTTAAAAAAAAAACAGCGCCCTATATTCACAGTTTTCAAAATTTTATTAGCATTTTCTTAAATAACTTTCGGAAATCTTGCTTCTAAATTACATTCTTTCAGAGCAATTTTCAAAATTTTGATCTTTTCTCTTTTTCGGACCTCACTTCAATTAAGTAAACCATTTTCATCTGAGGGTGCATCTGCACAAGCCAATCAGTTGTATCAACTACTCTTCTTTTCTGTCCCGTGATTGTTGTTTTTATCTTTTGCAATATACCTTTGATTGTTATGTCAAAGTCTGTTGCATAACTGTGATACAGAGGTCGTGCTCACACTAGAATTTGCCGTTTGCTTTCTTATTATATCTTACATTTCAAATTATTCTTTTATTTTACATCTTAATACCCTCCCCCCCCCCCCCCCCTCCTCCGTTGTTTGGGCGCTGTGGTTTGTTGACACACCAGCTATATCCTTATCATCATGGCTGATGTTCAAACAGACTTTGATAATTTTCTGGCCTTGCCAGAAACTACGTCTTTCTGGACAAGACTTAATTCATTACATAAATCAGTGTGATGAGCGCGCCTCTTGGGCAAGAGAAAGAGAGGAAAAGAGAGACAGGCTGAGTGAGAGCGAATTGAGCTACAGAGAGAGGCTGAAAGGGAGCTTAAGAAAATTGACGGGCAAAATTTGCTTGATGGAGCTAGAACAGAAGCAAATAGAACTTCAGCTTAAACAAGCTTCTGTACAGGCGGCAACACAACAAACCTCCACTGCTGATAAGCAGCCTAGCCCTGCAATTAAAACTTCTTATATCCGTAAGCTTCCTCCTTTACCTGAAAATTGAGACGACATAGACTCGTTTCTATTTTGTTTCGAAAGTCATGCTTCTTGCCGCGAGATAAATGGACATTGTATGCGGCCTCACTATTCATAGGCAGTGCTCTTACATTGTAACACAGACTTGCGGCTCGCGAGAACTTGAGGACCTTAAGGCTGAACTCCTCAACAAATTTCAATGCACTGAGGAAGGATTTCGGGAAAAATTTCGTTCCGTGTTTCCGGAAAAATGCGAGACATTCGTGGCATTTTCAATTCGTACCAGCTACCTTTTTGATCGCTGGATTGATTTGTCTGGCCCGGAAACATGTTTGATAAGTTACGTCATTTATTATCATGTGAACAGATCCTTTACAGTGTGTCAAAAGGCAGCCATTTTCCTGAAAAGAAAAATCTTAAAACAATGCTGAAGACATGTGCAAACTCGCCAATGAATATTTTGTTGCCCATCGTGAAACATATTTCCCAGAGAAATCAGATCATGTTTTGTTTTAGGCCAGCGTTGCTTCACCAGGACAACAATTTCCTCCTGGAAGTCATTTTCTTTCTGCCAAGCAAAATTTTGCTATGGTGGCAAATAGTCTGGTCAAAAGCGTACACAGGAGCAAACCCATTTTGATTATGTGACCCTCTCTTTCATCCCACATGGAAATTCATGTTACTGACGCTCAGATCATATGTTCAGACCATATCGTGGACGTGATCAAGCATTCAGTCGTGGTAATGCGTCTGATGTGACAGACATTCACTGTTGGCACTGCGGCTGCGAGTTCCACGAACAGAATGAGTGTCCCTACTATCAGTCTCTGTCCCATACCCAGGCTAATGATATTACTGCTACAGCCAGAAACCAAAAACAGGATATACATGTTTTGGTCTCCAACACTTCTGTTCAGGGACTGCTTGTTGAGACTTGTTCTGTAAATGGATTGCATGCCACACTGTTGACAGACGCTGGGTGCACTACTGCTAGTGTCCGCAAAGATTTAGTCAGAGATGATCAGTACACTGGCGGGATCCAGAACTGTTGCTCTTTCGGAGGCAAAACAGAATCTTTTCCCCTGGCATCTATCCATGACTCAACCCATATTTTACAGGACAGATTGAAGCCTGTGTTATTGATGACCCAGTTACTGATCTTATTTTCAGTAATCTTCCTGGCGTGTGTACTGTGTGTGGTGGTCAAGGTGGATCGTTTGTCCATTGTTTGGTTTCTACTAGATTACAGGAAAAAAGAGAAAAGGAAGATCCCAAACCCCTTCTTGTCACTACCATTCCCCAGCTTGACATTACACCAGATAAACTGGCGCAAATGCAAAAATATTACACACTTTCTCATTTGTTCCCAAAAGTGACTGAAAAATTACCTGATCATTGCAATGAGATTGTGTACGTCATAAAGAATGGTGTACTGTATTGTTTGTTTCCAAAGCAAGATACATTTGTGAAGCAAATTGTGGTTTCCTTGTCATTACATGACACTGCCCTGCAAACTGCTCTTGATTCCGTTTCCGGGCCATTGTGGTGTAAAGTGAACCCTACAACGACTTTTATCTTCTTTCTTTTGGTCTGGAGTGAGAGTACATATGTCCGGTTATGGTCAGTCTTGTGGCACTTGCCAAAAAACGATACCGAAGGGTCGAATCCTTGCGCCCCTTTACAACGCATGCTATCATTGTGGAACCATTCAGTCGCATTGCAATTGATCATGTTGGTCCCTTCTGCGCATCACACTCTGAATTTTGTTACATCCTAACATTCATCAACGCAGCCGCTCGTTACCCAGAGACAATTCCTTTGAAAAAGACCGATATTGTGTCAGTCACAGAGGCACTACTTTCCTCCATTTTGTCAAGGATGGGTCTTCCGGATGAGATCCTGTCTGACTGTGGTCGCAGTTCGTGTCTGACCTGATGAAGGAAGTTGTTCGTTTGTGTTCCATTTCTTCGTGTACCACGACGCCGTATCATCCTCAATCTGATGGTTTGGTTGAAAGATTTAATGGTACTCTCCAAACCACGCTCAAAAAAGTGTATGGAACGACCATTTGATTCGGACAGATACACACCAGCACTGCTCTTTGCCTATCCGGAATTGCCATCAGAAAGTACCGGATTTTCCCCTTTTGAGTTACCTTTTGGACGTTCTCCCAGAAGTACTATTAGCATTTTGGCAAAGGCATGGTGAGGATCCGAGATAACCAAAATGTCTTTGATTACGTTTTATCTCTGCAAAATCGGATTCGAGATACTTGCTGTATTGCTCAGGAAAACGCATATAACAGTGCTACCACTCACAGGCATTACTCGGACCGTCGGTCAAAAATGTGTTCGTTCACCCGGGTGATCATGTTTTAGTGCTTCTCACAGATGACAACACACTGCATGTCATGTGGAAAGGTCCATGCCATGTCGTTGAAAAATGTTCCAGTGCCAACTACAGAGTTGATATGGGCAACACTTCAAAAGTTTTTCATGTCAACATGTTAAAACTGTACTATGAACGTTCGCATATTACAGTCAAAAAACGTTCATGTTGATTCTGTTCCTGATGTTCATGTATTTGCTGTGAGTTTTGACATAGCTGATGTTTTACCAGTAAATTGTATTACATTTTTCACCAAGTCTGATGTGTGTGTGTGTGTGTGTGTGTGTGTGTGTGTGTGTGTGGTGTGTGTGTGTGTGTGTGTCAAATGATTTACCTGTTATACATACATCTTCAGTGGGTGTTGTATAGAATGGTGATGTTGAATCAAGGTGAAACACTTGAAGATGTGAAAATTAATGACAATCTCACAACGTCTCAAGTCACTCAGTTACGAAAAGTCTTGTATGACTTTCAAAATATCCTGACAGATAAACCAGGCGTTCTTTCGGGTGTTGAACCCCACAGGATTCAGTTAACTACGGACACGCCTGTGCTTGTTAAGCTGTATACCCTCCCATCTGCAAAAAAGCAAGTTATTGAGAGAGAAGTACAAGTGATGCTTGATCTTCGCGTTCTTGTGCGTTCTACTTCCCCATATTCTGCTGCCGTTGTTTTGGTTTCTAAACCAAATGGCTCAGTTCAGTTCTGTGTCAATTACAGAGCACGTAACAGAGTTACCGTTTTCGATTCTGAGCCTACACTTGATTCGGAAGATCTTTTCTGCCAATTGTCGCATGCTCAGTATTTTGTCAAAATCGACCTTACTAAATGTTACAGCCTTTTAGACCCCATTTGGTCCGTTTCATTTTGTTCGCATGCCTTTTGGACTACAGAATACTCCTGCAACTTGAGCGAGAATGATGAGAGTGTTAAAGTTGCCTGAGGTTTCTGCGGTTAGTTTTCTAGATGATGTTCTGTTAGCATTGCCAACATGGGATTCGCTGCTTTCTTGCTTGCGTGAAGTTTTCTGGCGACTTCAAACTTATGATCTTATGGCGCGACCATCTAAAATCATGGCATGCTTCCAGGAACCGGAGTTCCTTGGACATACTGTTTCATTCGGTTGCATTCGTCCGGAGAGAAAAAAAATTGATTGAAATTAATGAAAAGATCATGTCCACCCTTGTTCAAAGAAGCAGGTTCGATCACCTTGGGAGGGGGGTGGGGGGGTGGGGGTGGGGGGGTGGGGGTGGGGGTGGGGGGGGGGGGGGCGGAATAGCTCAGTGGTAGAGCGCCAGACTCGTAATCTTGAAGTTGCGGGTTCGAATCTCCGCCGGGCCGTTTCGGTACATGGGGATTTTTCCCTTGGAGTTAACATTGGTTCTGACTCCACTTCCCATTAAGTCCTTCGAACGCGACTATAAACGGAGGTTCCATGTGTGAATGCACGCATAACATCTTGCACACACGTAAAATCCCATCACCAACTTTCGGAAGAGAAGGCCAGTTTGGCCGTTGATATGGATGACACGTTACACATAGCATGCACCTTCCCCGAAGTTGGAGTATGGCTGCCTTAATGGCGGGATAAAAAATGATCATACACACGAAACTCCACTCCCTTTGTTGGGTAGATGGGATTAATCCTTGCCTTTCTATACAGGGGATGTCCGCAGGAGTGCCAGCCTGCGTACGCAGAAGAAGATCACCTTTGGGCCTACTTTCGTATTACAGACGTTATGTACCCAACTTTGCGACTCTGACTGCTTCTTTAACTGATCTAACTAAAGGATCAAGACGAAGTTCAGTTACTTGGACTCATGACTGTCAGACAGCTAGAAAATGTTGAACTGTTCTCTGTTTGTTGCTGCCAGACCTGAACAAAGATTTCGTGTTGCGCACTGATGCAAGTTCCTCCGGAATGGGAGCTGTCCTGCTACAGCCACGTGATAATTTGTTGCTTTCAGTACAGTTTGCAAGCAAGAAGTTCACTGCATCCCAGGAAAAGTACTTCACAATTGAGAGGGAATGCTTGGCGATCGTCTGGGCCGTCTCAAAGTTTGATGGATTTCTGTCAGGGCGATCTTTCACCCTTCAGACAGATCACAGGCCTTTGACTTTTTTTCTAAAGGCATCTCAGACAAAAAAACAAAAAACAGTCGTTTGTTGCGCTGGTCTTTAGCCATCTAGGAGTACTCATTCGTGGTAGAGCCGATTTCTGGTTCTACCAACATTTTGGCCGATCTTTTGTCTAGGGAACAGATAAAAGAAGGAAGAGTAAGTAAGTAATGTTGCTTATAGCCCAGCCGACCACAGAGGGCCATATCAGGGCCGTCACCACGTTAGTCAGCTCACAAGTCACGAAAAAAAAAAGAAAAAAACCACCACCCACTATTCACACATCTCTTTAAAGTACACCTAAAAACGCACCAGAAACTTCGTTGAAAATCTTTCTTCCAAAAAATCTTAGATCAGATGAAAAATGTTAATCTCTTTCAGAAATTCAAAGATCACATCAGGTGGGACATCTCTGAACAGGGTTTTCATGGAGTCTGCTGTAAAGTGTATGTCTCACATCATGCAAGTCCCAACACTCTAAAAGAATATGTTTCACTGTGAGTGGTACATTACATGGAATGCACCACGGATCTTCTTCACCTCTTAAAAGACAAGAGTGGATGTGGAACGAGTGGCCTGTATGCAAACAGCACAAGA
Source organism: Conus canariensis (assembly GCA_033310375.1). Classification (NCBI taxonomy): domain Eukaryota; kingdom Metazoa; phylum Mollusca; class Gastropoda; order Neogastropoda; family Conidae; genus Conus; species Conus canariensis. Next base: position 56,259,048 of record CM065725.1, read on the forward strand.
CCGTTTCGTCGTTACGGCCGCTTCGGGAACATGGCGTAAACTCTTTCAGGTTTGGATGGGTTTTAAAGAAGGTCTTTTGCTGGTACGACCATTTTGCTTCGTTATATCCGGCATTCACTACATCCGACTTCGTTATAAGCGGCTTCGACTGTACTAACAGCTTCTGAATCCTCTGAACACCATAGCTTCGACTGTGATCAATTTATATCCTGACCACCGATTCAAGTCACTTTATCAACGAGGGGGCGTTTATAGGCCGTGACGCCAAGGCTCATAAAGCCAGTCCCTACAACAATAACAACCACCACTTCACATCATTGAAAAAAATAATCAGTTGTGACAAGTCACTTGATGACTCCACCCGATCGGTCCCAAACACCCACCTGTACAAACACACATCCCCCCCCCCCCCCCCTTCTCTCTCCCTTTGTCTCACAAAACCGCAATATACATTTCAAATCTATGCCAACTCTCCCCTCCCCCCCCCCCGCCCCCCCCCCCTCCCCACACACACACACACACACACACGCACACACTCCCTGCTTTAGAAACAAGGTTACTGGAAAAAAAATTACGTCACTTTCGAAGCCCGTCGCTCGCCCAACTCTCTCTCTCTCTCTCTCTCTCTCTCTCTCTTGTCTCATACAGTAATCATCTCTGGTTGAGACCAAAGGATCAGGCTGGTTCTCTTTCTTTCCCTTTCACCCTGCACCATGGCAACCCTGCGGGAATGACGAAATTATGTTACACAGCGCTTTGTTAATCAGCGTGTAGGCACACATGCAACAACCCCAATGGCTAAAGAAGCACATGTTTGAATGTCCGATACTATTCTTCCACTGTAGGGGGTGGGGGACGACCAATCCCCCCCCCCCCCCTTTCACTTGTCTTTGTCTTTAGGGACACAAAGCCAACCGGAACAGGAACCGGAATAGACAGTTTTGCCTATAAAACGTGGAAACCCCTGGTGAACAATCACGGTTTCCACAAACCAGCTGTAGATACAAAGAAAACACACAGACCAGCTGTAGCCACAAAGAAAACAGGGGTAAACCAGAGAGAGTGAATGCTTATCTCACCAACTCTGAATCTCATTGTCTAGGATTCACTGATCACCCAGATGTGTGCCTTCACGCTGATTAACAAAGCGCTGTAAGCTGAAACTATGTTTCTAAATTTTGAGACTATGTACTGACTGTATACATGTATGCATGTGGTTTTAACAGTATAACTTTATGCCCAAACTTGGTGACATCTATCATGATGATTAATGAGTATTCTGTTGAAATAATTTGTTTGCCACCACTTGGTAGAAGCTATTACCATGCTTGGTTAAGATTCTTTGTTAACAATCTGACCACCATTCTTTGTGTGCAATCTGACTTTTGCCAGTATGCAATTGTACCTGTTAAGATGATAACTGAATGATAAATTCTGATCAGAAAAGCAGAGTGCCTGTACTAGGTGAAAACTGTTAAGTTGATCTATGAATACTGGTGATTGTGGGAACACTTTGTAGTGTGTGACTTAAGGTCCACACCACATGTGTACTTGGGCTAAGTGTATTCCAAGTGTACTGCAATTTAATTCATATGTAAAACTGACGTTATTTGACTAAAATTGTTTAGCATTGTATTACTGTCTCCTACCCTTTGTTAAACTCTACTCAAAATCTGAACAAAACTGGAGACTAATAATTATGGCATTTATAGTCATACTAGCCGAATCCTTTGTTGGCTGAGATCTCACACATTCACTGAAAGCCAGAGGGCAAGTGTGTGAACTCAACAAGCCAGACTCTCAGCTACTTAACTATAGACCAGGTTCTGTTTGTTCTAGAAACCTGGGTTCCTATCTACCCTGGGCATGCCTGGTACCACACACCGCAGCCCAGCAACTGAGCAGCAGGTCTCCATAGAAGTGGATCAGTCACCAGCAACTAGAGAGAGATCAACGATCCTCTCCGACATCAGATAAGTTCTGATATTCCAAGTGGACTCCAAATCAACTCATCAAGAACTCTCCCTCTCTTAATGATGAAACAGTGTGAACCAAAACTCAGCCGGAACTGACTTTTGTGAAATTGATTTGAATATTTCACCTTTATATTTATCTATAAAACAAGTAAAGTAAAGCAAAGTAAAGTTGGTGTCAGTTCTTTGTTGTTTAATCAGTACTGAATGTTTAAACTTCTTTCTAATTCTGTCTCTTGGAGCTGCAAGTACTTTAAGGGTACAAGCTAAGGAAAACTACTCCTGACCCATTCTTGAGTTATTTTAACAGTCCCGAGAAAAATGAAAATTTGTTACTTTGACTAGGCCCCTGTTGCGGCACGAAGTGTCGCAACTGCACCAAGTGTCGCATGCGACACTGTGCAAAAGTGCGACACTTTGTGCTGAGAAGATTTGCACAAAGTGTCGCAACTTTGGAACATGCGACAGTTTGTGCAGGGAAAACCCCTTATTGTGCTTGGGACATAATGTGCACGACCCATACACTGGCTGAGTTCGAGCATTTCGGACAGATGGTCGCACACTTTGCGGTGCGTAACCCGCCGATTTGTAAGCGCTTACAAATCGGCGCACATTGCAAGACTTGTAAAACCGCCGATTTGTAAGCAGCGCCGATTTGTAGAGCGCTCACAAATCGGCGGGCTAGGCCCCCGCCGATTTGTAAGCATGCTTAGAAATCGGCGGGTGCTTTACAAATCGGCGGGTTAAGCCCCCGCCGTTTTGTAAAGCGCTTTACAAAACGGCGGGCGCTTTATATCCTGTTTCTTTGGATTAAAACGATAAACTATTATTACACTTTCAGTGATTATTCCTGCAATTTTGATGACTTTCTGTTTCATCAAAACGGCGGACTGAAATGCGGTGTGTGTGTGTGTGTGCGTTCATGTGTGTGTGTGTGAGTATATGTGTATGTATATCAGTTTGTGAATGTAAGCCTGAGCATATGTGTGTGTGTGGGGGGCGGGGGGGGGGGGGGGGGGGGGGGGGGGGGAGGGGGAGGGGGGGGAAGTAAACAGAATATATCTTTTGCCCTGACTCACTCACACAATCAAATTTCGAAGTTCGAAAGCAGAGGACATTGTTGACATGTTTTTATTCATATTTGTTCATTTCTGTAAACGTTACATAAAGGACAAAGAGCACTAGAATTGTTTGTTTTTAAACGCAGTTTTAAGCACATTTTACAGTCGATAATATAAATACAAATTTCCACACTCAAATGAAAACGAAACCGTAACTCAGCTTATATTGAGTGAAGAGAATAGTGCAAGAGAATAGGGAAAAGTTAAACTAATGTGCAGTTTTCATACTTTCACCAGAATATTTCACTAAAAGAATAAACATGATTGCCAGACACAATCAATGAAAAGACAATGCAGGAAAATTATTCGTCGATGCTGAAAATGTTATTTGTAAAAAACAAACAAACAAAGAACAGCCGTTTGCATGTTTAATCACAATTCAGTGGTGGACAGATGAAAATGGAAAAAAAAAAAAAAAAAAAAAATCATACGCTTCCTCCCTCTTGGAATTGTGTGCATCAAAGCAAAGTTAAATCATAATTACACATCTTTGTTATCTTTTATGGCCGCAGTAGGATAGTTGCCCATTTTGATACATAAACTGGACTTGAAACGAGACAGAGAGGAGAGAGAGAGAGAGAGAGAGAGAGAGAGAGAGAGAGCGATGGGGGGGGGGGGGGGGTAGTAAAATAAGTTAGCAGACTGTCTTTTTCTCTTCGTTAGAGTGCTCCTCAAAACGACGTGTGTCAGTCCACCATCTTGATGAGCAAAATAGAAAGTCATCAAAATTGCGGGAATAATCACTGAAAGCGTAATAATAGTTTATCGTTTTAATCCAAAGAAGCAGGATATAAAGCGCCCGCCGTTTTGTAAAGCGCTTTACAAAACGGCGGGGGCCTAGCCCGCCGATTTGTAAGCGCTCCACAAATCGGCGCTGCCAACAAATCGGCGGTTTTATAAGTCAGGCAATGTGCGCCGATTTGTAAGCGCTTACAAATCGGCGCCGCTTACAAATCGGCGGGTTACACGGTGTTTCCACAGGTATATCTTGGGTTCAACATCGACTGATAAACAGTGAAGGTCAAAATGACGGAATGGTCTGAAAGCTGAGAACGAAGTAGTAGAAGTAGTAGTAGCAGAAGAAGACCAAGTTGAAGGAAAATGTAATAGCAGCACTTATAGTTGGTTTTACAAATAGTATTCAAAGAGAAATTATTGCTGGTTTTTGAAACAGTTCTAATACTTAGTAAATGCGCGCGCGCGTGTGTGTGTTTCATTTAATGTTTTGATTGTACGTTGGTTTGTTTGTGGTGGTAAAAAGTAGTTTCATACACATAAGTACATAAATAAATGTCACCAAACATACCGTTTTCAATTCATTATCCCTTTCTTTTGTACATGAATGGTAGAGCAGCATGTAACAAATCGGAAACAACCAAAAGCAGGAAAAAAATATGTTGCAGTTGTAATGTTGAATGTTGTTAACAGTTGTAATGCATACTAAACATTTTTCCGTTTTTCTTTCCATTTTATTTCTTGTTTTAATCATTAATCAACTTCTTTGTGATGATAACAGTAGTTTTGTAGACGTGCAGTGCATAATAGAAGCAGTAGAAAGTACTGTTCAATAAATGTCACCAAACATACCCTTTTTTGTTCATTATCAATTACTTTTGTATATTACTGATACAAGTAACATGTAACAAATCAAAAACAATCAAATACAACAACCATCTACAATTAGTTTGCCTTACAACAAACATTGAAGTAGGATCGCGTGCCACCTGAGAAGAGCGCGTGGCGCACGTGTGTCAAGCGACTAACTTCTGAAACGTTACTAGTACGACTATCTTCTGAAAACACCACTATAATTTTCATAAGTTAGTAGTATTATACTAGTACGACTATCTTCTGAAAACACTACTATAATTTTCATAAGATAGTAGTAATACTACTAACTTATGAAAATTATAGTAGTGTTTTCAGAAGATAGTCGTACTAGTAACGTTTCAGAAGTTAGTAGCTTCGCGTTGCAACTATCTAGTGAAATGATCCCTGTGTGAAATTATGTCCTCTTTCTTAGTATTATTACTACCCAGGGTCACTTATCGATGGATCATTTGGCCTATTAGTGTAGAACGAGTTTATGTGAACAATTTATGACGTTTCTGACCAGTGTCAATATCATTGACCAGTGGTCATTTTGGCCCAAATTCACTGTTTGACAGCTAGTTAGTGTAGAACGAGTTCAGGTGAACAATTTATGACGTTGCTGACCAGTAGTCAGTGTCCTTGACCAGTGGTAATTTTTGCCTAATTTCGCTGTTTGACTGCCTCTCTCTCTCTCTCTCTCTCTTACACACACACACACACACACACACACTTCCGGCAAGATGGCGACCGTGTTGACAAGGTAGTAAGGTCTCGCTGATTTTTTTTAAATAAAAAAAAGTATGTCCAACGACGAAAAAGAAAGTCTGCATTGTAATATTCAAAAACCCAAGAAGAAAGGAAAGAAAATCTACGCAGTGAGTTACGGAAGAGTGACTGGTATCTTCCTAAATTGGAATCTTTGCTCCAAATCGGTCAACGGATTTCCGAAGGCCAGCTACATGGGGTACAACACCATGGCAGAGGCCAAAGAGGCCATGCAAGAGGCTGGGCACCCGAATCCAGCAATCTACGGGGAGGAGGACCACACTCTGCACAGCACTCAACAAGAAAAGGAGACCAACAGGTCAGTAGAACGCAACAGCGACACACAAACAGAGAAAAACAAAGATGGAACAACTTGTGATGCAAATAACTTGCAATATGACGTAAGCATGGCTAATACGTCATTACAAATTGACGTTCAATGCACTTGCAATGAAAAGAACAATGAGAGATCCCTGAAATGCTCAGATTGTAATAGGAAAGTACATTATTCTTGCACAAAACTACCAACATACAAAGTTTGTATATTTGCAAAAACGCAAAGAAAATTTACATGTCAGATATGCGCACAACCTTTGTATGACGAAAACATTTAAGAAGAAATGACGTAAGCGATTGAAAGAAAAGATGATTTGCAGCATGAACAGTCAGAACACACCACGTCCAAAGGGACAAATGACAACACTCTGTATGAGCTGATTGAAGCGCACAACCAAAAGACAGATAATGTGCTACAAAACATGGAACGAGCCATTGTAAAACTCACTGAACAGTTGCAACATTCAGACGAAACGAGGGGTGACGCATTCACACAGATAATTCATGCTGTGCAAGAAAGACTAGATAATCAACCAAAGGTCCTACTCACCCAACAAAACCATACTCAAAAGGCCAATGTTCACAGACACACCCCTTTGAAAGAACCAGCAAAGACTGCGGACGCATCATCTACCAACACAGACAAAAAAGGAAGCTCAAAGAAAGGAAATAAGAAAGAACAGAATGGCAACTTTATGACAACATCATCTGAGATGCTTATCGAATCTCCACATCCAAAGGGGAAAAAAGATGAAACCGAAACAAAAGATGCAAAAGAAGACTCCTACCCTGACCTTACCCACGCCCATTCCCTTTCTGACAGTCATTGCCTAGACTCCCAGAGTGACATCACAAGCATTGACTCAAACGAGGAGAGTTCTATTGGAGAGAAACAAGGTCAGGAACTACCCACTCTCCACATCATAGATGATTCAACCCTACGTGGAATCAACCCAGAACGATTGGGGTAGTCCTATGGGTTGATTTCAATGACAAATGTACCAACAACAGAGGAATGCAACAGACTGGATATGGAAAACGAAAAAGATCCTGATGTGATTCTTTTTCACATAGGAATCAACAATCTCAGAAAGGCTTCACCAAACAAAACCAGCAAAAAAATTGTAAAGTGCGTCAGTAACATCAAAAAGCAATGCCCAAAGTCTAAAGTGGTCATCAGCAACACCATCCCCACGCTTGACGAAGAGTTGGACGGAAAGAAAGAGATATTTAATGCAATGGTATTTGCGAAACTCAAGTCAAAAGACGATGTGACATTTCTGCAACATGAAAACCTAAGAAAGAGACAAACCGCCATGCAGGATGAAATTCACCCCAACCCAAGAGGATCAGGTCTTATAGCCGGCAACATCGGACGACATATTCATTCTGTTGTATGGGAAAAACAGAAATACAAGGAGCATGTGAAACAAACAGAACATGAGTCGAGGCATCAAGAATCTACTAAAATGAGGACAACTAGAGATTTCCGAGAACAGAAGGAGGCTTACAGCACTGAAGAGGAGAAAGGAAAAAAGCGCTTCATCAGACATCAATACCAAAGAGAGCTAGAAATCAACGAAAGACGTAATGCAACGATGCAAGACCGACCAACATCTAAGTGGTACGAAAAGAGACAAATCGGAATTCCCCAGCACTTGCACGACTTTGTGCAACATGAAAGTCACCACGGAGACAGGGAAACAAACCGAGACAAAATTGGGTATGAGGACAGAGAACAAGATTTTCACAGCCATGTAAAACAGAAAAACTACTACAGAGACAGAGAAAGGAACCCAATCATAAATTGGGATGATTACAGAAAACAATATTCCTACAACTATGAACATTACGAAAACTACCATGGAGAGAGAGAAGGAAACCGACACAGAAATGGAGATGGTTACAGAAAACAATACTTCTTCAACGATGAGCAATACGAAAACTATCATGACACCAGAAATGGAAACCGACTCGGAAATGGAGATGGGTACAGAAAACAATATTTCTACAACAATGAACAATACGAACGAGACAATGGAGACAGGAAAGTAAACCGACCCAGAAATGGAGATGATTACAGAAAACAATACTTCTACAACACTAAACAATACGAACGATACAATGGAGACAGGGGAGGAAACCGACACAGAAACGGAGAGGGTTTCAGGTAACAAGACAGCTACAACCATGAACCACACGTAAGCTATCTTGGAGACAGGGGAGGAAACCGAGGCAGAAATGGATATGAATACAGAGAACAAGACTTCTCCAGCTCTGCCAAACAGAAATGCTACAATGGAGACGGGGAAGGAAATCAAGTCAAAAATCGGGATAATTACAGAAACCAACGTGTCTACAACCATAATCGTGACGAAAGTTATCAAGACGAACGGGAAAGAAACAACAGAAATGAAGTCGAGAACAGAAATAAGCATTTCTACATCCATGGACGATACGAGAGATAAAGTGAGAAAAGGGGGACTTCACGACTACAAAACATGGGGAAAATAAGATAGATACTACAACTGAGAGTGTGAAATAAATACATAGATAAACAAAATAACCCCAACAAGAAAAATACCCCTGATATTACACAACTGCAACATGAACAAACACCACTCAAACGACAATGAGGATTAATGATATAAAAATTATTTCTTGGAACATAAAAGGTTTCAAAAAAACAATTAATGGTGAAAAACTCAATAAATTTGAAGAGGATGAGGTAATTGAAATAATATCGAAATACGATATCATATTTATACAGGAAACGCATTTGGATAAGGACTCTTACAGCAAAATACAAATACCAAATTTTGCACCTGGTGTACATTACTGTCGTTCTAAAAGAGCAAAGGCTCAGAAAGCATCAGGGGGGATTTCAATTTTTATTAAGCAACACCTAAGAGAATTTATTACTCTATTACCTCAGAATAATAGTGGCATTGTTAGGTTAAAAATGAAAGTAATAGGTAAAACATTTTATATAGGCAGTGTATATATACACCACCTGAAAATTCATCTTTTGGAAAAGATTTCACACATAAAATTTGGGATAATATAGAAGATGATCTTGTAAAATTACCATATACAAACGAACAAGTAATACTATGTGGGGATTTTAATGCCAGATCAGGAACGATTCCTGATTTCATTACAATGGAAAGAGAAAGCAACATATATTCTTTGCCTGAAGATTATCCTTTAGTAATACAGCAAACAGATGCTCAATGGATAAATATGTTCATAAATACGGGAACAAATTTTCATCCCTGTGCATTGACTGTAACATGTGCATTTTAAATGGGAGGACTCTGGGCGATCTGCAGGGGCAATATACTTGCTTCACACCCAAAGGCTGCAGTGTGGTCGACTATTTCTTGTGTTCAAAAAAAATATTGAAGGACATAATAGACATGACAGTTAATAATTTAACAGATTATTCAGACCATTGCCCAATATCGTTAAAAATTTATCAACATCTTCCATACAAAACTGAATGCCAATTAACTGACAAAGATCATGTAGAAACAGAATACCATGACTCGCAGGATAAAAATGTAATGTTCTTTTGGGATGAAAACTCGGATATGAAATTCCTAAGGGTATTAAAATCTTCAGAAATGAAAAAGCGCATTAAGTCAATTAATGACATTACGATAATAGATGACGAGCATTTTAAATCCACGAGTTGTGAATAATGTCGTTCAAGAGTTCACACAAATGCTGTATGACACTGGCAAACAAAGCATTGCCTTTAAAACAAAAAGGAAATGGAAGAAAAGAAAAAGAAAGAATAAAAAGTGGTTTGATAAGGAATGTCAGTCACAATGTCGAGAAACTAAATCTTTGTTAAACGCACTAAACAGACAGCCATTCAACAAAATACTTCACCAAAAATATTTCGTTGCAAGGAAAACATATAACAAAATTATTAGAAAGAAAAAGAGACTGTACAAAGCCAATTTAATAACTTTATTGAATAGAAACTTGTCTGAAAATCCAAATGCAGTTTGGAAAACCTTAAAGTAATTACAAACCATGGAGACTCAAGAACACACACAACACCTACCAATCAAAAGATGGATGACACATATTGAAAAATTAATAGGAAAAGTTGAAATAGAAAATAAAGAAGTAGTAATAGAGGAGAATCAAGGGAATAAAGGTATGAAAGCAGCTCTGAGTGACGTTCATGTAGATTATGAGATATCAGATTCTAAAAACAATCAAGAATTTAAAAAAGAACAAATCTCCTGGAATAGACGGGATAAGGAATGAATTTTAAAAAACTGGGATTTCAGAATTGCTACCCACATTGAAAAACATTTTTAATTCAATTTAAAAAACTGGTCAATATCCAGATTTATGGAAAAGGGCCCTTTCGGTTCCTATTTACTAAGGAGGAGACAAAACGAACCCTAGCAACTACAGGAGAATAACTCTTAATTGTTCATTAAGCAACGTATTATGCCAAATACTCAAATAAACAATCATATGGAATCAAATAATCTTTTATCTAATGTACAAGCAGGTTCCAGAAAAAACACAGAACTGCAGATCATATTTTTGTCTTAAAAAATATAGTAGACCATACATTAAAATCGCGTAACGGCAGATTATATACATGCTTTGTCGATTTTCAGAAAGCATTTGATAACATTTCCCATGAAGGGTTATAAATAAAATTACAAAGAATTGGCATTCGGGGTAGATGGTTTGATTTAGTCAAAAACATGCACACAAATGCACAAATCTTTTCAGTTGGTAAAAACGGAGCCTGCTATTCAGTATATGTACGAAGAGGAATTTTGCAAGGAAACTCCTTGAGTCCAACATTATTTAATATGTTTATAAACTATCTAACAAACAAGATTCCAACTGAGGATTCACCATCACTGGATCATTCGAGCAATACAAGAATATCTGCTTTATTGTATGCAGACGATCTTGTACTCCTTGCAACATCGAAACTAGGTTTATAATCAAAATTAGACCAATTACATTTATATTATAAACAGTGGGGGTTACTAATTAACATCGAAAAGACAAAAATAAAAACTAATATTTTCCAAAACAGAACCCAAAACTCGTTTATTATTTAAATGTGATACAAATTTCATTGAAACAGCAGAGCAATACAAATATCTTGGAATAATATTTCATAAATCAGGAAAACTTGACATCGCAGCAGAACATCTAAGTAACCAAGGTAATAAAGCAACATATTCCTTAAAAAGAGCGTTTAAAAATCAAAATATTAATTTTCAATTTGTTCTAAAGTTGTTTGATAGTCTTATTTCACCAATATTAATGTATGGCGCAGATGTATGGCTACCTTTTTGCTTAAAATTAAATGATAATTTCAATTTAGAAAATCTATTTAATCATTGCCTTTCAAATAATTTACCACATGAACATATCAACACAAGTTCTTCAAGCAAATGGTAGGTGTACACAAAAAAGCTATAAACTTAGCTTAATTGGAGAACTTGGAAGTTTTCCAATTAGCTTAACAATAAACCATCAGATAATAAAGTTTTGGTATCATATTTTAGAATCTGAAGACAACTCGCTTATCAAAATCATATACACTAACATGTTAAACAACGAAGATCATCAAACACCTTGGTTTAAATTTGCCAAGCATGTTTGGAATAACCAGCATACTTTTAATATTAACAAGTTGTGTTATGTGGTCAAGAATAAACTAAAAGAGGAATATGTATTATTTTGAAAAGAAAAAATCAGAAACAGAATCAAACTAAAATTTTATGATAATACTACTACAGATTACAGAATGGAACCATATTTAGCAAACTCTTTCATAAGCTTCAATCAAAAACAAGCATTATGTAAATTAAGGATTTCTTGTCACGATCTTAATATAGAAAAAGGTAGATATACTAAGACACCAAGAGAAAGAAGACTGTGTTTGGAATGTAATGAAGTAGAAGACGAAATTCATCTCTTAGATAAATGTACTAAATATAACGATATAAGGAGGCAGTTTTTAGAACACATCGAAGACAAATACAATATACAAAATGCGCTGCCATCTATTTTAATATCAAATGACGTACTCATCAGCGAGATCTCAAAATATGTGTATGCTATTTCAAAGTGTCGATAAGGTAAAATGTATGACAAGGACAACTTGATATAAGACAATGATAGTTGGATACAACAAGCATGAATATTTGTGTTTCGTTATTTGGTTTCGTTTATCTTTCCTCTATTTATTTGTGTCATATAAAACCTGTTACGGTTTTCAAAGGCACTATTGAATCTTGAATCTTAAATCTTGCACACACAAGTTTACAGCAGAAATTAGCAGTCAAACAGTGAAATGAGGCAAAAATGACCACTGGGCAATGACACTGACCGCTAGTCAGCAACATCATACATTGTTCACATGAACTCATTCTACACTAATTAGTTGTCAAACAGTAAAATTTTGCCAAAATGACCACCGGACAATGACACTGACCACCAGTGAGGAGCGTCATGAATTGTTCACATGAACTCGTTCTACACTAACTAGCAGTCAAACAGTGAAACTGGGTCAAAATGACCTCTGGTCAGTGACACTAACCACTGGTCAGAAACGTCATAAATTGTTCACATGAACTCGATCTACACTAACTAGCTGTCAAACAGTGAATTTGGGCCAAAATGACCACTGGTGAATGCTATTGACCACTGGTCAGAAACACCATGAATTGTTCACATAAATTCGTTCTACACTAATTAGCTGTCAAACAGTAAAATTGTGCCAAAATGACCACTGGTCAATGACACTGACCATTGGTCAACCACAACATGAATTGTTCACATGAACTCGTTCTACACTAACTAGCTGTCAAACAGTGGAAATGGGGCAAAAATGACCACTGGTCAACGACACTGACCATTGGTCAGCAACGTCATAAATTGTTCACATGAACCCGTACTATACTGATTAGCAGTCTAGCGGTGAAAATAGGCCAAATGACCATCGATCAGTGACCCTGGATAATAATAATATTAAGAAAGAGGACATAATTTCACGCAGGGATCATTTCACTAGATAATCGCAACGCCAAGCTACTAACTTCTGAAACGTTACTAATACTACTATCTTCTGAAAACACTACTATAATTTTCATAAGTTAGTAGTATTACTACTATCTTATGAAAATTATAGTAGTGTTTTCAGAAGATAGTAATACTAGTAACGTTTCAGAAGTTAGTCAATTGACACACGTGCGCTTTTGGTAAACAACAGACCGCTCACTGAAAGCTGGCACACACTACGCAGGAAAACCCTCTCCAGCGAGTGGAACGCGGTTGTTTGACACGGCAGTCACGGTTTGTTGACAGAAATCTAAACAACATACCCCACTGGCTTCCTCCAGTCCAGCCGGCAAGCGTCTGCACAGCTGCTGGACAGGCCGCGGCGCTCAGTAGGCATACTCTCTGAACATGGGGTCTGAAGAAGAAGAAATTTTAGTTTGCGCTATTTTAATCATTTTGATCACTTGCGTACAATTGAAGAATTAAAAAAAAATCGAAGATGGTGGATGAGACCATGAACCGCAAGGTGGGAAACGTTTGGTGCATACCATTCTCTTCTCAAAGAATTACAAGAAGGAGATGCTCAAAGCAGAGTTAAAAGAAATCCACGCTGTCTGCGTGCCAAGTTCAGTACAAGTGGGAGAAAGACACTGGCTGAGTTTAACCATTCTTTTTGTGTTTTTTACAGATGCAGAAATGGGTTCAGAACTGTAGGCGTGAAGATCAGCTGCATACCTTCATGCGAACTGCTTTATTTGTTCTGAGCATTTTGAAGCAAATCAATTCATGGACCACACCCGCAAAAACTGTTGACTGATTTAGAGTGCAGTACCAACACTTTTCAATGTACCAAATCCATCACCAAGAGACAAAATATCCCATGTAAAGAATGCGAAACAATACCAAACGAAGATAGGAGAAGAGAACTGGTCCCCCGGCACTCTCTCTCTCTCTCTCTGAAATATACGACAGAGTGATGTAACTAAAAGAAAAAAAGAAATATGATGACGGTAAAGTCAACACACACACACACACACACACACCACACACACACACATATATATATATATAATTTGTTAAAAATATTTTTTTTTAAATGAAGTATAAAAATCTACAAGCTTGTTTCAAGCCTTGCTATCATCAGGATATCTTTTTCTGGGGCACGCCAACGATCTTTTATGGCGTGCGGGACTTGATTTCAACTCTGTGTGTGCAGGCGGATCTCATTTGCTGCACGTGCGGCCTGTGGTTCTTATTGGGGCCTGTTCAGATGGAATGTGCTAGCAAAGATTTCCACTTGTGCCTGCAATTGTTTACAATTTCTACTTTTGTGTTCAGAGTTGCTAAGTGTGGTTTACATAATATCAACCATTTTTCTGTTGAGCATAGATTGCATCTTTTTGAACTATTGTTGTATGGTGTTGCTCTTTTTATGATTTTCCATATGTTGTAGTCTTTTTTTTTTTTAATCTTTGAGTCTCCAAATGTATTTACTCAGCTCTGTTTAATTTTTGTATTTTTCATTTTTGAATGACTGTTTGTGGTTTGCGTATCTGGTTTTGAAAGTGTTTTCAGTAATCCCTATATATGTTTCTTTTTCATTTTCTGATGTTACCGTAGCTTGGTATACAATGTTGCTGTGAAGATATTTGTTGCTTAGGGGGCACTGTTCTTTTTTAGTGCAGTTGCAAGATGTCCTTTCAGCACCCTTCTCTTTTGTGTTGCTTTTCTTTTTGTTAGGTGAATCAATTATGTTTTTGAGGTTTGGCATACATGAGTATGATAGTTTAATGGTGTTTTTGTTGAATATTTTGGACAGTTTGTGTTCTTTTGGAAATGATGTTGCCAAGATTTTAAAGAATTCTTTTCCTACATTTGTTTTTACTTGTCCATCGTATGGTGGGTTGTACCATATGATCTTTCTTTTCCTATTTTTCTTATTTCTGTTCGTGTTATTGTCTGGACTGTATTGTAGTTTGTAATTGTAACCACTTTTTTGTAATGCTTCTTGATATTCTGTTGCTGCATCATTGAATGCGTTTTCATTGCATGACAGGTTGGATAGTCTCTTGTTTATACCATTGGGTATTGTTTTTAGTATAGATGGTGGGTGGTTGCTTTTGGTGTTTACGTAGATTGGTATGTCATTGGTTTTTTTGTATGGTTTGTACACATGGTCATTGAGGTCTAATGTTATGTCTAGGTAATTCACTACGTTTTTGTTTGCTTCTATTGTAATTTTTAAGTTGTGGTTTTTAAAGATTTTACATAATTCTTTTTTTCTTGTTTTCAATGGTTCTTGGATTATTGTTTAATGCAGCGTGGCCGTCATCTCTGTATAAACCGACCTGTTTTCCAAGTTGTGTTTGGATGTTGGATAGCATGAATAGTCCGACTAGTTCACATGTTTCGGCACCATCATACGATCCCATGGTTACATCAAATGTGGAGTTTTTGCTCGTTTTTTTAATCCAAGTTTCATTTCTGCTATGGAGTAAGGTTTTCTTGGTGTGGAAAATAATCTCCATTTCTGACTCTGTTATTTTTGTGTATCTACTGGCAAATTTCAAAGCTTTGTTGAGTAGTTCTTCATCTATGGATGGATAGAAGTCTACTATGTCAAATGTAATGAACATTGTATTTCTCTGTTTGTTGAGTTTCTTAAACCATTGTATGACTTCATAGCTGTTTTTCCAAAGGTTGTATTCGGTGTTTGATTTTACATCTTCTATAGCTTTTTCCATAATTCTCTTGCTTATTTTGCCCAGTTCGGATTTAGATGGGTTTATTAGTCTACATGCTGGGTTGTTTTGGAAGTTAGGCTTGTGGTCTTTAAGTGTTATGAAGGCTTCTTTTGTTGCTGTTGCCTCTACCCTATCGCTTAACTCCATGCGGTGTGCAAGCTTTTTCTTTTTGCGGATGTTGCTATGTGTGGTTTTATCAGCTTTCTTGTAGTTTTTCTGGATGTTTTTGTTTAAGAGTTGAGAGTATTCATTTGGTTCCATTTTGTAAAAATTGCTAGTTTTGTCAGCCTTTACGAATATCTTTATCATTTTGGATTTGTTTTATATCATTTGCTAGTGATGTTTGAAAGTTATTTGATTTTTTTAATTTAATATTGGCTATCAGTCCCTTCATTTTGTCTTCAAAAGGTTTCATTTCATCTATTGTCGGAGGTGATCGCCATGATTTGAATCCATATGTGTCTTCATTCTTTGCATTTGGGTTTAGGAAGAACGCCTTCCATCTCAGTTGCGCACAAATTTCTCGGTTTGCTCTATCAGTATGTATACATACATATATATATTATATATATATATATATATATATATTGTGTGTATGTATGTATACGTATACGTCTCTTCCCTCAGCTACCATACCTGCTGGCACTCCGTGTGGCGGTCAATTGCTGATGACGGCGAATAAAGCCGAACATTTCAACTATAACCACAACAGCTTGTTGTCCTTGTTCTTTTGTTTTGGAAATGTATTTATCTCTCTATCTATCCACACACACACACACACACACACACACACACACCATATATATATATATATATATATATATAGAGAGAGAGAGAGAGAGAGAGAGAGAGAGAGAGATCTGTCTGTTCTGTCTGTCTGTCTTACCTTCACTGTATCTCTCTTCACCTACCATCACTCACTTGCTCACTCAATACATGTACAGAACAGCGCCATTGCGACATTTTGTGCTTGCGACACTTTGTGCTGGGAAGGCTGATCAAACTGTCGCAAGTCAAATTTTGTGCTGTGCGACACTTTGTGCTGGAGAGGGAGTGCAATACAACACAAGGAGTCGCATTGCGACACTTTGTGCAGGTGCGACACTTTGTGCCGCAATAGGCCCTTGGTACTGGAAAGTTGCTCCTTCCATAACTAGTAAGAGAGAGGGTCGAGGTGAATTTTTGCCGTAACTCAATAGAGAGAATATTCCAAGTCCTTCCCCTTGAGGACACACAGACCCACTCCCAACTCTCGTCACACCAGTGTCGGCCCCATTTGTTACTGATTAAAATCAACAACATTCCTATTCTTTGCTTCAGATACTTGCCTGTCTGAGTGGGACATCTTGTCTTGTTGTATGTTTAGTAGGAGTGTATGAAGGACAAATGTGACGGTGTAGGATTGGGTAATGGGTGGTGGAAAGGGAATGGCGTAACACTAACAGGCTACAGTAGAATCCGGTTATAAGAAAGTTGAGGGGGAATTTTTTTTTTGTTTCTTATAACCAAGTTTTCTTACAGCCGAGGTTTCTTATAATCGAGAGTTCTAAAAAAAAATTTTTTTTAGTGTTTCTAACATCCGAGTTTTTATTTGCTTTTGCTTTGGTTCTCTTTTTCTCTGCTCGTTTCTGTAATTGTGAATGTGTGTGTTCGTCAGTGAGAGAGAGAGAGAGAGAGAGAGAGAGAGAGAGAGAGAGAGAGAGAGAGAGAACAACACACAACCACACATACACAGAGACACGGAGAGAGACAAAGAGAGTCACACAGGGAAGAGAGAGAGAGAGAGAGAGAGAGAGAGAGAGAGAGAGAGAGAGAGAGAGAGAGAGAGAGAGAGAGGGTTCTTTGGTTTGATTTCGCAAGTAAACTTTGGCCTGTGACATAAAACGTCTAGTGTGTTTTCTTTTTCTTATCACTTTCTCTCCTTCCCTCTCTCTCTCTCTCTCTCTCTCTCTCTCTCTCTCTCTCTCTCTCTCTCTCTCTCACACACACAGACACACACAAACGCATAAACACGATAGACGAGTAAAAATGCGACAAGGAAGAGCATAGATTTATTCTTGGAGGCATTGGCCGTCATGATATAGAGAAAGAGGGATCAACATTTTCGTGTGTGTATGATGTGGTGTGGAGAGAGAGAGAGAGAGAGAGAGAGAGAGAGAGAGAGAGAGAGAGAGAGAGAGAGAGAGATTTAGAACGCAACGGTAAACAGTAAAAGTCAACATAATCGTACGGAAATTTCCCAATATTAACAAATGCACCTATAAATAAATGAATCACTTATCATTCTCGGACGAGTCCTCAGTCCAAAAGGTGTTTTAAACATAAACCATAACACGAATGCTAATTTGGAGCAATTCCTGCTGGTCTTTCAGAAATGTTTGGTCTGCCTCTTTCTTTCACACCTTTGTCAGGCCACTAAGCAACTCAAACCACACGCTCAAAGTGTTGACAGAGATTCTGAAGGTACACCTTTTCCTGACAAACGGCTGTTCCAGGTAACTGAAACAACGGTTGGTATGGAAGCCACGCCCTGTAGGTCTCCGTGCAAGTCGTGTATACTACAACAGGTGTTTGGAGCAGTGTTGCCGCTGCAATGACTTCCACATCCGATCCCCAAGAACGAGGCTGTAGAGTGTTTCCAGAGAGGTACTGACCTAGGTCTTGACCAACATAAGTAGAGAAGGTTTCATGATTGCAACACATGAAGTCAACAATTGCATCTCTTAGCTGTTCATGAAAATCCTGTGTGCCACACACCTCATAGCTAAGAGCCCTGTAAAGGCAGTTTCCATCACCCACAATTGCGTTGACTTCAACGGGTATTCCCAGCTCTCTTCTGACCGGTCTTTCAGGCAGATCGAGAGGTTTTGGGAGACCCAGTCTCTCAGACTGCCGTTGTCGCCAAGAAGCATTGGTTGGTTCGAAACTTTGCGGGGGCGCGGATTGAAACCCCATAAAGTCCACGTATGGCTCTGGTCTTTTTCTCTCTTTGTCATTCTGTGCTTCTGTCTCCCTTTGCCTCCATCCTTTCTCTCGTTTTTTCTTCCCTTCATCCTCCTCGTTCGTCTGTCTATTCTCCCTTCTAAATTCTTCTCTTTTCTCCTCATTCTTTTCCCCATCTTCTGCTCTCGTCTGTTCATTCTGTCCCCCATCCCTTTCTCTTGTCCCCCTTTCCTCCCTCCATCTCTCTTTTCTGTTTCCCCTTTTCTTTCTCTATCCTCTGCTCTTGCCTCCCCGCTTTTCTCTTCTCTACCATCGTCTCCTGTTCTTTTCTTCCCTCTATCCTCTTCTCTTTGTTTTTCATTCTTTCCTCCATCCTCTGCTCTTGTCTCCCCTTTCTTTTCCCCGTCTCCTCCTCTTGTCTGTCCGTTGCTTTCTCCATTTTGTTCTTCTGCATCCCCTTTTTTCAATTCTTCCTCATCTTTTGTCCTCCCTTTCCACTGTCTACTTTCTGCTCTGGTCTCCTCTTTTGTATGTCTACTCTCAGGTGTGCTACTTTTCAAGAAGAAATCATCGATTCTAGTTTGAGTTTTAGCGCTTGCTACATGCTTTTCCAAATGATATTTGAACGCTTCAAATGATTTCATGACTGCTTCATTGCAGTCTGAGGGCAAACAGTAAGTTTGTAATTTTGTAATACACTCCAAAGCAGTTTTGCTTGAAACTCTTTTTTCCTGTTCTCCACAGTTGTCATCTTCATCTGAGGCGTCTGTGCTAAACGTTTCTGGGGCATTTGATGTTGATGCAGCTGGCACAGTCGTGGCGCAGGATGCTGACCCTATTGTTGCAACACTGTCATCAACAGTGAAGTATTCTTCTGGTGGAATGTTGTATTCTTCAAATAGTCTCTTCAGAATGGGTTCCTGTGTCTCATGGTCACTATGGTCATGTTCTGTGCAAGCTTCTGTGTCTTTGTCATGCCTGAAGCCCGCTTTGAGAAAGTAGTTGCTGATTGTCATTGGGGTCACCTCATCCCATGCCTGCTGCAGGGTACATACTGCATTCAAGAGGCTGAACTGTCTTTTGTTGTGCCTCCAGTGTTGATGTGAGCAACCAGCTTGAGAACCTTTCTCGTTCTGTATTTCACTTTCAAGTTCTGTATGACACCAGCGTCACATGGTTGCAGCTTGGAAGTTGCACTGGGTGGAAGAAATAAGACGTCCGTTGCTCTTAACCCTGTGGGAATTTTGTGTGACGCACAATTGTCCAGAACTAGGAGAACTTTCCGATTCTGTCTTTGCATGATTCTGTCAAAGGAGAGCAGCCACGTTTGGAAAATTTCCCCAGTCATCCAAGCCTTGCGATACTCCACTGGCAGCTTTTTCACTCCCTTGAAACACCGTGGTTTCATGAACTTGCCAACTGTCAGAAGGGGTAATTTTTCACTACCGTGATTCCTTGATTATTTATCAAGCTTCTCACATACGTGCACATGCACGAGAAACAAAGACAAAAGAGAAGAGAGAGAGAGAGAGAGAGAGAGAGAGAGGGAGTGATGGAGAGAGGGGGGAGAAAGTGTGTGTGTGAATGAGAGAGAGAGAGAGAGAGAGGAGAGAGAGGGGGGGCGAGGGGGGAGGGAGGGAGTGATAGAGAGAGGGGGGAGAAAGTGTGTGTGTGTGGTGTGTGTGTGTGTGTGTGTGTGTGGAGAGAGAGAGAGAGAGAGAGAGAGAGAGAGAGAGAGAGAGGATGAGGGGGGTGGGGGTGAAGATAGTAACAACATACCTCGCTTGGACAAACCATTGCAGAAGTTGATTGTCAATGTCCTCATGTTTCGCCTTCCTATTCTTTTGCTGTAGCTGCAGGTCAGTTGTACTGCCCAAGAACTGATTTTTGTATTGTCCCTTTGTTTTACAATGTTGCGCAGAGTAGCAAGAGGAATCTGAAATTCTTCAGCAATCAACGTCTTTTTCTTTTTCGGGTTTCTCTCCACAGCATCCAAAATTTCGATTTTTCGTTTCAGCGAAATTGCTTGTCTTTTGTGTTTGTCAGCCATCTTCACTTTACATTGTACAAAGCCTTGCCTTGCATTGAACATGCACTGGTGTGAAGAGAGAAACAGGGGGGGGGGGGGGGGGGGGGGGGGGGGGGGAGGGGGGGGGGGGTGTCAAACACCTCTCGTAATCAAGCGCCTGCGTTTTGTCTAGCTTACATCCGGATATTCCATCTCTTAGGCGACATCAAAGGGCCCACATCCTGTCCCGCCAATTCCTGTGACCTGCATCGTGGAATTGTTGGTTTTTTTTTATATGTATGTGTAGGCCCGCCGAGAAAATCTTTTGACAAGCGAGACTTTCTTACATCCGAGGAAAAGTTTCGCCAGGGTCAGCTAAACCCGTTTCTTACCAGCGAGTTTTCTTACATTCTTACAACCGAGTTTCTTACATCCGAGATATTTTAAGTAATGTTAAAGAATCTTCTCAGCTGAGGAAAACCATTTGATTTCTTATAGCCGAGTTTTCTTATAACCGAGTTTCTTATAACCGGATTCTACTGTACATTCACTTGGACATGCTCTTGTCAGGGTTCCATTCGCGACCAACCTTACCATTTCCCTTTATCTTCATCCGTGTAGTGTCCTCAATCAACAGGCTGATTATTCTGACACTTGTAACGGAGGGGTAGGCGCAAAAAAAAAAAAAAGAAAAAGAAGAGAAAAAACAACAACAACAACAACAACAGCTTGTGACTACTGGTGGAGTTTACGAGCTCCCGACGTGAACACGCCAAGAGACGCAGCTCCAACCACAGCCTCAGTCAGTGAATCCTTCCACTCAGGAATGGTTCGCGGGAGGAACGAATACCTCCGGTAGTCCCATTGACACTGAAGTCGAGCAAGCTGCCCTGAGTGTGCTCTTCTAGCTTTCCCTCTCCTTAGGTGCTCTCAACTTTGGCTTCTGGGATTTACGAATTTTGCCAAAATCCACCTGGTCCATGTTGTTAATGATTTTGTACATCATGGTGAGCCTTGCGATCTTACGTCGGCTTTGTAGGGATGTCCATCCGAGGTGGTGTAACATGTTGGAGATGCTAGCGGTTCTTTTGTAACAATTTAAAACGAAACGTGCTGATCTTCGTTGCACAGCCTCAATTTTTGAGTACTTGCGTATTCGAGAACAGGCTGCATCATTGCCTCATAGGCTATCTCTTTGAGTCTGATGTTACTGACTCTGAGGTTTCTTTGCAATAACCCTAATCTAGGTCTTGCTCGATCGTGACCCCCAAATACTTCGCCGAGGTGACATTGGCGAGAGTCTGGTTGTGCAGCTGGTATGATGGTGTTAGCAGCTTCTTCTTTCTCTTGGGACTGATAACCGGGAGGGTGGTACATTGTCCGGGGTGGAATGACATATCCCAACTTCTCTTCCATTTCTCTAGCTGTTGGAGGTCTGTTTGTAGTTGGGCTTGGTCTTGGCCTGCTGTTATTGGCCTGTAGACGGCAGTGTCATCTGCAAAAAGTCACGTGGATGAGGAGACAGTTCCGGGCAGTCGATTATGTAAACCAAGAACAAGCTTGGCCCAAGAACGGAGTCCTGGGGAACTCCAGATTTCACGGCAACCGAGTCTGACTTTGCACCGTCATCCACCACAGCCTGCTTCCGGTCTTGTAGAAAGCTTCCGATCCATCTGTTAACATGGCCTCGAACTCCATAATGGTGCAGTTTATGCAGAAGGAGGAAATGATTAACCTTGTCGAAGGCTTTCGCGAAGTCCATTACCACGATGTCAGTTTGTTTGGCAGGCTTCCATATTCTCGATCAGCTCCTCCATGAACTCCAGCAGCTGGGTTTCGCAAGATATTTTATGATGAAAGCCGTGCTGTCTGGGAGAAAGGATGTTGTTCTTCTCTAGATGGTCCGTGAGTGAGCTGACGATGACATGTTCCATGGTCTTACATGGGATGTTGGTCAATGATACGGGGTGATAATTAGCTGGATCATAATGTTCGCCCTTTTTAAAGATAGGGTGATGTTGGCTGATCTCCAATCTTCTGGTACGATGCCTGTGTCCATGGAGGTTCTGAGCAGCAGTGTCAGGATGGGAGCGACTTCGCGCGCAAGCTCTTTAAGCACCCTCGGCGAGATCCCGTCGGGGCCGCAGGCCTTGTGGGGATTTAATCCTTTTAACAGGTTCCTGACGCCCTCCTCTGAGATGTGGATCTTGCTGAGCTCGGAGTAGTCTGTCTCATTCATATGACACTTGTCCATAAACTGTTCCCTGGTGTAGACGTGGCCATCGGTAAAGACTGACTGAAATTGTTCGTTCAGAATTTTCGCTTGATACTTAGGTTCTGATATCAGCCTGTCCTGCACCTTCAAAGGTGACACCCCTATCTTTGCAGTCTTCTGGTGCTTAATATAAGACCAGAATCTTTTCAAAGATGACAAGGGTACATCCGGTGGGGTCTCTGCTAGGGTTTCGTTTATGTAAGTCCAGTAAGCTCTACGTAGTTTGCGTTGAATCGTTCGTCTCAGCTCCGTGGACTCTTCTCTCAGGTCCTGTCGTCCTGTCTTCTTCAGCTTCCTGGACTCTTCTCTCAGGTCCTGTCGTCCCGTCTTCTTCAGCTTCTTGTAGACTCTAGCTCTCCTGTTAATGAGCTTCTTCATATCAGGTGTAACCCAAGGCTTACTACATTTGGGACGTGCTTGTTTACGGGGGACAAAGGTCTCTTCAGCTTGTAAGTATACTTCCTTAAAGTGCGTCCATAGATCTTCTTTAGTCAGGTTACCCTTTTCCTCTACAAGGCTGGAGTGCAGGGCCTTCAATGCTTCTCTCATGCCGTCCCAATCTGCTTTGTTGTAGAGTTTAATCCATCTGGGGCTCTGCTTGGTTTTCTCCACCGCGATGTTATACTCACAGTAGACAATCTCATGGTCAGAAACGCCCATGACAGTCTCTTCTTCGTCTTCCGTAGAGTCTCCACAATCAACAGGCTGATTATTATGAGACTGTGAACGGGGGATCTGCTGGGGGGAAAAAAACAACCAAAAAACTATTCTAATTCCCATTTCATTGACATGAAATTACACACATTCATACCACAAAGTGACACCCCCCACCCCTATCTTGCCTACTCACTAGCCTACACAAAAAAAAGCAAAACAAAAAAAAAGGTAAAGCGAAGTGCGGAGCTGCCAGCAGGCTACCACGGTCGTTTTTCATCCATTACTATGGACTAGTTGGCCCCAGGCTGCAGTAGGCAGCTCAGGCCCGCAACATCCTTCCACTCATCCATGCACACAACAAGCCAGCTTTATGTAGAAACCTACTGAAGATGCCTGTTGACCAGTGACACAAATGTGTCAGGGGTTTTGGCATCAACAGTATCCTGGGGGAGGGAGTTCCAGTCCACAATTGTTCTTGGGAGGAACGACATCAGCCGGTAGTCGGTGTCTGCAGCTAGTTGATTAAACTGCTGATCATGACTTTGACGCTCTCTCTTCCTGGGAGGATGGAGCTGCTGTTTCAACCTCGGGCAGCTGACCAAGTTGTTCTTGATTTTATAGAACATGGAGAGCCTTGCTTTTTTCCTTCTGTTCTCAAGGGACATCCAACCTAGAGTCTACTCCTAGAGTCCTTGTATTTTTTCTTTACCCAGTATGATTTTATGATTTGTTGTTTTCCATTTTATTCACATACTTTCCATCATACATAAATGTATACACATCAAAATACTCGAACTTAAACTGCTTGAAGAGAACGTGAATCACCTCCGGCACCCATAAGGAGAGTCCGTAAAATGAAACGTAGTTAGCTTTAGCTCGTGCTTGTTGAACCAATTGAGGATTCAAGGAAGTGTAAAACAGACATGTAAACAAGGATAACAGAAGTGGAAATCTGATCATTGTGACAGCCATGGGTGGAAATGAAAGTAAAGAATCAGACAGTCGATCATCGATACATTTTTCTGATGAGGAAAAAGCAATGGTGTCAACTTTATTTAACAGAATATCGCATGGAAAGAAAACATTCAATCGAGAAGAATTTCGGGTGTGTTATTAATTTGACTTGTCTTATTTTAGACTTTTTTTTTTTTTCGTTCATCATGATCGTGTTTGTATCAAGTTAACTGTGATCATGATCACAAGAGCAGCTCTTAAATGTGACATTTCTGGCAAAGGGCAGGTTATTTCCAAATCATCATCATCAACAACAACAACAACAACAACAACAACAACAAAAAAGGGGGGAGCGGGGAGGGGGGGGGGGGGGGGGGGGGGGGAGGGAGGTAAGAAAGAAAAGAAAAGAAGAAAAGAAAACCGACTTAATTTGTGTACAGATCCATTTTTCTAAAGTGGAGGCGGAGAAAATACATCATTGTGGCAGCTGTATCATCAAAGATTCATGGTCAATGAGTTTTAAACAGTGTTTTCCTACTTCCTGTTCTTGTAAGCAATTACAGTTTATGCTGTCTCAGTGTCAAGGTAAAAATCAGGATACCTTACCAAGGTCTGAGATCACTTGTGTCCACTGAAATTGTGACAAAAATGAGTTGTTAATTTCCTGTTTGTCATGTTTTTCAAAGCTGTATACTTTTTATAATGTATAAAATCTGCACATATCTTGCTTTTTCAGAATTTAATGTTTAATTTTATGTTAATGTTTAGATTGAGTAACTTCTTGTTTTCATTGCTTCAGAAAAAGTAATGTGGACTGTTGTTAATTGCTGTAATCAGTACTGGAGACAGACAAGGGGAATACTCTTAACTGGTCAGCTGTTCGTTTTATGAATTTACCAACTTAATGCATTTATCTTCTGTACCCATCTACCTTTTCAAACCTTTAAGTGTACTTATTCTTCATGCACTTACTTTATCCCTATTCCTCTATCAATCATTCTCCATTATTGTTGTTGAAGTTGCTATTATTATTCGTTTGTTTTCATCATTATCATTATCATCATTGTTTTCAGCTCTAGGCATGCAGATTATAACGACTATGGCTGTTTGATAGCTAAGCAGCTTCTGAATCGGAAATTTTACTTTTAGAATTTGTTTGTTAGTTCAGTTGTTTAAAAAAGATTCTTTCCTGTATCAATTATTTATTTCCTTTAGAACATAGTACTGTATACAAACCATTGTAACTGCTTAAAAAATGCTTTCAACTGTTTTGAGCAGTGTTTGTTCCAGTCTTTGTTCTTCTACAGTTCCAGAGTAGAAAGGTTTTGCAAATTTACTGTCATTGACCTGATTACAACAACAACAAAAACACCAAGTTATTTGAATTGTCTTTTTCAAGATCACTAGTTCATAGTAAATTGACGAACGCAATTGCTGTTAACTCATTCTGGAAAGAAAAAAAAAAACTGTTCATTGATACACTGATTTTATGCATGATGGGTTGAAGAATTCATGTATAAACACAGAATTTTGTCTGCTACCAGGTGAGTTTCCTTGAGTGTGTGTTTAAGGATTTATATAATTTAAGGGAAAGAGCTAGAGAGAGAGAGAGAGAGAGAGTTTGTGCATGTGTGCATGTATGTGCACACCCTTGCCCACACCTGCATAATTATTTTCACATTTTTTTATATTTACAAAGTTCTATAGTGAACGTGTGTGATTGTTAGAAACTCCTGCAAAGACAGTGAGTTCTCCTGCATTAAGGCAGATAACGACTTGCATTCTCTGAGGAGATTTCTCCTCTGAAGACCTTTCGCTGTTAAACTTTCCATAGCGTTTCTTCCTGCTTACCAAGTGATTGTGGCCAAGACATCAAGATAACATATTTTGTTCACACACACACCACACTCGCGCGCATGCACGCAGTATGCTGCATGCACGTACACATGCATGCACACACACACACACACACACACACACACACACACACACACACACACACACACACACACGCTCACACACACACACACACACACACACACACGCTCACACACACACACACACACACACACACACACACACACACACACACACACACAGAGCACTCACATGCAAACCCATTACAGTACAAGTAAAAGATCAGTGTATTACAATAATAAATGGAATTAGAATGAACAGATTCTCTCTTCTTATCTGCACTCTTCCCCTCACTCTCAACTATAAATGCTCCCCCCTCCCCCTTCCCCTTCCCTATTTTTTTTATCCTTTCACCCACACTCTCGCACACTTAATAGTGTAGTTTGCAAGCGTACATAATGTCGTGCCAATCTGAGTATGATGTGCACATAGTGCATTATTTTGACATATCAGTCAGTTGGCCCATTAGAATTTAAAGCCTCTATGGAGTATGTTACTATGATCAGCCAGGTGGTTTTTGAATGGTTGATTACTTACAACTAATGTTGGCATTGTATTCTTCTATTCTGTATTGATATTTTAGATCCTTTTTTAAGCTTATGGTCAGTGGCAGAATTTTATTTACCATACATTTGCAAATACACAGGTTTTCCAGAAGCATTGTTAAGCCATAGTGTCTTCAGTTTTTGTGTCATTTTCTTCTCCAAACAGAACAAGATTTTCAGACATTTTTAAGTTGGATATATATGATACTTGACAGAAGTTTTCTCTGAGCAAGTGTTCAAGTGCTTTATCAACAAAAAGTTGTTAACATACCAGCCACCAGGGCGAAGTGGTTGCATTGTGGACTCCTGGCTGGTAGGTCATGGGCTCGATTCCCATCAGAGCCATGTAGGGTTTTTCTGCCCTGACCGACTTCTGCCCAGAGTTGAGTTTGCTATGGGCTCAGTTGGGAAGGCTTGGATCACCCAGTCAAGTTTTACCCGCTGAATGAATGAATCACTAAGAGTGTTGCTCAAATTGCATGACCAACACTCTGGGTGTCTGTGTCTCTCGGGCCTGGTTGATGCCGGGATATAATTGAAAGTAAGGGTAGAGTACAGCCCTGTCATGCAGTCTCAGACCGAAATGGAAATCCATAGCATCATCTTCATCCTCCTCATTCTGATCAATCAGCAAAAAAAAAAAAAAAAAAAAAAAAAAAGTCTCAAATTCTGTGGCCTTTCATGCCCTGCTGTAATGATGACCTCGGTTTTAATGTCCTTTCCACATCTATGGCCTTGGTTTGATTCTGTCGGGGTCACCGGTATCGGCAAAGTAATGGGGGCTGTTGTTGGATGGACATGGTGGTGCCTTTCGGAGGGAGAGCTCACTCATCCGGCTCCCCGACTAAGCAATTATCGTCGTCAGTAGGGGGCATGGTAGGTGATGTCCTGTGTATCTTGGATCAGAAGAGGCACCATTGAAGACTACCAAAGCTACAGTACAGTGTCTCCTCTGGTGAGTTACCTCTTAATAACTTGACATTGGCTGCTCCCTATGGATTGCCAGTGCAAGGGCTGTGGTGGGCCGGGCTGGGCTGTGGCTGTGGACGGGTGGTCATAATACGTGGTGTGGGTGCAATGGCTCTGAGGTGGCACAGAAGATGGGACAGCAGTGAAAAAAAAAAATGAAGAAAAGGGTTATCAATATTGTCTTTCAATGGTGTAAAAGGTGCACAGATTTTGCAACTGTTAACACCTATCTGTTTTTTTTTTTTTTTAATAACACATAAGTAATCAATATTCTGTGTGTTATTGGTGGCTGAAAAACCATTTTGATTTCACATCTGATATTTTATGTAATTTCAAAAAATCATTTTTCCCAAGATATGTGATTGTACAATTTTTCTGTCCACTTTCAGCAGCATTTTGGTCAGGTGTTACGTTTGTTTTATATATCATAATACAATTCTATTTTGCACAGAATACATTTTTTAAGCACAACAGAAAAAAAGCCCAGTAATTCATCTCTGGAATTGTTATTTACTTACAATATGTGTTTGCGTCATATTGGATCCAGCCAAAATATGTTTATAAAATTCAATGATTATGTTTACATTTTGTTTTACTTTTAGATTCTGTATATGTTAAGAATCTTCTATCATCTTGGTAGAAGTGACCTATATATATTTTTTTTTTCATTCAAGATGGGTTACGATGGTCTCCATAGGCTGCTGTGAAGGAGTTTACATTTATATTTCCCTGACTTTTCATTCTCATTTTCCTTATCCCCCCCCCCCCCCCCCCCCCCCCCCTCCTTTTTTTTGGTGTGTTTTCCTTCAAATCTTTGCCAAGCCATTGATATATGATGATGGAGCAATTGTAAGCCTGCACTTGTTTTCACCTACTACTAAATTGTTCAACATATATGTAGACCTCCGTCTGTTATAGCTGCCCATAGATAGAGTACATCCGACCTAAGATTTATATCTGTCCAGGCTATCTGCTTGCCTCGAGTAGTGTCGCCTTTGGCTGTAGAGACCGATAGGAGAGTGGCAGTCTGTCACAATGGTCACATCTGTATGTTGACACTGGTTTGTTGGCTGTCATCCTCTTTCTGCAGGCTCGCTTTTCTGCTGCAGCAGCTGCCAGTTTGTCTTCCCCAATCTGCAGCTGTTTCTTGAGAGTGCTTCTCCAGCTGTCACAGTCTGCTGCAAGGTCCTCCCAGGACTTGGTGTTGATCTCAAGCGCCTTCATGTCTCTTTTGCAAACATGTTTGTATCTCAGCTGTGGGCGGCCAATGCATCTCTGCCCTGCAGCAAGCTCTCCATAGAGGACGTCTTTTGGGATGCGACCATCCTCCGTGCGATGAACATAGCCCAGCCAATGCAGCCGACACTGTCTCAGCATGCTATACATGGTAGGGAGGCCAGCGCGAGACAGGTCTTCTGTGTTGGTCACCCTGTCTTGCCAGGAGATGCCAAGTATACGCCAGAGGCTTCTGAGGTGGAGGGAATTGAGCCTTTTCTCCTGGCGAGCATGCATGGTCCATGTCTCACATGGTACTGAGAACGCAGGCGTTATACACAGCCATCTTTGTATTTGTGGTCAGCTTGGGATTTGTCCACACTCTTTGTGTGAGGCAAGCAAGTGTTGTGGCTGCCTTTCTGATCCTTTTGTCAATCTCAGTGTCAAGGGAGAGGTTATCAATGATGGTGGACTCAAGGTAAGTGAATTGATGGATGGCGTCAAGCTCATAGTCATCAATGGTGATGGCTGGTGGTGATGACATGTCTTGACCCAGGACAGTTGTCTTCTTTAGGCTGATAGTCAGAACAAAGTCTTTGCAGGCCTGGGAGAAGTGGTCCATCAGGGACTGCAATTCCCGCAGGGTATTGGTCGCAACAGCAGCATCATCTGCAAACAGCATATGTCTGATGATTGCTTCATGGATCTTTGTCCTTGCTCTTAGGTGGGTGAGATTGAAAAGCCTGCCATCTGATCTGGTCCGCAGGTAGATCCCCTCTTGCGCTGTGCTGAATGCATGCCTCAGGAAGAGAGCAAAGAAGATCCCAAAGAGGGTAGGGGCAAGGACACAGCCTTGTTTGACACTGCTGGAGGTTGCCATTAAACTGCACAGTCCCTTTCATGTTGGAGTGGAAGGACTGAATTAAGCTGTGCAGCTTGGGGGGGGGGGGGGGGGGGGGGGGCAGCTGATCTTTCAGAGAGCCCTGAAAAGACCATCTCTGCTGACTAGGTCAAAGGCCTTAGTGAGGTCAATGAATGGGACATAAAGGGGATTCCGCTGTTCTCAGCACTTCTCCTGGGGTTGGCAAAAGGGGAAAACCATGTCTACCATGGATCTCTCTGCTCGAAAGCCACACTATGTATGATTCTGGGTAAACATGTTTAGCCAGCTTCTGCAGGCGGTTCAGAAGGATCCGAGCGTAGACTTTGCAGACATTGCTAAGGAGAGAGATGCCTCCGTAGCTATTGCAGTTGCTCCTCTCGCCCTTGTTTTTGTACATAGTGACAATCTTGGCATACCTCATGGCCTGCGGTAAACCTCCCTCATTCCAGCACTGACAGAGGACTGTGTGCAAAGGGTGCAGAATGGTAGTCTTGCAGTCTTTGAGGTCTGGAGGAATGCCGTCATTGCCAGGTGCCTTGCCTGATGCCAGGCTGTCAATGGCTTCGCTGAGTTCGTCCACGGTCGGCTCTATGCCAAGCTCTTCCATGACTGGCATGCACTTGATTGCATCAAGGGCTGAGGAGTTCTCTGCGTTCTCTCTGGAGAAGAGGTTGGAGTAGTGCTCCACCCATCTCTCCATCTCCTGGTTGGGGTCATTCATTACTTCCCCAGTGGAGCATTTGAGGGGAGCTGTCTTGCTCTGCGTTGGTCCCAATGCCTTCTTGATGCCATCATACATCCCTCCGATGTTGCCTCTGTATCTCCTCGCTGAACTCTGTCCAGTACTCATTGGCGCAGCACCTGGCATTTAGCTTAACCTTGCTTCTGGCAGCCCTGAGGATCTGCAGGTTCTTGTCGTTGGGTGACCGCTTGTATTCAGTGAATGCGGTGTGCTTGGCCTCAATAACAGGAGTCATCTCTAACAATTTGGCCTCAAACCAGTTGTGAGACTTAAAAGTTTTCTTCCCAAAGGTAGCCAGGGCAGTGCAGTGCATGGTGTTTTGTTAAGTTTCCCATCTCTCTGTGGCAGAGTCTCTGGGCAGCAAAGCATCATATTCTCTCTTAAAGGCCTCAGCGAACTGTTCCACGAGATCTGGCTGAAAAATCTTACTGATGTCGATTCGGAAGCTCCCTTGTTTCTTTGTGCAGTGGAACTTCTTTGGTTGCAGCCTGATCCTGCAGCATACCAGGGAGTGGTCTGTGTTGCAGTCTGCGCTGTGGTAAGAGTGAGTGTGGAGAAGGTTTTTGACAGTGGAGTGTCTTACCAGGATCAAATCCAGTTGGTGCCAATGCTTTGAGCACGGGTGTCTCCAGGAGATTTTGTGTTGAGGCTTCATCTTGAAGGAGTTAGCGATGCACAGTAGACTGGTGCAAAACTCGAGCAGTCGCTGTCCATTCTCATTCGTTTTTCCCACTCCAAAGGAGCCAAGGCAAGAGGGCCACGAGTCATTGTCTGCACCCACTCTGGCATTGAAGTCGCCCAGGAGAACAAGTTGTTCTGTGCTGGGGATGTTCCTTATGGTAGATGCAAGATTTTCATAGAACTCATCCTTGGCATCTGGAGTGGCAGACCAAGTCGGAGCATATATGCTGACAAGGGTGACAAGGCCTTTGGTGGTCTTGAGGCAGGAGTCCGGAGTCGCTCCGAGCCCCCACTGCCTGGTTTTATCATACTCAGCAAGCTGTTCTTTACTGCAAAACCTACTCACTACTCTCTTGGGGCATCAGAGCTCTTTCCATGCCAGAAGAAGGTGTAGTCCCTCTCCTTCAGTGTGCCTGTGTCAGCCAGCCATGTTTTCTGCAGGGTGGCGATGTCCACATTCAATCTCTTGAATTCATTGTTTATGAGAGCTGTTTTTCTAGCGTGGCTGATATCTTGAAGGTCTTGAGAAAGCCCAGGCATCATTGTCCAGACATTCCAACATCCCAGTTTTAGCACTGATCTCTTTCTTGAAGTTTTCTTGTTGCCTGGTGCGGTAGTTTACGACCTGCTTACCGTATGACCTCCTAATCTCCATGCACCCAATGAAGAAGGCAGGTGTGGTGGGACAGCACCTTACAGGCTGGGGGCTGCCCATTTTAGGTGGGCGGTAGATGCCCAGCCAGATGTGAAGATCTCGCTCACCATTGGAAGCAACCCCTAGCATCATGCACTACGCCAATTGAGCGCTGACTTAGAAACGATATCTGCTGCTTCCCGTGTTGTGTCGACGCAAGTAGAGAAGCTGGAGTATCCTCTCCAGGTGGTAGGTGCAATTGAGTGAGTGTGGATGGATGGACGGAAATAAGCCTGGGCATATGGAGGACAGGCTGTTGCCCATGTAGCTTGTCCCCCCTCTCCACCTCACTGACGGATCCAAAGAAACAACAGGGCTGATACAGCTTGGTGCCAATGCGGTCACAGGAGCTGCTGGAGGGTGACAAAGTTTGCCATCCTTGCCTTAGACTAGAGGCTCCACTCCGGATTTTTTGTCAGGGTTTACTCCTTAGCTAGATGGCCATGAATAGCTCTCCAGACCTGGTGCCCTTTGATGGATCTTTTATTTATTTCCATTAGGGTGTCTAGCCACCCTCCTCACTATCCTCCTGCGAGTTGGTGGGGGTGCCGGTTTAGTCGCCAACAATCTGACCCTGTGACAGGTAGTTCTGGGATTCAGGTTACCGGTAGCAGATCTATCTGACCTATATATATATATATATATATATATATATATATATATATATATATATATATATATTATGTATGTATATATAATATATATATGTATGTATAAATATGTATATATATATATATCACAGCAATTCTGTGCAACCTTGATTCCATCGAGGATTTCAGCATCAAGAAAAATGAATCATTCTGCTAGTAATTTTTTTTCAGGTCAAATTTCTGTATAAATCATCTTATAATCTGTACACATATCAACATGAAAAGATTCTGAATCACTGTCTGTTTGCCAGAAACTGGACCAGAAAACTCAAAATGTTCCACACAAGGATTGACTTTTTTTATGTGGCTATTTTGGCCCATTTATGTTTACTTATGTGTACCTTTTTTTTTTTATCAGGGTAGTCTGAGACTGAGATGGAATATATAATAATAAGTTTGGAAGTCTTCCCCTTTTTACACAGTTAATAGTTGCATTTAGAACATTTTTTTTCTTTTTTACTGATTTTGTCTTGTTTCCTTCTCACACAATTAGCAAAATCATTTTTTGTGAAGTTTTTATTATATGATTAGGTGGATCTGATCGTAGATTCTAGAGTTTGATTAGTTTAGATAGATAAATGATTTTGAAATGGCAACTTGTCCAAGTGGTGTAATGTTTCTTTGTAGCCACATCTTGAAAAGGGCTTTTACTTCCAGAAGTTTATCACCATAATTCATAGACTCATATTTAGTTACATTTTGAGTAAACCAAATTCCTAATATTTGAAACTTTTCAGGATTCTTTAGTAATTTAAGTCTGCCATGAATTTTACAGTTGAATTTTACTTACTACCTAACCAGACTGCCTAAATTTTCTCTGTATTTTGAATTAAGCCAGAAGAGTTGCAGAATTTGTTGAGTAAGTACACTGATTTTTTAAAGAAAGTTTTGTCACCACTATTCGTTAACTGGGTGTTATCAGCAGACTGGGAGATTTTGTGTTCTATATTGTGAATTTTTAAGCCTTTTATATGTGGGTCTTCCCTTACCATTAGTGCAAGAATTTCAACACCAAGAATAGTCAAATCT
Source organism: Conus canariensis (assembly GCA_033310375.1). NCBI lineage: Eukaryota > Metazoa > Mollusca > Gastropoda > Neogastropoda > Conidae > Conus > Conus canariensis. The sequence goes on from CM065725.1 coordinate 56,292,801, forward strand.
TCCCTTACCATTACTGCAAGAATTTCAACACAACAATAAACAAACTTGAGGAGATTGGGTCCCCGTTAACTGTAACTGCAGATTTTATATCCTTGTAGAAGCGTTTACTCCATTGGCCAATATTGTCACCTAATCCAGAGACCTTGGGCTTTAAACATTAACTCTTAATCCGAACTGTTGAAAGTTTTCTAAAAATCCAAATTTAACCATATACCAGCTTGCTGTTTTAAATTAAGATAATGTATGTTGTTACATGTGAGGCTTAAGTTATCTCCAACATATCTATTTTTAATGAAACCTCTCTGGTCTTCATTTATGAGCTCAGCAAAACTGTAGATTCTGTTGGTAATACAGAGGTACAGGCCTCCAGTTCTTAATAAGTTCATAGCTTCTGCCCCCATTAGGGATTCATATCATTATGCTAGTTGCTGACAGTTCCCCATCCCTTAAGTATTCTGACTAAGAATAGGCTTATTAGTTTCCAGACAAAAAAAGAGAAATTCTGCACAAGAGGCATCAGTACCTGGACTTTAGCCATTGCTAGATTTTTATTTATTCAATTATTTTCTTTTAGCACACAGACTACTTCTTTTAGTGTGATTAGTCCTTCAAGAGTTTGACTTTCTTCTAATGACAATGTTGGTAGTCCATTCGCTGATGTAGATCGCTGGATCATTCCTTGAAGTATTGATTCAAGTCAAAATTCGTGATTTCATCATTAATTTCCTCAATTTCATTCATATTATACCATTTGCCTTTACAAGTTTGTAATTAATTTGCCAACATAGCTTCTTTTCTTTAAATCACAGAAGTACTTTGAAAGTGAGTGCATTTTTAGTGGGATTTCAAAGACTGTCTGTCTATTTGTGCATGTGTTTGCATATAAGTTTGTATGTTTCATGTGTTTCTGCATAATGTTGTGTGTGGTGTGTGTGTGTGTGTGTGTGTGTGTGTGTGTGTGTGTGTGTGCATACATTGTACATGATCTAATTGGGAAAAATAGCATATCTCTGGATTTTTTTCTCTCCTTTTGTACTATTTCTTTCTTTTTTATTCAAAGTTTCCCTTAGGCTGTACTGACTGACTGTGAAATAATTTGAAGTCTATTTCTGTTGCTTATTTGTTCATATCACTGCAAATCAAACTGAACTGTTTTTCCAGCATTTTACACATGGTGTACTAGACCCAGAGATTTGTGAGCGCTTGTATGAACTGCTGCACGGATTATCCAAGGCACATCATCATCATCATCTCCATCGTGGAGGTCACCATGAAGGGGAGGTGGACCACCACAACTTCTCCCACCATCTTGTGGCCATCTTGAAAGGGGGCGTAAGCGAGCAAGCGGAGCTGCTGGCTTCCCTTGTGTCCCCAGACCACCATGATGTGCTGCCGGAACATCTGGTGAAGGTATTACACACTTTTTAAACCAGTAGAAGGAAGACGGGGGAGGGGGGGGGGGGGTAGGGTAGTGGTGGAAATGTACACCTTCACATATGCAGTTATGCATACTTCTCATACACTTATATGTGTGCACTTGCATGCACACTCACACACGTCACCTGTCCTCTTCTCTTGCTTTATTGTCTTAAAACCCACTTGTAAATTATAGACAGATGTAAGATTCTATCTCAAATGAGGTTCATATTCTGTCTCTGTCTCTCTTTCTTTCTCTCTCTCTCTTTCACTCACACACACACACACACACACACGCATGCACACACACGAAGTCTCACACACACAAACATTCATGCATGCGCATGCCCTGGTGTGCGCACACTCACACACGTACGCATACTCACACACACACACACACACATACATATGCACACACACACACACACACACACACACACACACACACACAAACAAAATATCGCTTACTCATTTACTGACGTGCTCATGCAGTGAAAAATGAGGAATTGAGTTTGTCTTTGCTTTAAGTCCCTTTACTTTAAGCTGCCAGGGACATGTCTCCCATGATGATTGAAGAAAAAATTGAAGATCTGCTGAAAATATTGACCACTTCACCTACCTGGGCAGCATTGTCAGCAAGACAGGAGGAGCTGATGAAGATGTAAAGGCCAGGATCAGCAAGGCGCGCAATGCTTTCGTCACCCTCAGACCAGTGTGGAGGAACGTGCTGTGGAGGACCTTAGTCTGCACACCAAGCTAAGGCTGTTCAGCACTAATGTCAAGTCCGTGTTGTTGTACGGTTCGGAGACTTGGAGATGCACAAAGAATCTGGACAGCAAGTTGCAAGTCTTCATCAACACCTGTCTTCGCCAGGTCCTGCGCATCAGATGGCCAGAGTGAATCTCCAACGAGAAGTCATGCGCCGGACGAAGCAAGACCCAATCACCAAGAGTAACCAGATGAGGAAGTGGGGTTGGGTTGGACACACCCTGTGTAGAGGACAGGCCCACATCCCACGCCACGCCTTGGACTGGAACCCACAGGGGAATTGGAAGAGGGGACGACCAGTCACCACCTGGAGAAGAACTCTGCAGGCATGTCCAAACTGACCTCGATAGAACTCTTGATTGTTCTTTCAGAGCCTCTTGGAAAGAAGCCTGATTTTTTTGACATACCAGATAGGGAAGACCTTTAGGGTTTTTATTCCTTCCCTCATCCAAACATATTGACAATTAGTCGTAGTCCTTGATGCTGATGGTCAGGATTTTCATCGAACTGTAGAATGCCTGTTTGGGTGGAAGATGAGGAAGATCCAGTTTGACAAGACCTGTGGCAAATTCATCATCAAAAAAGCCTTTTTGCTCTGGTGCCTAAAAAGCAGCCAGGTACTTTGAATAACTAAAACTTGGTGCCAAGAAGTTGCTGATGTCAATGAACTTGAGTATCTGTGTGCTGATGCATTTATACTCAGTGTTGATTTTTACCAGGCAATTGGTTTGTTTTACATTGATAAAGCAATGGAAGACATAGAATCTTGATTAGGTTCAGGTCTGTTGGAGCTGTTGAAGTTGACCATTGGGAGTTCTTGTAGGTAGGCATCCAACATTTCTTTTTAATTGTTGGGCAGTCAACACCAAAGGCAATCTTCCTCCTCCTCCTCCTGTTTTTCTGAGGTGTCCAGTTGGTCATAGACAGAGGCGAACTGTTTTCTCAGCAAACAGTGGCCATGGTTGGTGACAGACTCCAGGTAGTGGACCATATGACTGATTGATTCTTGAGGAGACAAGGAGACAGGTTGTTAGAAAGATGCTGCAGATGCTAATGGACATGACTACATGCCATGCTGTGTGGGTGGTTTTTCGCTTAGAAAGGTTGGAATGAAACATGTCTTTGCACTTCTCCTGAAAGGCCTCGAAATCATAGGTTGCACTGTCAGGGTAGATGAAACCTGTGTCCATGAACACTCCCTTGTTAGAGAGGATTTCCAGCGGTGTGGGTAAATGGGAAATGGGAAATTGGTAAATGTCTCTGAAGTAGATGTCTTTGATTTTGGTTCTGGTGCAGATCACTTTGTGGTGATGAAATTGTTCATCCTTTCTCCACATTTAGGACAATGGAAGATCCTGGATGCCTTGGCGAGGTCACTAATGTAGCAAAAATCATTCAAATGACACAAGACACATAATGTGGTAGGATGGGTCCCAAGACAGTGGCGAGCAGGCACTAACCTTTTTTCTCATCGTACTTGTATACGTCCAGGTTGCTGTCAAAGATCTCCTCCTCTGGATCCAACTCAGGCAAGGTAAGGTCAAGAAAGGTGGAGGGAAGCTGCTGACTGCTTTTATTCAACTCTTGAACAGCTCTAATGTGGGGTCTTGCAGATTGACATCATTGTGTCATCTTGCTCATTGGTGCTGGGCCAGGCACTGTAAGGAGCACAAGTTATCATCATAGGGAAGGTGATTATGGTAGTTGTCCAGGCTGTAGATGGCTTTGTTGATTTTTTAAAATGAAATTGGAATCTCTAAGTAGCAGCAACCAATCATGAAATCTATCAGCGGGTTGATGTAAAAGCTTGGGGAGGTGACCAAATGCAAGGTCCACTTGGTGTCTGGTCGTTGTTGCCACGCATGCTCCAAGATGTCCATGTCATTGATGTCTTCCACAGACCTGACAAACTCATCCTGATTGTTGATGAGTCTTGAGGTCTTAAAAACCTTAGCATTGCTTTGAGAAGCCTTGAAAAAACTGAATTTTGCGTTGTCCAGGTGGTATAGTAGAGTGACTCAGGTTAATCTTAAATCTCCTCCTTTGAGTCTCAAACATTTCCATCAGATGGTCATTCCAGTAAGGCATACGTCTTCTCTTTCCCAGTGTGTTATACATGGACAGGGTCTTGCTCCAAGTATGATGATTTTGGATAGCGTCCCAAATATTCTGGTACACATCATGAACCTCTGGAGGTACCACTGAATCGTTCATAATGGATTTGGGATCTGATCTAATTCACCTTGCTGTCTTTTGGCACTGGGGCCGGTGTCATTGTGGGAGATCTTTCTTTTTACTTAACTGCATGGGACGTTTGTAGGTGGGAAGGTGCATCCAGAGATACTCCTTTCTCTGAGCTCCTAACAAATGTCGCAACAATATGTTTCATCTTGAGTCTGATTTTGATCATGTCTGTATCGGTTGAGGTTTGTCTGACCGGAAAGTGTGGCTCTGCAGTCATGGCAGATGGGTTTTTTGTTTGCTTATTTGTTTGTTTTTCTTCCAAATTTTGCAGATGTTTGTGAGCAGGAAAATGCCTCAAAAGATTCTCTTTTCTCTTAAATTCTCTGGAACAAATGTGCAAGGAAATATTTCATGTTGCATCTGAAGTTCATGCCTGTGTTTGTTGAGGTTTGTCTGACTTTAAAAGACTGCTCTGCAGTTGTGATAGATAGGTTTATCCATTCTAAAAAAAGAAGAACAAAAACAGAAACAAAAGCCTGTAAACATAGCTGTTTTTTTTCATGGGGCGAAAAGAAATTCAGCTATTTCTTTAAACACAAAAAGAAAAGGATAAATATAGGTTCAATACCTACATGCAGTTACAGACATACATAGATGTAAACTTGCACAACACTGCAATATTTAAAAAGAAAAAAAAAGTAAACAGAATCTTTAAAGGGAAACAATCAGTGGAAATATGGATGAAAGTTGCATATGATTTATTTCCCTTTGAACATTCTCTGCCTGCGCGCGCGCCACACACACACACACACACACACACACACACACTCAAAGACAGCAGCAGACACACATGAACCTATCCATTCATACACATTTGCACACAAAGTAAAGGAAAAGGCAAAAGTATACAGGTATAATTCACTCTGAAAAAAAAAATTAAAATTGTCGACACGATGAATGCATATAACTAGTTTATTCAATATCATCAAGAAGGTGACCAAAAAAAAAAGTTACATGTTGTGACTGATTGAGCCCAAAAAAACTACCCAAATATGTTAATGATTAAACTAACACTAGTAACAGTCTCATGCACATACAAAATATGACACATATATACAAATTAACACCGAAAGATAGATTAATTTTCTTGGTATGCGGAAAATTGTGGTCAAGGAGTGATACACAGCTGTGACAAGGGAAATGGGAAAGTGAATGTGCACAAAGCGTGACATACGTTCATTGTTAATTAAGCAGGGGAGAGGATAAACAATGCTCTCTCTCTCTCTCTCTCTCTCTCTCTCTCTCTCTCTCTCTCCATCATAACTTTTTTCCCCTTTTCTGTTGTTATGTAGTGCTATATATCAATAATTGTTTTTGCTTACTTTGTTATGTAGTACTATATATTTTTTTGAATGTTATCTCGAATAAAGATTTTCTTTTGAAAAAAAAAAGAAGTTAAGTAGTGGGGGAAAACAAGTGCAGGCTAACAATAATAGACCCACTCTTTGATCCAGATCTGGGTTTAACTTTAGTTGATTTGTTGGTAAGTTACAGTCCCTCTGTCGGCCATGTTTCGTTAATACTTTCCAGATGCGCGCGGCAGAGCAACATCACTTCACTGCAGTCGCGTGCACAACGTGCTTACAACTGTTGCAGACGCGCAGTTTTTGCACTTTTTGATTTCATTTTACGTCTCCTAATATAAACCTAACAAGCAATTGTTATAAATCAACGGAAAGGGTAAAACGCGAACTTTGTAATGAGCATAGAATTGAATACATTTTGGGTAAAATAGCAACTCTACAGTCATGGAAACAACATAAGTAGATCGTAGGAGAACACAATCTTGTTTTCATTTGTTTGGTTAGTATGACAACTGCAAATGAGGAAGAAAAGCGGCATTAAACTTCGCTCTTACATGGAACAGATGCAGGGAAAGCCTGAGGTATTCAATATGTGTAATCCAACTGAATTCTTTTTTTTTTGAAAAAAGGAAATTAAATCATTAAACACAGTACACACTTTTCACTGTTTTGGCTTCAGATGATAAGATGTATAAAACTATTAAATACACAGAGCAAATAAATCAAGCTCAGATTCTTTTCGATAAACTTGTACACCTTTACCCCCCTCATCCTCTGAACTACTTTGCTGAACCAGTTCTAACACCACATGTCATTCTTCTTCTGCCCAATATGTTGGTGAAGCAGGAAATTCCACAGGTGCCTTCCCAGTGCCAGACGGGTATGTTTGTTTAGACTACTCTGGGGTCACAAAGGTCATTGCTAGTGCATATAAACTTACCCTTCCAGTGGCTAGAACCCTGTTCTAAATATTTATGGCAGCTGCGTCCCCTAAAGGTAGACAAGAGAACATGGGAATTTTTTGTAGGTGTGCCGTCACGAAGGCACAACACGTCCAGGGAGTACAGCAGCGTTGCCATCACCACGGAATGGCTAGTTGTGAACGGGTTGACTGAGTTGCCATCACTATCACACTGACACATCGCGAAAAGGTTAAAATTGTGATAATAGTTTGTGTGTAATGTTGCTGATGGACAACAAACCACAACACTGATTGATAACTAAGGGTGTGCATAATGTGGCAGTCATTAAAAATAGGTCGCCGGTATGCGATTGACCTGTCGGACAGTTTACATTTCATCAAGGCTATGAACTAAGCTATGATTATCTACAAGCTAATGACAGTTTCAGTGTGCTATGTTTGTCACTGGTAAATAACTCTTCCTGATGACCAAGGGGATGTATAATACAGATTTGTTATGATTTCTTACTGTGTTATTACTTTATACAGTAACGTCTGTTACTGGGAATAGTATATGTCATCACTGCAATGAGACAAGGCGGCGGAAATAGTAAATGTCATAATTCAACATGCTCTTCGGCGCTGAGTTTCATACACTCTGTTCCCCATCATAGTGTATGTTGTCTTCGCAATGAGACAATAAAATGAAAAAAGCATAAGTGATTATTGACAGTATCAGCTCTGAATTAACTTAAGGATTACAAAAACATCATTTCTAACATTCACAAAGCATATTGAATGTAACAAAATATTGTTAATCATCAAATTTGAAGGCATAATGTACAATTATTTTTAATTGTCAAGGTACACAATGTCAATCCTTTTTTTTTTCAGTTACAATAAAATGGAGCATAAAATGCTGGAAGATTGGTCAAGCTGTCTGTCTGCTGGTTGACATTGGCATCCCTGTTGCTATACTTTGCCACCTGAGATGATGTCCATCTCCGTCATTACCCAGTCGTGTTGGGATCTTCTTCTCTGTGTGTTGTCTGTTCTTTTCAGGAGCCATAATTCCAGCTTGTACAGCAGCTGTCTACACAATGTCTGGTGGACAGTGTTGTTGAAGCTCTGCAGTTTATTTTGTTGACACTGGCCTGGGTAAGCTCTGGGGGCTGAGGGATCCATCAATGTCATGGACAAGGAGGATGAGGATGTGACCACTGTCAGTTGGTTGTAGAGAGGTATGGATGTTGGTTGCATATGATGACTAGTCGCCTTGGTCTCTCCACTTGATGATGGTGGGTTCTGCACAGAACAATATTGGGTTGTTGGCATGATTGAGGGAGTTACTCATTCTCACGCTGACACAGCCATGGTTTGATGGTTAAAATCTGCTTCCAGATATTTTTGCGCTTTAACCAGTTTTTGAAACAGTTTCAAGTGAATGCTTACCCTCACTGTGATGGATTTAGACGACATCCTTGGTGTTAATGGGTCTCATGTAATAATGCATGTATAGTCTGTCTGTCCCTTGCCAAGGCTCCAGGGGTGTAACCTTGCCATGGTCGGAGGGCTTGTGTGGTTCAGTGATCCTTTAGGCTCTGCTGACAGGGGCATCAGTATTCAACTGGATTGTTAAGTTCTGTTAAGGCTTCTAAACCTGTATCGCCAAGTTGCTGACTAGCCTGAGCACTACGTGGTAGGAGTTGATGCCCCTGGTAGGGTCTCCAATGTCAGAAAGGTTAAGGGTGAGGGTCCTGACAAATAGTAACTGGCCTTTTTCCTATTCTATCTTCTGCCTTCCTCAGTGGATCTTTTCTGTCTTCATCTGCCCTTCAAGTCCTCTTTTCCACACCCTTTTTCTCTGATATTCGAGTTGTCAGCAGTGGGGAAGCCCAAGCTACAGCAACCTGGTAATGGGTTGAGTGGCGACGACAATTCAGCCAGGAAGGTGCATAGAACGCGGTGACAGTGCTGACATGGCCCTCTGCTGTCAGCTGGGCTATGAGCAACATTACCTTACCAGTTACCCAATTACTTTGACCTCCTTCACACAGCTCCAACATCTGTGCTGGGTGAGAGTGCTACTGCTAACCGGCCAATTACCCATTTCCCCACCCATGTTCAAAATTCTTATCGTCTAAAGCGCTAAAGTGAGAGATTTTGCTTTCTTGACATTACCTAACTCATATTGTGGTGATGACTGCCTCTGGTAAACAGTTTAATCACTCAATTATCGGTTTCACTCATCAAATCATCCATGATGAAAAGACAAGATTAGTCTTGCTGCCATTTCTCGCACATGGACAATCCTTTTATGAAAGTCACTCCTGTCAAGCTCTAGTTGACAGGCTGCCATTCTCCATAACACCATATAATGTCTTCTGGTGGGGGTATCATCATCTGGTTTATGTGTAAAAAAATGCTGGGTGACCCACAGTGTTTTACCATTCCCTGTAAGAAGCACAATCACGCAGGTAATTGAATGGTTCCATGACTGATAAACATTGTACTTTTAGATCATTGGTTTAGATCATTCTTATCATTCTTGTATTAATGATGGTCACAGACGACTTTTTTATTTTTTCATCATCCTTGTGTTGCTAAGGCGATCTCCACGTTTTTTGGGCTCAGATTTAGTTGATTCTGATTTATGATCTGTGTTTGAGGCATGTTTGTTTTCGTTGTCCAGATTTCAGTTGCTCTAGGCTGAGCTTTGAACCAAAGGTAATAATCTCCAGTTGGTTTGTGTTCAGATTTAGCTGGTTCTGATTCTCTCCTCTTTGTTGGGGGACCTGTCCAGATTTGATCAGCAGTATACTCAGATTTCATAGTGCTAAAGGTGTGTCCAGAGATCACTGACCTCCCCATCAGATTTAATTAGGTCTGTGTCCGGATTTATTTGGTTCTCAGCTGGGATATTGCTCTTCTGTTCCTCTTTCCATCATTCTAGGGGTCATAAGTTACCTACAATACTACAAACAGTGCTGTTCTCCTTAACAATCTCAGAGACTTCTCACAAACAAGATGGGAGTGTGCAAAAATTGCTGCTCTCTCCTCATCTGTTCAAAATCTAGCTGGGGAATAAGATACAGGACTTCAACGTGTGTGTAGTCATTTGTAGTGCTGTGCGGTTTAACCGGTACATACTCTTGCACTTGGTTTAAATGAGTCGCAGTATGGTAAACAAGTTGGGGGTGATGAGAACTGGTGTACCAATAGCCCATGTAAGGAAAACAGAAAGTGGCAAGAAAATAGCTTTTCCATGAATTCAGTGACACTTCTGCAAACTTTGCGTATTGACTGGAATTGGCTTCAGTAGACATGGAACAGCAGGAAGAGTTTGAAGTTGTACATAATAGTTAGGGAAAATCGGACATCTGGAGACACTTTGGTGTCAGGAAAAGATGTCTACATCACTCATGTTGTACCCGTCAGGAGTGCTTACCAAGTGTGCTCTGAAGAATTTGACAGATACTGTGAGGAACACAGCATTGGATTGAGCCAGAACTCGCTGCTGTGGTGGAAACTGAATCAGCCACGTTTTCCGTCACAGTCATGCGTGGCGAAACTGTATCTCACAGTCCCAGCGACCAGTGTGCCTTCTGAGTGGGGCTTCTCCACAGCAGGGGACATCTTGACAGCCCAAAGGGCAAGTCTGAAGCCAAAGCATGTGGACACACTGTTGTTCATCAAGAAGAACTTGAAATAGAGGAACAAACATCACCACCCTCATGAACACCTGTCCACCAGCCTATGTTGTTCTGATTTTTTGTTATTTATTCTATTCTCCTAGAGTATATTCCTTTGTTTCAGTATTCATTTTATCAGTTAAAAAGTATCAGACTTCCGTCATATTCCCCGTGTACTTGTGATTTTCTGGGGTTTTTTTTGGTGTGATTTCAAGTGGATATATAACTTTAATTCACTTTTTCAGTTCTTATGTCAGATTTGCTGTTTAAGTCTGATTAAAAAAAAAACAAACTTGGTATGTTATGATAAAGGGGTGAAAAATAATCACTTTCTTTTTCCTTTTGGGCTTTTAAGCGAAGACTGAATAATTGTTTTCTTTTTCACTGGACAACTGTCTTTTGGATTCTTCCTTTTAGCACAAAAGCTTTCTCTCTCTCCCTCCCTCTCTCTCTCTCTCTCTCTCACTCTCTCTCTCCCCCCCCCCCCCCCCCCCCCCCCCTCTCTCTCTCTCTCTCGTGTTAATGATTCAATATGCTGCTGAGTTATCATCTGGTAGTGGCATTTGAAAGGACGGTATACCGTTTCAAAATACCGGTGCGAGTATGAAATACAATGGTAAAACCGGTATGTCTTTCTCTCCTGGTACCCAGCACTAGTCATTTGACTGTATTTTCTGTGCAACTTGCATTTCTCTGATGACATCAACCTCTTATGAGAGAACTCACCACATGACTGGAGAAAGCATCCAGTGCATAGGGAATGGACATCAGCCCAGAGAAGCCAGTAGTTGTAAACAACATCCTGCCGTCAGCATTATGCTAAACAGACAGACACTGAAACAAGTGGACCTCTTCATACATCTTGGGTCTGCTCTGTGGGAGAATTGCAGCTCAGTAAAGGTTTGGTCGTTTAAAAGACTCACACAGGCTATATTTACCATGACAAGACTCCACTTCATTGATTTTCAGTGAAGATGAAATAGTCACTGATGATATATCCATCCATCTCTTTATGCAAGCTGAATACTGACAGCGGATCCTGAGCTCAAAATCCAGGCATTAGATAAAGACAGATTCTTTGTATCCTATACAAAGGAAAAAACCCCAGCAAAGTCAGACAGCAAATCAGCTTATATACACTGTTAGACAAGAATGTCTCCTTATTGTTATCAAACACAGCTTGCCTTGAATGGTATGACTCCTGGTCCAAGATCTTACTACAGGATACAACATCCAGGGTGAACATCCCAGAGGCAGACTGAGGATATAGTAGATTGCTGAAAGAACAGTGTGGACTGGTGATATTGCTGTTCTGTCACTTAGAGCTGTGGAGCTCTCTGCCCAAACGTCTATCCCTCTTGGCACCCTGTGACCTCATGTCATGGGACAATCATATTACTGTGTCTTTACTGGATCATGTGTAGCATTTGGCATATGCAGTTATGTCTGTCACTTTCTTTGTACTTGATTGCATTGTTTTGTGTATGTGCACACGTACTGATGATGATGTATATATTTCAGTTTGTGAGCAGTATGGTTCAGAGCTATGAGAAGATCCTGGCTGCACACTGCAGGCAGTACCAAAGCTGGATCTTTGCTTCTGCGAGAGAGGACTACAGGAGACTGGCTTTGTATATGTTGGAGGACCTCTTCTCACCAGGTCACAATGCCTGTCTCCTGGATTGAATTGTGATATGTGTGTGTGTGTGTGTGTGTGTGTGTGTGTGTGTGTGTGTGTGCATGTGTGCGTGAGTGTGTACATGCATGTGTGTGTGTGTGTGTGTGTGTATGTGTGTGTGTGTGTGTGTGTGTGTGTGTGTGTGTGTGTGTGTGTGTGTACACAAACCTGAAAAAGTGCAGTCCTAAAACAATAATATGAACAGGACATACAGACAGTCCTTGCCACTGGATGCACACATGCAAAAACACATGCATGAACACAACACACACAGACACAGACACACAGACACACACACACACACACACACACACACACACACACACACACACACACAACACACACACTGAGGGTTGCAACCTTGCCATGGTTGGAGGGCTTTTGTGGTCCTGTAACCTCGTAGACTTTGCTGATGGGGGCTTCAGTATTTGAATAGAAGGCTAGTTTTTTGTGAATACTTCAAGGTCTGTATAGCCAAGTTGCTGACTGGCCTAAGGACAATGTGGTAGAAGCTGATGCCCCTTGTAGGGTCTCCTGTGTCTGAAAGGTTAAGGATGAGGGCCCTGACAAATAGCACACCGCCTTCTTCCTATTCTATCTTCTGCCTTTTTTTTAATGGCTCTTTTCTATCTTCTTCTCCCCTCCAAGACTTCTTTTCCACATTCTTCTTTTTTCTGTTGTCAAATAGCAACTCGCCTTTTTCCTACTCTGTCTTCTGCCTTTTTTAAATGGCTCTTTTCTATCTTCTTCTGCCCTGTGTTGTGCGACCTGTGATGGAGGGGAATGAGAACCTGGTGATTGAGGGAGCAGGTACTCTCAATACATCTCTTTGGCTCGGACCTCTTTTGGACAGGATGTACTGATTGGCTCAGGTGTATTAATCGGTTACCCCAGCATGGGACTGGGTCAAGACAGGCAGTTGACAGTTTCCCTGTGGCACTCGGCTCTCTATCCCCAAGAGTTGGGCATCATAAGGGGGTTAGGGTTGGTGGGTTTCTGATTGTCGTATATCCCCTGTGAAATTTGGAAGGGGTCAAGATTGTGATTTCTTGTCCCTGGCCCCTTAGTTGGACTCTACGGTGGTTAGTTGGACTCTACGGTGGTTAGTTGGACTCTATGGTGGTTAGTTGGACTCTACGGTGGTTAGTTGGACTCTACGGTGGTTAGTTGGACTCTACGGTGGTTAGTTGGACTCTACGGTGGTTAGTTGGACTCTACGGTGGGTGGGGTTAAGGGAGGGATGAAATGAGAAGAAAACAAACAATGGCTTCCTCACAAAAAAGTCCCTCATAAAATGGAAAGTGAGTTCAAAACTTCCACAAGACTCAGAGACTGACAGGGACTTGGACACTGAAACTAAAAAGAAAACAGGCTTCTGGGCTTCATGGTTAGTGATGGAAGCATTGACTTAAGTCCTTTTGCCATTTATAAGGGTTTTCAAAGCATTGCAGGTGACCCTAATTCAGTTCAAAGAATGGATCAATCCTCATTGAACACAAATCCAAATGCCAAACAGAACAGCTTCAAAGTGCTACAAAGCTGGTGGACAGGGCGATCAGGGTAACTCCTCACAAACAAGTAAACTCATCTAAATGAGCTAAAAGATGACCTGATCTCAGAGACAGAAATATGATGGAAGTGGTACCTCAAGGTGTTAACAGAGGTCCATAGGGTAACTATCCGAAAGGGGACAGAGAGAGTGCCCACCAACACCCTCTTTCTGATGTTCTGGACTCCATCACTACAACATGCCATCAAAGTGGGATATCTCAATGTATGTGTTCAGCTGTATGTTCCTTCTCCTATGTGCTGTTTTAAATGTCAAAGATTTGGATGCATTAGAGATCGCTGTTCTGGGGAGGAGATATGTGTTGATTGGTGCAAAGCAACCTTTGATGGGCCATGTAAAGATCTGGCCCATTGTGCAAACTATGATGGGGATCACCCCTTCTCTTCATGCAGTTGCCCAGATTGGCTGCAGGAAAAAAATATTCAAAAAGTGAAAATTTCATTTTTTGATGCTAGGAAACAAGTCCTTGGCAGTCAGTCCACTTTCATCTCTTCCTGTGTTTCAGCTGTGAAGGGAGTATCTACTCACTCTGTTTTATGTCAAACTTATGCTTTCTGTTTTTCTAAAACGGTGCAAGATAAAGTGTCTGCTCCCAGTGGAGGCAAATCCACTACCTCCCAACCCAAAGTGGATTTCCCTGGAAGGGGCACTAAATCTGCCACTTTTCAGGCTGCCTAGCAATCTAAACCATCTGCTGTTGGGCAGATGAAAAACCAGCTCTCCCACCTCGCCATGTTGAGAGCAGTGCTATGTGGGCAAGGGAGCCAACCAAAATGTAGAGATGGTGGAGATGAAAAAAAAACAACCTCCACTGTCTCCTCAACCTAAGCTATCTCCACCAGCAGGCAAGTCTGCCAGTAGGTCTGGAGAACCAAACAAGCCTGTCCCTCATCAAAATAAGTTCCCTCCTTTAGACATAGTCATTGACTAGGAAATGAACTGATTTCTCTCCAGTTTGTCCTCTGCACCATGGATAGTACATTATTCCATTGGAATGTCTGTAGTTTAGTCTCAAATTTTGAAGAGCTACAGCTTCTGTGCCGTACTCTTATTAAACATCAGGTTGAAGCTCTTCAGAAAACAAGAATTCAAAGCCAGGAGACCTTCACTCATTATAGCTTCAATATTCTTTCTAAACCTGCACAACCTTCTGTGTTGGGGTTAACAGAGGGTATTGCCCTACTTATCCTACTGTGCTGTTTAGCCCTATTGCTCTTACTACCTTCATCAGGCTTTAGCTGCAAGAGTCACTCTCCATAAAGCAGTTACTGTGTGCTGGTTATGTTTGCCACCTTCTATCATGGTCAGTCGTCAAGACCTTATCAATCTGATCAAAGAACTTTTTAGCCATTGTTTGCTGTTTGGTGATTTCAATGGGCACAATCCTCTGTGGGATAGTGTGAATTCTTAATCCAAAGGTCTGGGGTTTTTTTAGGATGTCTTTCCAAAGCTGAATTTGTGTTATCTGAACAATGGGTCCCCAATGTACCTCCATTCTTCCACAGATACACTGTCATGTTTAGATTAGTCAGTATGTGATTCCTCACTGGTCATGGACAATGAGTGGTGTACTCATGATGATCTTCATGGAAGCAACCACTTTCAAATTGTCCTGAAATGTCATAGTAAAGAAAGCTACAGATTACCAGAACACATCTGTTATCCAAAAGCTAACTGGAATCTGTTTGGAAGGTGTGTCCAAAAAGAATTTATGAAAGGGGAATTCTGCAAAGTCCAGACTGTCCCAAAAGCCTTACAGATACACTCTTAATTCTGAATGCCAACACATTTCCAATGAACACAACATGCTCAGCATTGTGTTTAGCACAGATCATCTGTGTCCAGTGCTCAAGCCCAACAAAAACTGAAAGCCAAAATGAGACATTTTGAAAATAAATAAACATCAGTCTTGGAGAGACTTCTGCTCCAAACTGACATCCAAAACATCTAAGAAAAAAGTCTGGACCATGATGAAGAAAATCAAAAGGAAAAATACTAACCCATCATTTCATCTCCTGAAACTTACCGAAGCCCTCATTACTAATGAACAAGCTGTTACCAATCTGCTGGCCTCCACCATTAAACAGAATTCAGCCTCCTCAAGTAAACCTGCTCCTTTTTTGAAAAGCAAACAACTAAAAGAAAAATCTCCCTGTAACTTCACCTTAGACAACTCTGAAGTCTACAATCTAGTCTTAGGGTTTGTGCGGTCCAGTGATACCTTAGGCTTTGCTGGCAGGGGCATCAGTACTTGGATGATAGGCTAGTTTTTGAAAATGCTTCTAGGCCTGTAAAGTCAAATTGCTGACTGGCCTAAGCACAATGTGGTAGGAGGTGATGCCCCTGGTACGGTCTCCCATGTCAGGTTTAGGGTGAGGACAAATTGTAACCCGCCTTTTTGCTATTCTACCTTCTGCCTTCTTTAATGGATCTTTCTTATCTACGTCATCCCTTCAAGCCTTCTTTTCCACATTCTTTTTTTTCTCTGTGGTCTTCTTAAGATCCACCACATATGCTGTGCAGTGCAACCTGTGATGGAGGGGAATGAATCCTGGTGATTGAGAGGGCAAGTGCCCTCAACACATCTCTTTGGCTCGGACCTCTTCTAGACAGGAGGTACACTCTGGCCCGGGTGTATCAGTCAGCTACCCCTGTGTGGGGCTGGGTCAAGACAGGCAGTTGCCTAGCTGCCCTGTAGTGCTCGGCTCTCTGTTTCCGGGAGTTGAGCATGATCAGGGGGGATAGGGTTGATGGGTTCCTGTTTGTTGTATATCTCTCCTGAAGCCTAAAAGGGGTCAAGACAGGGACTTCTTGGCACTGGCCCTGTAGTTGGACTCTATGGTGGGTAGGTAAGGGCGAGATGAATCAGTGTAAATCTAAGAGACAAGCAGAACCGCTGCTGAGTGCCACAAAACTAGTAGACAGAGAGATCCAGGTGACTCCCCATAAACAGTTGAATACATCCAAGGGAGTCATTAGATGCCCGGATCTCAGAGACGTTTTAGAGACTGAGGTAAGAATTGAACTTGCTTCACAGGGTGTCACTGACGTGCAAAGGGTGACAGTTCACAAGGAAAGAGAAAGAGTGCCCACCAACACCCTCTTTCTTACATTCTGTACCCTTACATTGACTCAAGTCCTCAAAGCCGGTTATTTGAATGCGCACATTATGATGATAATAACTAAGCATTTTTATGCGCCTGGACAAAGGTTCTAGGTGCTGACAGTCCACACTCTTGTGTACGCAACGGGCTGCCAACCTGTGTAGTGTCGACTGAAGAGCTGCCTGCCTGCGCTTCATTCAGTCGTTTCCTGTTTCATCCAGTCAGTATTGTTCACTCAGTTTCCTTATTTCTTTCATTCTTTCAATTTCTCATGCTTCCCACTGACGGCTCCATCTACACTGCTGAGTTGACAGGCTTGGTCCTGGCTCTTGAAATGGTTTTTAAATCCACACATAAAGATTTCCTCATTTTGTTGACTCCCTTTCTGCATTGCATGCCATTGCTGGCTACCTCAAGCACCTTCACCTGCTGAAGTTATTTGAACTGTACACTTCTCTGAAATTAGATGGATACAGCATAGTATTTGCTTGGGTTCCCAGCCATGTGGGCATTCAAGGCAATGAAATGGTTGATCAGCTTGCCAAGAATGCCACAAAGAAAAAGTTGAGCAGATTGTCTATCCCGCACATTGATCTGAAACCCCAAACACAGGCTTATGTCAAAGGCCTGTGTCAAGAGGAATGGAACTTGCAGACGGATAACAAATTGTACCAGCCGCCGTGGCGAAGTGGTTAGCGTTGCGGACTCCGGCTGGGAGGTCATGGGTTGGATTCCCGTCAGAGTCATGTGGGATTTTTCTGCTCCGACCAGCTCCTGTCCAGAGTTGAGTTTGCTACGGGCTCAGTTGGGAAGACTGGGACAACACAGTCGAGTTTCATCCACTTAATGGATGTGTCTCTGAGAGTGTTGCTAATATTTCCTGACCAACACTGCAGATGTCTGTATCTCTTGGGCCTGGTTGACGCCGGGATATATTATGAAAGGAAGCATAGAGTACAGCGCTGTCATGCAGTCTTAAACCAGAATGGAAATCTGTAGCATCATCTTAATCATCCTCATTCTCATCGATCAGCATAAAAAAAAATGTCTCAAATTCTGTGGCCCTTCATGCGCTGCTCTCATGGTCACCTCAGTTTCGATGTCCTGTCCACGTCTGTGGCCTTCGGGGTCACTGGTATTGGTGAGTCCATAGGGGCTGTCATTGGATGGAAGTGGTGGCGCCCTCCGTAGGGAGAGCTCACTCATGCCGGCTCCACGACTAAATAATTATTGTCATCAGTGGGAGCTTAGTAGGTGGTGTCCTGCATATGTTGGATCAGAACAGGCACCACTGAACACCACCGAAGTGACTCGGCAGCAGTGCAGTGTCTCCTCCGGTGGGTTGCCTCTTGATGACTTGACATTGACTGATCCTTGTGGATTGCCGGTGCCAGGGCTGCAGCGGGACGGACTGGGCTGTGGCTGTGGATGGGTTGTTGGAATGAGCGGCGTGGGTACAATGCCACTAAGGTGGCACAGAAGATGGGACAGCAAAAAAAATCCCCCCAAAACTCCCACCAAATTGTAGAAAATCTGTCCAAACCTGCAAGAGTTTTTATCATGTTACCAAGAGGGCCATAAAGAAGAAACAGTCTGTGCCGTTTTCATACAGGCCACTCGTTTTACACCCATTCTTATCTTTTAAAAGGTGAAGAAGGTCTGTGGTGCGTTCCATATCATGTACCACTCACAGTGAAATATACCCATTTAGAGTGTTGGGACTTGCATGATGTGAGACATAAACACTTTACTGCAGACTCCATGAAAACCTTGTTCAGAGATGTCCTACCTGATGTGATCTTTGAAAATTCTGAAAGATATCAATATTTTTCATCGATCTAAGATTTTACCGAAGAAAGATTTTCAACGAAGATTCCAGTGTGCTTTTAGAAGGCATATTTTAAAGGTTTGTGTTCATTTTTTTTGTTTTTTTTGTGATGACTTTTAATGCAGTGACAGCCCTGATATGGCCCATTGCTGTTGACTGGGCTATAAACAACATTACCTTACCATACCACAAACCTGTAATGATTCAGCCCCTGGCCTGGGTAATATTATATTCATTACCAGCTTTTGAAACATCACCCAGAAAGCTGTCTCCAAACCGTTCTGAAAGTCTACAATCATATCTTGACCACAGGATGCTTTCTGCCCTCAAGCAGGAAAGCCCTGATCATAACTATTCCCAAGCCTGGCAAGGACCTTAATGACCCTTCAAATTATTGTTATAATAGCTCTGACCAGCCGCCTGTGCAAGCTAATGGGGAAAAAAAGATGATGAATTCTCATCTGAAGTAGAAGCTGGACACTGATGGCCTTTTGGCCAATGAACAGTGTGGCTTCCGGAAGTACCGCTGGGCCTCTACTGTTGACCATTAATCTGTTCATCTTGAAACCACTATCTGCAGCACCTTCATTAACAAACAACATGTGATAGCTATCTTTTTCTATCAGGAGAAAAGTTATGATACTACTTGGAAATACGGAATTCTTATGGATCTTCTTAAACCTGGTTTTCATGGTCATCTACCTGTATTTATTCAAAACTTTCTGGCTGATTGGCAGTTGCAAGTCCATATTGGCACCATGCTGTCTGGCATCCATGGGCATGAGTTGGGTGTACCCCTAAGGAGCATTCTTTCTTCTGCTTTTTGCAGTAACAAAGTGAATGAGATTGTCAGTTCTGTAAACCAGGGTTCCAAGCCCTCTCTGTTTGTTGATGACTTTGCACTCTGCACAGTTGGAGCCTCCTATGCCAGAGTAGAGCTATGACTCCAACTTTGTGTGGATAAGATCAGATAGTGGGCCAAAGAAAAAAAGGTCTTACCTTTGGTGCTTGAGCACCAAAACACAGTGTATCCACTTTCACAATTTTCGCCAGTTCTTTGCTGATCTTGAAATTCGTCTGGACAAGTTCATCATTCCAGCTGTGGAAGAAGCCAAATTTCTGGGTGTTAGTTTTTTCTTATAAAAAACTGAACTTTAAAAGTCACATCCAATACTTAAAAACTGCATGTCAGAAAGCACTGAACATTCTAAGGGTTGGGGCGCTGATAAGAGAACTCTTCTCCATCTTTACAGGGCTCTGCTCCAGACTGGACTACAAGTGCTCTGTCAGACCTTTCAACCTGAAAAGCCTTGATCCCATCCACCATCAGGGGCTTCAACTGTGTCTGGGTGTATTCCACATCACTGGTGTTTTTAGCCTGTATTGAGGCAGGAGAACCATCCCTCTTGAACCCTCGGCTGAAACTTACCTTGAACTTCTGTTTAATTCTATTTTCAGAACCCCCAAACCCTGCTCATGACAGCGTTTTTGACCCGAAGTTCCAAAAGAAATTTGATGACTACCCCAGTTCCATTCCACCCTTGGGAATTCATATTCTTTCCCATTTGAACAAAGCAGATACATACCTTGGAGTCGTGAGTGATTTGTCCAAGTTTCCTGATGACCCACCATGGACTTGCCTAACTCCAGAAAGCAGGTTTGATTTAGCCTAATGTCGTAAAGATACCACTAGTGCCTTGGCATACAAGTCTTTTTTCACTGAGCTATGTTCAAAGTTTCCATCCTTCAGGAGAATTTTTACCGATGACTCCAAACCTGAGGACAGGGTTGCGCCTGCTGTTTTTTGTGGAACAGAGATGTTCTAAACACATTCCCACCAACAGCTCCATGTACACCCCTGAGTTGACAGCCTTGGTCCTAGCTTTTGGAATGGTCTCTAAATCAAAACATAAAAATTTCCTCATTTTGTTGGACTACTTTGATGGCCATTGCCAGCCATAAACTCATGCATGCTCAACTTCTGAAAATATTCAAACTACATACTTCTCTGAAATCTGAAATGTTTGCTTTGGTTCCTGGCCATGTGGGCATTTGAGCCAGTGAGGTGGTTGATCAGTTTGCTAAGAGTGCCACAAAGAAAAAGTTGAGCAGATTGTCTATCCCTCACACAGATCTGAAACCCAGAGCTCAGGCTTATATCAAAGACCTCTGGCAAGAGGAAGGAAACTTGCAGATTGACAACAAACTGTTCCAAATCCATCCAGACCTGAAAGAGATTTTACCATGTTTCAGGGCCATAAAAAAGCAATGGTGTTGTGCAGCTTGCACACAGGCCACTCCTTTTCACCCATTCTTAATTTCTAAAAGGTGATGAAACTCAGTCGTGCATTCCATGTTATTTATGTACCACTCACAATGAAACATGTTCTTTGAGAGTGTTGGGACATACATGATGTGAGACATAAACACTTTACTGCAGACTCCAGGAAAACCTTTTTCAGAGATGTCCCACCTGATGTAATCTTTGAATTTCTGTAAGAGATCAACATTTTTCATCTGATCTAAGATTTTACAGAAGAAAGATTTTAACGAAATTTTCGGTATGTTTTTAGGTGAATTTTAAAGGGCATTGTTCACGAGTTGTTTTTTTTAATTTTTTATGACTTGAGAATTTACTTCAATGTAGTGACAGCCCTAATATGGCCCCTTGCAGTTGGCTGGGCTTTAAGCAACATTCTCCCTCTCTCTCTCTCTGTGACTCTCTCGGAGTTCAGCTGTGAACATTGAAGGAGTCGGACGCAAAGCTCGAGAGCTCTGAACTAGACCACGGTTACCTGTGTTTTTACCGTAGCAAAGTGAACAGGTGTCAACTTAGGCATGGCAAGCAACAGCGGTACGAGCATTGCGGTTGTAGACGGAAAGGATTCTGCTTTGATTCAATGCGCTTCATTGCCTTTCACATTAGAAGATATCCATCGCATCATTGACTCCCAAACGTCTGTATTTAATGACTTTCAAATACCATGTCAGAGATATTGTACGTCAGAACTTCATTACAAAACCTGTTGTGTGACGTGGCAGATTTGAAGCAATGAACTTTGGTGATTAAAACTTTGTGCGAAGAAGTGAAGGAAAAACAGGAAGATCTTGCTGCTATAGTCAACGATCTAGAAGATGCGTAGAACTTAAGAAGAAGGTTGAAGCTGAGGTGGACAAACTGGACGAAATATCTGGAAGGGATAATCTCCGTTCCCTTTAACATTCCAGAATCCCCTGATGAAAGCTACGAGTCGTGTGCCAGCAAGGTAGTAAACATTTTACAAAACACGGTCCTAAATAAAACATGGAAAATTGACGACGTTGTTCAGGTGCACCGCTTGGGTTATCGTACTAACACCTCTATATAAAACCCACGTCCCATGATCGTGAAAATGGCGTGCTGGAAAGACAAAATGGCGGTCCTCGGCTATGGAAGAGAAGCCCTGAAGAAGAAAGGGGTGAAAGTCTCTGACTCTCCTCTCTTCTCTCTCTTCTCCTCTCTCTCTCTCTCTCTCTCTCTCTCTAATACCTTGTTTCAGGGGCGGCTGTAAAGAAGAAACAGTCTAGTGCTGTTTGCACACAGGCCACTCCTTTTACACCCATTCTTATCGTTTAAAAGATGAAGAATCTCCATGGTGTATTCTATGTCATATACCATTCAAAAAGAAACATGTTCTTTTAGAAGTTGGGACTTGCATGATCAAAAACTTTACAGCAGATTCCATGAAAACCTTGTTCAGAGAAATCTGATCCAATGTTTTATGGGCAAAAGATTTTACCAACATTTCTGGTGTGTTCTTAGAAGGTGTGTTTTAATAAGCTGTGTGGTGTGTATCTTTTGCTTTTTGTTTTTAAAAAATATGACTTGAGAGTTGACTTCAGTATAGTGACAGCCCCAATATGGCTTTTTGCGGTTGGCTGGGCTATAAGCAACATTATCTCCTTCCCTTATCTCTGACAGACACATGCACACACACACACACACACACACACACACACACACACACACACACACACACACACACACACACACATACTCTCACACACATTCAGACATGCACAGGCACACACATGCACATGCCCTCTCTCTCTCTCTCTCTCTCTGTGTCTTTCTGTCTCTTTTCTCTCTCTTCTGTCTGTCACAAGCACATATACACATACAAACACACACACGCATGCACGCACGCTCGCACGCACGCACGCACGCACGCATGCACACACGCACACACACACACACACACACACACACACACACACACACACACACACACACACACACACACACACACACACACACACACACAAACACACGCACACACAAGCACACACTACTTAGTCTTCAACACATTTTTGCTTTATCAACTATTGTTGCATTGTCCATTCATCTGTAAGGGGTATGTAATGTTTTTTTTTTTCAGGCAAGATGAAGGACCAGGTGGGTGTCCAGTTGATACATTGTACATATATCAAAATGTTCTACATAGATATTTTCCTTCAGACAGTATAAAGGACAAGGAATTCAATTGATGCTTTTGTACCAGTATCTACTTGGGCTACATTTGTGTTTTTCTTCAGACAACAGGATGGACAAGGGGCTTAGTTGATACATTGTACATATATCTACATGGGATAAATGTGTGTTTTCCTTCAGGCAATAGGAAGGACGTGGGGTTCTGTTGATATATTGCACATGTATCTACATGGGGTACTCATTTGATACACTGTACATTACATCATTTACATGGGGTGCATGCATGTCTTCCTTCAGGCAGCACAAAGGATAAAGAACTCATTTGATACACTGTACATTACATCATTTACATGGGGTGCATGCATGTCTTCCTTCAGGCAACACATAGGACAGAAAACTCATTTAATACACTGTACGTAAACTGTATGGGGTACATACATGTTTTCCCTCAGGCAATGTAACAGACAGGGTGTTCAGTTCATACATTGTACATGAATTTACATGGGTGCATACGTTTTCCTTCGAGCAACACAAAGGATTGGGAACTCAGTTGATACATTGTACAGAATCTAAATGAGTTACGTACATGTTTCCCTTAAAGGTCTACTTTAGAGGTTTTCGATAATTGGTCAGCTTATGCAGAAATATGAAATGTTTGATAAATTGGTAAAATAAACATCCGATTCGCTCCCGATCACATGAAATCGATCCGCAAAAGTGGGCATTTTCACCTGTAATCAAGAAAACGGGAGGTAATCAACTAAATCTTGGCATGGCTTAACTACTCTTGGATATGACGTCACATGAGTGATAGCGACGGCGATGGAAAGCGATTCTGATGGTTCTTGCACATCTCGCTCAGAATTTAATTTATCATGTAAAAGCAGTGACTATGATTGCGACAGCCAATGTGACTCTGGGGACGTTTCTGCAAGGCCTTTACCTTATCAGTTTGAACGCTAAGTTCTTTTTACCACGTCAGTTCCAGCTGGACCACGGAAATGAGCTATTCAGTTCCAGCTGGACGCCCGAACACAGCATTCCGAAGGCGAACGGATTTTACTGAAGTCTCGAGGGAGGCTACCGACTGACTTCTTGATGCGATCACGCGTGGACAGCGAGCGGAGATTCTCCTTCCTCAAGCCTTAACGCGTTCATTCAATTTAACAAGTGTGATCTGTCCATAGATAAGAACAGAATAAACGTGCGACTATCGTACTCATCTGTACGAGCTCACCACTCCGCCTTCAAAGTATACGCGCACAATGCAGACGAAGTTTTTGATCCACTCGAGCAGGCTTGGCAATTATCGAAATAGCTCGTTTCCGTGGTCCAGCTGGAACTGACGTGTAAAAAGAACTTAGCGGCCCAGCATGTTTGCACGAACCGAATCCACTTCTTTCGAGTATCTGGATCAGATGAAAATGTGTGCAAAGAATATCCGTCTCCTGCAGAGCTGCTGCACTCGCCTACAGCACAATATCTGCCACCCCCTCGTGACTTTTTAGGCTGTGGGGGATGGCAACTCATGTTGATTTCACTTGGCGTTGCCATGTTGTGTCGGTCGCGGCTGACAGCCAGTCCATCAAGTGACGTCACGGTTTTCGGTCTTCTGCGCGGGGTTTGAACAGGTGTGCAAAAGTCGTTTTTTATCTATTAAATTCTTCCGGCGATTTGTTTTGAAAAATGAATACCATACTGTAGTTATATGACATGTAGACCTGTTTTTAACAAATTATCGAAAATCTCTAAAGTAGACCTTTAAGATGACATGAAGAACAAGGAATTCAGTGAATACATTTTACATATATTTACATGGATACATACTTTTCTATTTTCCTTCAGGCAACACAAAGGACAGGGGGCTCAGTTGATACATCATACATCTATCTTCATTGGGTGCATACATGTTTCCCTTCAGACAAAATGAAGAAAAAGAATTAAATAATAATAATAATAATGTATGGATTTTATATGGTGCAATTCTTGGGATCAACTCATTGCGCTCAACACACACTCAAACACTCACACTGACATGTGTTCCCATATATATACACACACACACACACCCACACCCACATGCACACACACACCTACCAACACAGGCGCACTTATCAAGTTCATCGGTTGAAGCGTAAACAATACAGTTTTGCATGCAGTACATAAAATGTCAGGTCAGAATAATAGACACAGCATTTAGATATTATGGTTGAAGAAGGCTTTCCTAAAGAAGTATGTTTTTAACTCTGACTTGAATTTAGATAATGTAGGCAGGTCACGTAAGCTGTCAGGAAGAGGATTCCAAAGAGTGGGCGCACTAAAGCTAAATGCTCTCTCACCGACTGTCTTTAACGAGCGCCTAGGATTAGGAATTTTCAGAAGTTTTTGAGAAGATGAGCGAAGAGACCGAGAAGTTTGATAGGTGGACAGAGAAGCAGAAAGATACTGTGGGAGTGTCCCATCAAAGTAACGATAGGCAAAAACTGAGATTTTGAACTGCCATCGATATTTGATGGGAAGCCAGTGGAGTTCACGTAACAAAGGTGTAATCTGCTCATTTTTATGCTTTTTGAGAACAAGCCGAGCTGCACTGTTTTGCACTCTTTGTAATCGTGCAAGCTGTTCTGAAGGAAGTCCTGCAAACACAGAGTTACAGTAGTCTAGTCGGGACATTACCATGGCGGTGATGAGTCTGATTGTTGCCTGTGTGGAGAGGTAAGACCGGATAGAAGCAATACGTCACAATTCCAGGAAGCATGCACAACAAACATTAGATATTTGGTTCTGCATAGAGAGGGTTTGATCAAGGCTGACACCTAAATATTTCACTGACTCTGTATCAACTGAATTCAGTTGATACATTGTCCATAGATTTATGGGATATATATTTTTCTTCCCGCAACACAAAAGTCAGGGGGGGGGGGGGGGGGTCATATGATACATTGTACATACATCTACATGTGGTGCATACATGTTTTCCTTCAGACTACATGGACAGGGAATTCAGTTGATACATTGTACATACATCTACATGGAGCGCATACATGATTTTCTTCAGGCAACACAAAAGATAGGAAACTCAATTGATGTGCTGTGCATAATGAAGTGCATACTTTTTTTTTCCTTCAGACAATATGAAAGACAGGGGATTCAGTTGGTGCATTATACATTCATTATATCGACATGGGGTACATACATGTTTTCCTTCAGGCAGCATGAAGGACAGGGGATTCAGTTGGTGCATTGTACATATATCAATATGGGGTACATACATGTTTCCCTTCAGGCAGCGCAAAGGACAGGGAGCTCAGGTGATACTTGTACATAATCTACATGGCATGCATACATGTTTCCCTTCAGACAACCTGAAGAACAAGGAATTCAGTTAATGCATTATACATATATCTACATGGGTACATACTTTTTTTCCCCTTCAGGCAACACAAAGGACAGGGGTCTTAGTTGACACATTGTACATTTGTCCATATGGGGTTCAAACATGTTTCCCTTCAGACAACATACAGAACAAGGAATTCAGTTAATGCATTGTACATATATTTACATGTGATACATACATGTTTTCTTTCAGGCAACACATTGTACGTATATACATACATTGGGTACATAATAAGATAAAATAAACACAGGGTATATTCATGTTTTTCTTTAGGCAACACAAAGGACAAGGGGTTCAGTTGATACATTGTACATATATTTACATGGGGTATATTCATGTTTTTCTTCAGGCAGCACAAAGGACAAGGGGTTCAGTTGATATATTTTACATACATCTAAATAGGGTAATTGCATGTTTTTCTTCAGGCAACATGAAGGACAGGGGATTCCACTTGCCTGAGGTGCCCAAGGATGTCATGTTCTGCACAAGCGATCTCGAAGCCTGGATCTCCAAGAGCATTCTTTTCAAGCAGATCTTCCATGAAGTCTTTCATGCATGTTTTCGACTTTATGTAAGTCAGCATAGCGATGAATATAATTTTTAATACTTTCATGGTTTAATTGATTTTGCATACAATTAACAGCAAGACCTTGTGAGTGCTTATATATGCATACAGATTTATTATACTGAAAGGATTTATAAGTACCTCTATTTATATGGTAAAAAGATTTTTTTTACTAAGCCCTTGATCCTTTCCTCCTCCTGCCTCAGATCCCCCACCCTCCTTTCTCACACCTATTCCCGTTTTGGTAATTATTTGTTATCACAATTATGAATAGCAATACAGAATTTGGCTACATTCTCATTTCTATTGCATTATAGTCTCTGTGGGTAATCAGGTCAATCTCAGCGATATTCAGCTAAAACATGAAGCTGATCTGCTCACTGTGTCAGCAAATTAAAGTCATGCTAGCTCTCAAGCCCACTTCACAGTCTCCAACTGAATATCATATCATCAGCCAGCCTGTTCTGATATTTTCAGTCAAGAGTTTTTGTTATTGCTCATTTTGTTCAAATGTCACTGTTTTGAATTGCAGGGGTTTTTTGTTTGTTTGTTTTTTTAAAGTGAAATATAAGATGAAATTGTGGAAAAGAAAATCTTTGTGACAATCAAGACAGCATGCTTTTTACAGTGTTATTTTTCGTGATTTTTTTTTTCTCTAATGGTCAGCGTCAAATCAGCTGCTTTACGAAATATGGAATATTAACCAAGGATATGACATATTTCTTTCTCCACATGGCAAGACATGAAAACAAGGGAACCAGATTTTGAAAATTATTTATTTGCTTCACGATGTTGATTGAATTAGTTATCATGGTGAGATTCAGAAAAATGATTGGTTAACTAGTTGCATTTGATATTTCTTCTGTTTCATAGTAAACTTGAAATTTTGAGATTTGAACTATTATATGTCAAGCAGATGGAGATAAACATCTTGTATTCAGTTTTATTTTGTTGCAGATGCCGAGATAGCCTTAATGCCCTTATGGCCATCAAAACATCCATTGATTTGATAGCGCAGGCCTCTGTTACTAAATGCATTGAAACTAGTCACATATACTTTATACTTCATTGATTAATAGTGTATGAAACAACTTCTCCATACAGGATAATGACCCAGCAGATGTGGTGTTCTTGCACCCGAGGATTCCCCAGGTGTGTGACACCAACTGGTCCAAAGTGCAGACTGTCCTCAACCTGCCCTACGTGCTCTTCCTCAATGCCAGTCTTCCCTCGGAGCTGCAGGGGGAGTGGCGCCTGCTGTTCAGTAATGCCCTCCATGGGGACAGCTTTTCCCAGCTGGTCAAGATCCTGGAGGGCAAGGGGCCCACGTTGTTGGTGATGCGTGACCGCCAAGGCCATGTCTTTGGGGGATATGCCAATCAGCAATGGAACATCAACTCCAAGTTTTTCGGTTAGTCTCTCTGTGTCAAACAGGTACATGAAAATAAATGTATGTGTGTGTGTGTGTGTGTGTGTGTGTGTGTGTGTGTGTGTGTGTGTGTGTGTGTATGCAGTTAGTTATATGTATGACTTTGTGTAACAATTACTGTCCTGTAAAGATTGTGATGTTTAAGATAAACAGAAGAAGATTGCGATATTTAAAATAAATACAAAACAGGGAATTTTTTGTCTGTTATGTGATGCAAAAGCAAGTTCATCGAATACAAACAAGAACAGATAACAGTTTGTTTAATCTTTGAAAACAGACAGGCAGTGGGTCTGTCTGTCTCTTTTGGAGGCTGGGTTTCCAGAGCAGATGTTCTGGATATGGCTGTGGTGCAACTGGGAGCATCATTAATGACGACACTGGGGTATCCACGGTTGGTGAAAAACTCAGACATTTTGGCTGCTTGTACAGTGAAAGCTTCTTCACTGGAGCAGAGTCTGCATAGGCAAAGGAATTCAGAATATGGAATTCTGTCTTTAGTGGATGGGTGGTTGAAAGATGTGTCATCCTGGTATGAGTTTGCATCAGTGGGTTTATAGAAAATTGAAGTTTTGAGCTACTTTAAAAGTAGATTGTACCTATCCACCACCGCAACATCAGCCCACTTGGGAATTCAGAATATGGCATGCTGTCTTTAGCGGATGGTGGTGGGAAGTAGCATGAACCTAACCACCACCGCAACGTCAGGCCACTGTATCTTCTGCCTACACACACATGCTGCTATACCCCCCACTGTTTACCTCTCATACATAAGTTACAGCTATCCTCCTTTTCCCTCTCCCTACACTCTCCCTATTTGCTGCATCAGTCTGCTGTTTACTCAGATATTTATCCACTCCCTTTTCTTCATCTGGTTTTCTTTTAATTTCATATGCTATCTCCTCCTCTACAAGAGTTTCTCTTCCCTCTTCTCTCTTTCCTGTGAATATGTGTAGGTGTAGATGCAGCTTACAAAACACACACACACACACACACACACACACACACACACACACACACACACACACACCACCACACCACCACACCACCACCACCACCACCACCACCAACAACAATGACAACAGCAGCAACAACAACAACAACTTTTTACTTCTTCTTCTTGCTTTCTTTCACTAGGAATGGTAGCCCTATAATCATTGATCATTTCTGTCCTTTTCCAGCCACTGTTAGTACTACTGATGTTACTATGCTTATCGTTGGTACTATCATTATTATCATCATTCAGTAGTATTGTTTACTTTTGTTCTTCAACCATTTCTAGTCCATTCCACCAACTAATCATTACCAAGATTACTTCAACCATTAGTACTATCTTTACTATTCTCATCATATCATTATTATCACTACTGTCATCATCATCCTCATTATTACTGAAGTCATTGTTGTCACTGTTACTATCATTATTATCACTACCATTATGCTTATAATGACTAGGTCCTATTATCCCTAATCTCATCACCAGCGGAAGGTTGTATTGGTAATAGTGATAACACTTACATACAATAGCTAACTTAGAGAGAGAAAAAGGTGTGAGTGTGTGTCTATGTGTGGGTGTAGGTGTGGGGTCCCCTCCCCCTCCCCTGCTCAAATCACATGAAAATTGTAACACACATTTACAATCAAACATCTTTACATCACTTGTTTTCAAAGAGTATAAAGCATGACCTCTTTGTCCTGTAACTAAAGCTAACAACATGCAAGTTTTCAAAGTCAGTTCTTTCAAAGTCAGCTGATTGATGGGAGATAAGCAAGCTAAATAATTAAGTACAGTATTTACATCCCAACTGTCCTTATATTTGGGTAAGGAAGGCCTACTTTCAAATGATCCTTTCACAAATTTGCAAATAACTGGGTGACTGCCCACTGAAAATCCATTCACTAATGGCAGAGAGGCAGACAAAGCGCAGCGCGCAGAGTTTACAGCACTGTAGCTTGCTCCATTGCTAAAAAGTTGGGCAAGAAAGTTTGCTGCCTGCAAAATGTCTGGCACATCATGTGGGATACTATTTTTTGCAGCGTATTGCCTCCACTTGGCAATGTAGGTGTTGTACACTGCGCGGTGTGTGGGCGCCAAAAACTGACGATTAGCGTCGCAGCCTGGTTGGAACATCCTTCCCTCTGGTACTGCTCCCAGATACTTTGCATACCATCAGTTGAAGGAGGGGAAGAAGGGGGCGGGTTCTCCCTTGCTGCGTGGGGAGGGAGAGGATGGTGTCTCATGTTGGTAGAAGTACTGGGTCTTGTGTCAGCAGCTGTGTCAGCAGAGGCCACCAGACTTGTGTTGGCCAGCGGGGCACCACCACTACCCCCATCGCCCTCTCTCTCTTCACCTTCCCCAACACTGCCGTGATTGTGCTAAAAGGGGGAAAGGCATAAAAGTCAAGGTTACTCCAAGGGAGAGAAAATGCATCTACTGCATAGGCGCTTGGGTCAGGTCTGTAAGAAACATAGCGCTGCGTTTGGTTGTTAAACCTAGAGGCAAAGAGATCAATGTCAGGATTCATCTGTAATTGTATCAATGCTTTGTGACGCTCTTCTGTATTCAACTTCCATTCTGCATCCAGGTTTATTTTCCTTGACTCCTCATCTGCTGCTGTGTTTTCCTTCACTCACTCACTCAGGCCCATAACAACAGAAGTAGTCGTTGGGGAAACCTGAAGACCGCAGACGCAACCTCCCTTCTCCATCTGTCTCTGTCAGCAGCCGCCGGCAGCAGCTCACGTGTATGGAGTCCGGTCCATTCCTTGATGTTCTTATGCCAGTTCTTCCGCTGTCTTCCTCTTCTTCTTCCGCCCTCGATGGTGCCTTGCATGATTGTTTTGGACAGACTGGTGTGTCGAGTGTTGTGCCCAAACCATATCAGCTTGCGTCTCTTCACAGTTGAAAGGAGAGGTTCCTGAGTTTTCCTTACCTGGACTATAAGCAGCACTCAACCATACATGATTGTCAATGCACCAGTTCCATATCATCTGTGTCATCAGATTACATGAATCAGAATGACTTGTTCCCATATGATTGATACATGCAACAGCAGTTGTGTTGTCTATCATGATATGGACATGTTGCCCATAAACCTGATTTAGGAAACATTTCAAAGCAAAAAATGCTGCCTTAAGTTCCAGATAGTTGATGTGAAAATCTTTTTCTTCTGGCAGCCATTCTCCCCCAGATTTTGACTGTTCACATGCACAACCCCATCCAGTTTTTGATGCATCCGAGGTCAGGGTGACATCAAGCTCTGTTTGGTGAATAACATTATAAGCAGTCTCAATGTTGTTGCTCCACCAATTCAGTTCTCTTTTGGCAAGAGGCGACAATGTCATGCGTCTGTCAAAATTCCCTGCATTCAGCAACAGTGCTGTCTTTTTCTCTTTCTCCAGCTGTCTATAATGAAGTGGCATACATCACTGCTGGAAAGGAAGCCGCTATCTTCCCAATCACTCTTGCCACATCCCTGATACTCACTGTATCTTTCTTGACAGCTGACAGGCAAATCGAAACCATGCCTGCTACTCTCTCAGGTGTTAAAGTTACTGTCATTGACTCAGAGTCGGTGATAACTCCCAGATACTGAATGTGATGCGTGGCTTCTGGCGCTGATGTTTGGGGATGGATGATAAATCCCAGAGACCTCAGAAGTTTCACTGTGTTAAATACATTAGAGGCGCATGACATTCTCATCTCTGCAAACAAAAGTGAATCATCCAAAAATACTGAGGAGAGATGGCCTTCCCCTCTCAAGGTGGCAAACACAGGTTTTAACAGCTTGGTGAATTTACATGGTGCAAATGCCAGTCCATTAGGCAGACAGTTAAACTGCCAAAGCTGGCCATCCCACTCAAATCTGTGGAATCTCCTGTGTTTCTCTTTGACTGATACTGAGTAGTATGCATCTTCAAGTCAATTGAAGCCATGAAGTAGTTTGGAGTCACTAGTTTTAGAGCAGTATGCAAGGTTTCCCTTTTAAAGTGATAATAAACGATATCTTCATTTAGTTTCTTTAAGTTCAGAATCATTCTGTGAGTTCCATCTTTCTTTGGAAGAACAAAAACCGGTGACACAAACTGCTCTGCTTCAGCCTGACACTTTGAAATCACACCTTTTTGGCTAAGTTTCTGTATTTTTTTTGTCAATAACTTTCTTTTCTGATGCATTTAACTCAGGCTGGAAAGTATAATCCTGTCTGATTTGGCCAATGTCACAATCAAATCGAAGGCTCACGCACTGTACTGTTTCTAAAATTTCAGAGTCTTTAGTCAAACTTTCCCATTTATCAACATATTGTGTAAGCCTGCCACCTTGAAAAAGTAAAGCCTCCTGTCTCATTTCATCCAGCAGATGAGGAGGGATAGTGTGTCTCACCTGGCCATCCAAGAGTGACACAGACTCTAGGCTTTCTTCTGGTGGAACTGTCTTGCGTTTCTGTTCCCCTGGAACTTCTTTTGATGGCCATAGAGTTGTTGTCTCTGGCTAAAAAAGGACGTTTTTCTTTGTTGTTGGCTTTCTGCCATGGTCTGTTACGTTGTTTGTTGTCATAATGGGGCTGATAACGACTTGGGCCTGCACCAGGTGACAGTCTGTCCAGCTCTTTGATCTCCTTGATGGAAGCAGTCAGATTGTCTCCAAAGAGCTGACCAGTAATGGGAACATTCTCACTGCACAACCCTGTCAGCTGTCTGGGGAGATGGGGGTGCAGGACCTGTCTGCGTTTTACTGACAGCTCGTGACATGCATGACCCAACAAGGCCAGTGCATCAGCGTTCTGATCAGTGACAGAGGCTTTGATGTCTACATCAGTCAACTTTTTCTTGCTATATGCTTTGAGTATAGCCTGAGTGCTCTGTGCCAGTACCGCTGTGGCTTTGACAGTGGCTGTCTGCACTGAAGCCATCTTAGCATCAGCCTGTTTGACAATGGCTGGTAAATCCTTCCAGATTTCTGTATTCACTTTGGGCACCTGAAGCTTGGGGCAGTTGTCTGGGTGTTGATATTTATGAAGCCTTTCTTTAAGTTTTGTGTCAGAAAGCCCTTGTGCAAATCTTTTATTAATGATCTCAGCCATTGAGTAGCCACTTTGTCAGCTGTTTTCTCTTTATTGTCCAAGTCTTGTTCTATCTCCCTCAACAAGTGATCATCTTGACATTCAAGGGAATTAGTATCTTCAGCATCATCATAGATTTCTCCATCTGACGATAACTCAGAGTCCGCATTGCTTAGAGTGGCATTAGCAGTTTTCTTAACTGGCTGTTCACCTTTTGTGTGCCTGTGCTTGACTGAGTTTTTTTGCTGTCAACAGTTTATGAATAGCCTCTTCCAGTCTAGAAAATCTGCCATCAATTTGACTGATGTGTGCATCAAGTCTCTCGACTTTATCCTCCTTATGAATAGTTGTGACCTCCTCTTGGTCCTGTGCCTCAAAATGACTGGCCATGATTAGCTAGGGTTATACCTCATGTACCACACACAGGTGGAATGGTACTGCCAAATCGCACACAGGTGAACAGGATAGTTGGTTATCGTACACAGGTGAACAGGATAGTTGTATATTGCACACAGGCGAATTAAAGTACAGCTGCACACAGGTGGAAATTATGAACTATACGCCAGACTGTATGGTCATATGATGCATGCAACACAGGCGTTTTTTTTTTTTTCTTCTTTGACAGTGAGCAAGCAATTAAGGCTTCTCTCAGAGAAGCTATTATACCCAATTAATTCAATCCAATTATACAGCACTTTTTGTGCTGCCAAGATCTACTCGTGAATGAAAAAGGGGCTGCCACTCACCTTCAATTTCTTGTGTACTTTGCACACTGGCCTCATTCACTAGTACTTACATTATCATTCATTCATGTAGGCTACCTATACATGCTCGCACATCCGTTGCCTGCAAACGCCAGCGTCCAATTGCCTGCAACGCTGTGCGCGCCAATACTCAACATAGCTTCCCTTCCGGGAGCAATAGGCGCATGATAATAATAATAATAATGATTATTTATGGCTCTTTATCTTACATCATAAGCCCTAAGTGCTTACAAATGCATAAGAGGTTAAAGAAAACATAAATGAAACCAATAAGAAGATGAATATTGCAATAAGTACCTTGCATCTACAAACAAGGGTGCATATTGACATATACCCACGCACACACATACACACACATACACAAACACACACACACACACAAACACACACACACACACACACACACACATGCACACACACACACACACACACACACACACACACACACACACACACACACACACACACACACACTCCTACACTAATAATCATTATTATTATTATCATTATTTTCAACCAAAAGCTCAATTTTTTTAGTCACATTAAAAACTTAAAAACTTCCTGCCAAAAAGCTTTGAACATTCTGTGGGTCATAGTACACACTGACTGGGGCACTGATAAGAAGACTTTGCTGCACCTCTACAGAGCCTTGGTCCGTTCCAAGCTGGACTATGGTTGTGCTGTGTACGGCTCTGCAAGACCCTCTTACCTGAAACTCTTGGACCCTATTCACCATCAAGGGCTTCGTCGACAGAGGCAGGTCAACCCTTATTATCCAACCGCAGGCTGAAACTATCCTTGAACTACTGTCTCAGACTGTTCTCTGGAATGGAAAACCCTGCCTGTGACTGTGTTTTTAACCCTCAGTTTCAAAGTAAATTTGGAAAAAATCCCAACCGTATTCCTCTGTTTGGACTTCGTATGCAGCCTCATGCGCAGAATGCTGGGCTTGATCAAGGAGTTGTGTCTGACTTCTCCAAGTTTCCAGATAAGGCTCCATGGACCTTTTTCACACCAGAAATCCGCTTTGATCTTGCTGCTTTTCACAAAGAATCCACCAGCTCTCTGGCATACAAGGCATTGTTTGCCGATCTCTGTACAAAATTCCCATCCTGTCAGAAAATTTTTACTGACGGTTCAAAGTCTGAAGATGGAGTGGCCTGTGCAGCCTATTGCCCTGGTGCTCCTTCTCAAATATTATTAGAATATATTCCATCAGATGCTTCAGTTTACTCTGCTGAACTTCCAGCTTTGGTTCTAACACTGAAGATAATCTCTCAGTCTACAAAGAAGGACTTTCTGATTTTGTCTGATTTGCTGTCAGCTTTGGAGGCCATAGCTGGTCATAACCTCCATCATCCTGAACTTCTACACTTTTTTTCACCTCATTGAAAGTGGAAGGTCACAACATTGTTCTGGCTTGGGTTCCCAGTCATGTTGGCATTGGAGGGAATGAAATGGCTGATCGTTTGGCCAAGAATGCCACAACAGGGAAACTGTCTAACATATCTATCCCTAAACAGATCTAAAGCCAAAAGTTAATGATTATGTCAGAGACCTCTGGCAGGAGGATTGGAATACACAGACAGATAACAAACTCTTTCAGATCCATCCAAACCTAAAAGAGTTCCTCTCATCTACCTCTGGTGGTCGCAAAGAAGAAACGGTTCTATGCCGGCTGCACACCGGCCATTCGTATTTTACCCATTCATACCTTTTAAAAAGTGAAGAAGCTCTGTGGTGCATTCCATGTCATGTACCATTCACAATGAAACATATTCTTTTAGAGTGTTGGGACTTGCATGATGTGAGACACAAACATTGTACAGCAGATTCCATGAAAACCTTGTTCAGAGATGTTCCACCTGATGCGATATTTGAATTCTTGAAAGAGATTAACATTTTTCATCAGATCTGAGATTTTATAGTGGAAAGATTTGTAACAAAATTTCGGGTGGGTTTTTAGATGTATTTTAAGAGTTTTGTGAATGAATGACTTGTGAGCTGATTTTAACATGGTGACAACCCTGATATTGCAGCCCTGTGTGGTCGGCTGGGCTTCAAGCAACATTACATTTCCTTACCTTACCTGATGTGATCTTTGAATTTCTTAAAGAGTTTAACACTTCTCATCTGATCTAAGATTTTACGGAAGAAAGATTTTTAACAATGTTTCTGGTACATTTTTAGAAGGTGTATTTTAACCCTTTCACCGCCAGACACTCTATTTTGCATAAATCCCCATCGCCAGCCATTTTTTTCCAAAAAAGCTCTTATTTTATACCAGCATATGTGAAACGCGGATATCTGTGGAACTAAACAACCAATTCTCATGCTATTTTTTGTAAAATGGAGGAGATACACTGTACTTTTATTATATCATAACATGTTAGTAATGGTAAGTCAACAACAATTTCAAATTTTTAGTTAGAATGTTATGTTTCTTCTAAACGTAAAAAATGAAGAAAGAATGCCAACAAACTCTCAACAAGGGAGGAAAAATACTCCACTCACAATTGAAGACCAGAAAGTATGGTATTTCCAACAGAAAAGTGGAAGAAACAGCCACAAATACAACTACTCCAATAGCAGGGAACACACACACACACACACACACACACACACACACACACACACACACACACACATTCTTATGCCTAACTGGTACACATGTAAGAAAGAAAAAGGGAACACACACACACACACACACACACACACACACACACACACACACACACACACACTCTCTCTCTCTCTCAACAGTAATATTTTTTTATGAACACAAAGTCATTCATGTGCCTGTTGGTCTCTGAACCCTTGAGAGCCATTCAGCTGATCATAAAACCCACTCAAACACGTCTCTGCTGCTTGCCTCTCACGTGTCAGTCGGCCACGCCCCCTTCAACCTCGACCAGCAAGAGTCGGCCCACAGCATGTGTGTGAAGTTCGCTGCCTGAAGTCTTAGTTCGCTCCCACACATAGTTAGTGAACAGTCAGTCAGTGCTGGCTGGCTCAACGCAAAAGCACTGGGGCACAGCGGTAGTAAGTGGGCGTCTAGTCTTATCTCTCGTCAGCACGCCTCTCCCAACCATTTGGCCACGGTCCAGCGCCTCATGCTGCAGTAATTCGGTCAAGCCCTCACTATCGTTGTTTCCTCATGACTATCTGGGTCTTCTTCATCTGTATTAGGAACAACTGACTGTCTATTCAATACTCCCAGCACTTGATCTGTGGTAAATGTATGGCAAGGTCGAGTACTTAAAGTGCTTGGTGGTGACGTCATAGGGAATGGAAAAACAATCGGAATAAAGTCGATAAAACACTGAACTGAATAGTGTTCTGACAAAGCAAATGGCTGTGAGCATGGGCCAGACCATCCCCCAACTATGAGGTTTATTGCTGGCTTTTTATCTCATGAACTTGGATCGTGAGAGTATTGGGAGTTAGGTCACCCTACTTTGTCGCCAAATGGCGACGTTGGCACTCAGCCCTGTTGTCGCCAAAAGGCGACTTTGGCGGTGTAAGGGTTAAAGAGATGTGTGAATGTTTGTTTGTTTGTTGTTTTTTTAAATGACCAGTGAGTTGACTTCAACGTGGTGACAGCCCTGATATGGCCCTTTGCTGTTGGCTGGGCTATAAGCAACATTACCTTACAGTTCATTTTTAACTCATTTAGACCTTTTAAATAGTGAAGAAGCTGTGAGATTTTACAGAACAAAGATTTTTAACAAGATTTTGCGTGTGTTTTTTAGGAGGTGTATTTCAAAGGATTGTGTGAATGATTTTTTTTTTTTCTGTAATGACTTGTGAGTTGACTTCAATGCTGTGACAGCCCTGATATGGCTCTTTGTGGTCAGCTGGGCTATAAGCAATATTTACCTTACCTTTACCTGGGTTTTGAGCAGGGAAAGGTACTGGATGACTTAGGTGTGTTGATTTTGTTTACCTGATTTGTATTAGCAGATTTGATGTGTCCCTGAGAAAAGTGGAAACATCAGGAGATCTCCATGGAGAGTGAGTTATGTTACATTTAGTTCTGAAGTGATCTTAGGTACCAGAGGGTTTTCACAGCATGAGGGAGCAAGGCTTTCACTTCATTAGGTAAGCATTTCTGAAAATACGTATTTTGAAAAAATTGTAATTTAGTTTTATAAAATAAAGAAAAATCACCATGACTTCTTTGTTTTCTGTGTTCCTGGACTGATCTGTGCTTGTCTGTGAGGCAGGTGACAGCCAGTGCTACTTGTTCCGTCTCAGTCCCAACTTTGGCCTGTTTTCTGCCACGGGCTACAACAGCAACTACATGTACCTCAACATGAACATGCAGACCTTACCCAATGGGCTGGTAAGATTGCATCATTGGCTTGTATGGGTTTTTTATTTTGGTTTTTGTTCCTTTACAACCTCTGCATCATTGGCTTGTATGGGTTTTTTATTTTGGTTTTTGTTCCTTTACAACCTCTGCATCATTGGCTTGTATGGGTTTTTTATTTTGGTTTTTGTTCCTTTACAACCTCTGCATCATTGGCTTGTATGGGTTTTTTATTTTGGTTTTTGCTCCTTTACAACCTCTGCATCATTGGCTTGTATGGGTTTTTTATTTTGGTTTTTGTTCCTTTACAACCTCTCTCACCCTCCACCAACAATTTCTATCCTCTATTCCATCAGCCCACCTCTCACCCTCCACCAACAATTTCTATCCTCTATTCCATCAGCCCACCACTCATCCTCCACCCTGCCTCCTCAGTTCTTTCGAGTATGTAATATGGTAAGTGCCCCCCCCCACACAAACACGCATGCAAGCATGCACGCATGCACGCATGCATGCACGCAAGTGTGCACACACAAAACCCACAAGAAAAGTTTTTTAAAAACATGTTTTTTCTACCTACTTTTCACTCCCTTCACCTTACTCCCTTACCCCTTTTTCTCTGCCCCCATTTTGGGGGAGGGGGATCTCATTTGTTTCAGTCTCCTCATCACTCCCCCTCCCCCTCCCCCATCCTCTTTCTGTTCTTTCCCACTCTTCTATTGTGGCGGTCTTTCCATGCTGCGCATTCTGGCTCCCCCATAGAAAGCCAGAGCCAGGCCAAGTTCTCCTGTCACAACACCACAGTTCACAGTGGTCAGTCACTCTGGCTCCCCCATAGAAAGCCAGAGCCAGGCCAAGTTCTGGCACAGGCGGCCAAGTTCTCCTGTCACAACACCATAGTTCACAGTGGTCAGTCACTCTGGCTCCCCCATAGAAAGCCAGAGCCAGGCCAAGTTCTCCTGTCACAGGCAGGCCAAGTTCTCCTGTCACAACACCATAGTTCACAGTGGTCAGTCACTCTGGCTCCCCCAAAGAAAGCCAGAGCCAGGCCAAGTTCTCCTGTCACAGGCAGGCCAAGTTCTCCTGTCACAACACCATAGTTCACAGTGGTCAGTCACTCTGGCTCCCCCATAGAAAGCCAGAGCCAGGCCAAGTTCTGTCACAGCCAGGCCAAGTTCTCCTGGCACAGCCAGGCCAAGTTCTCCTGGCACAGCCAGGCCAAGTTCTGTCACAGCCAGGCCAAGTTCTGTCACAGCCAGGCCAAGTTCTCCTGGCACAGCCATGCCAAGTTCTCCTGGCACAACACCATAGTTCACAGTGTTCACTCACTCTCAGGTTATCATGAGGGAAGATAGATAAACACTGCACTGCTGCCCAGTCACTTTGAAGTGTTCAGTAATGCTTGTCCTGATCCTGCATACACCACCTGTTAAGCCTCCTGTTGCCAACAGTAATGGCCTAGTCTCAGTGTGAGTGAGTATCCGCCTATGGTGAGTTACCACCAGGTCAAACCAGTGAATCTCCACAAACATGGTGATAGTGATGACCGTTATAGGAGCTCACCATACAATGCATTTACTTTCCATAAACATGCTGACGACTTTAACAGGTATGCATGTGTATATGTGTATATGCATATGTGTGTGTGTGTGTGTGTGTGTGTGTGTGTGTGTGTGTGTGTGTGTGTGTGTGTGTTGTCAGTACAACCACGGGTTAATCTGACAGTAACTTGGTTTCAGTCAGTCAGTGTGTGTGTATGTGTTGAGCATTGATATTATTTTAATACTAGTAACCTCCAGCACTGTATCCCTCCACCTCTTTCTGTCTCCTCCTGTATGCCATTCCCCATCCACAAGACTGCAGCAGCAGCAGTCGGACTGCTTTCCAGCAGTATGTTTGTAAATTAAAGATGGGAACATAGGTTACAAAAATGGAATAAACTCCAACTCTGGTATGTTTGACCCTGATCCTGATCTGATCCTAACCCTCCTCCAGGGGTTGCAACCTTGCTGTGGTCGGAGGGCTTCTATGGTTCAGTGATCCCTTAGGCTCTGCTGACAAAGGCATCAATACTTGACTGGATGGTTAGTTTTTGTTAATGCTTCTAGGCCTGCATAGCCAAGTTGTTGACTGGCCTAAGGACAACGTGGTAGGAGTAGATGCCCGTGGTAGGGCCTCCCATGTCAGAAAGGTAAGAGTGAGGGCCCTGACAAATAGTAACCCGCCTTTTTCCTTTTCTTATCTTCTGCCTTTCTTATTTGGCTCTTTTCTGTCCTCGTCTCCGCATTAAGTCTTCTTTCCCACATTCTTCTTTTCTCTGTGGTCTTCTTGAGGTTCACCATGTTTGCCGTGCGGTGCATCCTGTGTCGGGGTAGAATGGGATCCTGGAGGTTGAGACTGCTGATGTGACTGCAGTGCATCAAGTCAACACCATTTTTTTGCCTGGACGTCCTCTTGACAGGTGGTCGAAGTAGCCCACTTCAATCAAGCAAGTGGCTGGTCGTGCGCATGCCCTAGCTGAGGCTAGAAGGCAGCTGCTTGGGTCAAATGGGTTTGGGAGCTTCCATGACAGGAAGACTTACAGGCTTGTGTCTACCTCTTTCAGAATCCTTGTGCACTGATACACTGGCTATCCATATGAAATGGGCATCCCGCTTACTGGAACTCAATGGCGGGTGGTAATCAAGGGAAATGAATATCAGTAAATCCAACATGGCCCCGAAACTTAAAGAAAGACACAGACAAGATTCAGAAACAGACACAGAACCGGACTCAGAATGCAAAATAAATGTTTCAGGCCTCTGGCCCAGCTGGCTGATTGTTGAGGGAGCGGATGAGGAGAGACCTCTGTCAGGCTTAAGTCCTTATGGGGTTGCAAAGGGAATCAGTGGTCTCAGTGGGAAACCAAAGAACATGCAGAAATTGAGGAGTGGATCTCTTCTGGTGGAGTGCTCATCCAAGCTTCACTCAGAAATGTTGAAATCCACTACTTTGGTCGGCCGTCCAATCAGGGTGACTTCACTCAAGACTCTAAACCCGCCCAAGGGAGTAATCAGGTGCAGAGATCTAAGAAGAGGAGTATCGGAGGCAGAGATCAAAGGAGAACTCGCTTGGCAAGGAGTGACCAACGTCCATGGAGTTCTCATGCATAGAGGCCACACTAGAGTCCCTACTGATGCTCTTTTCATGATCTTTTGTTCGACAACACTTCCCCAGTTTATCAAGATGGGCTACCTATGAATTTCAGTCTCTTTGTACATCCCTTCCCCTCTGCATTGTTTCAAGTGCCTGAGGTTTGGACATGTACCACTCTCCTGTTGACCATTAAGTCCGTCTTGAAACCACCATCCGCAATGCCTTTATTATTAAACAACCTGTGGTTGCTATCTTCTTCAATCTGGAGACAGCATATAATACCACTTGAAAATCTGGAATTCCTAGGATCTTCATAAACTTGGTTTTCATGGTCAAACGCCTTTATTTATTGAAAAGTTTCAGACTAATCAGCAGTTGAAGGTCCGTATTGGCACCATGCTGTCTGATATCCATTGGCAGGAGTTGGGTGTACCGCAAGGGAGCATTCTTTCTCCTGCTCTGTTAATAATAATTAACGAGATTGTCAAAGCAATAAACCAGGGTTCTGAGTCCTCTCTGTTTGTTGATGACTTTGCATTCTACGCAGTTGGAGCCGCTTATGCCAGCATACAGCATGGATTCCAACATTGTGTGGACAAGATTCGACAGTGGGCTGAGGAAAATGGGTTTACCTTTTTAAACATATTCAGTCCCTTTTCACAATTTTCGTCAGTTCTTTGCTGATCCTGAACTTCGTCTGGACAAGTCCACCATTCCAGTGTGACAGAAGCCAAATTTTTGGGTGTTATTTTTGATGAAAAAATAATCTTTAAAAGTCACATCCACTCTTAAGAACTGCATGTCAGAAAGCACTGAACATTCTGAGAGTTGTGGCACACACGGATTGGGGCACTGATGACAAAACTGTCCTCCATCTTCACAGGGCTCTGATCTGCTCCAAACTGAATCATGGGTGTGTAGTGTATGGTTCGGCCAGACCTTTATCCCTGAAAAGTCTAAATCCTATCTACCATCAAGGGCTTCGATTATGTCTGGGTGCATTCCGCACCACCCCTGTTTATTGTCTGTATGCTGAAGCAGGAGAACCATCGCTCTCAAACCGTCGACTAAAACTTACTTTGAACTACTGTTTGAATCTCTCTTTTGAACCCCAAAACCCTGCATATGACTGTGTTTTTGACCCCCAGTTTCCAGGAAAATACGACGACCACCCCAGTTCCATTCCACCCTTTGGAATGCGTCTTCTTCCCCATTTGGACAAAGCATATATAGACCTTGGAGTTGTGTGTGATTTATCCAAGTTTCCTGATGATCCACCATGGATTTTCTTCACTCTGGAAATTCAGTTTGATTTAGCCTCTTATCATAAAGATACAAGCTCCTTGGTGTACAAGTCCTTTTTTGTCAAACTGTGTTTAAAGTTTCCATCCTTCAGAAGGATTTTCACAGACGGTTCCAAATTGGGGGAGGGGGTTACTTCTGCTGCGTTTTGTGGAATCGATCCTTCTCAGAGATGTTCTAAACACATTCCCACTGACATCTCCATCTACACTGCTGAGAAGACAGCCTTGGCCCTGGCTCTTGAAATGGTCTCTAAATCAACACATAAATATAAAGAGGATAAGTAGAGAAGAGGAGGGAAGAGGAGTACGAGACAGGGAAGAGAGTGAGTGGGAAAATCATCTTCCACATCAACACCAGCTCGTTGGTTTCCTCTTTTGTTTCAAATCATAGCTGGACCAACGGATCAGTTTGGACCAAACCAACCTCACCAACCTATTAAGGCATAAACAATAATGATAATAAACATGAGGTATTATTAAGAATACATATACTGAAAAGCATAATCATTCAACATGAGGAATAGTTTCATAAAGCGCATTCATCAAACGCTAATAAGGATTAAATCATTGAAATTAAGCTGAGACAAGTATCAAACGTTGATGATGAAATTGTGAAATCATACATTAAAACGATAGGTCTCAGCTTCAAAGAATATCTAGATATAGTCCCTACAGCACATAAACACCAAAATCAAGGTGCAAGGATTTACAACAAAAATGCACGAAAGGGCTTCCTCGTTGCGAATGGTAGGAGGTAAAACATCTTTGCAAACCAGCAACACAATTATATCATAATCATCACATTTGTAAATGTACTCCCTGTTGTGAATGGTAGGAATTACAAACAGTAAAAAGCACCGATCATAAATTATAGCGGCTAACAGTATTATCAATGAACATGCGTAAACACACAAAAAAGG
Organism: Conus canariensis; assembly: GCA_033310375.1. NCBI lineage: Eukaryota > Metazoa > Mollusca > Gastropoda > Neogastropoda > Conidae > Conus > Conus canariensis. The sequence goes on from CM065725.1 coordinate 56,336,662, forward strand.
ACTCCCCACTGCGAATGACAAGAGTTATGAACAATGAATGAAATTGATGAACATCCAATTTCCATAGCAAGGCATCACTTAGGCCATATAGCAATTACACAATTGTATGAAAAATGGTAAGAAAACTGTTTGGAAACCACCAATCATCTGCCATAGTGTCCACATATTTGACCAAATTCAAAAAGGACACTCATCGCACATCAACCAGCCAACCAAATCTATTTTTCTTTCTCCGTAGACACACCCACCTCAGGACAGTGTGTGCTACACGCTATGGCTCCTCACCTTTCACCAGTTACACACCGACCCAATAAGGAGCGGCTGTTGCTTTTCAGCCCTGCAATGAACCCACAGGTGTAAATATATCGAACAAATAAACACTCACAAACTAACCAATGCAACAAACAAGTAAGTAAACAGACCGACCAGTGGCTACTTGTGCACAAAATAGCCACATGAATGCACAAACATCCGAACAGCATCAAAGTAATTATCTGCCTAATTACTCAACCAAATAACCATGCGACCATTCAGTTGCTCAAATAATAAAACAATCAAACAAATGGGTAAAACACTCGTTTGTAGATAGGTAGCAACTCAGACACACAGAGGAATCATCAAAAACTACCTTCACTGACAGTATTTTAATCATTTGCCGCTGTGTAGTGTGGTCACTGTGACTTAACCCTATCCGTTTCACTAGCCAACAAGAGCAAAGTTCACAAGCCAGTTTATCTAGTGTTCAAACACAAGGAACCTGCAGGGTTCGCATTAAACTTGATCCACTCATCACAATAAAAGACAGCAAGGTCTGTAAACTATATTTTCAGGCATTGATTTGTTGATTACTAACAATACAGTCTGTGATAATACTGCATTGTTGTTTTCAGTTTCAGTCTTATTAAATGCCGGCCCCTCCTCAGTTGCAAAGTTACTTGTATAAATGACGATATATATTTGGTATTTCACATTTCCAGTTAATACTTTCGCAGCAGGCGCAGCAGAGCAACGTCACTTCCCTGCAGCTGCGTGTACCACATGTGCTCACAACCATTGCGGACGCGCGATTTTCTCACTTTTATATTTTATTGTATGTCCCCTAATGTAAACGTAACGAGCAATTGTTATATATCAACGGAAAGGGTAAAATGCAAACTTTGCAATGAGCATAGACTTAAATATATTTTTTGGAAAATAGCAATGCTACTATTACGGAAACAACATAACTAAAACGTAGGAGAACACAATCTTGGTTATGTTTGTTTGCTTAATAAGACAACAGCAAATGAGGAAGAAATTGGGCATGAAATTTTGCTCTTGCATTGAGTAGATGCAGAGAAAGCCTGAAGTATTCAATATGTGTAATCCAAGTGAAAAAGTGTAAAAAAAGAAAACAAATCATTGCACACATGCACACACTTTTCACTGTTTTGGCTTCAAACGTTACGACGTATAAAACTGTTAAATACACAGAGCAAATAAATCAAGCTCAGATTCTTTCCGATATTCTTGTATATCTTTACCCCCCCCCCCCCCCCCTCATCCTCTGAACCACTTTGCTGAACCAGTTTTAACACCTGTTGTAATGCCATGTTTCTTCTTCTGCCTGATATATTGGTGAGGCAGGAATTTCCACACGTTCCTTTTGCAGAAATTCCCAGTGCCAGACGGGTCTCTTTGTTCAGACTACTCTGGGGTCACAAAGGTCATCACTAGTGCATGTAAACTTACCCATCTAGTGGTTAAAACCCTGTTCTAAATATTTAGGGCAGATGCATCCCCTAGACCATAGATGAAAGAACAGGGGATTTTTTTTTATAGTTGTGCCGTAATGGAGGCACAGCACATCCAGGGAGTACAGCAGTGTTGCCATCACCACAGAATGGCTCATCGTGAACGTGTCGACTGAGTTGCCATCAAGCATGAAAGCACAGTGTATCCATTTTCACAGTTTTCATGAGTTCTTTGCCGATCCTGAGATTTGTCTGGACAAATCCACCATTCCAGTTGTGAAAGAAGCCAAATTTCTGGGTGTTTTTTTCTTCATCTTTGTTTTTGCTTTTACCAAACACTTAAAAACTGCTTGTCAGAAAGCACTTAAAATTCTGAGAGTTGTGGCACATACAGACTGGGACACTGATAAGAAAACTCCTCCATCTTTACAGGGCTCTGACATGCTCCAAATGGACTATGGTTGTGTAGTCTACAGCTCGGCCAGATCTTCCTGCCTTAAAAATCCAGATCCCATCCCCATCAACCATCAAGGGCTTCAACTCTGTCTGGGTGCATTCCGCACCGCCCCTGTTTATAGCCTGTATGCTGAGGCAGTAGAACCATCCCTCTCAAACCGTTGGCTGAAACTTTCCTTAAACTACTGTTTGAATCTATCTTCTGAACCCCCAAACCCTGCAGATGTAGACCTTGGAGTGGTGTGTGATTTATCCAAGTTTCCTGATGACCCACCATGGAGTTTCTTCACTCTGAAGATCCGGTTTGATTTAGCCTCGTATCATAAAGAAACCACCACTCCTTTGCATACAAGTCCTCTTTTGCCGAACTGTGTTCCAACTTTCCATCTTTCAGAAGAATTTTCACAGACGGTTCCAAATCTGAGGAGGGGGTGCTGCGTTTTGCAGAATAGATCCTTCTCAGAGATGTTCTAAACACATTACCATGGACATCTCCATCTACACTGCTGAGTTAACAGCCTTGGTCCTGGCTCTTGAAATGGTCTCTTAATTGAAACATAAAGAAATTGGAAATGAAATGAGGCAGGGAACAGTAAACAATAAACAGTAAACAAGTGGGGTAACTTTTGCTCCCATAAGGAAACCTAACACAGAGTAACTTTTATTCAAGACTGACACATCCTTTTAAACTTGAATAAAGTCAGACAAATACATAGACGAACGATCTAATAGTGGGGGAAAAAACAAGCGCAGGCCAACAACTCAACTGTCTTCATAGTAATGACTTGGCAAAGATTTAGACTTAAGGCCCCCTCCTTAAGTCCAAGAATGGGACAAGGAAAGAGTTGAGCATGTTGTCTGTTCCTCACACTGATCTGAGACCCAAGGCTCAGGCTTACGTCAAAGCCCTCTGGCAAGAGGAATGGAACTTGCAGATGGATAGCAAACTTTTAAAAATCTGTCCAAACCTGAAAGAGTTTTTACCATGTTCCTGAGGCGGCCATAAAGACATAAACACTTTACAGCAGAATCCATGAAAACCTTGTTCAGAGGATTCCTGACTGATGTGATCTTTGAATTTCTGAAAGAGATTTACATTTTTCATCTGACCTAAAATTTTATAGAAGAGAGATTTTTAATAAAATTTTCAGTGTGCTTTTAGAAGGTGTATTTTAAAGGGTTGTGTGAATGATTGTTTAAAATTTTTTTTTATTAAATGACTTGTGAGTTGACTTGAACATAGTAACAGCCATGATATGGCCCTTTGCGGTCAGCTGGGCTATAAGCAACATTATCCTACTTACTCTGTTTCTTTTATTACTGAATTTAACACAGAAAAACGTCTGGTGACATATTTGGTTGTTGACATCTGACAGAGAAAATAAACCAGTTTCTGTGTACACGTTTAAATTTTTTGTGCAGACTAGCACACAAAGAGTTACTATAAAGGTTTGAGGCTGAAATATACATTTTTGTCCATGAGCAGACAAAGCTGTTGGCCCAATGCTGTAATGTTGTCCAAAGGCAGTTTTCAGTAGAGTTATTTTTCTCTTTTTTTTTTTCAGTCAGTATCAACTTCTCAGTATGTACTCACAAGTGTGTGTGTGTGTGTGTGTGTGTGTGTGTGTGTGTGTGTGTGTGTGTGTGGTGTGCGTGCGTGCATGCGTGCGTGCATGCTCGTGCGTGCGTGCGTGCCTGCGTGCGTGCGTGTGTGCATGCGTGTGTGCGTGTGTGTGTGTGTGCATGCGTGTGTGCGTGTGAGTGTGTGTGTGTGTGTGTGTATGTGAGTGTGTGTGTGTGTGTGTGTGTGTGTGTGTGTGTGTTGTGTGTGTGTATGTGTGTGTGTTGCATTTACACGACTATGTAAGACACAGTCAGTTTTTATTTACATATATTCCTTTTTTACATGCGTTTTTTTTTTTCCATTGTATGTATGCATGTTAATGAATTGATCACACGGTGTTGTGTGTATTTCAGGCCATGGGTGGTCAGTTGAATTACTTTGGCTTGTGGGTGGATGACACATTCAACACCGGCCACAGTAAGGCAGAGCCAAGGTGTACCACCTATGGCAGCCCACAGCTGTCCAGATCACCGCAGTTTGAAGTGGATGTCTTGGAAGTCTGGTTGGTTGGACCCTTGAAGAAGAAAGAAGAAGATTATGATGCGGATGAACTTTCTGAAGAGGTCTGTTGTGCTTGTGTGTATGTATAGCTGTGATTTACTGCATCACCTCTTGTGAATTCGGTGGTATTTTTGCATATGAGTGTTGTGGTATGTAAAGATGAGTATTTGTGTGTGTGTGCATCTGAACTTATGGCCATTCTTGATAGTGTCTTCTAAGTTCAAGGGCGATGGGAATTTGATAGAGACGCAGGTGGAAAACCTTGACACAAAAGAAGGTGTTGTTATATACACTGACAGCTGTGTCACAAAAGGTAAGTCATGCTGGGGATACACAGTGAAGCAAAATGGCTGTAACACTTTGTCAACAATGGAGGTAGAAGCAGTGACATGAGCACTCCACTGGCTGTCATCCACAGACCAGTTAAGACTCAACAAGCCATGATACTAACTGACTCCATGAACCTACTTCAAAAGGTGGAGAGTGGAATGGGAAGCCCTGCTTGGCATGAAGTAATGCACAACCTTCCACTGGAGAGACTCATATGGATGTACTGCCCTGGACATGGAGGTATTAAAGGAAATGAGAGAGCAGACACACTGGCAGACAAGGCAATGATAAGAACTAAATTAAAGCTTGGTCGATCTGTGATAAGAAATCTTTAGAATCACCTCAAGAAACAAGAGCAAAGCCACTACACCATAGACCATCTTTCAGATCAGAACATCAAGAGAGGACGTGGCTGCTCATCCAGACTTAGAGGAAGAGCAAGAAAATCACCAACCAAACAAATATTGGAATAATCTCAAAGCCAACACTGCAAAGACTTGTAGAGATTGAGGCAGACTCATACTGGGCCTTTCCAATAAGAGACACAAATGATCAAACACATCAAGTGAGATAAGACTTTCAAATTCTCAGGGTCCCCAGTGTGTAATGTGTGTGTGCTGGTGGGTGTGCATCGGTGGGGCAATGCTAAATTCGAGAGTCCACAGATGTGAGTGTGTATGCATTGGTGTGTGTGTGTGTGTGTGTGTGTGTGTGTTTGTGTGTGTGTGTGTGTGTGTGTGTGAATGGTTGTTGTCATTATTGTTGTTGTTATTGTTCTTGTTACTATGTCATCTTCTGGACATTCATTTCCTACAAATAATCAAATGCACATGCACGCACACGCACACACACACATGCCCATGCAAGCATATACATAAACACATGTGCATGCACACATGAGCTCACGCTTACACACACACACACATACACATGTGTACACACACATACACACATGTGCGCACCCCCCCCCCCCCCCCACACACACACACACACACACACAGCGCACAAGTGTATAGGCCCATATATGCAGGTGCACACATACACACATATATGCACACATACATGTGCAGATGCATGCATGCAGGAGCATGTTCACACAAGCCCACAGATCACACAAACGCATACACATGCAAATTTGCACACACGCATGCACGCACACACGCATGCATGCACACACGCATGCACGCAGATGCACATGTGCACCACATACACTGGCACACACATATGGGTCGGTGCCCACACCAATGCACACCCATATACACACATACATATGCACACTTACCATTTACCACGCATGCGTACAATGATAATAATGACATGTCAATGTTAAGTAGGTACCTAAGGTCTGACCTGCGCGTTGGGCTAATCGTAGGTCAGATATCTGCTAAGTCAGAGCCATGGGACACTCTTTTTTAATTCTCTCATCTTAGTCATTCATTCATTTATCCATCAGCTTTAAACATGCACAGTGTGATTTAGAAACCTAGCGGGTGTGGTGTCACAGTGATACCGCTTTGATGAAACTGAAACTGAAACAATACTACTGTTTCGTTGGTGTATTTGATTTGATTAGTGAATGTTTGAAATGATTCTGGGATGAATGAAAAGTCTTGGACCCATTTTCACTGTAATGAGATATATCTACCAGGGTGTATTTTACAGGGTGTGTGTTAAAGGGGTTAAGGTGAACACACAGCCCCAAGGAAATGCTGTGTGCTACAAATGCTCAAACAGCAATTGTGCGAGGAATGAAACATAGCAGGGGCTAAACACTTTGTATCCTTATCATCTCTTTTTCCACCTTAGCTCATCAGTCATGTCATCAATCTTTGTGTTTTAATGATGTTCATCTTTTTGTCAAATGGTTTAGTTTGTGTAATATCGTGTATTTGAATTGCTATGTTATTGTTAACATGCATTCTGTGCTTTTGAATCTTGATTTAACTTGGTCTTTTTGACAGAAACTTTAACATCAGTTCATTACTGTTACATATTTTTGTTTAACATATGAGGAACGTAACTGTCAATGATCATTCAGATTTAGAATTTCATACTGACTATCTGTATTAAATTTCCATAACCTGTATTTGTTTTATTGATATTGGCTTGTTTTAGTGGGAGGTTTGGCTAGTTGCCATCATGTTTGTGAACAAGGATGATATACTTTAAAAAAATTTTTCTTTTATATTGTATGTTAACAGAAATGAGTACATCAATATGTTCCACTCCTTGAAAATAAATCCAAGTGTTTAGCTGTACTTTTGAACATCAGAACAGACACTGTTCAACTGTAAATTCAACAGCAACAATAATATATTGGACATTTTGGCGAGGCCCAGTAGTGAATGCCCTTGATGATCATCTTCAGTGCGTAAAGTCAAGAAAAGGGTTTTCAGCAATTTCTGGGCTGTTCTGTGCTCGCTCTTTTTTTCTCTGTTTGTCTGGCTGTCTATCTGTCTGCCTGTCTTTTACTTTGTATTTTTCTCTCACTTTTTCTGGCTCACAGCTGTGTGTGTGTGTGTGTGTGTGTGTGTGTGTGTGTGTGTTGTGTGTGTGTGTTTGTGTACAGAGTATGAGAGGGGTGAGTAGGTCTAAAGGGGGCAGAGGGATCTGCCCAATGGGAGTACAGGGGGCAATGGGTCTAAAAAGACAGTCAGCTGTGGAGTGGGGTGGGGGTGGGGTGTCCATTGGGGTGGGGGTGGGGTGTGTGTGTGTGTGTGTGTGAGTGTGTGTGTGCGTGTGTGTGTGTGTGTGTGTGTGTGTGTGTGTGTGTGTGTGTGTGTGTGTGTCAGTGCTCTCTTTCTCTTCCCTTCCTTTCTGTCAGTGCTCTCTCTCTCTCTCTCTCTCTCTCCTCTCTCTCTCTCTCTGTCTCATTTCAGTCCCACTCATTAAACTTGTTCTCTTTTTTTTTCTCTGTTTATCTTTCTCTTTCTTCCTCTTAGTCTGTTTGTCTAGACTCTGTCCTCTCTCTCTCTCTCTCTCTCTCTCTCTCTCTCTCTCTCTCTCTCTCTCTCTCTCTCTCTCTCTCTCTCTCCCTCAATCTCTCTATTTCTCATTCTTTCTCATTCGCTCTCTCTCATTTTCATTTCCTGTGTCTCTCTGTTCTTCATTGTCTGTCTGTCTGTCCCTCTCTGTGTCTTTCTCTCTCTTCATTACTTTCTCTCTCTATGATTGTAGGGTTGGATCAGTTATATCATAAGAGTAAAGGGGGGAGGGGGGAGGGGCGAAGGGGAGTGGTAATGGTAATGTTGCTTTTAGCCCAACAGACCGCAGAGGGCCATATCAGGGCTGTCACTGCGTTGAAGTTAAAAGTCTAAGTCTATAAAAGAAAAAAACAAAACAAAACAAAACATACACTTAACTCTATAAAACACACCTTCCAAAAACATACCAGAAATTTTGTTAAAAATCATTCCTCTGTAAAATCTTAGATCCGATAAAAAAAAATGTTAATCTCTGTCAGAAATTCAAAGATCACATCAGGTGGAACATCTCTGAATAAGATTTTCATGGAGTCTGCTGTAAAATGGTCACTCCCATGCAGATCATCATGGACAGACCGCTCATAGTCCAGGACCAGCGAGGGGTCACATATTGACAAATCTAAACATGCAAGTTACCTGTGGAAGAATGGAGGTAAGTTGGGGACCCATCATCCAGACAACACAAGTTCAACTCTGAAAAGACTTCTTCAAGAGGCAGACCTCTGGATGAAGAATTCACACTACCCCCAAAGGGGATTATGTCCATTAAAGTTACCCAACAGCATACAAGGGCAAGGTTCTTCAGTCAGACTGATATGGTCTTGATGACAAACCGAGTCAGAAGGTGATAGATACAACGAAAACTGTAACGGTTTTATGGAGAGTGACTCTCGCAGCTACTGCCTGAAGAGGGGTAGCAAGAGCAACAGGGCTAAACAACAAAGCTTTGTAGATAAGAAGGGTAACGCCGCCCGTTAGTCCCAACATGGAAGGTTGTGCAGGTTTTGAAAGAATATTGAAGCCAGAAAGAGTGAAGGTCTTCTGGCTTTGAATTTTTGTTTCCTGAAGAGCTGCTACCTGAGGTTTTAGTGTAGGACACAAAAGCGGCAGCTTCTCAGAACTAGAGTTTAAACCACAGATATTCCAATGGACTAATCTACTATCCATGGTGTAAAGGACAAACAGGAGAGAAATCAGTTCATCTCTGAGTCATCGTCTGGACAAGTCCACCATTCCAGATGTGAAAGAAGCCAAGTTTCTGGGTGTTATTTTTGATGAAAAAGTGAACTTTAAAAGTCACATCCAACACTTAAAAACTGCATGTCAGAAAGCACTGAACATTCTGCGAGTTGTGGCACACAGAAAGCACTGAACATTCTGCGAGTTGTGGCACACACGGATTGGGGTGCTAACAAGAAAAACTCTCCTCCATCTTTACAGGGCTCTGATCTGCTCCAAACTGGATTATGGGTGTGTGGTGTATGATTCCACCAGACTGAGAAGTCTAGATCCTATCCACCATCAAGGGCTTTGATTGAGTCTGGGTGCATTCTCCACTACCTCTGTATGCTGAGGCAGAAGAAACATCCCTCTCAAACCGTCGACTGAAACTTACTATCAACTACTGTTTGAATCTCTCTTCTGAACCCCAAAACCCTGCATATGACTGTGTTTTTTTTATCTCAAGTTCCAAAAGAAATTCGATGACCACCCCAGTTCCATTCCACCCTTGGGAATTAGTATTCTTCCCAATTTGAACAAAGCAGATGTAGACCTTGGTGTTGTTTGTGATTTATCCAATTTTCCTGTGGACCCACCATGGATGTTCTTCACTCCAGAGATCCGGTTTGATTTAGCCTCATACCGCAAATATACCACTAGTTCCTTGGCATACAAGTCCTTTTTTGCTGAACTGTGTCCAAAGTTTCCATCCTTCAGAAGAATTTTCACAGACGGTTCCAAATCTGAGTTGCCTCTGCTGTGTTTTGTGCAACAGATCCCCCGCAGAGATGTTCTAAACATGTTCCTACCAACAGCTCCATCTACACTGCTGAGTTGACAGCCTTGGTTCTGGCTCTTTAAATGGTTTCTAAGTTGAAACATAAAGATTTCCTTATTTTATCAGACTCCCTTTCTGCTTTGGAGGCCCTTGCCAGCTGTAACATCAAGCACCCTCAGCTGCTGAAAGTTTTCGAACTGTACACCTCTCTGAAATCAGATGGATACAACATAATTTTTACTTGGGTTCCCAGCCATGTGGGCATTTGAGGCCAGGAGGTGGTTGATCAACTTGCCAAGAGTGCCACAAAGAAAGAGTTGATCAGACTGTCTATCACTCACACTGATCTAAAACCCCAAAGCCAGGCTTTTGTCAAAGACCTCTGGCAAGAGAAATGGAGCTCGCAGACGGATAACAAATTGTACAAAATCCATCCAAACCTAAAAGAGTTTTTAGCATGTTCCCGAGGTGGCTGAAAAGACAAAACAGTCTTGTGCGGTTTGCATTCAGGCCACTCATTTTACACCCAATCTTATCTTTTTAAAAGGTGAAGAAGCTCCATGTTGCATTCCATGTCATGTACAACTCACAGTGAAACATTCTTTTAGACTGCTGGAACTTGCACAATGCAAGACACAAATACTTTACAGCAGACTCCATGAAAACCTTGTTCAGAGATGTCAAACCTGATGTGATTTTTGAATTTCTGAAAGAGATTAACATTTTTCATCTGATGTAAGATTTTTCAGAAGAGAGATTTTTAACAAAGTTTCTGGTGCAATTTTAGGTGTATTTTAAAGAGAAGTCTTAATTTTCTTTTTTTAAATGATTTGTGAGTTTGCTTTGAAACAGTGGGGTTTGTAGCTTGTTTTGTAGAATCGTATGATATATTAGTGATGATGGTAGTGATTATGCTGGATTGATGATAGCTTTGTGGGAGCACATAAAAAAAAAAAAAATTCTTAAATAAAAACCCTTCATGGGTGGTGATTGTGATGATAGTAGGTATGTGTAGGTAGTTGTACGTGGGGGTGTGGATAATACTAATAACGATTGGAAAGGAATGGAAGTGATCAGTGGGTGAGAAGCTATCGTTAGGGGAAAAAAACAAAAGAAAAGGGGAGGTGGGGGGAGGGGAAGAGGGCAGTGGAGGAGGGAGAGTTCATATCTCTCCACTCACACATACATATGTGTGGGATTGGGGGTTGAGAAATTCATGCACATAGTATTGTTGAAAAAGTAAACAATACAGTTGGATGGTGTTCATTGTAGTGGGCGAAATAATGTATTAGCATTAATATGACCGTTTTGGTTGAGAAGAGATAGAAATGATCAATGAGAAACAGGGTATCATGTGTTAGAGAACACACACACACACACACACACACACACACACACACACACACACACACACACTGCACACAAGGGGGGGGGGGGGGGGGGGGAGAAAAACATGTAAACAGTATTGTGGGTGAATTATGATCATAATTAGACTAACTGTGACCAGTGAAATAGTGTTGGTATTAGGATAATAGTATAATGATACTGGTTGGAAAGAAAATGAATGGAAATGATCAATGGGAAAAGTGTTGACATGCCAGTAACAACATCACACACACCTACACACACACACTCACACACACACACTCAGACACACACACACACACACACACACACACACACACACACACACACACACACACACACACGTCCTCACACACACACACACACACACACACACACACACACACACACACACACACACACACACACACCCACACACACATACAAAAAAAGAAAAAGGGACTGATGGATGATGATCATTTGAGAACAACAGTTCTATAGGGTGGTGGTCATAGTTGTAATTGGAATAATGTTGTGGCATTGGTACAATAATGCCTGTTGGGGGAATAAAGGATATGTTCAATGACTGATGGATGATGATCATTGTCATGACTGAGATTAAAAGTACTGTGGGATGCTGATCATTGTCATAGATGAAATAATGTAGTGGCATTAGTATAATAATGCTGGTTGAGGGAAGGGGGTGGGGGCAAAATCATTGACTGATGGATAATGATCATTTGAGATCAACAATACTTTAGGATGATCTTCTTTGTTCACTCAGGCAGGAACCCTAGAGGTATTGGTGAAGGCTGCTGTATGGCGGAGGCCCTCCAGTTGTCCATAAGGCTTTCCCCTCATCGGTGTGTTGGCAGGCTAGGTCTCTGCTCTAAGCTTTGCAGGAAAGTTGCTATTTTCAGAAAGAGATCAACGTTTTTCATCTGATCTATGATTTTTCAGAAAAAAGATTTTTAGCAAAGTTTCTAGTGCATTTTTAGAAGGTGTATTTTAAAAAGATGTGGGAATGTTTTTTTTTTTCTTTTTTCAATTTAGATTTTTAAAAAATTACTTGAGTTAACTTCAGCGTGGTGACAGCCCTAATATGGCCCTGTGTGTTCGACTGGGATATAAGCAACATTACCATACCTAACCTCACAGAATATTTACTGATGGTTCAAAGTCCGAAGATTGTCAATTGTGCAACCTCTTGGCCAAGTGTACCTTCTCAAATATTATCATTATCTTATTCCATCAGATACTTCTGTTTACTCTGCTGCACTTACAGCTTTGGTTCCGGCACTGGAAATAATCTCTCAATCTGCAAACAAGGACTTTCTGATTTTGTCTGATTCACTGTCAGTTTTGGAGGCCATAGGTGGCCGTAACCTCCATCATCCTGAACTTCTACACTTTTTTTTTTAACTTTTTACCTCTTTGAAAGCGGAAGGTCACTACACTGTTCTATCTTGGGTTTCCACTCATGTTGGCATCAGGGAAATGAAATGGCTGATCGTTGGCCAGGAATGCCACACCAAAGATACTGTCCAACATATCTATCCCCTACTCAGATTTGAAACCGAAAGTTAATGGTTAAATCAGAGATGGCTAGCAGGACTGGAAAACACAGATGGAAAACAAACTTTTCCAGATCCGTCCAAACCTAAAAGACTTCCTCTCATCTACCTCTGGTTATATGCCGGCTGAACACTGGCCATTCATTTTTAACTCATTTGTTTCTTTTAAAGAGTGAAGAAGCTCCATGGTGCATTCATGTCATGTGCCACTCACCGTGAAACATATTCTTTTAGAATGTTGGGACTTGCATGATGTGAGACATGAGCATTTTGCAGCAGACTCCATGGAAACCTTGTTGATGTGATCTTTGAATTTCTGAAAGAGATCAACATTTTTCATCTGAACTAAGAATTTGCTGATGAAAGATTTAGAACAAATTTCCAATGTGACAGCCCTGATATGGCCCTTTGCAGTCAGCTGGGCTGTAAGCAACATTAACTTACCTTGTTTCAAAGACTGATGAAAGAGGCAGATTTGATGGACAGTGCCCATTTGTCCCAGGCTGCACCCTTTCTCTTCTTCACAGAGGGAAAAAAAGTGTTAGGGATCATTTCTCCTCCACTCCCCCACCCTTGAAACTGTGCCTGTAACCCTGGACAGCTGGGGCATTGAGGGGGCACCAGAGCAGTTGAGGGGGGCACCAGAGCAGTTGAGGGGGGCACCAGGGCAGTTGAGGGGGGCACCAGGGCAGTTGAGGGGGGCACCAGGGCAGTTGAGGGGGCACCAGAGCAGTTGAGGGGGGCACCAGGGCAGTTGAGGGGGCACCAGGGCAGTTGAGGGGGGCACCAGGGCAGTTGAGGGGGGCACCAGGGCAGTTGAGGGGGACACCAGGGCAGTTGAGGGGGACACCAGGGCAGTTGAGCGCTGTGTCTCCTACTCCTTTTTTTGAGGGGAACCCTGATTCGCGTCTCACACTGGTGTTGACCCTGGCATGTCGGGACAAGACACAAACTCCTCCCGTCCCCTCCTCCTCCTCCACCCACCCCCATCCTCAATCATTTCCAATCACAGGTTGGAGTTCACCCCTCCTTTGGCTCTGCCTTTTCTGAGACATCAGCCTGCAGCGGAATAACTGTCTAGAAATGGAAGACGACAACAATAACAACTATAACAGTAGATCAATGTTGGCTGTCTTGTGAAACACTAAATATAAGCAGGTTTATGTGTATTTTGTTTGTTTGTTTGCTTTTGGACAATTATTACTGATTGAAAGTCTGTATTTGTGTGTCTGTGTTTAATGCCAGGAACAGCAAGTAAAGAAAAGTGTTCTGGACAAGGACCCTGAGGCCAAAGCCATGCTAGAGCTGTTGGGCAGGGGACCTGTCAGTGAAGGTCTGCGTGAAGGAGACCAGACGGCCGATACTCCAGAACATAGCAAAGTTATATCGTTGTTCTGACTGGCTAATAATCTGTGTTATGGGAAGGGGGATCTAAGTGGCCATTAAAGGACGTGTGTGTCCATGATTATGTGCATTTGTAAAACCATTAATCACTGTATGTGTATGTGGCTTTACTTATCACAATATTTTTCTTCACCTTTGATGAAGATTAATCATTATGTTTATTCTATTGTTAATGAGGTCAAGAGTAATTTGGATCAGTATGAATGTCCATCTGATGTTTTTGTGTCCAGCTCTGCTCAGAGATTAGTATTGACGTTGCTGGTGTGTGTTAATAAGCAGTTTAATGTATTACTTTGAAAGTGTGATTATTATCCAGAGTTACAGTCAGATCTTCACTTCTTCATTCAAGGTTCAGAACAAAATAATGGTCAGTCATGTCTAGCAGACTGATACACACATGTTAGTGCAAACTGTGGAACATTTTTAAGGAAATAGTATTAGTGTTAACAGACAAAACAGGTTCCTTGATTTTATAATGTGGACACAACGTCAGGGTCACAGTGGTGTGTTATTTCTTGCAGATGCTTGATACAGATTACTTTGTACCAGCCAGTTTCTAAGTGAGATGTCATGCTGGTATACCAAGCAATTGTGAGTCCCTTCGACAACTGTCATGTGTCGGGTTTTTTTTTTTTCTGAATGAACAACCATATCACTGCTGGCAGGGATAACTAATATTTAGGTGTGCAAACATGACTAACTGAAAAATCACCAAACATTTTCAGAGAATTGATTCCACAGTCACAGATGATGAGACCATCTGCACATTCTGGTTGTGAGTCAGAAGAAACAAGTGGTCACAGACTTTTGAAAGTCTGTCTGCAATGTAAACAAATGAAAAATGACTCTAAGATAAAGCTGTGAAATAAATAACATAGCTTCTTACAAAGGACCAAACCAAGATTGTGGTTTATGTTTTGAAAAAAAGGCTGGTCTGCCTCCTTCCTGATTCCATCAAGAAAATCAGTGAGCTAGATTTATCTGTCCAGATGTTGTACTCTTTTTTAATAAGAAGACCGTGTGTCCAGTCACTCTCTATTTATACAGAAAGAAACTCAGCAGATAAAGAAAGACTAAATCAGAGAATTTGGGGACAGAAAACAAAGAAGGCGCAGATGAAAACTGTCACATGCTCTCAATGCCACTTCTAGGAATTCTTTCCCTATGTGGTAACACCTATGGCAAACTGTTTTCCACTGTGTTTGGAACTACTGGCAAACTGTTTTGAAGAGTGTGTGGAGCCTGATGAAGTTTCTCCGTTGTATTACTTTTTCATTTATTCATATTCACATTCCCCCCATGAGTGTGTGTTAATGTGCAAAATTTTCTTTTAACCTTTCAGAACCTATCATATTGAATGTGGTCAGTGGAGCTTGATTTGGCTTAAGTTATACATGTCATGTTTCATTCTGATTTTTTATTTAAACAGATCAGTGTGTTACATATTAAGAGTTTTTTTTAGAATGGATAACAAGTTACATAGAAATGGCAGGTAGTTGTATGTGCCATATGGAAGGAGGAAAACTTGTCACTCTCAAACATTTCAAAGCAAGGCCATGTAGAGAGTAGTTTTCTTGTTGTTATGTTGTTGTTGTTGTTATTACATACAACACACCCAGAACCCATAAAAGGTAGACCATAGCATGTTATTTATCCAAGCCATTGACAGTATATACAGAATATATAAATATGTATTTTTTTGTATCCAAACTCTAGTTTTCAAGAATAGAGACCCAGTATCAGGTCAGGAGATATGTTTACCTTCACTATAAAATTCTAAAGGTTACACTGCAATACAAATGTGTACATTTTGAGAAAGCACACCAACAGACCCACCCACACTACCACCCAGAAACACACACACACACACACACACACACACACACAAACACGCACACACACACACATGCACGCACGCACGCACTCACGCAAGCATGCATGCAAGTACACCACACACACATGCACACACACACACACACACACACACACACACACAAGCATGCATGCAAGTACACCACATGCACACACACACACACACACACACACACATACACACACACACACACACACACACACACACACACACAGACAGACAGACAGACACACACACACACACACACACACAGACACACACACACAGACAGACAGACACACACACACACACACACACACACACACACACACACGCATCCAAGCATCTAAGCATTCCACATGGAAAAGGAAACAGGCATATGGAGTCTGGATTGGGAGAGATAGGGGTGTCTAGAGATATCCATCCTTTTATGACTTCTGTCTGTCCCAGCCCATTTGCCGCTCAGATGATGTGTAACTGTTCACAAGCATTACTATCTGCCTTGCCTTAAAAATAAATGAATCAGATGAGAAATGAACATCAAAGCAGTAATCAATGATATGCCCTTGTATGCCTTTGTCTGACATCGATGTCAAGTGACTGGTATGTGTGAGAAAACCTATAATGAAGGAGTTTCCTCAGAATGGAGCCACAGAAAACTTCAAATTTGCAGTGAAATCTTTAATGTTGCTGCAGACTGAAAAACATGTTAGGTTTGTGACCTCAATATTGTATACTCAAAGCTAGGATCTTGATCACTTCGCAAGATGGAATGGAAGAATAATGGATGTAAGAAGAATAAGACAGATGCCCTGTCTATCAGGAATAGAATCCAAGAACAGTAATTTCGACAACAGTTCTTCTTTACAACAAAAGTCAGTACTGCACATAGCGCATGCATTAGTTTTCTGGTCATAGTATCCCCAAGATCCTGGTTTCTAGCCCCATGCTATAAGTTTTCTGTCCAGTGGCATGAGTTTCCTGCCCCGTGCCGTTAGTTTCCTGCCCCGTGCCATTAGTTTCCTGTCCTGAGCCATTGGTTTCTAATCCTCTGCCATTAGGCAGATTCAACAAAAATTCCAAATTTTGTATTAGTTTCAAAAGAATTTGTGTGGTCCTGGATTATCTCATATAATTGTAACTATCCACCTGTCACCTGAATTTAAAAGTAGACATTTCGCAGGTCTCCATACATGTCCTTCTGTAGAAGGAATGGTCAAGTAAAACACCAGAAAAATGTAAGCTACTGTGGCAAAGTTGTAGCACTGCAGACTCCTAGCTGAGAGGTCATGGAGTCAGTTCTCATCTGGGCCATTTATTTATGGATTTTTTCTGCCCCAACAGGCTCCCACTCAGAGTTAAGGGGTTTTTTGTCCTAAAAAGGAAAACATCTTTATTCAAGATATTTCTCAAGATAATATGTAAGGAAAGATACCAGGTAAAAACTAGTAGAAATGAAAATAAACAACATGTTGTTCATAGTTACAACTCCAGTTTACATTCACGAAACAACAGGTTAAATATTATGTGACTGGCACAGACAGCAAGAGAGAGAGAGGTTGTATTATGAAAGTTGACACACTTTTTTTTTCAGGTTCTGCAAAGTTTCCACTGGGGCTGTGTTTGGCAGCATAATAACAGTTCTTGGGGGCTATGATCATAATAACATAATGTACAAAGCCAGCATGTATTCATAATTCAGTCTGAATCTGCAAGCATCAGCATATATGGTAGCATCTCGAAATAAAATCTTCATATTCAATCTATACTCTAGCTTGTTGAGAAATAGTCTTGAGATTTTTGTTCTATTTTACACTGATAAAGATAGTGTTTAGCAATGATCCATACATATATATATATATTTGTCACATTCAGTTATGACTAATGATTCAGTTTTGCACAGATTGAATGCAGACAGACATCTTTCATTCATTAAATCCACCAGTGTTTCCCAAAAATGTTGAGTGACCGTACAGTGTCAAAATATATGTGTAATGCTATCCTTGATTAAGCTATAGGTTACTTTTATAGAAAGTACACATTCAGTGCATCGATTTTCTGTAGCACAACATTAGCCCCAAGCCGTCTATGTAGTTTTTCATAAATATAATTTCATTTTTATGTCAGAAGTTTTGTTAAGATATAAAAATCACTTTTACCAGTCCTTTTGAACATCTATTTTTATATCCCAGTTCATACAGCATTTTGGACAGATGTGATTCTCTACAAATATGTCATGTAAGTTTGACCCTTTACAAACTGATATCAGCTTCTTGTGACATCTATTTAAATATTTGATAGTATTTTCAGCTTTAGTTTTTGTTTTTTTATATTTGTTCAGTTATAGGTGATTTAAAACCAGAAAAATTAACATAATTTATGTTTATACCAAACTTTTGTTTAAATCATTCATAAGAAATAAACTGACTGTTGTCAAGCAAAAAATAAGCAACACAATGTATCCCTTTGTTGATCCACACTTTTTCTAAAGCAGCCTTTTTCCCAATCTCTATTCAGTTATGAAAGACTCGTTCTGCAAGGAGTTCACCAAAATTCTTACTGTCACCTTTGTAGAAAGTTTTTGTACGCAGTATTTAGCTCTGTCCAAAATAATTCGATTAATGAACAAAAGATGTATTTTTGGTCCATATTTTTCAATATCATGTAGAAGTGGGAAATTAGATGTTATGATATTTTTCCATTTGTTGTGTATAATCTGAATTTTCTGCAGCCTCGTTAAGTTTAATGCAGAAGCCAACATTTTCAATTCAGGTTGTGTAAGACCACTGCTTTTTATACTTGTTTGTGCAATTTATCAATTTATTTTGTCGTTTTTTTTGTTGTTGTTTTTTTTTTTAATTTCACACAAATTTGTAATGGTAACTTTGTAAATTCTGGAAAACAATATCTTGTGGATTAGATAGTAAAAACCATAAGTGGATAAGTTTTGATCAAATAAATAATTTTAAAACAGCCACCCTGCTCGACGGAGTTAGTTGTCTTCTGACCCATATCTTGAAGAGATATTTAAGGTCTACTGGTATTTCTGAATAATTGATATCTGCACAAGTTTGTAATTGTTGGTAAACCAAATTCCAAGAATTCTTAACCTTTGTGTGTTCCACTCCACGCCTAAGTGGTGCATAGTGAACTGCAGATTTGTTACAGCTCCCAACCAAATTGTGCTAGTTTTTTTTAAGGATTCATACACAAACCTGATATATGACCAAACATTTCCAGTACTTTTATACATATGTCAAATGATTTTTTGTCACCTACTAAAAAAAAATTCTGTATCATGTGCATATTGAGAAAGTTTATGTTCGATGGTATCAATAATTATTCCACATGTATTTACGTGTTTGCAAGTCATCAATGCTTGAATTTCCACACATAATATGAATAAATATGACAATAGTGGGTCACCTTGTCTGCATCTTCAGTCTATCTTAAACTAACTGGAGGAAACTTGACCATTAACAAGAACACATCATTTAATATTTTTAGTAGAAGGTTTCTAACCATTTGCAGAAACCCAGTTAAAAACCAGATGCTTTCAATACTTTAAGCAGAAAATCCCAACACATCCACTCATTTATTCTATTTTTTCCAAGAACTGCAACTTTAAGAATAGTAGAATGGACCTATCTGTTGAGATCATCTAATAACAAACAACAAAAAAGTTTTAATGAATGAATTATAGCAGAGTGATTGATTAACATGATGGATAGTGTGTGTGTGTGTGTGTGTGTGTGTGTGTGTGTGTGTGTGTGTGTGTGTGTGTGTGTGCTATAACAACAACAACAAAAAAAATGATGAATGAATTATGGAAGAGTGATTGATTTACATGCTTGATAATGTGTCTGTGTCTGTGTCTGTGTGCGAGTTCTTTGTGGTAAATGCATTCATATGTATGTACATAATTTAGTTTCATTGCATGTGGTCTAAATTTCCTCATTTACTTTACAATGAGCGATTGTGATAATGTGATTTTTTTCTCAGTGCTTGGCAAAATGTGCATGACAGTCCACTTGTGATGAAACTGTTGCCTATGTGGATTGGAGGTTGGACCCAGCTGGTCAAATGCTTTGTTTATCCTACATGTTTTGAGTGTTGGACATTGGTTACCCTGAAGGGGGTGAAGTGATTTTATGTCCATAATGTGGGCTTGATATTGAGCTTACCTAACAGGGAGGATTAATATCATAAAAAAACCCCAACACTCAGCATATATTTTGACAGTTGAAATTGAGAGCCCAGTTCATATGAGCCATAATGTGTGTGTGCATGTGTGTGTGTATATGTGGTATAGGCATGGGATATATATATATATATATATATATATATATATATGTGTGTGTGTGGTGTGTGTGTGTGTGTGTGTGTGTGTGTGTGTGTTAGATTAAAGGAGGTTTGGGATTTACTGTGACTAAAATGTTTTAGAAGTACATCACCATTTCTTTCTGAATGCTTGTTAAATCTAGTCTTCTATGTTTAAAAGGAAGGAAACAGTCTTCATTTTGGATGAGATAGATGCTTTTATGCTGTAGAAGTAATGGTGATGTGACTAAACTTTACACTCTGTTGTGAGAGTGTGCCTTTCTTTGTTCCCTCTACTTTAGACAGTATGTTGTCTTTATATGCACATGTGTATACACATGCTTGTATGCTATCATGCACAAACGCTCTGTCTAATAATTCCAGACAACATGTTTGCTTTGCATGCACATATGCATACACATGCTTGCATGAACTCATACACAGACATTTTCTCTAATCATTTTAGACAACATGTTGTCTTTAGTTGCATACACATGCTTGCATGCACTCATGCACAGACATTCTCTCTAGACATTTTAGACAACATGTTGTCTTTATATGCACATATGCACACACATACTGACACTGTCTCACATTCATAAAGAAACACATTCTCAAACAATGGTAAAGAAACATTCTGAAACAATGGTAAAGAAACATTCTGAAACAATGGTAAAGAAACATTCTGAAACAATGGTAAAGAAACACATTCTCAAACAATGGTAAAGAAACATTCTCAAACAATGGTAAAGAAACACATTCTCAAACAATGGTAAAGAAACATTCTCAAACAATGGTAAAGAAACATTCTAAAACTCACGGAGCAAGAAATGAATGGAAAGAAACTGTCCATTCCATTTGGATGCATCATATGTACTATGATTAACATTAAGTGTGAGTGTGCAGGGCATCGAGGTGCATTCATCCTGTACTGTGTCCCCACCTTTTCCTGCTTCATTTCTAATCTTTTCTACTTGTCATGCCTTTCCCACTTCTATACACGAAAACAGTTGCTGCAAAATTTTAGCTGTCTGAATGTGACAGTAGTGTTGGTGAGGCATGTACAGTGTACAAATTATTAAATGTGGCCACAGTAGGTACCGCTAATTTTGACAGCCATTCATTTTGACAGTCATGATGTCGACATCATGATATGAAATGCTACCGGATCAGTGAAAAAAACCCACACCAGTCACATTGGTGTCTAAATGATTGGCAGGCTTCAAGGTGTACAGACTGACCTCCTGATATCCTGATGCAGAGAAGACACCGGACAGTTTCAGTCCAAGTATTTCATTACTGCTCCTCTGGGTTGCCCCATCCATCATGTTGTAGGACAAACTCTTACATTTCATCTACTGCTGGAATGTACAAAAAGGATGGATAGTTGTTCACTCTGAAAATTGGCTGGGGTTTGCAGAATAGCACATGCCATGCAAAGCAGTAAACAGGGATGACATATAGACTGGCTGAACACAACATTACACTGCAGGCATGGGAATGGGTTTGAACCAGCAGTACAATGAAGTTTCTTTGTTGTTAGACCTCATTATTTCATTGCATACATACACTTGGTGAAAGTGTGTGCCACATGACTCCCTATCATACAGGATCTATTTTCAACAGTCTACAGCACATATTTCTGTGTGGTGACTTGTTTCAAGCACACCGACTAAACAATCTTGTCTTGGCATGTGGTTCAACCTGTCTAGACATCTCGGCAGCCCTCTGTTTGAAGTGCTAAAGGTTCAGCACAACACTGGTGAAGGGCAGGAAATGAGTTCAGAGAGCCTGTTTGGACAGTGCTTTATGGGGATCTTGGACTACTTAGACATCAGCCTCCTCATGACAACTCACTAAGGCCTTATGTGTGTAATGCATTGCAGAGCAAAGCACCATGTATGGCAGTGGCCACCAGATCTGCTAAAGTCCCTGCTTCAGGAATCTTTATCCGATGGTATAGCTTCACATCAGGGCACATTTATAGGTCAGATGGTCATGCATGCTGTATCTCTGAGTCAACCCATCGCAGAGATTCTTGTAGTCTGGTCTAGAACCTTGTAATTCCAGTTGAGCACTTTTCACCCTAAACAGGTTTTGCACTAGACTTGCTGCACAGAAGGCTGCACCGAGAGGAGAAGTTACATTCTGGACTTGAGGATTAGTTCTAGCCAACTGCCAGGACTGAAAGCTGGACATAAAAGCTTGCAGCACTTAGCTTTAAGGCATAGAGTGTTACACGACCCTTTGTTCAGAATACCAAACTTAGCTATAAGGCATAAAGTGTTACACGACCCTCTGTTCAGAATACCAAACTTAGCTATAAGGCATAGAGTGTTACACGACCCTTTGTTCAGAATACCAAACTTAGCTATAAAGCATAGTTTTACACGACCCTTTGTTCAGAATACCAATTGCAGCAAATTGGAACTAGCAGCCCAGAACATAATTTGTGAAGTTCAATAAGCAAAACTGGAAAACAGTATATACAAATATGTGACAGGAAGCAAGTTTGATGCTCGAACTGAAGCATGGTAAATCAGTCCAGATTACATGAAACATGCAGTTTCTAGTGCTAGTAATTGCTAGAGTTCACTGTAGAGATGAGGAGGAGACAGGAGGAAGATAGAAATCGGCATAGGATTGGGCTAGTAGCTTTTGACTGACATCATGTCAGTCAATATTTAAAAAGAAATGATATTATTTCCATGAGACAATACAAACAGATTACAAGACAAAACACGATGCATTTTGACCTCTTGGGTCTTCTTTGGGCAAAACAAAACAACATATAGGACAACAAAGAATGAGCAATCACTTATATAAATCTTCTCATATTTGGTGTAAAGTGGTGGTGGCAATGTAATAATAGCAAAAAAAAAGAAAAAGAAAGGAGATTGTGATACGCTTCTTTCTTCTTCAAAGAGCTGGACTGCGGTCTTGCAGCAATTTTCACTTGCTACCAGCCGCCATGACGAAGTGGTTAGTGTCGCGGACTCCCGGCTGGGAGGTCGCAGGTTCGATTCTCATCAGAGTCATGTGGGATTTTTCTGCCCTGACCGGCTCCAACCCAGAGCTGAGTTTGCTGCGGGTTCAGTTGGGAAGACTGGGACCACACAGTTGAGTTTCATCCACTGAATGGATGCGTCTCTGAGAGTGTTGCTCAAATTTCCTGACCAACACTGAAGGTGTCTGCATCTCTCGGGCTTGGTTGACGCCGAGATATATTATGAAAGGAAGCGTAAAGTACAGCCCTGTCATGCAGTCTCAGACCGAAATGGAAATCCGTAGCATCATCCTTATCATCCTCATTCTCATCGATCAGCATAGAAAAAAAGTCTCAAATTTTGTGGCCCTTCATGCCCTGCTCTCATGGTGACCTCATTTTTGATGTCTTGTACATGTCTGTGGTCTTGGTTTGGTTCTGTCGGGATCACCAGTATTGGCGACTCCATTGGGGCTGTGGTTGGATGGACATGGAAGCACCCTCCAGAGGGAGAGCTCACTCATGCTGGCTCAGCGACTAAGCAATTATTGTTTCTAAAAGGAGTGACTGAGGGCGGAAAATGAAGCAGACTTTAGAAAGAGAGGGGTTAGTTACCGCCAAGGACACAGACAAAGTTCAGGACAAAACAATGCATTTTGACCTCTTGAGTCTTTTTCAGACAAAAACAAATAACATTTGGGACAGAGAAAATAAAAAACGAGAAACCACTTATCTTCTCATATTCAGTGCAAGATCAAAATGGCCAAAGGATGAAAACGAGGCCGCCCAGGAGGGGATCATGGGAGCCAAAATAGTAAAGGGGGGAGGGGGGTCTTTAGGGGGTGGGGGTGAAGCAGTGAGGTTTGTAGTTTGTTTTGTAGAATGGTATGATATATTAGTGGCGGTAGTGATTATGGTGGATTGACAATAGTGCTTTTGGTGGTGGTGGTTGGGGGGGGGATAAATACAAATGAAAAAAAAAAGAATCGATAAATAAATAATAGTAATCCTGATAATGGTAATAATAATAAGTAAACAAATAATTTGAAATTGAAAATAAATAAATAGAAAGAAGAAACTTTAATGGGTGGTGATTGTGATGATAGCAGTTATGTGTGGATAGTTGTATGTGGAGGTGTGGGTAATGCCAATAATGACTGGAAAGGAATGGAAGTGATCAAGGGGTGAGAAGCTATTGTTGGGGGAAAAAAAAGAAAAGGGGGTGGGGGGGGGGGGGAGAGGGCAATGGGGCAGGGAAAGCTCATATCTCTCCGCCCACACATACGTATGTGTGCGGTGGGGGGATGGGAAATTCATGCACATAGTATTGTTGGAAATGTAAACAATACAGTTGGATGGTGTTCATTGTAGCAGGTGAAATAATGTGTTGGCATTGATATGACTGTGTTGGCTGAGAAGAGGTAGAAATTATCAATGAGAAAAGGGGTATCATGTGTTAGGGGGAAAAAAAAAAAGAAACACACAGACACGCACACACACACACTTCTATACTTTGTTGTATGAACTCTCGAGCAAGTAATCTTTTAAAAAGGGGTTCCTCAGTAAATCCAGTAAACCGTAATACAAACATAGGATTATATCCAAGACACAGTAAACAACTCCTTTCCTTATTATTTCGGTTAAAAATAAATGCATTCAGAATAAAATATGTCAAGAATATTCGACGTGCTTGCGGCGCCCTTGATAATCGTAAAACAACACACGTTCTATACTTTTGCCCCTACTTTGATTCCGATTTGTCAGAATTTAGAAAGGATGCTTCAAAGTGCATATTCCAGGATACCATGTCTCTCTTAAATTTTGTATGAATTCTTATATTAAGCCCAGTTGGCTCAATCCTGTAACTGCTGTTTCATGATCTTATTTTGTACAGTTGTTTGTTTTTACTTTTGATGTGGTTTGGTTTTTTTTTTTTTTCTTTTTTTTCTTTTTTTTTTAACAGTTTAATTCTTACTTAGAGTTTCTCCTCATCACACATACACGCGCACACGCACGCACACGCACACGCACGCACGCGGGCGTGCACTCACGTACGCACGCTGCACGCACACACTCAAACACACACACACACACACACACACACACACACACACACACACACACACACACACACACACACACACACACCTTGTCTAATATCACATTTAGTGAAAAGACATTAAATTGAAGAAGAAGAACAACACACACACACACACACACACACACACACACACACACACACACACACACACACACACCCCCCTCACAAATGGGGGAGAAGAACATGTAAACAGAATTGTGGGTGAATTATGATCATAATGAGACTAACTGTGAGAAGTGAAACAAGTGTTGGTATTAGGATAATAGTCTAATGATACTGGTTGGAAAGAAAATGAATGGAAATGATCAATGGGAAAAGTGTTGACATGCCAATAACAACAATATCACACACACGTACACACACACACACACACACACACACACACACACACACACACACACGTACACACACACACAAACACACACACACACACACACACACACACACACACACACACACACACACACACACACACACACACACAAAATAAAAAATTAAAATAAAAAATCATCCACTACATCATTCACTTATGACAATGATGATAATCCTACTGTTGATCTCTCTTATGACAATGATCATCATCCATCAGTCATTGATCATTTACAACCCCCCCCCCCCCCCCCCCCCCCAACTGACATTATTACACTAAGAATATGGCTTAAGCAGCACCCAGACTTCAACAAGAGGGATGCATACTACCTGATGCCCAGATCTGACCAAGTGAGCAATGTGAGACTGAGGACAGGGCACTCCAGACTGAGACATCACATGCTCACAATATTCCACAATGGAGAGTCTTTGTGAGACTGAGGACAGGGCACTCCAGACTGAGACATCACATGTTCACAATATTCCACAGTCATTGTGAGACTGAGGACAGGGCACTCCAGACTGAGACATCACATGTTCACAATATTCCACAATGGAGAGTCATTGTGAGACTGAGGACAGGGCACTCCAGACTGAGACATCACATGTTCACAATATCCCACAATGGAGAGTCATTGTGAGACTGAGGACAGGGCACTCCAGACTGAGACATCACATGTTCACAATATTCCACAGTCATTGTGAGACTGAGGACAGGGCACTCCAGACTGAGACATCACATGTTCACAATATTCCACAATGGAGAGTCATTGTGAGACTGAGGACAGGGCACTCCAGACTGAGACATCACATGTTCACAATATCCCACAATGGAGAGTCATTGTGAGACTGAGGACAGGGCACTCCAGACTGAGACATCACATGTTCACAATATCCCACAATGGAGAGTCATTGTGAGACTGAGGACAGGCACTCCAGACTGAGACATCACATGTTCACAATGTTCCACAATGGAGAGTCATTGTGAGACTGAGGACAGGGCACTCCAGACTGAGACATCACATGTTCACAATGTTCCACAATGGAGAGTCATTGTGAGACTGAGGACAGGGCACTCCAGACTGAGACATCACATGTTCACAATGTTCCACAATGGAGAGTCATTGTGAGACTGAGGACAGGGCACTCCAGACTGAGACATCACATGTTCACAATGTTCCACAATGGAGAGTCATTGTGAGACTGAGGACAGGGCACTCCAGACTGACATCACATGTTCACAATGTTCCACAATGGAGAGTCATTGTGAGACTGAGGACAGGGCACTCCAGACTGAGACATCACATGTTCACAATGTTCCACAATGGAGAGTCATTGTGAGACTGAGGACAGGGCACTCCAGACTGAGACATCACATGTTCACAATGTTCCACAATGGAGAGTCATTGTGAGACTGAGGACAGGGCACTACAGACTGAGACATCACATGTTCACAATGTTCCACAATGGAGAGTCATTGTGAGACTGAGGACAGGGCACTCCAGACTGACATCACATGTTCACAATGTTCCACAATGGAGAGTCATTGTGAGACTGAGGACAGGGCACTCCAGACTGACATCACATGTTCACAATGTTCCACAATGGAGAGTCATTGTGAGACTGAGGACAGGACACTCCAGACTGACATCACATGTTCACAATGTTCCACAATGGAGAGTCATTGTGAGACTGAGGACAGGACACTCCAGACTGACATCACATGTTCACAATGTTCCACAATGGAGAGTCATTGTGAGACTGAGGACAGGACACTCCAGACTGACATCACATGTTCACAATATTCCACAATGGAGAGTCATTGTGAGACTGAGGACAGGGCACTCCAGACTGACATCACATGTTCACAATGTTCCACAATGGAGAGTCCTCAAATTATTCATGCAGTACAGCCCCAATGACAGCAGAACACTTCTTGCAGGATTGTCCCACACATGAAAAGCTAAGAGCAGAGACCTGGCCTGCCAACACACCAATGAGGGGAAAGCCTTCTGGACCACTGGAGGGCCTCCGCCATACAGCAGCCATCGCCAGTGCCTCTAGGGTTCCTGTCTGAGTGAATGAAGAAGATCATCCTATAGTACTGTTGATCTCAAATGATCATCATCCCTCGGTCATTGATTTTTTTCCCCTCCCTCAACCAGCATTATTATACTAATGCCACCAATTATTTCACCTATGACAATGATCAGCATCCCACAGTAGCTTTAATCTCAGTCATGACAATGATCATCATCCATCAGTCATTGAACATATCCTTTATTCCCCCAACAGGCATTATTGTACCAATGCCACTACATTATTCAAGTTACAACAATAATCATCATCCTATAGTTTTGTTGTTCTCAAATGATCATCATCCATCAGTCCTTTTCTTTTCTTTTTTTTTAGATTTTGTGGTGTGTGTGTGTGTGTGTGTGTGTGTGTGTGTGTGTGTGATGTTGTTATTATTGGCATGTCAACAGTTTTCCCATTGATCATTTCCATTCATTTCATTTCCATCCAGTATTATTATAGTATTACTATTATCCTAATACCAATACTATTTCACTTTCCACAGTTAGTCTCACTATGATCATAATTCACCCACAATGCTGTTTACATGTTTTTCTCCCCAGTTTGTGTGATGTGTGTGTGTGTGTGTGTGTGTGTGTGTGTGTGTGTGTGTGTGTGTGTGTGTTTTTTCCCTAACACATGATACTCCTTTTCTCATTGATCGTTTCTACCTCTTCTCAACCAACACGATCATATTAATGCCAACACATTTTTTTCACCTGCTACAATGAACACCATCCAACTGTATTGTTTACATTTCCAACAATACTATGTGCATGAATTTCCCATCCCCCCCAACCGCACACATATGTATGTGTAGGCAGAGAGATATGAGCTTTCCCTCAGCCATTGCCCTCTTCCCCTCTCCCCCCCCCCTTTTTTTTTTCCCCAGCGATAGCTTCTCACCCACTGATCACTTCCATTCCTTTCCAATCATTATTGGCATTACCCACACCCCCACATACAACTACCCACACATAACTGCCATCATCACAATTGTCACCCATTAAAATTTCTTATTTTTGTTTATGTATTTATTTATATTTTAAATTATTTATTTATTTTTATTATTATCATTATAATTATTATGATTTCTATTATTTATTTATTTTATTTCATTTTATTTTAATTTTTCCCCCACTAAGCATTATTATCAATCCACCATAATCACTACCGTCACTAATGTATCATACCATTCTACAAAACAAACTACGAACCCCACTGCTGTCACTAATATATTGTACCATTCTACAAAACAAACTACAAACCCCTCTGCTTCACCCCCATCCCCACCCCCTAAAGATCCCCCCTTAACTGTTTCAGCTCCCATGATCCCCTCCTGGGCGGTCTTGTGATCTTCTGCTGAATATGAGAAGATAAGTGGTTTCTCGTTCTTCGCTTTCGCTGTCCTAAATTTTATTTGTTTTTGCCTGAAGAAGACCCAAGAGTTCGAAATGAATTGTGTTTTGTCCTGTACTTTGTTTGTCTGTGACCTTGGCGGTAAGCAATTATTGTCGTCAGTAGGGGGCTTAGTACGTGGTGTCCTGCATGTGTCAGATCTGAACAGGCGCCACTGAACGACTTGGCAGTAGTGCAGTGTCTCCTCCGGTGGGTTGCCTCTTGACGACTTGACATTGACTGCTTCCTGTGGATTGCCAGTACTGGGGCTGCGGCGGGACTGACCGGGCTGTGGCTGTGGACAGGGTGTCCAAATGAGCGGCGTGGGTGCACTGCCACTGAGGTGGCACAGAAGTTGGGACAGCAAAAGAAAAAAAAATTTCACTTGGTTGCAAAGCATTATTCTTCTAAACCTAAAGCACGATTGAAATTTAAACTTTGTTAGAAAATATTCGTGATTTTAAACTTGTGGATCTTGTTGATAGTGTTACCATGCGGTGCCCATATAGTGTCCTTCTGGTCCGTGCTCCTGTTAATGACCTGTATTTCCTATTACCATGTTTTGTGTTGCAATTCCTTCAGTTTTTTACCATTGGACTTGACTCCCCAGAAAACAGACATTGGAATCTTGTCACATTTTGCTGATTTTTCATGATTTATTAAAAAAGCCCCAAACAACAGATGCATTACATATTGTGATGAACAGTTCAGCATTACTGGTTGTGCCAGCATTACTGGTTGTGTTTTCTGTTTTCCCATCTACTCAACAATTTTTGTCTTGTTTGTTGTTAAAGAATGTTGCTATGGTCAGTTGTACTTCCTTTTGTTGTGCACAGAGTTTGATGCAATCCTCATCTTATTTGACTTGTATTTCTTTTGTGGTTTCATGCTATTTTTGTAACTAATGCATTTAATTTTCAACCCAAACCAAACACTCAGCTTTTCCATTTTTCCCTTTTTTTTCTGGTGGTTAAAATGCATCAATCACTGACACAAATATGTAACATACATTAATATGTAACAATATCATGTAACATTATTACTCATAATAATGATATTTATTACTGACATAAAAAAAAGAATAGATTATGTGTCCCTGGTTAGTCCTGCTGACCTTCCCATAGGATGAACATTTCAGCGTACAGAGCACTGGGCTGCTGACCTTCCCATAGGATGAACATTTCAGCGTACAGAGCACTGGGCTGCTGACCTTCCCATAGGATGAACATTTCAGCGTACAGAGCACTGGGCTGCTGACCTTCCCATAGGATGAACATTTCAGCGTACAGAGCACTGGGCTGCTGATTTCCGTAGGTGATGAACATTTCAGCGTACAGAGCACTGGGCTGAGCAGAGCTCCCTTGTATGTTCCCTTCCTTTTTATTGTGGGCCTCTCTGTTGAAGTGATGTGTATCTCTGGGATAGCCTTTGAGTTTTGCTTTAGGCTCTCTGTGGAGGTGGACGGCATTAAGTCCAGGTTTAACTAGTTTGTAATCATGCACGTTTTGTGTCTACCTTTGAGCCGTTCTGGCTTATGGAGGGTGGTGTTGTAAGTTACCCATTTCTTAAAAGTATTTCTATCCTCCGTCAGTGTATCTATCTTTCTATCAATCTATCTATATGTTTGTATGTGTGAATAGTTGTCAACAAAAAGGGGGATAAACCATTCACTTGGAGGGCTCTATGAGGACTTGTCTGCCTTGGTGTGACACATCTTGGGTAACTGGTTGATGTAGAGCAGATCTATATCTTTATCAACTCTACATAGAAGGAAGGAGCTTAATTTTTTTTTTCAAAGGACACAGATTAACAAATTTTCTCTTTTGCTGACATGATATTTAGATTCATTTTGTGCCTCTTAATAAAAACATAGCATATTGTTATCTATCAACAGGAAGGATGAAACTTTGCATTCAGCATACTGTTTTAAATATCTTTTAGTTAATATCAAAATGCCATTGTTACATTAAAAAACAAATAAAACATACAAAACATAACTTTGTCTGCTAGTCAGAGACTCCTTGTTCACTTGATTAAAAAATATAATCCCTCTTTAAAAGAAAAACAAAACTTGGTCCATTAGCTTAGACCTACAACAAAGTATAAAACATAATTACATTCATAAGATAGTAAAAGGGAAAATGAGAGAACTTTTTTTTTCTTGCCAGTGCAGTGCCTCAGCGCAGCTAGTAAGAACAGCTGCCTGCCATCTCATCACAACAGCATATTGTGAAAAAATAACGTGTCCAGTCTGTAAGTATTTTGAAATGATGTGCAAATGATACCTGAATATGAAGGAGTAGAAAAGTAAGAAATACGCTCACTTGTCTTGTTAATCTGTGGATAGAACAACTGTCCTTGACATTCATCATAACTATTCATGTCAATGTGTAAATCCCAAGACAGTTCCTTAACTTATTTCAAAGCCTATGGGTGCAGCTCTTAATCCTAGGGTGATATTCTGAGAAGTTGTTATAATGTCATGATTCTGTATAAAGGCAAATCTTTTAAATTCAGGGCCATGGTATAAAAATCCCAAGGCTTAAGCAGCAGCTTTAAAATTTCTAACCTGATTTTTCATTAATATTATTTGTAATTTTTTTCTTTTTTGTGTGGATCTGAATTTAGAAAGAAATTGCCACCATGGGGAAATGTACATGTGCTTACCTTAGAATGTTGCTCTAACTGATTAAAAAAAAAAAAAGAAGTAAATTTCCATGTATCATATAGATGCAGCTTAAGTCTAATCATTCATTGATGACACTTTTTGCTGCCTTTTACAGTGAGGGTTTGCTTTTGCATCTTGTTTGGTAAATGTAAACTTTTGCTTGTTTCAAAACACACTATGAGAAAAGTACACAGTTTTAGGTCCAGGAGAGAGAACTGCATATATGTAAATGGTCCAGCAAATGGCCTGTGTGGCTTTCCAGAATTGAAGTGCACTTTTGCATAAGAAAAAAATCCATGTCACAGTTAAGCTTTGGCACAACACCGTTGAGTTAAAGGACAGTGGGGAAAATATGTCCATGGTTAACCCTGACAAAAGGAGACTAGGAGTTACAGCCACCTTAGACGTTTGCAGGAG
This sequence comes from Conus canariensis, assembly GCA_033310375.1. Classification (NCBI taxonomy): domain Eukaryota; kingdom Metazoa; phylum Mollusca; class Gastropoda; order Neogastropoda; family Conidae; genus Conus; species Conus canariensis. The sequence goes on from CM065725.1 coordinate 56,368,798, forward strand.
GAACATCTTGTTCCCTGGGTTTAAGACTTCTTTCCTTTAACAAAACTTAAGGAACCATCAATTCTGTAGCCTAGATTCGTGTAAAAAGGTTCAAAGTTTTGGATCAGAGTTTGTTTTAACAGCCTCAAGATCCATTTTTCCCCTTGCAAATTTGACAGCCCCAGCAATACTGGGGGAAATTTGAAATCAAGGAGGCAAAAAAGTTAAACAAGAAAAATAAAGGAAGGAGTCTAAGAGATGGGATTGGGGATGGGAAATGGGGGGGGGGGGGGGGGGGGGGTCAAAGTATGGGCAACAATCTTCTCCGTGAAGGAGCTGAGGGTATCAAGAACTCCAGAAATGCAAGCAAGTGGGCACACACACACACACACAAACACTCACACAACACACACACACACACACACACACACACACACACACACACACGTTTCCACAAACACTCACATGTACTGTCACACACACACAAACACACACACACATACACACACACACTGACGTGTTCTTTGAATTTCTGAAAGAGATTAACATTTTTCATCGGATCTAAGATTTTATGGAAGAAAGATTTTTAACGAAGTTTCTAGCGTTTTTAGGTGTGTTTTAAAGAGATGTGTGAATGGTGGTTTTTTTTTTTTTTTTTGTATTTTGTGACGTTTGTTGACTTCAACGTGGTGACAACCCTGATATGGCCCTTTGCGGCTGGCTGGGCTATAAGCAACATTACCTAACCTTGCACACACACACACATACACACACACACGCACACACACATACACATACACACTCACACACACACACACACTCACACAGATACCAACACACACCACACACACACCACACTCACACACACACACACACACACACACACACACACACACACACACACGCACGCACGCATGCATACACGCACTCGCGTGCGCATGCACGCACACACACACACACACACACACACACACACACACACACATACACACACACACACACACACACACACACACACACACACACACACACACACACACACAGCATAGAGGAGAAAAAGGGAGAGCAGTGTATATATTCTAGTATTAAAACTGAGAAACAAATCCAGTCATTGTGTACATGCTGGTGTAACAGTCAGTCCCCAGAAGACTGGCAGCCAAGAGCACAGGGATCATGTCTGTTCTTCATCTTCTTTGTGAACGCTTTGGTCTATATGGTCAGTCTGGCCCTTGATGTGAATAGTGCTGTTTCCTTCAGCTCTTGTAGATTGCCATAGAGCTTCGTCATTAGAGCTGTGTCTGTTGGCCTCACCTGTCTCCCTGGCTGTACATGTAAGGGCATTTTTGGAGCACATGCTCCACTGCCTGTTTTTCCTGTCCACAAGGACAGACTGGAGAAGGCACCATCATGAGCTTTCGGCACAAGTGACTGTTAAGTCTGTTTTGTCCGGTGCAGAGCCCCGCCAGGACAATTTGTAGCTCTCTGGACAACAGATGATAATCATCCTTGGGTGTCCTGGGCGTTGTGATAGTCCAGATGATGCTTCGCATCTCACTGTAGGTGATGCTGTTATACTGCTTCCCTTGAGCACCCTCCCTCGCCAGGGGATCAGCTAACTCATTGCCTGGTATCCCACAGTGGGCTGGGATCCACTGGAGCACCACTCTTCTGTTAGTAGCAACTTTCTGCAGTGCTTTGCAGAGGCTTGTGAGTTTGCTGTTCTAAAATGCGACAGAGAGGACGTCAGATAGGAAGACAACCTGACAAGTATCACTGTGTTCTGGATGATGGAGGCAGCCTGCAGGAGGGCTTGTTCTTCAGCTCTGTAGTTTTTGCAGTGCTTTCATGTGGCAACACTGCAAGCTGTAGTCTCTCCACTGGGGAATTTGTCAATAATGCATGCTCCTCCGTCTGCCACGGCATTAGTTGCTGACCCATCAGTATAAACATGTATCCACGCCTCCTGAGGGTAACGTTCAGTAATCATGGCAAGAGTGAGGGTCCGTTTGATTTTCTCATCCAGTCCGTCCCCAGGGATGAGATAAGGGGCAGTGGTGAAGACCCTGATGTCGGATTGGTCTGATGCCCGGAGTTCCGGAGTGTTTCAGGGGCAGAAGGGCAGTGTGTCATCTGGCAGTTTGCCTTGGTACTGTCGAGACAGCCTTTTGCTCTCGTGGACGAAACTGCTCCTCCTCAAACGATTTTTTTTTGTAAAGCCATCCAGTTTTCTTTTTATTGGATGATCAGGGATACTCTGAAATTTTCTTGCCTGCATCATTATCTTGGCTTCACTCCGCTGATTCAAAGGTTGGATGCCTGTAAGTCGCTCCAATTCCTTGATGGGCGTTGACCTCATTGCTCCGGTGATAATGCGTATGGCCTGATTTTGGACTTATCCAGTGTTTGCTGGGTTGTCTCTGAGCAAGTCGACAGGCTGTGAAGCCATATTCAAGATGTGGTCTGACTGAACCCTGGTAGACAGTTTTCAGTATTCTCTCGTTAGCTCCCCACGTGGTGCTGCCAACTTGCGTAAAATTGCCAGCTTCCTTCTAGCCTTTGCTTTTACCTTAGCGATGTGTGGCATCCAGGTCGCCCTTCTGTCAAAGGTGACACCAAGGTATGTTGCTTCTTCATCCACTTTCAGCTGAGTTCCCCCAAGAGTGATGGCGCCAGCTTTCTGTTTTGTGGACAAGGTGAAAAGGGTCGTGGAAGACTTGTCCTTTTTTATGGTAATGCACCATTTCTCTGCCCAGCTGTTTAGTCGATCTACCGCTTGTTGTATACAGTAGGTGGCAGTTGATGCATGGTCTACCTTGCACCACATCACCAGGTCTTCAGCGTAGAGGGCTGTTTTAATACTCATAGGCATCTCTGACACAAGGTCGTTGATGAAAAGCAGGAAGAGTGTTGGGGATAGAACTCCCCCCCCCCCCTCCCCTGTGAGACACCATGACAGCAGAATTTTCTTGCTGTGTTCTGTCCAGAGAGACTCTTGCTTTGCGGTTGTAGAGGTAGGATTTGATCCACTTGCACACACTATCAGTGACCTCTTTACTCAGCTGTTTGACAAGTAGTCCCTCCATCCAGACTTTGTTGAATGCCTTTTGGAGGTCGATCCAGGTGACAAAGACAAGCTTTTGTTCCTGAAAAGCGTCCTCAATTTCTTGAGACAAGTAAGTAGCTTGGTCTTCAGGGGAGCGGAATTGGCGGAATCCACCTTGTTCTGACGCAAGGAGATTAGCCGATTCCAGGTACCATCAGAGGCGCTCTTTCACAATGCTCTCCATGGTCTTCACAATACAGCTGGTCAGGCTGATCGGGCGATAACTAGAGGGCTTTCTAGGATCCTTCCCTTTCTTCAGGATGGGGATCATGTTTGCCTCACCCCAGATTTGCGGTAGTTTTCTGTCTTCCCAGCTGAGGTTAAAGACCTCGAAGAGTTTGTTCACTGCTGCACTGCCGAGGTGTAACAGCATTTCATTGCTGATGCAATCCGGTCCTGGCGATTTCCTTGTCTTCAGCTTCTTTGAAGCAGATCTAAGTTCTGCAAGTTTGGTGAGCTGCCTCATCGGTTCCACTTTTTTTTTTTTGTTTGTTTGTTGTGTGTGTGTGTGTGTGTGTGTGTGTGTGTGTGTGTGTGTGTGTGTGTGTGTGTGTGTTTGTTCTATTTGCTCTGTCCGTGGTTCTCGTTGTTTACTGGAGCTGACTGGGATGTTGCTCTCATTTGCGTACAAATCTGCAAATCTGTTGGCTGCTTTGCTTTGCTATTTTCTTCATCATTGAGCTGCTTGGTAAGTCTCCAGAGTTTCCGGCTGTCTCTCTCAAAATTCAGGGAAGCGGTTTTCTCCCTCCAGCTTCTCCCGCTTGCTTGCAGCTTGTATTTGAGAAATCTGGTTTTAGCCTGCTGGAGTTGATGTTGTTTTCATCAGACGGGGAGTCTTCTGCTGCCTTCCTGGCTTCTGACAATTCATCTTCTAGGGCCTTAAGTTCAATACTCCAGTATGGCTTGTAATTCTGCCTGGCGCCTCTTGGTATGGTTTCATGGGCACCTTTAATATGCATTCATTGAAGTCCTTCACGAACAGGTTGATGCCTCGCCCTTGGACTATAATGTCTTGGGTAAGGGTACTGGTTCGGTGGCTGAAGGCCATCCAGTTTGTCTTCTTGTAGTTCCACTGGGGGAAGGTGGCTTCGGTGCAGGCTCCAAGATTCAAGTGCAGGAACACAGGCCGATGGTTGCTGCCACCCAACTGTTCTCCAGCCTCTTGCTTGACGCACTTGTGAATGTCTTCTGTGCAGAAGGCCAGATCTGGAGTAGAAGTAGTGTGCCACCTTCTGGAGTAAAACGTGGGACAGTCAAAAGGACAGTTGATCAGGATTAAATGATTGTCATCTTGCCAGCTTTCCACCTCTTCACCCCTTCAATCAGTATGGTCATATCCCCAGCTTTGCGAATGGTTGTTGAAGTCACCAACTACAAGAGAGCTGGAATCAGCTGTTGCAATGGCTTGGAGAGATTGAGACCTGTCATTTGGGCAGCAGAAGTTCACAAGTTGAAGTTGTGCATTGCTAGCCTGGAGTTTCAGCACCTGATATTCCGAGTCCTCCGTGTGTGTTGTGAAAAGGCAAGCATTCTTGACAAGAGTCAGTATTCCTCCTATGCGACGGTCTGTTCTGTTGGACCTGAAGCACTGGTACCCTTTCACTTTGAAGGACTTGTGGCTCTGCAGGTGAGTCTTCTGGATGCAGCAAACTTGCACATTCTTTTCTTGCGGGATATGCTCCAACTCTTTTTTTTTCTTTTATCAGTACGCTTTCAGCATTTCAGTGCATGACCATGAAAAGCCCTGCTCTCTGGAGCTCTTGTGTACTTTGGTGCGATGATTAGCTCTCCATTTTTGTTCTCTGGTGCCATATAGTGAGGACTTGGACCTCCAGTATCTGTGGTTGGACTCCGTTGAGGCTCAGAGCCCGACGTTGCTCCACACTGGAGGGACCTCGATGGGCGAACACCATTCATGGAACGAGCTGGTTGTGTAAACATAATGGCGAATTATGCATGGTACCATGGTTTGTTAGAAGGTGCACTCTGGCCTGGTACCGCTGTCTTCAACCTTCCGGGTTTCTGTCAGGGTTACCCCACCCTTAGCTCATGGCCCAAGGACCTACCCTGTGAACTCAGGAGCTTGGGGCTTGAATCTGCCTCCTAACCGCATGATGTTCTCGTGTGGACAGCTAAGGCGTTTCGAGAGGAAAGCAGTGCCACTTGCTGACCCACCCCGTCCTGATTAGAACACCGTCAGTTGGTCCGGGGCTGCTTATTCGTACAGGCGAGCCTGGATTATTCACAGCTAACCTCCATATCTGGAGGCCGTTTTGCCATCCGCCACCTGCGACCCGCTAGGTTGGGGATGGTCGCCCTACTACAGAATTGGAGGTAGTCTGGCCCCAGGTCATGTCTGTTGACAGTTTTATGCCTGCATGGTTTCTTCCTTTGTCTACCTTTGATTTAATTGGTAGAGCTTGGAAATAAAAATTCATTTCATTTACAATGATGATGTACAGTGCATAATCTCAACACGATGTGGAATTCTTTTCACCCAGTCATCCATTATTTTGACCATGGAGTTCGTCCTGCTCCCACTGAGCAGACGCTTTCAAGTTATTTCTCTTTGGCCACTTGTCAGCCATCGGTTTGAAGCTGTGAAATCACCATTTGAAGTTTGAGCATAATGGCCTCTTCTTGGTTTAGCTGTGCGTTTTTTGTTTGTTTTTTTAACCCCAAAGATAGTCCCTTTTCTGATATTAATGAACCGTTTCTGCTCTCTGTTATGTGGCCTTCAATAAGAGGGTTTTCTTTTTTTTTTTTTTTAATGGAAGTACACTATCAGCAATTTCACTGACCCTCATCTTCCTAAAATCCATCCTTTAATAATTAATTGAATCTGTTTTGGTCATCCCTAACCTTGTCGGCATTGTGGTCTCCTGAAAGGCTTATTGGTATATCAATAGACTTGCCCGTTGATTCCTGATGATTCCAAAGAGCTCATAGTCTACACTGATACTGTGAAAGAGCATCCCTCCAGCTGTACAGCAAGGTTGACCTGACTGTTCATTCAGTATGACTCGAGAACTCACACAGGACAGTCGATCTGCTCCTCACCATAGCATCTGATGCTGGGAGAGGATAAAACAAGTACCAGCTGGGTCAAGGTCAAAGTCCAAGGCCACTTATCTTGCTGTTCATTGTAACTAAAAAGGCTGGAAGATTCGTCTGAATACAAATATATGAATCAACAATCTCTGGCCAGGGCCTGGATTTCTCTGACCCTGTATGCCCAGGAGGAAATAGGTCTTAAAGGAGAAACTGGTGATAGAGACTTTTCCACAAGCTCAAACTCATCAGAGACTATGTACTGGAGGACAAGTGCCAGGCTCCATTTTAGTGATCCACTGGGATGAGCAGTGTGCAGCTCCCAGCCATCTCTCTCTTGACAGCAAGAGTAAATCCCATTGCCAGTAAGGTAGAAAGTTTCAGTATGACTGATCTGATGGCGCTCAGCCCACTCCTTTCATTATGCTTGTCCTCTTAAAATTGAGTTATAGCTTCAACCTCAGTACACTGAGTTGCAGCAACAGAGACAAAAATCTTCCATACGTTGTGAACTGTCGGAATGGGAGTTTTCTGTTGTGCAAAGATCTTTTCCATGCAAGGCTGGAATTGTCTTGCTTATTCAAAGTGTTGTGCAAAAGACATGTTAAGCCAAAGGGAACAAGGGTTTTGAAGCTACCATCTGGAAGAGGGCTGAAACAGAAGGTCCAGCTTAAGAGAAAGCATGAATAAGTCTGCTGGTAGAAGGTCCAGGAGAATGTTTCTGCCAAGATTTTGTCCATTTTTAGAGGAATGACTATGTGGACTGCTTCAGAATCCTTCTTACAAATTTGGTTCTAGTAATGAAACAAGTAATGAAGGATGGAATCATAGACAAACATGCCCATTAGCAAACAGGGCATTCATGGCATGAACCAGAGGATCCAGGATGATTCCACTACAGTGTGGGGGACAGATCAATGTGGATGGTATCCCATTCTGGGAATAGTGATATTTACCTCCCCCCCCCCCCACCCCCCTCCTGTTCAAAGATCACTCCATTGGGTGTACCTGATTTCTCCTTGAAGAGTCATTTGAAAATTCAGGCTGCCCATAGTGGGACAAAAGGGTAGGTGGATTGGGGATTGTTTTATAAAGGTTGAAGAGGAATGTGACATCTTGTATAAAATGAGGGTCACATTCCTCCCTTCTCTCCTCCACTCTCCGCTTAACCCATTCTTTCTTTTCCCCTTCTCCCTTTTCACCCTTGCCCCTCATCCACTACGTCTCCCCTCTGACTTCAGTGGTACAACATTTGAAAATTCCCATAGGTATGACTGGCAGGATACGGCTTTCATATGGTGTGGCAAAGTAGGTCCTAAAATCTTAGACCAAAACCAAGCAACTCTAAGCTGTGTCCATGGCAAGAACAAGTGAAGAGTATGTTTTAACAAGAAAGGAAAAGATGAAGACTAACGGGTACTGGCTACCTAGGCAGATACAACATATCAGTCATGTGGTGATGAGCGAGTCCTTTGTGAGCCCTCTGAGTGAATTTTTATTCCCTCTTGGCATTTAGAGGTGTTTTAACCCGGGTAGAGTTCAGGTATCTGTTTGATCAGATTCAATGAGAAAAAGAAAAAGGGCATGATTCTGGTAAATGTAAAATTCTATTTGCTATCCTGAAAATGTGTATATTGATTGGACTGGGTTTTTTTTTCTTCTTTTCTTTCTTTTAGATGATTCATAACTTCTATTTATGACTTGCATGTCACTTATTAGTGCCACCACCACCACCACCACCACCACCACATCTTCATTCTCACATCTACTCACCCCAGCTCTCCCCGTGATCTGAAGAATGTGCCATTCTATAATGATGCATTTGGCTATTTGCAATTGAAATTATGTATGTAATGTGATCATGGACATCCCCCTCTACATTTTTGCCCCCTTGTAAGAAGTGGGGGAGAAGTGTTGTTAGACATACCCCTTGAATGGGAGGGGGAAATGTCATCCTCAGAAGATAAGTGTTCTTTCAGTGCATCTACTGTTTTCCGGCCAGCCAGCTGATGATTGTCAACAATTGATTTAATTGTCAGCTCTTGTCAACAACAAGGCACAAATACCATTTAGCTGCAATATATCTGATTTGATGCTTGGCTTTCCCCATTGAAAGCCCTTTGGCCATTCTTGTTCTGGTTTGTCAAGGATAATTCTTTTGGATTGTTCAGAAAACTACCATGTGATTTCTTCTGCATGTGTGCATGTGCATCCAGTGTGTAGTTTCACATTTTTGGTTGCCACTGGGGCATGATCGGTGGGTAAATAGATAAGGCATAAAGACTGTCAGACGGTAGGTATGGTGATTGTGGCTACTGAAGAATTGATTCTGGTTTTAGTTATTGAAAGAAACATGTTCACACAAATGCCTGAAAATAGGTAATAAAGTCCACCTTTGTCTAGGGTATTTTCCATCATTAAGTCATTAAATGTATATGCACGCCTCTGTGTGTGTGTGTTGTGTGTGTGTGTGTGTGTGTGTGTGTGTGTGTGTGTGTGTACAGTAATCCTGGGGTGGACGGTATTTATGACTTATCAGTTTGTACAAATGCAAATGTGAGAGTTGGTATAAATGGTCAGTATGGGATTTGAATACATTTGGATTCAGTCGTTCTTCTTGATGATGTTAGAATAGGAAATTACAAATGCATGAGAGTGTGTGTGGAAAATGCCTTGTAATACATCCCACAAAAAAAACTCTGTCAAGACAGAGTTTATGGAATGGAAGTCTTGTACAGACTAGCTCTTGCTATTGCTGGTCTGATTGTAGAGGGCTGTCTTCTTTAATAGACTGTAGCTCTGTTGTTGGTAGTGTGATTGTGAAGAGAGTGTCTTCTTTAACAGACTGTAGCTCTGTTGTTGGTAGTTTGATTATGAAAAGAGTGTCTCCTTTAACAGACTGTAGCTCTGTTGTTGGTAGCCTGATTGAGAAGAGGGTGTCTTCTGTAACAGATTGTAGCTCTGTCATTGCTAGTCTGTGAAGAGTGTCTCCTTTAACAGACTGTAGCTCTGTTGTTGGTAGTTTGATTATGAAAAGAGTGTCTCCTTTAACAGACTGTAGCTCTGTTGTTGGTAGCCTGATTGAGAACAGGGTGTCTTCTGTAATAGACTGTAGTTCTGTCATTGGTAGTTTGATTGTGGAGAGGGTGTCTTCTTCAACAGACTGTAGCTCTGTCATTGGTAGTCTGATTTTGGAGAGGGTGTCTTCTTTAACGGACTGTAGCACAGCTATTGTTGGTCTGATTGTTTAAAAGGTCTCTTCTTTAATAGGCTTCTAGCCTTGCCATTGTTGGTCCAGTTGTGGAGTGTTGTTTTAAACCCACATAAGTCTGTCATTGTTGGTTTAACTGGGGAGAAAGTGTCTTTTGTAAGACTATAGTACTGTCGTTGATGGGCTAATGATATAGCAGTTATAGTACTGAAGAGGGAAAGTATATCCATCTGAAAATGACTAAATGGTGACAGAAGACTCCGTAAGAGATGTGTATTGATATATGTCATGTCTGTAGTCTTTCATTAGAAGAAACAATGGGGCAGCAGTAGCGCCAGCAGGAGCAGCAGCAGCAGTAGCAGTAGCAGCAGTGATTGTAGAATATCTGTGATGTATAAACAAATAATAGTTTTCACTTGCTTTGTCCTTGCATAAGAGAGGGGGTTAGTTACCGCCAAGGACATAGACAAACAAAGTACAGGACAAGATAATGCATTTCGACCTCATGGGTCTTCTTCAGGCAAAAACAAATAACGTTTAGGACAGTGAAAACGAATAACGAGAAACCACTTATCTTCTCATATTCGGTGCGCGATCAAAATGGCCGCCGGACGGAAACGAGGCCACCCAAGAGGGGATCATGGGAGAGGAAATAGTGAGGGGGGAGGGAGAGGGATGTGTGTGAAACAATGGGGTTTGTAGCTTGTTTTGTAGAATGGTATGATATATTAGTGGCGGTAGTGATTATGGTGGATTGATAATAGTGCTTAGTGGGGCTGAAGAAGACTCAAGAGGTCGAAATGCATTGTATCTTGTCCTGTACTTTGTCTATGTCCTTGGCGGTAACTAACCGCCTCTCTTTCTATATATTGATATTTTGGTTATTCAACATGAAGGACATACAATGAAAGATACGCCATGAAATTTGAAGAATTAGGTTTGTTTTTATTCATGAAGAACATACTGTGAGTGTTGTGCCTATAAAATATGAATGTTTCAGTTTGTTATTGATAATAAAGGATATACAGTGAGTGTCCCAGTATAAGATTCAAATGAATTCAGTTTGTTATAAGGCCTATTCATAAAGGACTCATTGTAAGTGTTACTTAAAATGCCAAAAATTCAGTTTTTTGTTGTTCATGCACCACATATTCAAATCTCTTGACGCGTTGCATCACCCCAGCAAAACATGGTGGCATAAAAGTGGTGAAATGGTGCCATATATGGTACATCCTCTCAGACGTGGACATCTACATGCACTCACACATGAAAGCACACACACACACACACACACACACACACACACACACACACACATACACACACACACACACGCGCACACGCACACACACACACACACACACACACACACACACACACACACACACACAGAGAATAGAATGTATAGAATGCGCTTAAATTCTCTTAAACCCAAATTTTGCAAAAATGTAACATGTATGTGTGGAGAAGCACTGAGCGTAAGTCATTTACTAATGCATTGTCCCAAGCAAAGGAACTATACTGCAAAAGTGGTGTATGTATTTCAGATAAGGAATCCACTAAAATGTCCCTCCCCAAAATGTTAAACGATTATTCTCTTCTTTCTTCTATTTGCAAATGTTTATTGAGAGTCCAGTGGGTATCTGTCTTTGATGATCTCCACACTAATTATTGTTAGCATTTTTTTTTTCATTGTTTCTCGTTCGATAACCTGTTCTCAGAGAGTCACACACACACACCACACACACACACACACACACACACACACACACACACCGCGCGCGCGCGCGCGCGCGCGCACACATACCGACACGCACGTCCGCATACACACATGCACGCACGTACGCTCACATGAAGCACTTTTAGCGGAAGGACGTTAAACTGAAGAACACACACACACACACACACACACACACACACACACACACACACACACACACACACACACACACACACACACACTCCTGGCCCAGTGGATTCAGAATGTTTTTTCTTTCTTTTTTTTTTTTTTTTAAATTTCTTCCTTTCCTTTCGTCATTCAGTGTTTAAATCTGTAAACAAGCGCAAACATGTCGAATGTTTTATGAACAGCTGAAATACGAACACTGTGGTCGATGTGAATGATTTGATTGTTGGGTCCTTGTCCATTCCAGCTGTTCTTTTGTCAACCGATATGCATCGGTATGAATGATATGTATTTTGCTAACATCCTGTTCTGGAACAGTTTTAGCTGAACATGTATTTACACGCATTTCTCAATAATGTGAGTGCTTCGATATAATGATGATGATTACAGCTGCTGGTATTACTGAAAACAAAAATCATTTATATTAGGAAGTATTGCATTATTCACATTTGTTTCTTCTTTTGATTTATTACCATTGGCTTCATCATTATCATAATTATCATTATCATCATCATCATCATCATCATCAGTAGTAGTAATAGTAGTAGTGGAAGTAATAGTAATATTGTAGTAGCCGTAGTAGTAGTAGTAGTGGTAGTAGTTGTAGTAGTTGTTGTTGTTGCATACATACCTGGGTTTTGCCATGAAAGAAGATTGTGGAATCTGATCACCTTCCTGTGGAATGTAATGACTTTCATGTCAGATCTGTGAATTACTGCTATTTTTAATGTTTTGTTTATGTAGTTTTCTCATTTGTTGTTAAATAATCATTCCGTGCAAGCATTATTCCGATTGCATACAAACTTTAAAGCTTATGCAGAATTGTAATCAGAGAGATGCTTGTCAGATGCTCGTAAATCATGTTTTTGTACAACTGAAGATTATCACCACTTTCCTTCACGGAATACACATACACACAGACATCCTCCCCTCCCCCCCCTCTCTCTCTCTCTCTCTCATACACACACACGCACACACGCGCACACACAGTCCCTCTCTCTCTTACTATTATAATTATTATTGTTTAATAGTAGTAGTAGTAGTAGTAGTAGTAGTAGTAGTAGTAGTGCTGGTATCAGCAGTAAAGAAACTAGCAAACCTTTTAACTCATTCAATCTTGTCCCAAGAAAAACCGTAACACTGCAGACAAACGCCATGGCCCTGGTCCTGATCAATGCTGTAACACTGCAGAGCAGAGCAATGGCCCTGGTCCTGATCAATGCTGTAACACTGCAGAGCCATGGACCTCGTTCTGATCAATGCTGTAACACTGCAGAGCCATGGCCCTGGTTCTGATCAATGCTGTAACACTGCAGAGCAGAGCAATGGCCCTGGTCCTGATCAATGCTGTAACACTGCAGAGCCAGGGCCCTGGTCCTGATCAATGCTGTAACACTGCAGAGGAGAGCAATGGCCCTCGTCCTGATCAATGCTGTAACACTGCAGAGCAGAGCAATGGCCCTGGTCCTGATCAATGCTGTAACACTGCAGAGCAGAGCCATGGACCTCGTTCTGATCAATGCTGTAACACTGCAGAGCCATGGCCCTGGTCCTGATCAATGCTGTATCACTGCAGAGCCATGGCCCTTGGCCTGATCAATGCTGTAACACTGCAGAGCAGAGCCATGGCCCTGGTCCTGATCAATGCTGTAACACTGCAGAGCCATGGCCCTGGTCCTGATCAATGCTGTAACACTGTAGAGCAGAGCAATGGCCCTGGTGCTGTAACACTGCAGAGCCATGGACCTGGGCCTGATCAATGCTGTAACACTGCAGAGCCATGGCCCTGGTTTCTGATCAATGCTGTAACACTGCAGAGCAGAGCCATGGACCTGATCCTGATCAATGCTGTAACACTGCAGATCCATGGCCCTCGTCCTGATCAATGCTGTAACACTGCAGAGCCATGGACCTCGTTCTGATCAATGCTGTAACACTGCAGAGCAGAGCCATGACCCTGGTCCTGATCAATGCTGTAACACTGCAGAGCCATGGACCTCGTTCTGATCAATGCTGTAACAGTGCAGAGCAGAGCCATGGCCCTGGTCCTGATCAATGCTGTAACACTGCAGAGCCATGGACCTCGTCCTGATCAATGCTGTAACACTGCAGAGCCATGGACCTCGTTCTGATCAATGCTGTAACACTGCAGAGCCATGGACCTGATCCTGAAATGCTGTAACACTACAGAGCCATGGACCTCGTTCTGATCAATGCTGTAACACTGCAGAGCCATGGACCTCGTCCTGATCAATGCTGTAACACTGTAGAGCAGAGCCAAGGACCTGGTCCTGATCAATGCTGTAACACTGCAGAGCCATGGACCTGATCCTGATCAATGCTGTAACACTGCAGAGCCATGGACCTCGTTCTGATCAATGCTGTAACACTGCAGAGACATGGACCTGATCCTGAAATGCTGTAACACTGCAGAGCCATGGACCTGATCCTGATCAATGCTGTAACACTGCAGAGCCATGGACCTCGTCCTGATCAATGCTGTAACACTGCAGAGCCATAGACCTGGTCCAGATCAATGCTGTAACACTGCAGAGCTATGGACCTGGTCCTGAACAATGCTGTAACACTGCAGAGAGCCATGGACTTGGTCCTGATCAATGCTGTAACACTGCAGAGCAGAGCCATGGGCCTCGTTCTGATCAATGCTGTAACACTGCAGAGCCATGGCCCTGGTCCTGATCGATGCTGTAACACTGCAGAACCATGGACCTGGTCCTGATCAATGCTGTAACACTGCAGAGCCGAGCCATGGAACTGATCCTGATCAATGCTGTAACACTGCAGAGCAGAGCCATGGAACTGATCCTGATCAATGCTGTAACACTGCAGAGCCAGGGCCCTGGTCCTGATCAATACTGTAACACTGCAGAGCAGAGCCATGGAACTGATCCTGATCAATGTTGTAACACTGCAGAGCCATGGACCTCGTCCTGATCAATGCTGTAACACTGCAGAGCCATGGACCTCGTCCTGATCAATGCTGTAACACTGCAGAGCCATGGACCGGTCCTGATCGATGCTGTAACACTGCAGAACCATGAACCTGGTCCTGATCAATGCTGTAACACTGCAGAGCAGAGCCATGGAACTGATCCTGATCAATGCTGTAACACTGCAGAGCCATGGACCTCGTCCTGATCAATGCTGTAACACTGCAGAGCCATGGACCTCGTCCTGATCAATGCTGTAACACTGCAGAGCAGAGCTATGGAACTGATCCTGATCAATGCTGTAACACTGCAGAACCATGGACCTGGTTCTGATCAATGCTGTAACACTGCAGAGCAGAGCCATGGAACTGATCCTGATCAATGCTGTAACACTGCAGAACCATGGACCTGGTCCTGATCAATGCTGTAACACTGCAGAGCAGAGCCATGGACCTGGTCCTGATCAATGCTGTAACACTGCAGAGCCATGGCCCTGGTCCTGATCAATGATGTAACACTGCAGAGCCATGGACCTCGTCCTGATCAGTGCTGTAACACTGCAGAGCAGAGCCATGGACCTGGTCCTGATCAATGCTGTAACACTGCAGAGCCATGGCCCTGGTCCTGATCAATGATGTAACACTGCAGAGCCATGGACCTCGTCCTGATCAGTGCTGTAACACTGCAGAGCAGAGCCATGGACCTCGTCCTGATCAATGCTGTAACACTGCAGAGCCATGGACCTGGTCCTGATCAATGCTGTAACACGGCAGAGCCATAGACCTGATCCTGATCAATACTGTAATATTGCAGAGCATTGCCATGGACCTGGGCCAGAGCATTGCCATGGTCCTAGGCCAGGGCATTGTTGTAACAATGTAGAACCATGGACCTTGGCCTGAGCAATGTTGTAACACTGCACAGCAACACCACGGACCTGGGCCTTAGCGATGCTGTAACACTTCACAGCAACACCATGGACCTGGGCCTTAGCGATGCTGTAACACTGCACAGCAACACCATGGACCTGGGCCTTAGCGATGCTGTAACACTGCACAGCAACACCATGGACCTGGGCCTTAGCGATGCTGTAACACTGCACAGCAACACCATGGACCTGGGCCTTAGCGATGCTGTAACACTGCACAGCAACACCATGGACCTGGGCCTTAGCGATGCTGTAACACTGCAGAGCAGAGTCATAGACCTAGGCGAGATACGGATACGGATACGGATGATTTATTCATTATAAGCCACGGCCCCTTATGAAGGGGGGGGGGGGGGGGGGGGGGGGGGGGGAGTAAACATGAACAAAATGGTAATATGCACATACTGAACAAAATGAAAATGGCGCATAATCAAGAACAAGCTACGCTCCGGAGTTTAAAAACTTTGTATAAGTACAAGGCAAACTTTTTAACAACGTCCTCTTTAGTACAAGCCATGAGTAAGACGCGTCAATACATAGATGGTTGTCTATAATATCTAGGAGAAATTAACTCATCTCTAAGACCGCTCAAGGCCGTACACTGAAATACAAAATGAACTTCATTTTCACATGCGTTTTTGCATCATGGACAAGTAATGTCAGAATTACAACGCTGCCTATAACGTAAATGATGAAATAAGATAACCGATATTCCGAATCTAAATCTTGTCACTATGAATTTTAGATGTCTATCCATATTCAGTGACAAATAAGTCGGAACGCAGTGCAATGAATTATATTGTCTATACTGATCAAATCTAGTACTGTCAATCATGTGGGAATTCCATTCTTCCATCTGCTATCAACCAGTTTGGTACGGAGCATTCGAATAAAAGTGGGTTCATCTCCTACACCCTGATTTAACCAGACATTCAAATATAATATAACTCTCAATCTCGTACCCCAGTTAACTTTTCCCCCAGCATCTAAGTTATATAACATGTTATAAGCTTTCCTCTGTAATCTACAATCATTCATTTGTATGAGCTTCAACCAGTATCGAATACATCTAACTACAGAATTCAAGTATATTGGGTATCTGTTAGTTTCCCCATAAACCAAATCATTGGAGGTTTGCATTGAAACTCCAAGAAACCTCTTTAGGGCAAATAAATGAACTTTCTCTCTACTGAGTGCAGCTTTATCCAGACCCCTTATTTCAGCACCATATTGGATTTGAGAGTCAAACAGTTTTACAAATACTTAGAATGACTGATTTCCCAAACTTGATAGTTTCCCCATTACACACAAAAGAGCATGTGTTGCTTTGCTTGCTAGATCTTTACAAGCAAGATTAAAATTCAATCGGGTCGAAAAACAGATTCATAAATATAAGTATACATTTACGACAGGCATGGTTGTTCCGTCATAATTCCGGTGTTCTCTTGCCCCTAGATGGCCATCTTTTCTGAATACAATTATATTACTCTTCTGCGTATTTACCTTCAGTTGTAGAGAAGTAGCTGCGTTCCATAAACTATTCAACTGTGTTTGTAATCTAATAACTGTTTGACAACAAAACAACATCATCTGCCAAAAGAAGTATAAACAGTTCTAAAAAGTCATCAGTAAATTGTGCTGTATGTCTACCATTGTTTTTAACTTCAGATGTTAATTCGTTAATAAACAAAGAAAACAGAATAGGGCTACACACGCCACCTTGTTTAACACCACTAGTACACATAATGTAATCTGTCAATACCCCTCCACTTCTCACTCTAGATTTGACACAATTATACATACTTATTACATTTAAATAATTTACCATGAATACCAGTTTCCAATAGAACAGCCACAATGTGCTTCTGTTAATAGAATCGAATGCTTTTTCAAAATCAATGAAAGCAACGTATAATTACGGTTGAAAGAGAATTGTTTTTGAACAAAAGCCATCAGAGTAAACATGTGGTCAACAGTAGAATAATTATGTTTGAATCCAGCTTGGTATTCTCCCGTAAGATTATTTGTCTACCCATTCGTGTAACCTACGGTTGATGATAGTGCTATACAACTTACTGGAAGTATCACAAAGAGAAATGCCTCAGTAATTATTCGGATTGTTTACATTATCTTTCTTATAAGGGGTATAATAATGCATTCTGCCCAATTCTCAGGATAAATTCCTTTATCAAATGAAGAGTTGAAAAACGCTGGGATCAGGTTTAAAACCATATTTTAAGAACTCTCCAATGATAACATCCGGTCCCGCAGCTTTACGATGTTTAATTTTCCCAGTGGCGTACAAAACTTCTTCTTTAGAGATTGGGCGATTTAAATAATCCATTTTCATTTCTTCTTCATGTTTACACTGTACCATATTATCAACACTTGTATTGTTTGTCAAAAGTGTCTTGAAATGTTCGAGCCAGATGTCCATACTAATGTATTTGGAGGCTGACCTTGTTTTTAGGAAATTCTTTTCACTGTTTCAAAACTGTTTTTGACTATTTACAGACAATAGTAATTCTGCCATTAGGGTTTCATAAAACTGTTTCCTCTTTCTCTTTTGTAAATGCTTATATTCACGTCTTGCCTTGCAATACTCATGTCGATCCGCATCATCATGCGAACGCAGAAATTTATTCAGCAGTCTACAAAACACGTGATTTACAGGCTGTACACTCTGAATCAAACAATCTTTGCGCCTATCACTTTCCGCTTGCCGTACTTGTTTTTTCATGCATTCTGCTGCTTCCTTTACACACATGTTAAAGTAACGCAGTACTTCGTTGATATTAAGATCAGTTAAGCTGATTGCGTGTGCCATTTTTTCCTGGAAATATTCTGAAGCAATATAATCACAAAATACATCAATATAATCATCATTCTATACATATTTTCCTACAATGGAGCCATTGACATTTGATAAAGTGTTTGGGTGTCTTCATGACAGACATGAAATTCAGCAGGCGTATGGTCTGATTCAATACGTTCACACACGTTCAACTCACACGAATCGCTTAAACATGCAAATAATTTACAAGCCATCATAAAATAATCATCAACACTGCAACCACTTTCTGACACATATGTGTATCAACCATCAAGGTCGCCATGACACAATCCATTAAGTATACGCAAATCTACAGCAGTGCAGATATTCAATAACAATTTGCCACAATTGTTCAGCGTTTTGTCCTGAGAACATCTAGCGACATTTTATGGATGACTCGCACACTGCAATAAAAAAAATATTACCACTATCAACTCTTTGATATACATGTGAAATATAAGAAGTCCTGCTGTTCATATCTCCACACAATGACACATACACATCATTGTAAGTCAAAATACATTCCGTTATATAATCTTCCAAAAGTGCTATATCGTTTTCACTCTCAAAATAAGCATAATACGGCGAACCCTCGGGAGATACATAAGAATTAATAAATAAAAATCTCTGTCCACATCAAACAAGCGTTTTTTTTGTTTGTTTTTTTTTAAATAAATGCACCACAGTTTCGAGATTTGAAATGAACTTGTTCAACATAAGGTAAAAAATCATTTCTAATTAAACATACTAAAGCACCAGATCGTCTCCCCTGAGTCGTAAATTTGACAGCAGGAACACAAAATGCTAAAATCCCGAAAATACAGAGAGCCACGAACCTAGGCCTGAGCAGTGCTGTTACTCGGCAATACCATGGACCTGGCTGGGCGAGAGCAATGCTGTAACACTGCAAAGCAACCCCATGGACCTGGGCCTGAGCAATGCTGTAACACCGCAAAGCAACCCCATGGACCTGGGCCTGAGCAATGCTGTAACACCGCAAAGCAACCCCATGGACCTGGGCCTGAGCAATGCTGTAACACCGCAAAGCAACCCCATGGACCTGGGCCTGAGCAATGCTGTAACACCGCAAAGCAACCCCATGGACCTGGGCCTGAGCAATGCTGTAACACCGCAAAGCAACCCCATGGACCTGGGCCTGAGCAATGCTGTAACACCGCAAAGCAACCCCATGGACCTGAGCCTGAGCAATGCTGTAACACCGCAAAGCAACCCCATGGACCTGGGCCTGAGCAATGCTGTAACACCGCAAAGCAACCCCATGGACCTGAGCCTGAGCAATGCTGTAACACCGCAAAGCAACCCCATGGACCTGAGCCTGAGCAATGCTGTAACACCGCAAAGCAACCCCATGGACCTGAGCCTGAGCAATGCTGTAACATCGCAAAGCAACCCCATGGACCTGAGCCTGAGCAATGCTGTAACACCGCAAAGCAACCCCATGGACCTAGGCCTGAGCAATGCTGTAACACTGCAAAGCAACTCCATGGACCTGAGCCTGAGCAATGCTGTGACAATGCAGAGCAACACCATGGACCTGAGCCTGAGCAATGCTGTGACGCTGCAGAGCTGTGCCATGGACCTGAGCCTGAGCAATGCTGTAACACTGCAAAGGAACCCCATGGACCTGAGCCTGAGCAATGCTGTGACACTGCAGAGCTGTGCCATGGACCTGAGCCTGAGCAATGCTGTAACACTGCAAAGCAACCCCATGGACCTGAGCCTGAGCAATGCTGTGACACTACAAAGCAACACCATGGACCTGAGCCTGAGCAATGCTGTGACACTGCAAAGCAACCCCATGGACCTGAGCCTGAGCAATGCTGTGACACTGCAGAGCTGTGCCATGGACCTGAGCCTGAGCAATGGTTTAACACCGCAAAGCAACCCCATGGACCTGAGCCTGAGCAATGGTGTGACACTGCAGAGCTGTGCCATGGACCTGAGCCTGGGCAATGCTGTGACACTGCAGAGCAACACCATGGACCTGGGCCTGAGCAATGCTGTGACACTACAGGGCTGTGCCATGGACCTGGGCCTGAGCAATGCTGTAAGACCGCAAAGCAACCCCATGGACCTGAGCCTGAGCAATGCTGTGACAATGCAGAGTAATTCCATGGACCTGAGCCTGAGCAATGCTGTGACAATGCAGAGCAACACCATGGACCTGAGCCTGAGCAATGGGGTGACACTGCAGAGCTGTGCCATGGACCTGGGCCTGAGCAGTGCTGTAAGACCGCAAAGCAACCCCATGGACCTGAGCCTGAGCAATGCTGAGACAATGCAGAGCAACACCATGGACCTGAGCCTGAGCAATGGGGTGACACTGCAGAGCTGTGCCATGGACCTGAGCCTGAGCAGTGCTGTAAGACCGCAAAGCAACCCCATGGACCTGAGCCTGAGCAATGCTGTGACACTGTAGAGCTGTGCCATGGACCTGAGCCTGAGCAATGCTGTGACACTGCAGAGCTGTGCCATGGACCTGAGCCTGAGCAATGCTGTAACACTACAAAGCAACACCATGGACCTGAGCCTGAGCAATGCTGTGACACTGCAGAGCAACACCATGGACCTGAGCCTGAGCAATGCTGTGACACTGCAGAGCTGTGCCATGGACCTGAGCCTGAGCAATGCTGTAACACTACAAAGCAACACCATGGACCTGAGCCTGAGCAATGCTGTAACACTACAAAGCAACACCATGGACCTGAGCTTGAGCAATGCTGTGACACTGCAGAGCTGTGCCATGGACCTGAGCCTGAGCAATGCTGTAACACTACAAAGCAACACCATGGACCTGAGCCTGAGCAATGCTGTGACACTGCAGAGCAACACCATGGACCTGAGCCTGAGCAATGGGGTGACACTGCAGAGCTGTGCAATGGACCTGAGCCTGAGCAATGGTGTGGACACTGCTGAGCTGTGTCATAGACCTGAGCCTGAGCAATGCTGTAACACTACAAAGCAACACCATGGACCTGAACCTGAGCAGTGCTGTGACACTGCAGAGCTGTGCCATGGACCTGAGCCTGAGCAGTGCTGTGACACTGCAGAGCTGTGCCATGGACCTGAGCCTGAGCAATGCTGTAACACTACAAAGCAACACCATGGACCTGAGCCTGAGCAATGCTGTAACACTACAAAGCAACACCATGGACCTGAGCCTGAGCAATGCTGTGACACTGCAGAGCTGTGCCATGGACCTGAGCCTGAGCAGTGCTGTGACACTGCAGAGCTGTGCCATGGACCTGAGCCTGAGCAATGCTGTGACACTGCAGAGCTGTGCCATGGACCTGAGCCTGAGCAATGCTGTGACACTGCAGAGCTGTGCCATGGACCTGAACCTGAGCAGTGCTGTGACACTGCAGAGCAGGACCGTGAACATGGGCCTCAGGAATATTGTAACATTGCAGGGTAGTGCCATGGACATGGGCCTGAAGAATGCTGTCACACGACAGAGCAGTGGACCTGGGCCTGAGCAATGCTGTAATACTGTAGAGCACTTGCATTGACCTAGGTCTGAGCAATGCTGTAACACTGCAGAGCCATACGCCTGGGCCTCAGCATTCATGTAACACTCCAAAGCAACTCCCTTCACCCGGGCCGAAGCAATGCTGTAACACTGCAGAGCAACGCCATGGACCTGGGCCTGAACAATAATGATGTCATAATGATTATTATCATAATGATTATGATGATGATTATGACATGATGATGGATGATTATTATGATGATGATATGCATACATACATATATACATACATGTATATATCTATACACACACACATATATATAATGCTGAACAATTAAGTAGTGGGAGAAAACAAGTGCAGGTTAACAATTCTTCAGTCATTAGAGCAATGACTTGGCAAAGATTTGAATTAAAAAATAAATAAATAAATAAATAAAAATTGAAGATGAGGGGAATATATTATAATATGAGAAACCCTTTACTAGCTGCCTAAGGGAACCATCGTACTCCCCTTCGAAGGCAGATCTATTTGTATTGCCTGCTCCTAGGCCTTTCGTCCGCTGGATCGGACTCATCAGGGAGACACGGCTGATTGTGTCTGTGCTCTTGGTGTCAAATAGAGACACACCACAGTCCGTAATTCTGTGGTGTTCTCACCACCAAGGGTTCAAAAAAGAATCCAACAGCTGTATATATATATATATATATGTATATGTATATATATATATATGTATATATATATTATATATATATATATATATATATATATATATATATACCAACACCTTCAAGAATTAATGTACACAGCACAACAATCTACTGATTTTGAGACATTCGAAACACTGTATAAAAGGCGCAAATCACATGAAACTCAATACAAACTGAAGTTGCATGAGAGGAAACAGAAGAAGCTGCTCAAACTGACTCAAAGGATAGACACTGTGAGTAATCAGTAACAGAGTACCAAACGGAAGACGCGCAGGTTCAGGCGAATGCACAATTCGGAAAACGTGAATGTCCCTGATACAGACAGTGACTCGCACAATAAGACAGTTGTGAATTTGTCTAACACCATCCTGTCTCCTGACCAGGAACGTGTTCTTTCCAAAGGACCTAAATTCTGTCCCACCCCTCGCTCTTTGAACAGACAGCGACTCATAGAAGACGTCCAAGAAGGATGCCGCCGAATCCGTCTCCAAGAACTCTATTATGACAGTGACTCAGGAAGCACTCCTCCACCCAGATTTTATAAACCGACAGGTTATCAACCTCCTGCAGGCAGAGATCAAGGGCTGGACACTTACTGCAATCTGCTGTTGACAAGAGCAGAATGCCACACCAACAGCAGAACACCTCCTGACAACTTAACTAAGGGTGAGAGAATAGCTTTGCGAGAATTACAAACTCTAGTATCCAACAGAACTTTGAGAATATGCCCTGCAGATAAAGGCGGAGCTATTGTGGTTCAAGACATGTGTGATTACATTCTAGAGGCAGAGCGGCAGTTACAGAACACCCAATATTATGTTAAGGTTAACAAAGACCCTACAGTTTCTATTGCCAAACAATTAACCAAATCATAGAAGACTTACACAACAGAGGATACATTAACAAATACACACATAGATGGGCCCACACAGACACTAAGGAGGTCAGAACACACATATACTACCATCTTCCCAAAATTCATGTGTCTCTCTCAACCACCAGGCAGACCAATCATTTCAGGTGTCAATGGCCCCACAGTAAAATTATCCACACTTGTGGATAGCTGGCTACAAACTTACGTTACCAGTCTCCCCAGTTATGTTAAAGATACTACAAACATGCTGCAAATCATACAAGAGTGGAATTTGAAGTATGGACCTTTCCAAAACGTAACTTTAGTCACAGTTGACGTTGTAAGCCTGTACTCTAATATTCCCCACAGAGATCTGATAACTTCACTTGAACATTTCCTGAACAATGCAGGTTCAAGCAACATCCCTCCTACCAGTCTAGTACTCAAAGCAGTGGAACACATCCTCACCAATGATGTATTCACATTTGAGGGGCAGTGCTACAAACAAACTCATGGCACGGCCATGGGAACACCAATGGCCCCCTCTGTAGCAAATTTATTCATGGGTTGGCTGGAAGAACAAATATTTGCGAACAGCCCCGTCCAGTTCTCCCTTGATCTATGGAAACGCTATATAGATGACATTTTTATACTTTGGTTCGGATCGCAGACTGAACTCAAAATCTTTTCAGATTTTCTCAATTCAATACACCCAACGATTAAATTCACAGTCGTCTCAGTCTCAGATACCATACCTAGACATACTCATTCTCGTAAGAGATGGCTTGCTACAGACTGATTTGTACACTAAGCCTACTGATGCCCACAACTATCTTCACTACCGGCCAGCCCATCCCTCCCCCCCCACCCCCCCCCCCCATGTTAAAAACAACATCCATTACTGCCAGTTCCTGCGTTTCCGCCGTCTCTGCTCTCGAGACGAAGATTTCAGAACACGCTGCACAGAAATGTCCAGTCATCTAAAAGACTGAGCATACCCCCCCCAAAATCATTTCCCACTCCCAAACACGGGCAAGCCAAATCCCCCGCAGTCAGACCTCCAATACAAAACAATCGCTCAGGAAGAACAAGTCCCGTTTGTTATAACCTACAACCCTTGCAATCCCCCACTAAGGGTATGGTTTCGGGAATTCTTGCCCTGTCTGCACTCCAGTCCCCGGGTACAGAAAGCTGTTCCAAATCCTCCAATTCTTGGTAGACGGAACAGCCATTCCATCAGGAACATTTTAATGCCTTCTGCCCTGCCCCAACCAGCTGTAAGTAGTGGAAATCCTGGATGCTTCCCTTGCAGCAAAACGCGATGCGTTGTTTGCCCCAAACACCTTATTCAAACCACAACATTTACCAGTTCTGCAACTCATGAGAACTTTACAATCAGAAGTCATATGACATGTGGAACTACAAACTTAATTTACTTACTTTTTTGTTCTAAATGCTCAAGGTCACAATATGTTGGTGGAACCAAAAACACACTAAAACAGAGATTCTACCAACATCGTTCAAACATCAACAAAAATACAGGCACACTCGTCACACAACATTTTAATCAACCAGATCACTCCCTTGAAAACATGAAATGCGTAGCTGTAGAAAAGGTACATTCAGATAACCATTCTAAAAGGCTTGCAAGGGAAGCATTCTGAATCAATAAGCTTAAAACACTCACACCCTCTGGCCTCAATACCCTAATTCAGGATACGTAATGTGGATATCCTCAATTCATTACAACTGGTGCTGCTGATGATTTTAAGGCGTCTGTGAATGTGGATGTGAGAGTGTAAGGGAACATCTTGCACAATACCCAGAGTGTACATCATGCCAATGGATAACGTTCCTGTATTATCCATGTTTGTTACCCTTTTTCGTTTTGCATTAGTAAGATAGGAGAAAGTAATGTTTAGGGGTATATGTAGTGTGTGTATGTGTGTGTGTGTGTGTGTGTGTGTGTGTGTGTGTGTGTGGTGCGTGCGTGCGTGTGCGTGTGTGTGGTGTGCGTGCGTGTGCGTGCATGTGGTGTGTGTGTGTGTGTGTGTGTGAGAGAGAGAGAGAGAGAGCGTGTGAGTGTGTGTGTGTGTGTGTGTGTGTGTGTGTGTGTGTGTGTGTCAGCAAGAGGAAGGTACAAATGCGTGTATTTTAGAGGAGAGTTTCACGTGCGTGACTGAGTGAATAAACGAGTGAGGGCGCCACTTGTCCAGCCAGCTTTAACGGTCATTTCGTGAGTTTAAATCAAAGTTTTTTCGCTTGTTGGATTGTTGTTTGGTCAGAATGCTGTCATCCCACTGAAGAAGGCGAAGTCTGTGCCGAAATATATTTGGGAAACTACATCCACTTGTTGTGCTGTGTTCGATTTTTATTCTGTGTGTGACACACACACACACACACACACACACACACACACACACACACACACACACACACACACACATACAAAACAACTACTATTACTACTACTACTGCTGGTGGTGGTGATAGGATTAGTAATAATAAGACAAGAGCAACTATAAGCATAATAGTAGTGATAATAACGACGGTAATAATAACCACAAAGACATTAGTAATGATGATGATGATGACGATGATGATAATGATGATGATGATAATAACAATAATAATAATAATAATAATGATGATGATAATGGTAGAAACAGTTTTAGTAACAATAATAGCTGGTGGAAAGGAACAGAAATGATCAATGACAATGTGGAGACTTGAGTGTTCATCTCCAAAGGTATTTTTCAAACTATTCGATACTAGAGTTGTTCCTATGTTTTTATGCGCTGCCGAGATTTGGGGTATTCTTGAATTCAATCAAATAGAAAAGGTCCATCTTTTTGCATGTAAGCGTTTTTTTAAGTGTAAGTCTACATACACCAAATTTCTGAGTCTATGCAGAATTGAACTGCTATCCCTTACTTATCCTAGCTAAAGTGAGATGCATAGGCTTCTGGTTAAGGTTATGCACTTTACCGAATGACATATTTGGAAGCATGACATATCACATGTTGAAATCACTCGATGAAAGAGGAAAAACCACATGGCTTACCCATGTAAAAAATATTCTTCGTGTGTCTGGTTTTGCCTATGTATGGTTCTCTGAAGGAGTAGGTAATCCTAAAGCTTTCCTAAGTGAATTTAAACAAAGACAAGTCGATTTCTTTTTGTAACAGTGGTCAGAAAAATTAAAACAAGACCACAATACAATCTATACAGCTCTTTCAAAAGTGCTCTAGGACCAGAAAAGTGTTTTGATCTAATGATTTCAAGATATATCCACAATATATTTATACGATTTATGCTTGGCGTAACAGAATTGAAAATCAACAGATATAAATATACGTCAGATGCCCGTTCACTATTATATCCATTATGTACACATTCCCCTGAAGACTGTTACGGATGGGTTGGTGCGTGTGTCTGTTTGTCTGATTCTCAGAAATTCGGATGCGTGTACGATTTTTAATCCACACACGCCCACACCATTCGAAACATGGATAGCCAGGCAACAAGTCAACGTTTTCTTTTTTTTATGCTGCCCAAGCCATCAAAACACAAATACACAAAAACACAGCAATATACAACGGTATCAATACAGCAGAATAACGTACGCCTTAACCCCAGGCGTATAATTCATTATATATATACGCGCTCGCAGGTTATGCTCGACAGACGAAGCCTTCACCCTTCGCTGCCAAGAGATCGCCAAGCACTTTCAACGTAGAGGATACAGTACCTACACCATCCAGAAAGCCATGGAAAGAGTCAGCAGCATCCCACGTAATGAGACCCTCGAATACAGGCCCCAAACTCCCAAGAAGAGGGTCCCGTTCATCATCACTCACAACCCTGCCAACCCTCCTCTACGTCAGTGGCTGCAACAACAGCAACCAGCCTTACATGAAAGCAACAAGATGAAACAAGCCATGCCAGAGCTCCCCATAGTAGGAGAAAGAAATTCAAATAGTCTACGAATCATCCTGATGGCTTCCATGCTTCCTCCACAAGAACCCTCCACCGACAACCCTGGAAGCCACAGATGTACTAGAAAACGCTGTGTCATCTGTAAGGAGCATGTAGTAGAGGCACGTCAGTTCACCAGTGATGTCAGTGGCGAGACATTCACCATTCGCCATGAGATGTCCTGCAGCACAAGAAACATCTTGTACCTGCTCTACTGCACCAAATGCAAGGGAGTTCAATACGTAGGAGAAACACGCAACTCGCTCAAACAACGCTTTTACTTACATAGGTCACACATCCAGAACAATACAGGCACCCACGTCACATATCATTTCAACATGCACAACCACTCACTTCAAGACATGCGTTGTATGCCAAATGAAAAATAGTACATAGACAGTGACATTCATAGAGACCTCAGGGAAAAATTCTGGATTCGTAAACTACAAACAAAGCACCCACAAGGCCTGAACACACATGACTAGCTATTAGTTACACGCACTGAGTTCCCTTGCATTTAATAGTGACTCAGTTGTTCCCTCTGGTACAACTAACAAAATGAAAACCTGAGAGAAAGAGAGAGAGAGAGAGAGAGAGAGAGAGAGAGACAGAGACAGAGACAGAGAGACAGAGAGAGAGAGACAGAGACAGAGAGAGAAAGAGAGAAAAAAAAAAGGGGGGGGGGGGGGGAGCTGTTAGTATATTGGTGGGGGTGGGGAGTGACAAAATAATAACAACAGGATGGTGTGTTAGACTTTGCATCACTTGGTGATGACATTACTGTCATGACGCAAGTTTTCTTTTAGCATCGACCTGATGATGTCACTCCACTTTTGACGTGACTGCACAGTCTGTCGTCCTTGAAAAAGAGCAGCGGCTCGAAATATTGGATTATATTTGTTTACATTGCTTGTTTGCCTTTTTACTTCAATTGTGTGTGTGTGTCTCTCTCTCTCTATATATATAATTATTATTATTATTATTACTATTATCATCATTTTCTTTTGGCCACGTCCGGCTCAACACGACAGTTCCCAGACGTCGCAAGTCTCTCGTGAAGAACGCTGTAGAGGAAGTCCTCTTCTGGGACTCGCACAGTCAGGAGGAGCAACTCGCAGAGTCCCCAAAGAACCGAAGCGACGGCTCTGTCCACAACAGGAGCGAAGGCTCCAACACAACAAGAGCTGCAGCTCAAACACAAACAGGATGCTGGTTCTGACACCACAAAAGCGACGGCCCTGGTACAGCAGAAGCGACGGCTCTGGTGACTGGCCCAACAGGTCGCTGGTTCAAACACATCAAGAGCGGCGGCTCTGGCTCGGCAGGAGCGCCGGCTCTGGCACAACTGGCACGTCGGGTCACTGTCGACTCCCACGTCGACCTCTCCACACCCCAGCAGGGTGGATACAGGGGTAGATCTTGGCTACGCCCCAGACCCAGGTGCAGTGGCAGGTCGGGTCACTGTCGACTCCCACGTCGACCTCTCCTCACCCCCAGCAGGGTGGAGACAGAGGTAGACTCTGGCTACGCCCAGACCCTCTAGCCGTGGCAGCCAGTTCCCAGTCACACCAGGACAACGACTTTACCTGGGGGAACTGACTGCCACAGCAACTCGTCTGGAGTCCCTCTTCGGCCACTGGGAAGTTGCACTGCCTGAACTGCTGTAGAGACTGCCTGATTGTTTCAGCTCACCTGGCTTATACAGAGCGCAGATGAGCAGCAGTCAGGTAAACTAACCAACCAGTTTTCTGGTGAACATGTTCCGGCCAACGCGGTTGTAAAAATTTGTGATCTGGGGGAACTGGTAAGTACCTTGATTATCTAGCCTACTATAACATGGCTATTAATCATCATGGTTGTTAATCATATTCATAACCAACGGTTACTTTGTATTTCACCAGAACTTGGGGGAAAAATATCCACAGCGAAATCTACAAAGTTCAATACAGTATCACAATAGAACATTCTCTTTTCCGGAATCATGTTCTACACATTGGGAAGGGGGGGGGGGGGGGGGGGGGGGGGGGGGGGAGGATTTCCACATAGACCTTTTCGAAATGATGTTTTTACACATTGGGGCGGGGGGGGGGGGGGGGATTTCCACATAGACCTTTTCGAAATCATGCTTTACACATTGGGGGAAAGGATTTCCACATAGACCTTTTTAAGATAAACCAACAATATAATCACTGCATATAAGAAATTATTTCCTTTTGTCTCTTTCATGAAGATAAGAATGTTTTTATCATTTCACATAATCACTACGTCTCAGAGAATGATCTCCGTTCATAAAATTATTAATTAGTAACAGTACAGCCCTTCAATACATATCAAGGAATGATTTTCGCACTCTTGTTTATCAACACATAGATATTCATTATTCATATCAAAGGATGGTTTAAATACTTATCGACAGACTTCCAACCATTAATACATGATATTTTCCATCACTCACTTCCGGAGCTTACTATCATTTGTATCATTATCATACATTAGCGAAATAAGCAAAATCTGATTTGCATGACATGAACTAGCTAAGCTACCTCCTTTTCCGATCACTCATCAACGACATATTTTTTTCTTCTTTCTATTCATACTTTCTAAGAACGATTTCCTATTATCACCCTATCAAGTCACAAGATATACCAAAAAACAACAAATACTTTTTTTTCTTCTAAAAACCTTTACTAGACGCTGAGAAAGCTACAGTCGCTTATAGGAGGGGAGAACGATTTCGGTCTGCGATTTCAAATTGCTAATAATGAAATACCTGACTGCCACAGCAACTAGTTCAGGAGTCCCTCTTCGGCCACTGGGAAGTTGCACTGCCGGAACTGCTGTAGAGACTGCCTGATCGTTTCAGCTAACCTGGCTTATACAGAGCGCAGGTGAGCAGCAGTCAGGTAAACTAACCAACCGGTTTCCTGGTGAACATGTTCCGGCCAACGCGGTTGTAAAACTTTGTGACTGGGCAAAAAACGGTCCGTCACAATGACGAAATGCATTTTCTTTCTTCTGCCCTGATATAATGATCTCAGACATAAATTGCTTACTAGAGTCAGTTTAGATCTTTTAGAATTCAAAAAGCTTCCTATCCTAAAGTCTGAATGTGATTATGTTATAATCCAACTGCAAAGTTTGTTTTTTATGCATTCAAACTGAGAAGATCACTGATCAGTGACTGATTGGTTAATATTAAATAAGGTTAATCAACTCCAATTTCTGCCTCATGATACTTAGATAGGCCGAAGACCTCTGTCTAAACATAATATATATGATTCTTTTTCCATACCCTCTTAATGATTTTCCTATTCATGCACTTCGCTTTCATTGCATAATTTCATTTGTCTCGTTTGGTGGTTATTTTCCTTTTCTTTTCTTTTCCCTTTTTTACGTCCTGTGTGAGCTGAAGAGTTAATACGTAATTACTGCTATGTGAACTTCACATGTTTATGGGCTTTATGTGCCTAAACATTGAACCAGTTTGAGTTGAGTTTGAGTTTGAGTCTCTCTCTGTCTCTCCAGCTAATTTCATCAATCCTTGACGATGGTCAACAATTTGCCTGTTTCAATTCTTCAACACTCGATATATTACCTGTCAAACATGGAGTACCCCAGGGTTCAGTTTTAGGTCCTCTTCTATTTTTCTATCTCTGTAAATGATCTCCGTCTTCATATTGAAGAATCTTGTGAAGTCTTTTGTGATGATACAACGATTCATACAAACAACTGTAACTTTAATTCAGTGTATGTGTTACGCGATATACGTGTACCTGCGCAGTACGTGTACTACGCAATTTTTGGCGTGTTTCATGAACTGCGCAACCTCGTTGCAGAATTCATGAACTCTGCAACAAGGTTGCGCAGTTCATGAAACACGCAAAATAGCATTGCCCAGTACATGAACTACGCACACGGTGCAAACTCGGTTGTAACCTCAAGCTCAGTCTGTGTATGTGGGTGCGTATGACGAACAGATTCATAACTGACTGTATAAAATACTTCATTGACATGAATTCACAATTCACAAGAATGATGAACAGTAAAGTACAAAACAGCGCAGAGAAGGAAAAAATTATTATTATCACGAAATTAATTGCAAATTAATGCAACATACCCCAAAATAAACACACACACACACACACACACACACACACACACACACACACACACACACACACACACACACACAAGAACACAAAAGCCATACAAAAGATATTCATAATTTGCGACGAAGCATACAGTCATATGTGTGTCCAGGGACAATTTTTGAGAACTCCCAGTTCCACTTTCAGATGCCAGTCAAACGATATTCAAATAGTAGAATTCTTTTTTTAAATCCTCAAGCGGGAAGACATTGACAACAATATTGCGAAGAAAGGAAGACGAAGAAAACATAATTATAGTTCACTGTGGAAAGGAAACTCTACTGCGGAATGTTTTTGCAAGTAATTCGTGGGTGGCATGCACTGGTGCAATCGCTCTTGTTCTTGAAACATTTGCCTCTTATTTTAAGGCATCCTGTCTTGCAAGAGCATCTTACTTTTCCCTGACCCTTACCCACCGAGAGTAGGCGCACAGCTGTTCTGATGGACATTTCTTCATGTTTTGGAACCACGTCGATTGTAAGTTTTTTTTAATTTTGTCATTTCAATTTGATTTCTGGCAAATAATCCAGATAAGACTCCAGCTTTTGTTCCTACCTTGAAGCCTCCATCACTCTTTTCCATGACAACACCAATCAAGTTGGGTGGATCCCCCCGCCCACGATCAAATTCAGAAACTGGTATGAGAACATTATCGCCAACATCGAGCGCCTTCATTTTCGCTTCTGATCGGTCTAGCATTGTTTTCGCTTGCCTTTCTAAACCCCGTGCTGCAGCCGCTCTAATACTCTGAAAATGGTCACCCTGACTCTCATCAT
>CM065725.1:56408212-56418212 GCA_033310375.1 Conus canariensis
CTTGCCAGTCCAGGGCAGTACATCCATATGAGTCTCTCCAATGGAAGGCTGCACATTAGTTCATTCCAAGCAGGGCTTCCCATTCCACTTTTCATTTTCTGAAGTAGGTTCATGGAGTCAGTCAGTATCATGGCTTGTTGAGTTTGAAACTGGCTTATGGATGTAAGCCAGTGGCGTGCTTGTGTCACTGCTTCTACCTCCATTGTTAGACTTGAAGTTGTTAAACTGTGCGCACCATTGTCTTCCTGAATAGTTTGGCCATTTTGCTTCACTGTGTATCCCCAGCCTGACTTACCTTTGGTGACAGAACCATCAGTGTATATTAAAATATCATCTTTTGTGCAAAGGTCTTCTATCAGCATCTGAATTTCTGCGTTGGTTTTGCCTTCTGGCCATTCTCGACAATGTCTTCCAAGTTCTGGAGCAATGGCAATTTGGTAGAGGTGCTTCAAGTGGTCTGGATATTTCTCCCATTCCTTGGTTTCTTTGACTTCTGCTAACTGGCACACAAGCTGTATACTGTCTTCTGCCTGTCTCATCCATGATTTTCCACGTCCTAGCCGAGTGCCTTTTGTTTCTTGACCGCCGCATGAAGTGGGTTTTGGGGATTTTCAAGGGCTCTGAAATATGCCTTCACCTGTTCCAGCTTGTGTCGTGTCTGCATTGAAGGAAGGTCGAGCAGGTATCGCATAGTTTGAACTGGTATGTCCTTTGTGCTTCCCAGGATCAATCTCATTGCTTCATTTTGAATTCTTTCTAATTTGAGAAGGTTACTGTTGGACAGTGTTGTAAGCCCTAATCCATAATCTATCACACTGAGTACAAGTGCGTGATACAGTCGGTAGAGATGGCGCTGTTCAATGCCTTTAGCTGCCATGGCCTTCATGGCATATAAGCCTTTTTTGCATTTAAGAACAACATATATTGTTCAGCAAGACTAAAGTTATGCTTATAACAACCCGACAAAGAAGTAGACAATCATCGTGTACTAGGCATAATAATTGACAATAATCTTTAATGGACCGCTCACATCAAAACATGATACAAGACAGTATCCAGACAAATATATCAATTATGCAGGATTAAGCACTTTTTGAACTTACATGCCAGAAAATTATTCCTGAATACATTCATACTCTCTATTTGACTTGGCTAGCACAGATCCAATGAAGCCTCTAATCAGCATCTGCGAACGCACCCTTAAAGCAGTTCTGAAATCCTCGAGCCTCACAGAACTGGACTATATTCAAGCTGGATTTCTTCCACTTAAGGATATGTTTGCTATCAATAGAGGAATTTTCATACAAAAAAATTGTATCTGGATTATCTCTGCAAGCTATTCAATCAAAATTTAGCACAAAATCTAGAAATTTAACAAAACTCAAACTTTCTATACCAAGAATTGATCTATTTGAATCAAGTCTTTATTATTCTGGTCCTCTTCATCTCTGGAACTTGCTCCCAGAAGACCTGAAATGCTATTGAATCTCAGAATCTTTCATACGAAAATTGTTTATGTACTTTGCACAATCACACGGGTTATAAAGATATGCAGTATATTTTATATTATCAGTGCTCTCCCAAATACGCGTTTTTACTGTATCATCAACAACAAACATTTCACTTACCTTCCAAAAGTGATTGTTGCTGTCTATAGGTATTACAGCTTCAAAATACACCACCATTATTATTGATATGCTATATCAGTGCATGCAAATGCCGATATGCCGATATGTAAAAGTTACATACTCTCTCAAAGCATTAATTGTAGCTACACAATGATAAATATGTGTCTTGTTTACTGTTGATTGATTGATGCATTGTTGTGATGAGCCACTTGACAACTCCACTCGATTGGTCCCAACCACCCTCTTGTACAAACTGTACAAACACACGGCAGTATAGATTTCAAATCTATGCCAACTCTTCCCCCCCACCCCTTCATTTCCTTCCCCTCTCAAACCCCTCACCCCCTCACACTCCCCGCCAACTTTCGGAAACTCTCTTTGAAACCAGCTGGCAGCCCGGCTTAGCAACATTTGTTACTGACAGAAAGGTGACATCAATGAAATGATCAAGAATACAAAAGAACAATATGCTGCATTAATATACGAAAGAAAAGAAATTGATAATATCCCTTTAGAAAACCTCTGTCTTACTATTTCAAATCAGTTGTTCTTTGACACTTTGTTTATGGAAATAAGAAAAGCATCAATGGAATATAGTGCAAGAAAGAAAAAAGAAAACGCACAGACAGAAAAGAAATTAGAAGAAGAAATATCAATCTTAGAAAACAAAACTTAACAAAACAATCGAAGAACAGCATCAATTACATAATAAAAGAGAATATCTTGTAGCACTGAGGAAATAAAAAATACAAAGAATATTAGTAAGAAGCAAAGCGAGATGGGCTGCGGAAGGGGAAAAGGTAACTAAATACTTTTGTAACCTTGAAAAAAGACACTACATTGGTAAGCAAATGCATAAGGTCATTTCAAAAGATGGAAATTGTCTTGAAAAGACAGAGGATATTTTACAAGAAACTAGAGATTATTATGAAAACCTGTCTACTGAAAAAGAATGCAAAGACACGATTTAGAAAATTATGTTGATAACCTTCCAAAACTGACAGAAACAGAAGCAGCCTCACTTGAAGGTAAGCTTACTCATGAGGAAGCATCACAGGCACTCCAAAACATGAAAAATGGAAAAAAAAAAAAAAAAAGCCCTGGGACAGATGGGATGACCGTAGATTTTCTTAACTTGTTCTGGTAAAATAGGTCTTCTAGTTGTTCATAGTCTAAATGAGGGCTTTGAACAGAAACAGATGTCGATTACACGGAGAGAAGGTATCATAATTTGTCTCCCTAAGAGAGATAAACCTAGAGAGTATTTGAAAAACTGGCATCCCATTTCCCTTCTTAATGTTACTTACAAAATAGGGTCGTCATGCATTGTAAATAGAATTTTTTTTTTTTTTTTTTTTTGTTGCTGTCCCAACCTCTGCACCACCCACGCCGCTCATTCCGACACCCCGTCCACAGCCACAGCCCGGTCAGCCCCGCCGCAGCCCCGGCACCGGCAATCCACAGGGAGCAGTCAATGTCAAGTTGTCAAGAGGCAACCACCGGAGGAGACACTGCACTGCTGCCGAGTCACTTCGGTGGTGTTCAGTGGTGCCTGTTCTGATCTAACACATGCAGGACAACACATACTAAGCCCCCTACTGACGACAATAATTGCTTAGTCGCGGAGCCGGCGTGAGTGAGCTCTCCCTCCGGAGGGCAGCACCACATCCGTCCAACGACAGCTCCCATGGACTCACCGATACCGGTGACCACGACGGAACCAAACCAAGGCCACAGACGTGGAGAGGACATCGAAATTGAGGTCACCATGAGAGCAGGGCATGAAGGGCCACAGAATTTGAGACTTTTTTTTTTTTATGCTGATCGATGAGAATGAGGATGATTAAGATGATGCTATGGATTTCCATTTCGGTCTGAGACTACATGACAGGGCTGTACTCTACGCTTCCTTTCATAGTATATCCCGGCGTCAACCAGGCCTGAGAGATACAGGCACCTGCAGTGTTGGTCATGAAATTTGAGCAACACTCTCAGAAATGCATCCATTAAGTGGATGAAACTCGACTGTGTGGTCCCAGTCTTCCCAACTGAGTCCGCAGCAACTCAACTCTGGGTAGGAGCCGGTCGGGGCAGAAAAACCCACATGACTTCTGATGGGATTCGAACCCACGACCTCCCAGCTGGGAGTCCGCGATGCTGACCACTTCGCCATGGCGGCTGGTAGTAAATAGAATTAAACCAGTTTTGCAAAAACTAATAAATGAAGATCAGACAGGGTTTATCAGCGGCAGATATATTGGTGACAATGCAAGACTTACTTACCTAGAGGTCCAGATGACATGAACACTGACTGGTTGAAAATTTTTCAAGATCAGCAAGACAAATGGGTGATAGGGGAAGCTTTTAATGTGCATGCTCCTTTTTGGGATAATATCTGCACACACATCACAAGCAGCAGATTTATTGATAGAAGCGATGTTAAGAACAAAAGATGTGGATGATACAGAGACAATGTCCAGAGGGGCAGGTGAAGTTCGTTGACAGTGGTCCAGTCCTTCACGAACATGAATAGCAGTTTGAATGCGGTTAGAAGGATCAGTCTGTTCATTAACTGGGGGATAACAAAAACCTGATATTTTTGGTAAGGCACTTTTGTTGACGTTCAAAGACTGAAGGAGTAATATTTAGTAGCTGTTATGGACCAAATACTGATTAAGGTAAGCAAAGTTTCTGGCAAGAGAACGAGCGTTCCATCACAGAATGTTAATATTTGACACTTTACATTTTTTCATCTTATGTTTTGGAAGAACAATTTAAGTATTAACTAATCATAACACAAATGAAAGTAGTAATAACCACAATTAAATATCTGCTAATCATAACAGCCGAAGATAGAATAAATGAAATGACAGCTTTGCAGAGATGTCCACTGTAATGTCAGTAGAACCAGGGTGAGGGAAACACTGGAGGATAAATAGCATAGCCCCTTTGGTGTTGATGATGGGATGACCTCCTCCTAGGCCTTTCCCAAAACAATCGGTGGAGGTGTTGCCCTAAATTCCTTGCAAGAACGCACGCCCCTCTTGAAGTGGGGTGGATGTTGTCCCAATTGAGGAGTCTGTAGTCACTGGCCCACAGGTTGTCATGGCTGATGAAAGGAATGTCATCTGCTAAGACAAGCTTTGACTTTGCAAAGGCGTTCAGCAGTTCACGCTTGATGTTGTAGGTCCTTTTTCTGACAGGCGCCACTTAGCTTAGCACTATCTTTGCCTTCAGGAACTGCTGTTTGATGTTCAACACAGACCTGTATAGCTTTGTGCTGATGTCTGTTGGTTCCTTTGACTTGATGTCGTTAAGTCCAACATGCAGAGCAATGCAGTCCGGTTCAGGATGGAGTTGTTTCTTTGCTTCTTCCATTGCTGCTTCAGTCATTGATTGTGTATACTTTGCATTTGGCAATCTGTAATCCATATGACCGTCCCAGCTGACTGCCATCAATGTTATTCAAGACAGAGTGGTGAAGAAGCAGAACACGAGGAGCTTTAGAAGAACATATGTCATTTTCCTTGTTGATGTAGAACAATATAGTATAGTGGAATCGTTTGCTTAGAACCATTTCCA
Organism: Conus canariensis; assembly: GCA_033310375.1. NCBI lineage: Eukaryota > Metazoa > Mollusca > Gastropoda > Neogastropoda > Conidae > Conus > Conus canariensis. The sequence goes on from CM065725.1 coordinate 56,413,423, forward strand.
GAATTCCTTTAAAAAGTCTCACAAAAAGCTTATTTGCACAGATTTTAGTATTGGAAACTTAAAAATACACTCCCACATCAGCAGAAAGTTATCGTCCCTTGAAGACTTTCGTACAAACGCATTGAGACAAGGATGTTAGGTTTCCGAGCTCATCGTATATTGTCGGACATCATGTTCCTCGCCAAGCCACCGGAACGTCTTCTGACAAGTATCGCATATAAATAATAATCTACACCTTCCTTCTCAAGAAAAAAAAAAGGAACTTTTAACAACATTCTTCATTTAGCCAAGAGCAAGTCTTTGACTGTAAAGAAATTAACTTCAAAATACACATCATCTGTTTCAATTTACGATGTTAAATGTTCAATGTAAAGCTAAGTAATCAGTGAAAATTACTGTAATCAACATGCAATCTAGTTATAAACACTATGTTAATTGTAAATAATTACCCCTTCTTACTCTGTAAGTTTTGTAACTATCTCTTTCTTAGAGAAATAAAAACAAACAAACAAACAAAAGAAAAAAACAACAAAGGAAACCCATCCTGAACAATTGATTCAGATTCAATAGTTCATTGATCACGCTAAGCATAGGTAATACAGTAATAAGCCAATTTCAATCTAGGAGATGAGATCCACAAAACTGACTTTTCAAAACCTAAAAATGAAAACTTTGAAAAATGCAAAATGAACGAACTGAAACATGTGCCAATGTTGTAAGTAAGACTGAACTGATGGAAAAAATAGAGAGAAAAAAATCATACTTCTTAGCAATGAAATCAGTAATACTGTCAACTTAGATGGCTACATAGTGTCTGCTACTTTTGACTAGTTGAAACATATAGGCCTATCTACAGACAGAATCTGCTGTAGAAAAAAATCGGATGTTATGGATTTAAATGAGGCCCAATGTCAAAGGCTGCAACACGTTGCTACAGTTCACATATTTTGGTTTGGTCTCACGACTCTGCCGGAGCGGGTGACGACTGGTGGAGGCATAGCCGGAGGCTGGTCAGCTGCCATCTTGGACTGTATAGGTGATGGGCCAGCCCTGTCAGAGCCGTCAGTTGCAGTGAAGAGTTGCTGCCATAGGGAAGGAAGACCTGCCCGTGAGCACTGACCATTTGGAAAGGGAGGGGTATGGGGGGGAGGGGGTGAAGGTGGGGAAGCAGTGTGGGAATGGGAGACAGCTGGTGACGGTTGATGTCTGGCCGTGGTGGGTCGTGTCTGGCGTTTGCTTCTCTCCGTGGATTTGTTGGCCCGGCCCATAGATGGGAGGGTGGCAGCTCGACTGTAGGTTGTGAGGATGTGCTCACTGACTGGGATCGGATGCTGTCTGTTGCGCTCATAGTCAGTTTTGTTTGAGGTAACCACGTATGACCTGGGAGCATCGCGGTATGCTTTGACTGTGGCGAGGCATTGGAAGCCTTTGTTTCTCTGAATTCTGATGACTTCACTACGTTGCAGTGGTCTCAAGTCCCTCGCAGATTTGTCATGGGATTTCTTTTGTTGCTGACGTGCCTTCCTGAGTTCCAGAGACACTTTTGCTGTGTTCAGGGGCTTGGGTTTGAGCAGTTTTGTCGAGGTTGGAAGTGTTGTGCGGGTCCTTCTGGACAGTAAGCGCTGGGCAGGGGTGCCCATGCCATCCCTGGGTGTGTTTGGTAAATTCAGAAGGCCTAGCATGACGTCGGAGTGATCTGCCCTGCTCTTCTCCAGAAGCTGTTTTGCTTGTTTGACCGCTTTTTCAGCCAGCCCGTTGGATCGAGGGTAGTGTGGACTGCTCGTGAGATGCGTAAAGTTCCACTGTTTGGTGAAAAGTTCGAACTCTTTGCTGGTAAACTGCGTACCATTGCCAGTCATGAGTTTTTCTGGAATGCCATGGGTAGCGAACAGTCTCTTCATCTTGATGATGACTGAACTTGACGACATGTTGGGTAGCAGTTCAAATTCAAACCAACCAGAGAATGAGTCCACCACTATCAGATGCTGACAGTTGTCCCACTCAAAAATGTCTGCAGAGAGGTTGGCCCAAGGAAGTTCAGGGACTGGGTGATTCACTAATGGTTGCTTGTGCCGGTGATTCTTGAGGCTGTTGCATGCAGAACACCGTGAGAGTGTGCTCTCAATGTCTTGGCGCATCTACGCCAGAAGACTACATCGCTGCCCAATTTCTTTGTGCGCTCTGGACCCATGTGGCCTTTGTGAAGGGTGGTGATGTAGACTAACTGTAGAGACTTGGGGACAATTGCTCTTTGTCCTTTGAGTATGATGTCGTTTTCGAGCACCAGCTCATCTCGGAATGGAAAGAAAGGCTTGATTTCATCTAGCACGTCTGCGCATGGTCAGGCCGTCCCTTCCTGATTACGTTGGCGAGTTTTTGCAAGGTAGGATCTGCCAGTGTTTGCTGCTGAAGCTCTGTCATTCGTGACGGGAAATGGACAGGTCTGTTATGACGTCGCAGTCACAGTCGTTCTCTTCTGGAGACGCACCAATACACGCTCTTGATAGTGTGTCTGCTAGGAACAGTTCTTTCCCTTTCTTGTAGATGAACTCCAGGTTGTAGCTCTGAAGGTGGAATAGCATTTTTTGGAGTCGTGCAGGAACAGCATGGAGGAGCTTTTTTTTTTTTACAATGGAGATCAAGGGTTTGTGGTCTGTTTCAATTGTTACCTTCCGTCCATACACAAAGTCGTGGAATTATTTGCAGGCAAACACAGCAGCTAGCTGTTCCTTCTCGATCTGGCCGTACTAGGTTTCAGCAACTGTAAGGGCTCTTGAGGCATATGCAACTGGAGTGTCATCCTGCAGTTAGGCTGCCCCGATTGCGCCGAGGCCACTTTGGGATGAGTTGACTGACAAGATGACAGGTTTTGCTGGATCAAAGTACTTTAGGACTGGTGGGCTTGTGAGGTCATCTTTCAGTTTCTGGAACGCCTGCTCGTGAGCATCAGGACAGCACCATATGGTGCCCTTTTGCAGGAGCTCCCATAGAATGGCAGTTTTCTCACTGTAGTCCTTGATGAATTTGCTCAGGTAGTTTGTCATCCCCAGGAATCGTTGGAGAGCTGCTTGATTCTCTGGTGCCGGCATGGCTTTGATTGCTTCAGTCTTTTCTGGGTCAGGCTTCAGTCCTTCAGCTGTGAACTTGTGACCCACGAATGTGACACTCCTGGCCCTAAACTGGCATTTCCTCTGGTTCAGCTTTAGACCGATTTCTCATGCTCGATTGAGAACTTTCCTGAGGTTTGCATCATGCTCTTCAATGGTGGAGCCCCAAATCAGGATGTCATCGACGATGATGGTGCATGGGTAGCCTTCAAACAAACGTTCGAGAGCTTGCTGGAACATTTCACTGGCAGTGTTTATACCAAAGGGCATGCGAAGGAACCTATATCTGCCAAATGGTGCGCTGAAAGTGGTTCAGCAGGAAGATGTCTTGTCCATTCTGATCTGCCAGAATCCAGCTTTTGCATCCAGTGTGGAGAACACTTCTGCATTTCTAATACATGAGGCCATATCATCAGCTGTGCGCATGGGGTAGTGCGGTCTTTTTAGAGCTTTATTCAGGTCTCTGGGGTCCAGACAGATCCTTATGTCACCATTTTTCTTCTCAGCAGCAACCGTTTGTGATACTCATTCCGTGGGCTCGGTTTCTTGAATGATCACGCCTTTCTGCATCATGTCATCAAGTGCATTCTTGACCTTTTTTTTTTCGATGGCTTGAGGAATTTTTCTGGCAGGCTTGACGACAGGGGCACACTGGGGTCGATTCTCATGACATATGTGGGAGGGAGTGTTCCCAGCTGGTCATTGAACAAGTCAGCAAATTCATGGAGGATCTCCTCTCTGAAAGCCCCTTCCTCATCAGTGTTCACTTCAAGGACATTCTTGTCTAACTCAATGAGTCCTAGCCACAGAGAGTCATTCAACCCCAGAATGGGTGCAACTTGTCTGTGAATGACCTGAAAGCTTATCGCTTCGGAGACATCACCAATCTTGCAAAGAAGGTTGATGGTACCCAAAGTGGAGAAGCGCTCTCCACCGTAGGCGATCAAGTTCACAGCTTTTGCTTTGTTGATGACTTTTTTGGCCTTAACTTGCTTGAAGTGCTGCAAGGGTAGCACATTGCACTTTGCGCCCGTGTCAATTTTAAGATTGATGTCTCTGCTGTTGATCGATGCTGTGCAGTGTATTCAATTCTTTGCAGAGTTATGTGAGAATCCATGTATTTCCCAGTCTTCCTCATGTTCATTATTGTCTTCACTGCCATCATCATGTACAGCATTCACAGTTTTCATGATTGTCCTTCTTGGAGTCGACTTGTAGACGTTTGCAAAGTGGTGCAGCTTTGAACAGAGAGTGCACTTTTTTTCCATATGCCAGGCATGCTTCTTTTCTAGGAGGGTGGAGACTACCACAGTAGATGTACTTTCTTCCATTGTTTAATGCATTCCTCTCTTTGAAGGCCTTTTTGTGTGCAATGGTGTTGACTTCATGTTTTTCTGACACTTGTTCACTGTGTTTCTCTGCAGCTCCATGTATCTGGCACAGCTGGATGGTCTTGTGTAGAGTGAGATCTCTTTCTTTTAACAGCTGTTTGCGCAGGGAGTCTGATGATACTCCACATACAATCCGGTCTCGGATCAGGGAGTCTTTTGAGCATGTCGAACTCACAGGTGTCGGCAAGGATCTTTAGAGATGTGATGAAGCTTTGTACTGGATCACCCGGTTGTTGGTATCTAATACTGAAGTTGTGTCTCTCCATGATAACGTTTGTCATGGGATTGCAGA
>CM065725.1:56423212-56435712 GCA_033310375.1 Conus canariensis
AACTTGTGTTCTTCTCAAACTATGAAGGGCGAGGCAGGGGTAGGGCCAGTAGAGCGTCAAGGTGACTTCGGACTCGCTGGGATGGGGTTCTGAACCTCAGGATGCTGGGAGCGGATGGTCAGCTTCATCTTCTTTGGAGTTGTCTTCTGCACCAGCGGTGTGGGGACTACCTCTGATGCATCTGAAATGGGAGGTGTTGCGGAATGTCTGCTTCAGGTCACGTTGGGCCGTCACCATACTGTCAAGTTTGTGAGTGATGGTGTATGGCTTGGGGTGGAAGGGAGGGGTGAGTTTGTTGGACCTGCGTTGTTTGACCAGCACTGTGTCACCTGGCTGAAGGTCAGAGCCATGGGCGTTGTGGTGTCTATCAGCATACATCTTTATTTGGGACTCGCTCACCTTGTCGTTGAGGGCAATGTTGGGGTGGAAGGTTCAGGAGGGGCAAGGGATGTGGGAAAGGAAACTTTTGGTAGTCCAGTGTTCATTTTGCGTCCTGTCAGGGCCTCAAAAGGGGAAATCTGAGTCGCGCAGTGTGGGGTTGCACGATATTGACGAAGGGAATGGGGAAGTTGGGATTTCCAGTCAACTTCAGCCACAGAACAGGAGCGAAAGTGTTTGTTGATGGTGGACATGAATCTTTCAGCTTCCCCATTCGCTTCGGGCCAGCAGGGAGTAACTCTGCGATGATGGATTCCCATCTGGGTGACAAAGTCTTTGAATTCTCGACCTTGGAATGGTGGACCATTGTCTGTCTTTATAGTCTTTGGGATGCCTTGTCGAGCGAAAACAGAATTCAGGACTGGAATCACAACTCTCGCAGCTGTAGATGGAATGAGTTCTGCTTCCGGGAACCGGCTGTATTCATCTATGATGACCATTATGTAGTCACCAGTGGGGAATAAGCTAGTGAAGTCTATTGCTAGTTCAGTCCATGGTGCTTCAGGGAGTTGTGTGGGGCACATTGATTCATGGGAGGTTGGGCCTGGGTAGGAGGATTGACATGGGATACAGGATTTTACTGTTTCATCGACCTGTTTGTCAATACCTGGAAACCACACTTTCTCTCTGATGAGTTGCTTGGTTTTGACAATACCTTGGTGTGCTTGATGAGCAATGTCAGTCACTTTCTTCTGTAGACTGCTAGGCACAACCAGCGAGCAATGTCAATCACTTTCTTCTGCAGACTGCTAGGCACAACCAGCCTACGGTCACGGAGAACAACACCATCAGTCACTTAGAGTTCATGTTTGAAACGAGCAAAGTTTAACAGATCTGCATCATGCCATCTTTCTGTTTGAAGAGCTGTTATCACTTTCAGTAAAGTTGTGTCTTCTTGGGTTGCAGCCCGTACTTCGTCTAGGGTCATAACTCTGGGTACAGCGTTGTTGGAGATGTAGAGAATGTGCTCTTCGGCAGTGTTCTCTTTCTCCAGGATTGTGTGCGGATGTCTACTTATGTCGTCTGCTAGGAACGTTACGACCTGGGCAGAACTGGAGGACCAAGTCGTATGGCATCAAACGTTGTCGCCATCATTCAGTTCTTGCTGTTGCTGGTCTCAGGTTCTTGATGATTCTCAGCAGCGGTTTGTGGTCAGTTATGACGGTGAGTGTTGACCCATAGAGATATAGGTGGAAGTGCTCTACTCCATAAACTACCGCTAGCATCTCTCGATCTGTTTAGGGAGATCGTTCAATCCCAGAAAGTGCTCGGCTTGCGTAACACACTACCTTGTTTTCTTGTGTCAGGATTGCTCCAAGTCCAACCGGAATGGCATCAACAATCAATTCCGTTTTCTTGCTGGGGTTGAAGTACGACAGTACATGGGTACTCATGAGTTTCATCTTCAGGTTTGGAATGCTGTTTCCTTGGGTCGGTCCCAAGACCAGTCTACATCTTTCTTGGCGAGGCGTTTGAGTGGCTCCACAATGGCTGCATACTGTGGTATGAAATGGGACACGTACTGTGTCATCCCTAAGAATGATCTCACAACTGCTGTGGACTTTGGTGGTTCCATGTCGATGATCGCTTGGATCTTGGCTGGATCTGGACTGATGTCTTTCCTTCCAAACGTGTGTCTGTAGAAACTGAGCTGGTTCACAGAAAAGATGCATTTTCCCTTGTTCATTTTTGCGCCCTTTTCATGGAGTTTCTTGAGTGTAGCACGAAGAGCAGTGTCATGTGCTTCTTGGTCTTTTCCAAACACGATGATGTCGTCTGATAAATTTTTCACACCTGGTATGTCACGTAACAGTTCAGCATCAGTGTTCTGAAACACTTCAGCTGCAGCATTCACACCAAATATCAGCCTCTTGTAATAATAATAATAATAATAATAATGAATACTTATATAGCGCCTATTCTCGGCTAGAGACCACGTCTCTAAGCGCTTTACAATCAACACTCGTTTACACAACGGGCTGCCTACCTGGGTAGTGCCGACTGAAGAGCTGCCAGCTGGCGCTTCATTCAGTCGTTTCCCGTGTCATCCAGTCAGTATCGTTCAATATCGATCACTCATTTTCCTTACTTCCTTCATTCTTTCCATTTCTCATGCAGGGTGCATGCTATGTGTAACGTGTCATCCATTGTAGCGATAGAAGCTTGTGTGAGTTGAGAATGTCGTGATATATCAACTGTCTTCATCACATTCTAGCTGGTGGTATGCATGAGACATGTCTAATTTGCTGAAGATTGTTGTTTCGTTGAGATCATGGATAAGATCATCAATTATTGGCATCAGATGCTTTTCACGTTTGATAGCTTTGTTGGCCTCGCGCATATCCACACATATACGGACACCTTGATCCTTCTTCAGGACTGTGACGATGGGGCTCACCCATGGAGTGGGGCCAGTGACTTTCTCAATCACATCAAGAGATTCCAGCTTTTCAAGTTCTTTCTTAACATACTGTCTGACGTGGAAGGGTATGCGGCGGTGTTTCTGGACTACTGGCTGAACCTCAGTGTCTATGTGCTGTTTAACTTTTCACGTCCTTGATTTTTCCCATCCCTGGTGTGAAAAGTTCAGGAAATTCATCAGGTATGTGGTTCGAAGCTGTCTGTGAGGCCAGTGCGAAATGAACGAGTCCCAACCCCTGAGCTGTCTCCCCACACAGTAGGTTGCAGGGCTGTGATGGATGACATAGACAGTAGTGTGAATGGAGCGATTCTTGTAAGAGATATCATTATTGAAGTGACCACCAACGTCCAATAACAATGATAATGAATACTTATATAGCGCCTATTCTCGGCTAGAGACCAAGCTCTAAGCGCTTTTCAATCCACACTCGTTTACACAACGGGCTGCCTACCTGGGTAGTGCCAACTGAAGCACTGCCAGCTGACGCTTCATTCAGTCGTTTCCCGTGTCATCCAGTCCGTATCGTTCAATATTGTTCACTCAGTTTCCTTACTTCCTTCATTCTTTCCATTTTTCACGCAGGGTGCATGCTATGTGTAACTTGTCATCCATACTAACGGCCAAACTGGCCTACTCTTCCGAAAGTTGGCGATGGGATTTTATGTGTGTGCAAGATGTTATGCGTGTGTTCACACACGGAACCTCGGGTTATAGTCTCATTCCAAGGACTATATGGGAAAATAGAGTCAGAACCAATGTTAACTCTGAAGGAAAAATCCCCCTGTACCGAAACGGCCCGGCGGAGATTCGAACCCGCAACCCCAGGATCACCAAGATTACGAGTCCGGCACTCTACCAACTGAGCTATTCCGGCTCCAGTGGGATCTCTGCTTCATAGTTGTAGATGCTTGGTGCTGAATGTTTCAGCTTTGGTTTGGGGCTGAGCTGATAGTATGTAGAACTATCCATGATGTTGACAGATGCCCCAGTGTCAACAACAAATTGAACAGGAGTGTGGTTAACAGACGCTTCAACCTTGGGAGGTTTAATGACAGTTCTGTTGACACTGAAGACATATTCTCATCACTCGGTGAGGGTTGGTCTCTTGTTGAACCACGCTGTTCTTCTTCATTCTGTACTACGTGCTCTGGACAGCACCAGAATGACCCAACATCACAAGCTAAGAATGAGGCCTTCACCAGCGCAAAACAAAAAGTGCAGAAGAGGCTTCACGAAATGCAGGATGCCTGGTTCATCAAAAAGGCCAATGAAATCCAGGACTACGCAGACAGTCATGACACCAAGCGTTTCTATGACGCTCTGAAGACTGTGTATGGACCCCAGTCCTCCAGCTCCCCCCCCCCCCCCCTCCTCAATGTAGATGGACCCAGATGCTGACAGAACAGAAGCAGATTCTGGAGAGATGGGCTGAACACTTTAACCAGGTTCTCAACCACCCTGCCTCAATCAACAACGAGGCCATTGAACGCCTACCTCAAGTGGAGATCAGGCAAGACCTTGACCCCCCCCCCCCCCCCACAGAAGAAGTCAGAAAGGCAATCAAACAATTTTCCTGTGGCAAAGCGCCAGGATCTGATGCAATCCCTGCTGAAGTTTACAAATCAGGAGGCCCAGCCTTGACACAGAAGCTGACGCAGCTCTTCCAGTCCATGTGGAATGAAGAGAGGGTCCCACAACAGTTCAAAGATGCCAACATTCTCCACATCTACAAGAGAAAAGGCAACTGCCAGTCCTGCGACAATCACTGAGGCATCTCTCTCTTGTCCATAGCTGGGAAGGTCTTGGCTCGTGTCCTGCTCAACCGCCTTCTACTACACCTTGAGCAGGATCTCCTCCCAGAAAGCCAGTGTGGCTTTCGTGCAGAACGTGGAACTGCAGACATGATATTTGCTGCACGACAGCTCCAGGAAAAATGCCAAGAGCAGCAGAGCGATCTGTTCGTGACCTTTGTCAATCTGACCAAGGCCTTCGATACGGTCAGCAGAGATGGCTTGTGGAAGATCATGGAGAAATTTGGCTGTCCCATCAGGTTCAATACGATCGTCCGACAGCTCCACGACGGCATGATGGTGAAAGTACTGGATGATGGAGACGAGTCAGAAGCCTTTCCAGTGACCAACGGCGTAAAGCAGGGCTGCGTTCTCGCCCCTACACTCTTCAGCATGGTCTTCTCCGCCATGCTGACTGATGCCTTCCGTGACTGCCAGGGTAGTATACACATCAGATATAGAACTGACGGTAGGCTTTTCAACCTCAGGCGACTGCAGGCTGTTACAAAAGTGAAAGAGACCGTCATCAGGGACTTCTTGTTTGCTGATGATTGCGCCCTCAATGCCAGCACAGAGCAGATGATGCAGCACGAAATGGACTGCCTCTCACGGGGCTGCGACAACTTCAGTCTCACCATCAGCACCAAAAAGACCGAAGTGATGTATCAGCCTGTGCCAGGTAAACCCTACTAGGAACCACACATCACGGTAAAGGGGCAGAACTTACAGGCAGTTGACAACTTCACCCATCTGGGCAGCACACTCTCACGAGCTGTGAACATTGACGCAGAGGTCAGGAACAGGATTGCCAAAGCCAGCTCTGTGTTTGGGAGACTCCGTGAAAATGTCTGGGAGTGGAGAGGACTAAGCCTTACCACCAAGCTGAAGGTCTACCATCAGTGGTTCTAACCACTCTCCTCTATATGCCAATGAGACCTGGATTGTCTACAGCAGACACACCAAACAGCTCAACCATTTTCACCTCAGCTGCCTCCACAGACTCCTACACATCAAGTGGCAGGACAAAGTCCCAGACACTGAGGTCTTGGAAAGGGCCAGTATCCCCAGCATCTACACTCTCCTTCAGAAATCCCGAGCCAGATGGGCTGGCCACATCGTCAGAATGCCAGATAGTCAACTGCCGAAACAACTGCTGTATGGAGAACTGAGTCAGGGCAAGCGCAAAGTTTGGGGGCAGAAGAAACGTTTCAAGGACTGCCTCAAAGTGTCCCTCAAAGGCCTGAACATCAACCTCAACACCTGGAAGTCGCTTGCCCTGGACCGCCCAGCCTGGTGAAGCAGCATCGCAAAGGGTGCATGTACATCAGAGAAGAAATGCACAGCAGAAGCTGAGAGAAAGCGAGCCACGCGCAAGGCCAGAGCTACCTCCACCTCCACTGTAGCAGCCACCCACATGTGTCCCACATGTGGGCGTTCCTTCCAGGCCCAGACTGGCCTCACCAGCCACCTGCAGACCCACACTCAGCGATCTTCCATCTGAGATTGAAGTCATGGTCATCGTCGAAATCGAAGGACAAACAACAACAACAACAACTACGTACTGACTGTGGGTCTACATACTTTGGCGAAGTGGTTGAGTTTCCTGCAGGATCTGCATTACTTTCCTCTTGCAGGACATTCATGATTTTGTGAGAATGCACCTCCACAGCAGTGGCAGCTTTGACATTTGTTTGTGTTATGTTTGCCCCTGAACTTCTGGAAGTTATTGCTGGACTTCTGGTAGTTGTCTCCGGACTTCTGGAAGTTATTTCCTCCCCTAGATTTCTGAGAGAAATGCGGAGACGTTGACGTTGATGATGCAGTGCCGTGATGAGCACCTCTGGAGTGTACATGACCATGACGTCTGCCCCGGGAAGTTGAATATGCAGTTTCTTCTTGTGAGATACTGAGCGTTTTTCTGACAGTTCAAGACACCTAGCTTCTGCCAGTGTTTGTATCAATGTTAAGTCATCACACAGTGCATGCCTTCCAAGCCTCTGAGAGCGACACCCATGCAGAATTTGAGTGAGGAGTTCACGGTCTACATCGTGAAAATCACAAGTCGTAGCAAGACTTCTGAGACTAGTGTAGAGTGGATCAATAGTCTCTCCATCCTTATGTTGCGCTTGGCAAAATTTGAAAATTTCGTATGGAACGTTCTTTTTGGGCGTGAAGTACGCAGTAAAAGAATCTTTGACGATATCGTAAAAATCGCGAGTTTCATCTGCGGCAATGATGGTTTTCTGTTCGTCTGTGAAAGTATCATAAATATTATATGCTTCTTCACCAACATAATGCAAAAGCAGGGCCCTTTTTCGAGCAGCTGTAGTAATGTTCATGCCACACAACGGGTTTTCAAATTTATCAATCCATTTCACCCACCTGACACCAGTAGACTGTTTGTCTGCATGCACCGGAAATTTGGGGAAAGCGGGGAGATACATGTTCCTGTGTGTAACGTTCAATGCGTTAGCAAACCTGAACGGAGAAATCTTCGTCAATCTTCTTGTTTCTTGTTGATCTTCGCCAATCATCCACCTTGAGCATTGCCTATCCTCGTCGCCAGTTGTTACGTCGTTATGGCTCGCATACAACATAAATACTTGAAACTGTTGGTGAGAAAACTGATACTTTATTTCAGTCCTGTCGTGTACATCTTGGCGGAAAACAGTTCCCAGAGTTCCGCATCAAATCAAGGGAAATAATTCAAATGATATATTCATTTTCAATCTGAGACACTACAGTAGCAAATGAAGAGAGTGTAGGGAGAGGGGAAAGGAAGATAGCTGTAACTCATATAATGAGGTAAACAGTGAGAAGTATGGTAGTGAGCCGAAACCGGATACTGTGGGCTGGTGTTGTGGTGGTGGATAGGTAGGGCTTACTTGCTATTTCTGGATGTTAATGCCATATGGATGGAGGATGGAAGAGTCTGACTACAAGAGAAGACTCCTGCATAATGTGCTCCAAGTCGTCACTCTGATTGCCCAAGTGTCAGGACTTTGGTATGGTTTTGTGTGTGTGTGTGTGTGTGTGTGTGTGTGTGTGTGTGTGTGTGTGTGTGTGTGTGTGTGCTTTGAGTAATGAACTGGATGTAGTTGCAGGCAACCCGCACGATGATAATGTTGTTGTTCACTTTAACTTTCTGGTGAATAACTGTGATTTGTACGATGTCTGGAGGTTGTTTCATCCGGAAGAAAAAGAATTTACATGGAGTAGGAGCCATCTGTTAATTGCTCGAAGGCTTGACTATATTCTAGCATGTCGGAATATATTTGAGAAAATAATAGAGAATGATATACACTCTGTATCATCATCCAATCATAGAGGTTGTTTTATCTTGATTAAATTTAGTGATCAACAACAGGGTGCAGGTTCCTGGAAGATGAACAGTTCATTACTAGAAGACACAGTTTATGTAACTGAAATGAATGGATTAATTGAAAATTTTGTGGCTGATCTGACAGATGAGGCAGACTTTCAGTTAGAATGGGTGCTATTAAAATTGAAAATCAAAGATTTTACTATAGATTACAGTAAACATAAGAATATAAGAAAAGATGAATTAATTAAACTCTATTCACGGCTAGATGTGTTAGAAACTAGGCTAGCCTCCAACCCCCAGTCTCTTTCTACTCTCGCTGAAAGAGAACAAATAAAGATCCAGTTGGAGGTAACAGAACAACATAAAGCCCGAGCGGCACAATACGAAATATTTTCTTCAGCTCGAAAAAGCTAGAGTAAATTCTAAAATTATGGACAATGTAATAGATGAAACAGGTCAAGTCTTTACAAAACAAGAAGACATTATAAGAGTTCAAAGGAACTACTTTGAGAATCTGTACAAAAAGAAGGTTTCTGGAGACAATAACCTCCTGCAATATTAAAGATTTATGACGGGATGCTCTGTTCCCGTTTTGAGTGAAACTCAGAAAGCCTACTGCAAAGGGAAAGTATCACAATCAGAAATTCTGCAGGCTTTAAAAGACATGAAAAATGGTTCGGCCCCTGGCACTGATGGAATAAATATAGAGTTCTTAAAAATGTTTTGGTCTAGACTAAATACATTATTAACTGCAGCGTTTAATATGACATTTGATAAAGGCTTATTATCCCCCTCTCAACGAAAAGCAGTTATAACCTTAATACATAAAGGTAAAGATCTGCCAAGAAATAACTTAAAGAACTGGCGACACGTTTCTCTGACTAACAGTGATTATAAAGTGTTAGCTAAATGTTTAGCAAACCGTCTTCAACGTGCAATCCATGACATTATCCACCATGATCAAATTGGTTTTTATTAAAGGTAGAAAGATATTAAATATACTTAGATTAATAGATGACATTACCGATCAGCTTAATTTACAAAATAAACCAGGATTGCTCTTTGCGGTCGACTATACCCAAGCCTTCGATCATATATCTAAAGACTTTATGCTAAATGCTTTCCGTAGTTTTGGTTTTGGTAACAATTTCATTCACTGGATAACCGTTTTGATGTCCGACACTGTTAGCTGTGTTTCAAACTGCGGTTGGCTCTCTGACTATTTCTCTGTCCAGTCTGGTATAAGGCAAGGTTGCCCATTCTCGCCTTTAGCCTTCGTTGTGGCAGTTGAGCTTTTGGCAATTAAAATAAGACATTCTAAAGACATCAGAGGTAAAAAAAACTGTGGAACTCAAATGATGCTTTGGATCTAACCTTTAAATAGCTCTATATGCAGATGACATTACTTTGTTTCTAAAGGACGAAAATGATATGCAGCGTGTGTTAAACATGATTAATAGTTTTTCCCACATTTCAGGCTTGATTATCAATACACAAAAATCAGAAGCCATGTGGCTTGGAAGTAGAAAGGATTCAACTGAATCTTTTCATGAAATATCAGTTAAAAGACAGATAAAATTACTTGGACTGTACTTTTCTAACTCGAGATCAGCCTCAGAAATTAAAGAAAACTGGACTGAAAGGTTAGAAAATATCAGAAGGCTTATATACATGCTTGGGAGAAAAGAAATCTGAGTGTATTTGGCAAGGTCTGTGTTATTAAAACACATTTGATCTCACAATTTATTTATGCCATGCAAGTAATCTCAATTCCAGATGACGTTTTATCAGAAGTGAACAGGTTACTGTTTGGATTCTTATGGAGAAAGAGAGATTGTAACCGCAAAGCTTTCGAAAAAGTGAAACGAAATGTTTTAGTTAAGGAATATGAAGACTGTGGAGGCAAAATAATTGATATAAAGCAGACGCAAAGTGCTATTCTGCTTCAATGGGTGATAAGATTTGGACAAGCAAAAGATACTGAAAAATGGGCGTTGATCCCAAGAATGCTTTTCTCGTGTTTCGGCGATGGTGTTTTGTGTTTTTATGCCACTGCCAAACTTAAGAACTTAAAAGGCTTAGATTTGATAATCTCACGCTTCTGGAAACATGTCTTAAGTACGTGGCTCCACTTAAATAGTACAGGCCCTACTACCACTGTCTCACAGGTATTATGGAATAATGCTGGCATTACATATCAAGGAAATGTCTTGTTTTACGCTGACTGGATTAAAAAAGGAATCTATTATATAAGTAATATGTATAACGAGCACGGATTAGTGTCATTTGCAGAAATTTTTGAAAAACTTGGCCTCTCGCCTGAAAGAATTTTACAATTCAATGTAGTTTGTGCAGCACTTCGCAAACTGGATTTTGCCCACATTGTGACTGATCCCGTAAGCCATGGTGACATCCCTCTGTTCCATAGACAGAGGCTGACGACGGCAAGACAGTTTAGAAAGCAAATCATTTTAAACACAGTCAGTATTCCATGTTCGCGTGGATTTTGGCGAAGGAATTTTGGAGTTGATCTTAACAAAAAGCACTGGTTAATGACTTGCCGATCTAGTAAAGAAATATGTTTAAGGGTGCTTCAGTGGAAACTGCTGCACAACATCTACCCTACTAATATTCTTTTATGTAAAATGAAGGTCTCTAATGATCAATACTGTCCATATTGTCCTGGTGACATTGAATTTATAGAACACTTCTTTTTTAATTGCCCTGTGGTTAATTACAGTCTTTTGGAAACAAGTTGAGCAGTTTATTCTTAACATATTTAATGTTCATTTGCACTTGACGATTGAGGCAGTACTATTTGGAGTAACAGTACCAAGGTCAGCAAAAATTAATCACATGCTACTCATAGGTAAAATGTGCACAAGTATTTATAAGAAGACACGGTCATGTCTCCCTTTGATTTCGATCTTTGAAAACCAGATGAGGCTCAGAAAGGTATAGATTGTCTCCTTTGGGTTATGGTATGTTTAATCATACACATGTATGCAAACACATTCTCGTGCATAATATTTATCCCCTGTAAATATGCGGGCGAGCGCGCACGCAGGCTCTCATATGCACTCGCGCACACGTGAGCGCACGCACACGTGAGCGCACGCGCGCGCATGCGCGCGCACACACACACACACACACACACACACACACACGCACACACACTCTCTCTCTCTCCTCTCTCTCTCTCTCTCTCTCTCTCTCTCTCTCTCTCTCTCTCTCTCTCTTAACTGACAGAATGGTGAACCCTCTGAAAGATGCAACGACTCCCTAAACAACTAAACTTCCCTTGACTTCACTCTTCCCGCTTCTCTTGAGCTATTTTCGCTTTCGTACTTTCATGTTCAAGGGACGCGATATGGGAGAAATGGAACCACAGGTTGAATGTTGCTTTTTCGAATATGTGGATGTGCGTGTCTTTGAAAGAGTACTAGCACTAAAATATTTAAAGGTACAAGATGTATTTTTTCGGATGAGATTCGTATTTAATAAAGAAAAGAAAAGACCTTCTCAAAAAAAAAAAAAAAAAAAAAAAAAAATAGAAGAAAGAAAAGAAAACGAGATGCAAAGCATATACATGCACTCCCAGTCTATCTTGAATACGCGTGAGATATTCCATAAAGAGGAAAACCCATTTTGGGCCGTTATAACTGTTAGTAACGGCTATTGTGGTAAACATGGGCCATCATCTGTGACCAATAAAGAACATACCTTCAAATTTTCAGAAAAATCGGCCAAATACTTTCTGAGATTTTCCATAAAGAAGAAAACTGTTATGAGCCGTTATAGCCGTTAGTAACAGATATAACGGTAATATAAAACATAGGGCATGATCCGTGACCCATAATTAACATACCTACAAATTTTCAGAAAGATCGGCCAAGTACTTTCTGAGATATTACATAAAGAAGAAAAACCGTTAAGGGCCGTTATAGTCATTTGTAACGGCTGTAACGGTAAAAGAAAACTTTGGGCATGATCCGTGACCCATAATGGACATACCTACAAATTTTCAGAGCATGAGAGCTTTGCTGACGATACTCAGCTTCATCAGTCGGCTCCCATTGCTGAAATTGACTCACTGATTTCTCGGACGCGGGGCTGCATTGCAGACCTGAAGGACTGGATGACAACCAACAAACTACAACTAAACGACGACAAGACGGAACTCATGTTCGTGACAAAACAGCCTAACCATCCTTCTCTGCCTTCAACTGTCACTATCAATGACTGTGCTGTCTCTGTCTCCACCTCTGTCCGCAGTCTAGGGGTCATACTTGACCAATCCCTCTCCTTTGAGAAACAGGTTTCAAATATTTGCAAGATTGCCTATTTAGAACTAAGAAGAATCAGCTCTGTACGTCACCTTCTCTCTACAGATGGTACAAAAACTCTCATTTGTGCATTTGTCTTATCTAGAATAGATTACTGCAACTCACTTTTGGCCGGCCTTCCAAAATACCTGATAGAAAGATTACAGCGAATCCAAAATCATGCAGCCCGAGTCGTCTGT
>CM065725.1:56440712-56570712 GCA_033310375.1 Conus canariensis
GAGTCGTAGGGGCGCCGCCTTGATGCGCTGTACACCACTTTCCTCCATCTGTCCCGGTCATGAGCGAGAGCCTGGGTTTCAGCAAAAGGTTTGCTTGTCCACTCTGCAATATTGTCCGCCCATTTTTTCTTCTGTCTGCCTCTCCTTCTGCTCCCCTCCACGGTCCCCTGAAGGATTATTTTCGATAGGCCACTGGATCTTGTTATGTGACCATACCATCTCAGCTTCCGTTTCTTCACTGTAGTGAGCAGATCTTCATAGGGGCCTAAGTGTTTCTGGATGGTCTGTCGGATTTGTTCGTTAGTTATGTGGTCCAAGTAGGAGATGCCCAGGATGTTCCGATAGCATCTCATCTCCATTGTTTCTATCTTCTTTTGCAACTCTGCTGTGAGGGTCCATGTTTCACAAGCGTACAGGAAGATCGACAGTACCAGCGTACGCACGAGTCGAATTTTGTGCTTCATGGTGATGTTTCTGTCCCTCCATATTGGTTTTAACTTGGCGAGTGCAGACATTGATTGTGCAGTTCTTGATAGCACTTCCGGTCGTGATCCATCGTCAGAAATGATTGCCCCTAAGTACTTGAATTGGTTGACAGTTTCAAGTTTATGGCCTTTGACAGTGATTTCAGTTGTTATGGTGCCATATTTGTTAGTCATCAGCTTGGTTTTCTCTGCGCTGATTTCCATCCCATATCTTGTTGAGGTGTTGTCAAGGTGGCTGACTAGTCTGGCCAATTCTTCTTCATTTCCGGCAAGCCCATCGATGTCGTCTGCAAATCTGAGGTTCGTGATGGTTCTGCCTCCAACGCTGACCGTGCCTTCATGATCTTCAAGGGCATCTATCATTAGCCTTTCTAGGAACACGTTGAAAAGGAAAGGAGATAGGAGACAGCCTTGGCGAACTCCAACAGTTGTGTGGAACCAGTCTCCCATCATATTGTTGGCGAGTACTGCGCTTGTGGCATTGACGTATAGCTGCTGGATGATGTGGGTCAGTTTCTCTCCCATGTTGAACTTCCACATGGTGGCCCACAGTGCACTGTGCCAGACTCTGTCAAAGGCTTTTTTTTTAAAGTCAATGAACACGTGGTACAGTTCTCTTTGGTGCTGGAGGTGTTTCTCACAGAGGACTCGTAGGTTGAAAATTTGCTCCGTAGTGCTCCTGCCAGGGTATAGGGGGTTCTGGATAGAGGTAGTACCTTTGATGTCTGGCAGCTGCACTCTACATTGGTAGGTGGACGGGCATCACTGGTCCTCATCCATCCCCCAACTCTCACGTGATGGCTCCTAGCGCCATACCCCGGGATCTCGCCTCAGCTGGCATGCTAAACTACGTGAGGGGGTGATGCTAACACTGCATCACTGGGCGAAAGACTTCCTCGATGCAAGTCACCGGCCAGGGCGGATGGGCTCCACGACGAGTTCAACGGCCATGTGTTCGAGACCAAGGCGAGCCACCGAATATTGGAGGATATCGGCTGTGGTCTGATCTGGAGAGGGATGGGCTCCACCAGATCTTCAATGCCCAAAGCCTGTGTACATACCAAATTTCATCCAAATCGGACATTATGTCAAGAATAACGGTTTTTAAACAGTCAGATTTTGATACACAACATGGAAGTGCCATTTGTGTGTGATAACCTTTCTATATACAAAATTTCATTAAAACCCACCAATATATAAAAAAATAACGGCAAAATAACGGTTTAACGGTTATGTAACCGATATACACTTTTGAAACCGGTATTTTAGTCCTCACTGGGCTAAAGCCTGTGTACATATCAAATTTCATCCAAATGGGACAATATGTCAAGAATAACAGTTTTTAACGGTCAAATTTTGAAACACTATATAGAAGTGCCATTTGTGTGTGATAACCGTTCTATATACCAAATTTCATTAAAATCCACCTATATATAAGAAATAACGGTTTTTAACGGTTGTTTAATCCATTTTCAGCATTACATCACTTACATATGGACAGAGGCTCCGACTTGTCACAAGATCATCCAAACCGCTTATAAATAGGCCAAGTACTTTCTGAGATATTCCATAATGAAGAAAAACCGTTACAGACCGTTACAGCCGTTAGTAACGGCTATAGCGGTAAACTAAAACATCGGGCATCATCCGTGGCCCATAATGAACATACCTACACATTTTCAAAGATCGGCCCAGTAGTTTTGTCTGGAGCGAGTGGAACACATTTTGACCACGGAACACACCACAGACACACGGACACACAGACACACAGACAGCATTTCTTGGTTCCCATTCTAAAGTACTCCCTGTTCTATAAGAACTGGGAGTACAAAAACCGTCTTGGGCAGGTCTAACCGTTAGTAATGGCTATTCTGGTAAACATCGGCCATCATCTGTGACCTATAATGAACATACTTACAAATTTTCAGAAAGATCGGCCAAGAACTTTCTGAGATTTTCCATAAAGAAGAAAACCATTATGGGCTGTTAGTAACGGCTATAAGGGTAAACTTGAACATCGGGCATCATCCGTGACCCATAATGAACATACCTACAAATTTTCAGAAATATCGGCCACATACTTTCTGAGATATTCCATGAAGAAGGAAAACCGTTAGGGGCCGTTATAGCCGTTAGTAACGGCTATAACGGTAAAATAAAACATCGGGCATCATCCGTGACCCATAATACCTACAAATTTTCAGAAAGATCGGCCAAGTACTTTCTGAGATATTCCATAAAAAAGAAAAACCGTTATGGGTTGTTATAGCCGTTAGTAACGGCCATAACGGTAAACTAAAACGTCGGGCATGATCCGTGACCCATAATGAACATACCTACAAATTTTCAGAAAGATCGACATTGTGCTTTCTGAGATATTCCATTAAGAAGAAAAACCGTTATTGGCCGTTATAGCCGTTAGTAACGGCTATAACGGTAAAATAAAACATCGGGCATCATCCGTGACCCATAGTGAACCTACCTGCTAACTATCACAAAGATCTGCTACGTACTTTCGGAGATATTCCATAAAGAAAGACACACAGACAGCATTTTTTCGTTCCCATTGTAAAGTACTCCCTGTTCTGTAAGAACTGGGAGTACAAAAAGGACTTTGGTATGGTTGATGCTGTGTTAGGAGTGATTGAAATGTAGAGCGATAGTGGCTGTACGTTCAGAAAAGGAGAAATAAGAGGGGTATATGGATAGTCGAACAGCATGGTTGTAGTGTCAATAATAGTAATGATGATGATGATGATGATGCTACTACTACTACTACAACTACTACTACTAATGATAATAATAATAACAACAATAACAGTTCTTCTTCTTCTTCTTCTTCTTCTTCCGTTGTACGACCAACATCATTTTGCTGATGGTTTTGTCGTATTTGGGGAGATTGCCGAAGATTGCGCTGTTGTGAGGATTTGTTGGGAAAAAAAAAAAAAAAAAAAAAAAAAAAAGAGGAGGGCAAGGGGGTTGGGGGTAATGGGGAAGGGGTGGGTGGGTGGTTGTTTCAGGTTCTAAAGATGGGAGGCCAGCCTGGACTTGAAGCAGTCCAGTGACTCAGCTGTCACAACCTCCTGAGGCAACTTGTTCCATTCTGGTATGGTCCTTGGAAAGAACGTCATCTGCCTGTACCGCGTCGTGCATGTTGGAATGTCGTAGCTCTGGTCATTGTTGATCCTCGAGCTCAGCCTGCTGTCAGATGGTTTGGGCAGGTACGTGGAGTTGATGGAGATGAGTCCGTGATGGAATTTATAAAACATCTCCAAGCGGGCTTTCTTACGACGCTGTTGTAGGGAAGGCCAATTAAGAGAGTCAAGGATGGAGTCGACGCATGATGTTTGGCGGTGGCGATTTGACACCCATCTTGCTGCTCTTCGTTGGATCTTCTCGAGGGCCTCAATCTCGTTTGCAGTGTAGAGATCCCAGACGGTGGCTGCGTACTCAAGAAGCAGGCGAACAAGGGCTTTATACGCAGTTCCCTTTGTTTTCTTGTTGCCGATCTTGAGGTTGCGCCGGACAAAGCCTAGGGTCTTGCTGGCTTTCTTCGTGATGGAGTCAATGTGAGATTCCCACTGCATATTGTCCTGGATGTTGACACCAAGATATTTAGTGGTGTTGACGTTTTCGATATTCTGGCCATGTAGCTCATACACAGGGGCAATCTTGTTCCGCTTCCGAGAAACTCTCAGCGTAGAGCACTTCTGTGGATGGAACTCCATAGACCACTTCTCCTCCCAGGTGGTAAGGGAGTGAGGTCTTCTTGCAGCACTCTCTCATCTTTTTTCTTCGTGATGGTCTTGCTGCACATGGTATCGTCGGCAATTAGGCGGACTTTCGACTTGATGCCATCAGGAAGGTCATTTATATATAGAAGAAAAAGACTCGGCCCCAGGACCGAGCCTTGAGGGACACCGGATTCTACAGGTAGAAAATCAGATCTTGTTCCCTCCACCACCACAGCCTGCTGTCTGTCCGCAAGGAAGTCCTTAATCCAGGCATTGGTGCGGCCTACGATGCCGTAACGACGTAGTTTGTGGACCAGTAGGGTATGTCTAACCTTGTCGAAGGCCTTTGAGAAGTCGAGGACGATAGTGTCCTCCTGGTTTCCCTTCTCGATCTCTCTGGTCGCTTCGTCCACATACCCTAGGAGTTGAGTCTCACATGACCGTCCGCGTCGAAAGCCGTGCTGCTCAGGACAGAGAATCTCATTGTTCTCAAAATGGGACATGATGTGGCTGGTGATGATATGTTCCATCAGCTTGCAGGCTATGCAGGTGAGGGAGATGGGACGGTAGTTGGCTGCGTTATATCTTTCTCCCTTCTTGAAGACAGGTGTGATGTTGGCATGTTTCCAGTCCTGCGGCAGGTACCAGAGGAGTATGAAATGCGGTAAAGCAGGGTGAGGGCTGGAGTGATCTCCTCTGCAACCATCTTCAAAAGTCTGGGGGTAATGCCATCTGGGCCACAGGCTTTATTTGGGTCAAGGTTGAGCAGAAGTTTCTTTACGCCGTCTTCCGTGATGTTGATGTCATCGCATGCTGGGTAGTCTGGAAGTTTTGGTCCAGGGGGGCACCGCTGTTCAAACTCCTCAGCTGTAATGGTGTCTTTGTGGCTGAATACAGAGTGGAACTGGGTGTTCAGGATCTGTGCTTGCTCCTTGGGGTCGGAGACAAGTTTCCCAGCTTCTTTAAGTGGAGAGAAGCCCACTCCTTCTGTCCTTCTCGCTTAGATGAAGCTCCAGAACTTCTTCTTGGAGGTAGTCTGGCATTCTCCTTCGTCAGAGATCAGGCCTTCTACGTGTCTCCAGTAGGCACGACGTAGGCGTTTCTGGACAAGGCGCTTGAGTGCCTTGAATTCCTGTCGGAGGGCCTCATCTCCGTTTTTCTTCATGCGCTTGTGGATCCTATCTCGTCTACGTATGAGTTTCTTGGTCTCATAGTCAACCCAGGGGAGGCTTGGTTTGGGTCTGGTTTGCTTATGGGGACGTGATCTGAGAGGGCTTGACTCAGGCCAATACGGATTTCAGACCATACTTCCTCAACATTGCTCTTCTCGTCAAATTTGATCATGATGTGATCAGGCGTTTTTCTTCTGAAGTCGCGTAAGTTTTTCATTGTTTGATGAAGTTGTGGATGCGCTAGGCTAGTTTTGTTTTGAATGAAGAAATTGAAAGTAGGCCTAGGCCTCAATATATCAGATTTCCTGAACAGTCTGCGCATGTACAAAGGAAAATGAGTAAGAGCATTGGAAGCAATATGGCGCCTGTCGGTAAAGCAGACGGAGTGGGCACACCGGCTGCAGACGAAAACAACAAAGAAGACGCACAACATCTATGGTGAGAGAAAATGGGCTCATTTTCGTTGCTTTCTTAGTAGATTACCTCTTTAAAGCAATAGAGAAGTGATTTGTTAGTCACATATTGGGAAAAAAGATTGCCCAGAACGCCGAAAATGGGCGAAAAAAAAAAAGCAAAAAAAAAAAAAAAAAAAAGCGGTGACTGGGATTGGGATTCAGATTGAGAGCATCGGATGATGATCAGTCTAGCAGTTAGGCCTAAATGATTCATTCACCGATTGCTATTAGGCGTATGATCAGATCTAGTCAGCAGGAGAATGACTAGCATGACCATAACAATACTCTCCGATCGCAGCCGCATGAAAATAACCAATAATCAAAACGGTAAACACTAGTTATTCAGGATTCAGGATAGGGACATACACATAAGCCATCAAGGCTTTTAATTGTCCCATCATTTGATGAAAATTAAAAAAAATAATAATATAGGTCATATAAGGTCATTTGTGATCGCTCAGTCTTTAGTGACGGTTTTAATCATCATAATCATATTTTATATCAACGTATTTTATTTTTATATTTGTATTTCATATCAACAGAGATATTTTTATTGTTCAGACTGTTGGTTGCGATCAAATTTTCGGCTGTTCATGCATTTTATTTTGCGGATGGGTGCGAGTCATGCTTTTCTTTCTGATTGTTGCGAACTGGGGTGTATTGTTTTGATTTTGTATGTGTGCGCATGTGTGTATGTGTTTAATTATTTATTTCAGAAGTACTCATGGTCTAAAGAAAGTTTGAAATAAGACTTTTAGTGTAGATGTTAATAACTGTAGCTCAAGAAAAATCTGAAAATGTCAAGAACAACATGTTCTCTATGTTTAACTGTATATTTTGATGATACAAGCACACCCCACAATGAATTGTTACTCATTCAGAAGCATGTTTTAGAACAAGAATATAATGAGTCAATTCATGTATCACTCACCCAGAGAGAAAAAAGAGGATTGTGATATAGAAATTTTTTTTAATGGATTTTATGTTTAATGATTTTTGTTAAAGGGCCAGTATATTGGATGAAGTACAATCCAGCTCTGCATCGAAGCTTTCAACAACAAGATCTCTTCTTGTTTTAGGTGAGCAAGACACAGTGTTCATCATTGTATATTTCATTTTGTCTGAAGTCACTTAGAGATAGCAAGCTTAAAAGAAGTCACAAAAAGTGATCTAAAAAGTTTGTCATAGTTTGGTCTGGACAGAGTGATCCATTTTGTTTTGAGATTTATCATTGATTATTACATGCAGATTTGAAATGTAGACCACAATTATTTTCTTATGTCATTGAAGGGTTACAGAGAAATCATACATCTTAACAGGAAAGAGGTGTTTTATTACTGCGCAAAACAAAGTGTCAATCATAAAAAAAAGGAACTTGTTTTATTGTTGAATAATGGTAAAAGTTGATGCCAAAAAGTTACTGAATAACAGAAAATGAAACAGAAAACAGGAAGAGACAGTAGTTTATGCTTGTTTATTATTTTTTCAGAGGTCTCTTTGACTCTTCTTTTTTTTTGGTATACTTGTCCTCCTTCAAGTTACTGTTACCAACTATTCATCTGCTTTGTGAGCTGTTCTTGTGTCTGTTATGGAAACTTACATTTTTTTCCTGTCTCAACTAGTGGTATGCCAGTTTTTTTTGTCTTTTTTTTTCTGAACTTAGTTTGGTGACTTAGAAATGACAGTTTTTTCACACTGAGTGAGCATGCAGAGAGAGAGAGAGAGAAGAGAGAGAGAGAGAGAGAGAGAGAGAGAGAGAGAGAGGTTCCATGTTTGGAGAAAGAGAAAAACAAAATAAAGCAAAACAAAACTTTTGACAAGATGTCTGTTGCACTCGAATGAAGTGAAAGAAACTGAGAGTGAGTAACACTAGTAACATGCAAACACACAAGCGTGTGTATAGGCACATACATACACACATGAACCAGGATGGGACAATGACCAGAATATTACATTTAAGTGAGGGATGGATGGGGGAGAGGGAGGGGAGGGGGATAGAGAGAGAGAGAGAGAGAGAGAGAGAGAGAGAGAGAGAGAGAGAGAAGGGCAGGAAGAAAACAGAGAGAAGGGAAGGGGGATAGGTATTAAAAATTGGAGCTTGGAGAAGTTTTACAAGAAGGGGAGATTGAATGGCAGGACTGTAGGGGATGGGAGTGGGAAAGAAGGGGGGGGGGGGGGGGAGCTGGTGTGGGATAGGAGGTGGGAGCATTAGAGGCACACAGTACACACAATCTTGCACACACACACGCAATCTGACACACACACACACACACACACACACACACACACACACACACACACACCACACGGACGCACACACACACACACACACACACACACACACACACACACACACACACACACTGGTTCCCAGCATACACATAGCACACAGCATTGTATGGGCAACAGTGAGCCTACCATGTTCCCCCCCCCCCCCTCCTTTCCCCTCGCCACCAGCCATTCTTACTCCCCACCACACCCACAGCTCCACCTCCAAACCCAAAGGTGAGTCAGTCATCTTTGAAATCACCCCAACATTAGCTCATGCCCCATTTGGGGGGCTTGGAAAATGTAGTAGTACCCTTGCTTCTCCCTCCCCATACTACCCCACCATCCCACCACATCTGCATCTCCTTCATCCCTCCACCACCACCGTCTTCGAAGGGGAGTGAGCAGTCTTTGAAAACACCATCAATGTTAGATCATGTTCCGTATGGCGGGCTAAGCTTGATAAACAGGGATCGGATGGCATTTGGAAGTCCTTTATGCATTTGATGCCCAAAGGAACTGGCGAGTAGTAGTCATCTCGACGTGACCCACACACATGTGCATGCACATGCACGTGTGCGTGCATGCATGTACGCGCGTGCGCACGTGCGTGCGTGTGCACACACACACACACACACACACACACACACACCACACATACACACACACACACACACACACACACACACACACACACACACACACACACATAAACACACACACATACCCATACACACACACACTCGCACATTAATTTATTCTGATATCCAGCCCATGACCCACAGAAATGTCTGTATTGTTTGTTCCCATTGCATGCTTTCACCAAAACAAATTGTACCATTTTTACCAGCATTCTGTGCCTCAGCAAATGTGTTGGATTAGCACATCTTGCATATATTTGATTTTTTAGCCAAAAGAGGAATGGGTTTCTTCAGGATGAAATATGATTGTAAAAATAACTCATTTTGGCGAAGAAAAAAAATTGCAGATATGATCTATTTTTATTATCAAGAGGCATGCATCTCTTCTCTGTACATTTTTTTTTTGCCGTACTTTCTCATACTTTGGTTTTGGACAATTTGGGCTAAACATATTTCTTTTCTACTCTAATGTAACTTCCTGAAAACTGAGAGCAGTTTTGTGCCATAACAGTACATCTGTTGATTATAGCGTTTTGGTAAGAAAATGAGGCAGTAAAAGTGCAGATATACAGTTTTGGCACCAACATGTGGACTATTATTAATGTTAAAAACCAAACATCACTGAACTTTTTCTATAATTAAAAAAAAAAAAAATTGACACACAGGAGATTTACCTCCCCCCCCCCCCCCCCCCCCCCCCCCCCCTCCAGATATCTGAAGATGTACCATTTTGGCTCTACGCCATCAGATTGTATGACATGTCTTTGTTGTGAGTTTCTTTGTCAGGATCAAACCACTCTTCAGAATGTAACCATTTTACCCACATGTGTTTGACAATTCTGAAAAGGCCCTATGTGGGTTATAATGATTGAATTAAAATAAGAAGCTATGATTTTTATAATGTGCTTGTTATGATTTTGTACAGTTAACCTTTGCAGTTAGATATGAAAAAATGCTTGTAAACAATGGCAGGAGATGGTGTTCTATATGGGATGGGGATGTATTTTCCAGGCTTTTTTTTGTCCAAGATGGTAATTCAAACTTTTTGAAATGGTCACCATTATAGTTGAATTGGTTTTATAGAGCTTCAAAACAGTACTCTTGTCGGTTAGGATGAGAATCGGTGGTTTGCAGTTTTTCACCACTGAATTATGACTGTTTAAAAACGGTTAGGTGATCTGATTGCAGGGGACAACGAAAGTGGAAAAACAACTCTTATAGCTAAGCTTCAGGGTGTGGAAGACCCCAAGAAAGGAACAGGGCTGGAGTACTATTACATTGATGTTCGTGATGAGTATAGAGATGGTAAGTGAAATTAAACGTTTCCTGTGCAGTTTCATGATTAAAACTGGGACTGACACCAGCTGATAGTCCCATTGCACAGTCTTTCAGAAAACATCAATTTTACAAAAAAAAGTAGTTTTATGAAATACTTACCATTCCAAACAAATGTCATATCCCCACTTGGCGTGGAGCATCACCATACATCAGGGTTTACCACACACACACACACACACACACACACACACACACAACACACACACACACACACACACACACAAATTGGAGAGCGGGGACCTAATCTCGCATCTGTTCCACCAAGTCTGCCAGAGTGATTGCTCTTAGTGAGCTCACAGCTAGTTCCGTTTTCACACCTTTTTCGACCAAGCAGGGAGGCAGGAGGACGTCCTAGTATTTGGATTGGTAAGTATTTCATAAAACTACTTTTTGTAATAAGATTCCTTTTCTTCATATTTACCTGTCCAAACAAATGCCTGAATATCGAAAAGGATGGCTGGATCAGGCTCACCTGAGAAACTGTCCTCTGCATTGACTCAGATGAGAATGTATCTGTGCAGATCTCCAACTAAGAGCTTGGCACCAGAGGCCCAGATGGCCCTTAAAGGTCTTTAAACAGGCTGGAGTCTTAAAGTGTAGTCCCTGTCCTCACTCAAAGGCTTAACACCTAGCAAGGAGCCATATTAAGAAAACATGGCATTCCCAGAATTAAGAAAAAAACAAAACAAACCCAACAACATTGAAACAGAAACGCTTTGGTGCATTAACAGTAATGCCCAAATGTGGGTAAAAAATCACATAATCAAGAAATGGCAGGTAAGGCAGGTTATATACACAAACTCTTGTTAACCAATGACTGATACACTCTAGGTGTGTAGCTTTGTGAGCTACCACCAGACCCCCAAGACAAGCAAGTGCCTCCATATATCTGGTCAGGTCAAGCAAATAAAATCTGCCAAAAGTAGTTTGTAACCTCCAGCCCATTGCCTGACAGATATAAGTGACAGTGATATTCTGCAAGAGGGTGCAACTTGCGGAGAGTATCCTGATCTGTGCTGTAGGGGGAAGCAGTTTCTGGCCACAGACGCAAGTCTGGCAAATACCAGCCTAAGCCAGGAGCTTATCATGTGGGGCCCAACAGGGACACCCAGCCTGTCATGCCATAGAAGGGTGCTACAGGAGCCTGACTTATTCCTCTGATGATACTCCTTCAGTGCTCTAAAAGAACAGTGAACCTTCCCCACTTTAAAATGTCGGGATGTTGGATTGGGCAATGAAGGGACCAGTGAAGGCAAGGTTACGGTTAGGGGCAGCTCTTCAGGCTTTGCAGTTTGGGCTAAGAAAGAAGGGCAAATGGAGAGTGTGACTGAGCTGTCATCGCGCCACTTCAGGGACCAGGAGAAAGCATGAACCTCACTAACCCAGGAGGCAGAAGCCTGATGACTAAAAAGTAAATCTTCAGTTTGAGGTTCTTGAAAAGAAAATTGGGCGAGAGGTTTACGGTCACTGGAAGCCAGATATTCCATGACCAGAGGTAGGCTCCATGTGGGGCACTGAGTCGAAAAGAACCTTAGGCTGGAGGACTCTCCTTGGATCGATCCGAGGATTTTTGAGAAAGTCACCTGACTTTATGAGGCAGGAAAAACAGACAATCCAGGGAAAAATAAAGTCCGTTGAAAAAGAAGTTGTGAAACACTTGATCATTCCGACTTGTCTTGCACCATTTTCAGTTTTTCAAGTCTAGGTTTCTATTATTCTATGTTGAAGGCAATGCCGCCCATGGCTGTTATGGTATATTGCAGCGCTTCTGCATACATTAATCAGAATAGTTCAGTGGCGGGCAAATATTAGGTCAATGTGATTTGTTCGCCGATTTTTCTCCTTTTGTATTATGAAATCTAATCTTTTGCGGGCAAATGCAATGTTGTGTGAGTCACAAATTGTAGATAAGGGTGAGACCTTTGAGGAGGGTGTAGTTTTGAACTGTTGGAGATGGGGGTGAAATGAAAAGACCACAAAAGTGAGCAGTTTTGATCATTTTTGACTTATTTTAGGAAAGTGAACAAGCTGGGAATCGCATGTTGTCTCTAGTTTGTTTTGTTGAAAGGAGCTGAACTATGCCGATCATGGTGTTGACAGCAGTCTTTTGACAGAATGCACTACAAGAAGCATATTGATATTTCAGGAGCACTGGACTGCAGTCAGAGCGGACTGGATTTCTTGATTGGATTGAATTAATATTTTAACCCCCCCCCCCCCCCCCACTGTTTTTTTTATCGAACATGCATGGATTTTGTTCTAATGGTGTCACAGTCCAGTTAAGTAATATGGGATGTGGTAAGTGTGGTTATAAACAAGAAGAAATGAGATGCACAATAATTGTGATCACAGTAAAGGATATTCTTGTATTACCAACTTATATACATGGCTGTTGAGACAAACACCAATGTATTTTTTTTATAAAGAAAGTTACTTAAGTAGGCATGCCTCTGTGTGTGTGTGTGTGTGTGTGTGTGTGTGTGTGTGTGTGTACAGAACCCTCAGCCTTGGGCGCCATGGGCCCCTCACATGGCTCAGTGACAGCGTCTCTCTGCCATGGGACTTCATCAGCCCCCTGCCCCGGGGTTTCCCTGGTGGCCCGGCTTTATGCCTGCCGCTCCAGCAGCGAAGGCCTCTCCTTCACTTGCCCCCCCCACCCCCCCTTCCCTCTCCTCCCCCAGCCTTCTTCTTCTTCTTCTTCCTGTGTACGCAGGCTGATACTCCTGCGGACACTCCCTACATGGACAGACAAGTATTAATCCCATCCACCCAACAAAGGAAGTGGAGTTTTGTGTGTATGACCTTTTTTATCCCACCATTAAGGCAGCCATACTCCATCTTTGGGGAAGGTGCATGCTATGTGTAACGTGTCATCCAAACCAACGGCCAAACTGGCCTTCTCTTCCGAAAGTTGGTGATGGGATTTTACGTGTGTGCAAGATGTTATGCGTGCATTCACACACGGAACCTCGGTTTATAGTCTCATTCGAAGGACTGTATGGGAAATGGAGTCAGAAATAATGTTAACTCCGAGGGAAATATCCCCCTGTACCGAAACGGTCCGGCGGAGATTCGAACCCGCAACCCTTGGATTACGAGTCCGGCGCTCTACCAACTGAGCTGTTCTGGCCCCCCTCCCCCAGCCCACCCCAGGGGTTCCAGCGGGGTTAGACCACCCAGGACCGTCAGGTTTACCCCCACATTCGTCCACACCGAGGTCGGTCACCTCCTCTGCCTGCAGTTCTGAGCAGGCAGACTCAGAGTCAGAGGATAAGGACCCGGTACTCTCTTCCTTCTCCTTCAGTGACTCTGTGGCCCTCCTGGCTTCGTACGTGCCTGGAGCCGTGTCCTCAAGATGCCCGGGCTCCCTGTCCTTCGGCAGCCGAGCTTGCCTAGGGTGCACTACCTCTCTCCGCCCTCCCACCTTTCTCTTAAAGGAGTCAGGCATGGTAGACGACTCTATGAGGAGGGCACAAAGCAGTTAGGGGCACGGGGGCACAGGACATTCCGCCTGGTTTTGTGCCTAATTTTCCGGGGGCCTTGATGTGTGGGAAGTTTCTGAAGCTAGAGAAAATCCCATTTGCACGTAAGGCCTTTATGGCCCATGACTCTATCCCAGACTCCCACCTCTCCCTTTCCCAAGACGACCTCCTTTTGCGGAGAGGTCTTGGTCTCAGCACCGGCAGGTCACTCTTTCAGAGCGCTGCCTTGCAGATTGGGAGGAGATTGCTAGGAGGGGGCTGGAGGCAGTTTCGGTGATGGACTCCTTGGGAGGTCTGGTATCCGCCCTTAAGGACCCAGACTCTGAGTCCTTCGCTCGCCGCCAGTCCGCTGACCCATCCGCCATTGTGGCCTTTATTCAGTCTATGGTGGAAGGGCTCAAATATTCAGCGGGTGCTTTTGCGGGGCTGCACCTACGCTCAGTTCTGGTGAGGTGGGATGCCGTGCTCCTGGCATCTTCGGTCGCACGTTCGTACTCCTCCCGAGCTTCTCTCAGAGTCTTGCGGGTTAAGACTGGTTCCTCTTTTGGAACCATGTACAGGCGACCATCAAGAGCCAGGCCGAAATTAAGAGGGACCTTGCCCTTCACTCGGGTCCCTCTCACCCCGCTCCACTGGCCAATGCCGCATATCCTTTGGACACAAAGGGTCTAGGGCTAGACAACTCGCCAAAGGCCGATCAGGTACCCAACCTCAGAGCCAAATACCTATGCCTTTGCAGCCGGCTCACCCCCAGTGACTAACCCCCAGCCAGGGGCCATCGCCCCCAACAGGCAACCATGTGGGCAATCTGTCAAGGAGATTCAGTGCCTCAGAACGGCTTCCTGCAAGCGAGTGGGCCCTGGGTAATCAGGTCGGGGTTTCGCCTTCCATGGGGTTCAGGAAAGGCCCCCCTCACGCCCTTCCCTCCTTCTTTTGCTCCTCCTCGGGGTCCCCGGGCCTCTCAGGTCTTAGACCTGGAGGTCATTTCCCATTTCTCTCCAGAATTTTATGGCCAAATGTTTATGGTCCCCAAAGCTTCTGGGGGTTGGAGACCGTTCTGGACCTCTTGCCCCTGAACAGGTTCCTCTGCGACCTCCATTTAGATGGAAACCCCCATGTCAATCCACGATGCCATGTGTCTGGACGGTATCCATTGACCTGAAGGATGCATACTTCCACCTCCAGATCCACCCAAGGGACAGGAGGTATCTCCGGTTGGTTTGGAGGGACCAGGTCATCCAGTTCAGGGCCCTTCCCTTTGGTCTGGCCCCAGCCCCGTGGGTGTTCACGAAGGTGGCCCGGGAATTTTGCATGCACGTTCAGGAGAGGGGAATCCGCCTCAAGGCCTGTCTCGACGATTGGCTTCTCCTGGTCTCCTCCAGCACTCTGTGCTCCCAACAAGCTCTCCAGGTTCTAGACCTCTGTCGAGACTTGGGGTTTGTTCGCAAAGAGGAGTCAGATCTCACCTCATCGCAGCTATTCCAGTTCATGGACGTGTCTTTCGACACAACCAGGTAGTTGGCATCTCCAACCCCGAGCGTCTAGTAAAGCTCCGGGTCCTCTTAGCCCACTTCCTGTCTCTGGATCAGGCACCAGCGGGAAAGTTGGTCTCCCTTCTGGGATTGATGGAGTAGTTGGCCCCCTCCTTGTACCTATTGGTCAGCTCCAAAAACGCCAGTTCCAATGCTGATTTCAGAAGCGTTGGTCCCAAACGTCACAGTCTTGGGACCTTCTGTTTCCTCTAGGCCATTGGTTCCAAACCTCAGTGATCCAATGGCACTCCCAGTCCTGGCTATCCCAGGGAGTCTCCATCAAGCTTCCCCCGCCTCAGGAGTACCTGTTCATGGACGCATCCAACTCCAGGTGCCCATGTGGGTTCTCTGACGGCGGCCGGACTATGGCCAAAGGAGGTGAATTCCTGGCACATCAACCTTCTGGAGCTGGAGGTGGTTTTTCAAGCCCTTAGGGAGTTTCTTTTCTTTCTCACAGGGAAACACATTCTCCTCAACACGGACAACACAACAGTGGCATGTTATGTCAAGGGCGGAACAACTCTCTGGTGCGAGGATCAGTCTATCCGGATCTTAGCCGAGTATGTTCCAGGGAAGATCAACATTTTCGCGGACTCCCTCAGCAGATTGCACATGATCCTTCCTTCGGAATGGACTCAGGTCCATTCGGTCCTAGAACCAGTCTGGTCTGGGTGGTTCAAATGACAAGTAGACCTGTTCACCAGGTTCAGCCACCACCTCCAGCTATATGTATCTCCAGTTCTGGATCAAGAGGCTCTGGCAATGGAGTTGTATCCATCATATGGTTGGGCCTGATAGGCTATGAGTCCATTTCCCATCCTGGGAAAAGTTCTACAGAAAGCAAGGGAAGACTTGGCCACGCTGATCCTCGTGGCCGCCCACTGGCCTGCCCAAGTGTGGTTTCCAGATCTGCTGCACCTGTCCCACGAGCCTCCGATAAAGCTGGCCCTGACAACAAGGTCCCTGCTCAAGCCACAGCCAGGCATTCCGCACTGCAATCCAGACATGCTAAACCTTCACACCTGGCTACTGAGTGGGACGTGCTGTCTACAAAATGCGCTTCCCCCGCGGTAATTGGCCTTGTGGAGCAAGCTCACAGGCCGGGCACATGGGGGGTATACAGTGTCCACTGCAACGGCTGGCTTTCTTGGTGCTCCTCCCATGCGGTGTCGCCCCACTCCCCCTCTCGCTTTGAGTTAGCGAACTACCTCGCCTTTCTCTGGTCTGAGAAAAAAACTTGCAGCCTCCTCCTTGAGGGGTCACATGGCTGCTATCGGCACCACCATCTGCCAGTTGGGCGGCCCTTGCTTTGCAGATGACCCCCCTCCTGCGGGATCTCATCAGGTGAGCCGCTGTACAAGAGTCTTGAACCCCCTGCCATACCCTGGTGTGGGACCTCTTTCTAGTCCTCTCCTCCCTGAGGCTCCCTCCTTATGAGCCCATCAGGGAGTGTTCTCTGACGTCCCTCTCCTTCAAGACAGCCTTTCTTGTTTCTCTGGCTTCGGGAAGGCGCTGCAGTGAAGTCCATGCTCTTAGTGGCCTTCCGAAGACGTAATCTTTGAACCGGATGGCTTGATGTCTCTTCGGTTCCTCCCCGAATTCTTAGCCAAAAACCAGTCACCAGGTTCTCCTTCTCTCACTAGACCTGTATCCTCACCCCAGACGATGAAGACCACACCTTCTGTCCGGTGCGTGCACTGCGAGTGTGCAGAAAGCGGACAAAGTCTTCTCGTTTGAAGCAGCACCGCCTGTTTTCTCTCTTACAATGAAAGCTATAAGGAGGACATTAGATGCTCATCAATCTCTCGATGGCTGAAAGAAGTAATCAAGGCTGCGTATGCGAAGCCTGACGCGCATTTGGTTGTCTTTTCACCGAGGCCCCATGAAATTAGAGCATGGGCTTCATCACACACACACATGCACACACACACACACACACACACACACACACACTCTCACACACACACACACACACACACACACACACACACAACACACACACTTCTTACAACCCACTGGCACTCACATGAAAGAAAGAAAAATGGAAGGGAACGCGTGCGTGCACACACGCACACGCACACACACACACACACTTTCTTATGCGCTGCTGGTACACACATGAAAGAAAGAAAAAGGGAACACACACACACACACACACACACACACACACACACACACACACACACACACATATGCACACACATCCCTTTCACTGTCACTGTTGAAAGCAATGATTTTTTTTTATGAAAATGAACTATTTCACTTGCCTATTGGTCTCCAGAACCTGGGGAGCAATTCTACTAGGTCGTATGAGTGCAGCTGGTTATATAATTCCCACTCAAACTCATCTGTGCAGCACACCTCTGACACGTGTCAGTCGACAACACCCCCTTTGACCTTGATCGTCGTAAGCCAGCTGTGCTCACAGTTCATTGTCTCTTAGTTGTTGGTCGCCCCCCCCCCCCCCCCCATAAAAAGTCTTCACTCACACAGCTGTTAAGTCAGTCACTGCTAGTTGGCCAAGAGCCAACACCACGCCTGCACAGGCCAGGCTGCCTGCTACCACTGACTATTCTCCACTTGGCACGCTTCCAACAGAGTCAGTCTCTCTTTGAGCTGATTCGGTCAAGCTCTCCCTATCCCATAATGCTTCCTGGTCACAATCTGGGTGTTCTTCACCTGAATCAGGATCAACTGACCGTCTGTTCAATATTTCCAGCACCTAATCTGTGGTAAATGTACGGCGAGGCTGAGTACCTGAAGTGCTTGGTTGTGATATCATAGTGAATGGAAAACAGTATAAATCAATTAAAAAAAAAAAACCCACTTAACTGAACAGCGCTCAGACGAAGCAAATGGCTGTGAGCAAAGGTCAGGGAATCCCCCAACTATGATGTTTATTGCTGGCTTTCTGTCTCATCAGATTGGAGAATGAGAATATCGGGAGTTAGGTAACCCTAGTTGGTCACGTTTCGGCGACGTTGGCAGTGAGCCACATGATTGCAGAAATGCGACGTTGGCGGCATAAGGGTTAAACGTAATTTTAGAAGGAAAATTTCCTGTTTGCTGATCATGAGAGACCATAAAAGGGTCTTGAAAACTGCTTTAATTTCGGCTTGGAGTCATCATCTACGAAACCAAAAGTAAGATAGTCCATGAGTCAGAAGAGGAGTATGTTTAAGAATGTTGGTAAAGCTGTTCTGTCAAATGTCTTTTGAACAGAATTCTTCCATAAATGTTTGGATGATTTCTACAGATACCTGCAAATATCCTGATTGCAACACATGCACTCTTGCTTACATGTGCATGCACTGAGCCCGTCCTCCCAGCCCTGATGTGGCCCCTTGCGGTCGGCTGGGCTATAAGCAACATTATCTTATCTTTCCCCTCCCTCCTTTCCCTGCGCCACCTCCCCACCCCCGCCTCTCACCTTGGGGTTCATGTTTACTTGTAATTACCAGTATTTTATAGGTTCAGATGACTAAATCTCTGCAAAATTATTAACCACTGGTGTTGTGCCCTGACTGAGGTTAATGGCAGGAAAGTGGACCATTGTGTTAGTAAGGGTCAGATATTTTCTCTGAAACAACTAATAGCTAATGTACAAGATTTGTTTACTTAGGAAAGTTGTACATTATTTATTCAGTGATCTGTTCAGATGTCATTTTTGAGTTACTGAAAGAGATGAAACATTTTTCATCTATCTGAAATTAATTGGAAGAAAAATTTTGAAGCAGATGTTCTTCTTCTTGTTAATGATCTCATTTATTGTTGGTTTTAGTTTTCTTTCTTCCTTTTTTTAAATATTGTCGCGGAATAATTTACTTTGATGAGATCACAGCCCAGATGCAGCTTTTTGTTGGATGGGCTATAAACAATGTGAATTGGATTGGATTGAATTAAATGAAATTGAGTGTGTTTGCTTTCAGAGCAAGCTCGGCTGAATGTTTGGGTGTTAGATGGAGACCAATTGCACACAGGACTGCTGAAGTATGCTCTGACAGAGGAGAACTTTGAAGACACTATGGTGATGTTGGTGGCCTCCATGGCCCACCCCTGGTCCATTGCCCACACACTGAACAAATGGGTCACTGTGCTTAGCCAGCACATAGACAAGCTTCACATCCCTCCAGAGAAGATGAGAGAGTATGAGGAGAGTTGTAAGTATTAAAGAAACACAAGAGAAAAACAGGGATGGAAGAAGAAGGAACACACTGATAAATGGGGAAAAGATTGAATGCATCCAAGACATTGGACACATTGATTAAGCTGAATTTTGATTGGTTAAGACAGGAGGCTGGCCAGAGAGTTGTAATGGTCAATTTGAGCCTTACAGACTGCGTGAGGAGTTTGGTTGAGGCACAGTTGGGTTTTAGATTACTGTTGTTATGATGGGATAATAAATCATGGGCCTGGTCAAACAGATAACTGTTGATGCAGAGATTGTCTTCATAATGTGAGACATGATATCCAAATAAGAAATCATGCAGAGTTTTTACTTTATGTGTTTTGTATATTGATATGATGTCAACAGTTTTCCTTTCTTCCCCTTCACATCCTGTTCATGAATTAAGGGAAAAAAAAACAAGCTATTTTCTGCTTGATTGATGACAGTAGACCAGTTTTGCAAACAATGAAAAAACAAAAACAAAAAATCAGGCGAAGATAACACATTTCTTTCCATTGCAAATAGAGTAACCTTTTCTCAGTTTATGGGCCAAACAAAGAGATCTAGGCAACTAGAAGAAACTAGGCTTCTGAGTACTTGTACCGCTTCTTATTCATCTGCTGGGCGAGCAAGGCTCAGGAGAGAGAGAGAGAGGGAGAGGGAGGGAGAGAGAGAGAGAGGAGCGAGCGAGCGAGCAAGCAAGCGTAAAACACACACAAGCATGCGCAGAGAGAAAGAGAGAGAGAGAGAAACACACACACAAACACGCGCATAGTGAAAGACAGACAGACAGAGAGAGAGAGAGCAAAACACACACAAACGCAAACACGCACACACACACACACACACATGCACACACACACACGCACATGCACACAGTAAAACAGAAAGGGGGGGGGGGGGAACAAAACAGAGAGAGAGAAACAGATATAGTGAGAGACAGACAGTTAGAGACACAGAGAGAGCCATAACGGCCCATAACGATTTTCCTTCTTTATGGAATATCTTAGAAAGTACTTGGCCAATCTCTCTGAAAATTTGTAGGCATGTTCATTATGGGTCACGGATGATGCCCGATGTTTTATTTTACCGTTATATCCGCTACTAACGGCTATAACGGCCCATAACAGTTTTTCTTTTTTTATGGAATATCTCAGAAAGTACATGGCTGATCTTTCTGAAAAAGTGAGGTACGTTCATTATGGGTCACGGATCATGCCCGATGTGTTATTTTACAGTTATAGCCATTACTAACGGCTATAACGGCCCATAATGGTTTTTATTCTTTATAGAATATCTAAGAAAGTGCTTTGCCGATCTTTCTGAAAATGTGTAGGTATGTTCATTATGGGTCATGGATCATGCCTGATGTGTTAATTGAACGGTTATAGCCGTTACTAATGGCTATAACAGCCCATAACGGTTTTTCTTCTTTATGGAATATCTTAGAAAGTTCTGGGCTGATCTTTCTGAAAATGTGTAGGTATGTTCATTATGGGTCACGGATCATGTCCGATGTGTTATTTTACCGTTATAGCCATTACTAATGGCCATAACGGCCCATAACGGTTTTTCTTCTTTATGGATTATCTCAGAAAGTACACGGCCAATCTTTCTGAAAATTTGCTGGCATGTTCATTATGGGTCACGGATAATGCCCGATGTTTTATTTTACCAGTATATCTGTTACTAACGGCTATAGCGGTCCATAACGGTTTTTCTTTTTGATGGAATATCTCAGAAAGTACATGGCCGATCTTTCTGAAAATGTGTAGGTACGTTC
This sequence comes from Conus canariensis, assembly GCA_033310375.1. NCBI lineage: Eukaryota > Metazoa > Mollusca > Gastropoda > Neogastropoda > Conidae > Conus > Conus canariensis. Next base: position 56,461,771 of record CM065725.1, read on the forward strand.
ATTATGGGTCACGGATCATGCCGGATGTGTTATTTTACCATTATAATGGCCCATAACAGTTTTTCTTCTTTATCGAATATCTCAGAAAATGCTTGGCCGATCTTTCTGAAAATGTGTAGGTATGTTCATTATGGGTCATGGATCATATCCGATGTGTTATTTTACCGTTATAACCATTACTAACGGATATAATAGCCCATAATGTTTTTTTTCTTTATGGAATATCTTAGAAAGTTCTGGGCTGATCTTTCTGAAAATGTGTAGGTATGTTCATTATGGGTCACGGATCATGTCCGATGTGTTATTTTACCGTTATAGCCATTACTAATGGCCATAACGGCCCATAACGGTTTTTCTTCTTTATGGATTATCTCAGAAAGTACACGGCCAATCTTTCTGAAAATTTGCTGGCATGTTCATTATGGGTCACGGATAATGCCCGATGTTTTATTTTACCAGTATATCTGTTACTAACGGCTATAGCGGTCCATAACGGTTTTTCTTTTTGATGGAATATCTCAGAAAGTACATGGCCGATCTTTCTGAAAATGTGTAGGTACGTTCATTATGGGTCACGGATCATGCCGGATGTGTTATTTTACCATTATAATGGCCCATAACAGTTTTTCTTCTTTATCGAATATCTCAGAAAATGCTTGGCCGATCTTTCTGAAAATGTGTAGGTATGTTCATTATGGGTCATGGATCATATCCGATGTGTTATTTTACCGTTATAACCATTACTAACGGATATAATAGCCCATAATGTTTTTTTTCTTTATGGAATATCTTAGAAAGTTCTGGGCTGATCTTTCTGAAAATGTGTAGGTATGTTCATTATGGGTCACGGATCATATCCGATGTGTTATTTTACCGTTATAACCATTACTAATGGCCATAACGGCCCATAACGGTTTTCCTTCTTTATGGAATATCTCAGAAAGTACATGGCCGATCTTTCTGAAAAATTGTCAGCATATTCATTATGGGTTACAGATGATGCCCGATGTGTTATTTTACCGTTATAGCTGTTACGGCTATAACGGCCCATAATGGTTTTCCTTCTTTATAGAATATCTCAGAAAGTACTAGGCCGATCTTTCTGAAAATGAGTAGGTATGTTCATTATGGTTCACGGATGATGCCCGATGTGCTATTTTACAGTTATAGCTGTTACTAACAGCCATAACGGCCCATAACGGTTTTTCTTCTTTATAAAATATCAAAGAAAGTACTTGGCCGATCTTTCTGAAAATTTGAAGGTATGTTCATTATGGGTCACAGATCATGCCCGATGTGTTATTTCACCGTTATAGCCGTTACTATTGGCTATAATGGCCCATAATGGTTTTTCTTCTTTATGGAATATCTGAAAAAGTACTTGGCTGATCTTTCTGAAAATTTGTAGGTGTGTTTATTATGGATCATGGACCATGCCCGTTATTTTACCATTATAGCCGTTACTAACGGCTATACCAGCCTATAACAGTTTTCTTCTTTATTGAATATCTCAGAAAGTACTCGGTCGATCTTTCTGAAAATTTGTAGGTGTGTTCATTATGGGTCACAGATAATGGCCGATGTTTACCAGAATAGCTGTTACTAACGGCTATAACGGCGCAAAATGATTTTTCCTCTTTATGGAATATCTCATGCGTATTCAAGATAAACTGGGAGTACGTTTATATGCTTTGCATCTTGTTTCTTTCTGCTGTGATTGTAACATGCTTAGTTTCCACATAAACACGAACAGATTTTGGTTTGTCTGTTTCATGCTCTTATATGAAGTGTTTTTAACATGCTTAGTTTGTACACAACACACACACACACACGCATGCACGTACGTATGCACGCACATGCGCACATGCACGCACATGCACACGCGCACTCACACACTCACACACACACACACACACACACACGCACACCCATGCATGCATGTGTGAGGTAAGGCATGAGAGGGGGAGAGGGAGAGAGAGATAGAGAAAGAATCAAATCAAAGCAAGAGGGAGATGGGGGTGGGCTACAGAAAAAAAAGAGGGGGGGGAAGAAAAATGCAAAACGGGATATATATGTATATTATATATATAGAGAGAGAGAGAGAGAGAGACAGAGAGAGAGAGTGTGTTGTACTCATCGCTCGTCCAACGTAATCCGATGTAGAATGTATTTATCATTGTCATGACTCAAGCATATTATGTTATCTATGACGGACTGTCCCCTTAAAAGGAGGTGGATTGTAAAATTATTTTCCTTTGAACTGATTCGGACACACACACACACACACACACACACAACAGAAAGAGAGAGACACACACACACACACACACACACACACATACACACACACACACACACACACAGAAAGAGAGAGAGAGACAGAGAGAGAAGGGGGGGGGGTGTTACTCTAGACACCAATAACGGCAGTGTTCACTTTCATGCACATTCATTAACTAATCTAAAAAGAGACAGCACAGTGCACACAATAACAATTATTGGCGCTCAACTCTCTCTCTCTCTCTCTCTCCTCATACACACACACACGTACGCTCGCATATATGCACGCACGCATGCAAGATCACACACATACGCACGCACGCACGCACATACCCACACATACACACACTGCAGTCGTGGAAAAAAATCAATAAGTTAGTAAGTAAAAGCACAGGGTTGGAGGACGGAAGTTGTAAGGAAATTAATACGGAGAAAAGTCGCTGAGTTCTAAAGTGAAAAAAACCCTGGGAGAAAAATGATGACTCCTGCAATGACAGAAAATTCAGTTAGCATATAGAGAGACAGACAGACAGAGACAGAAAGAGAGCACAAAACCAGTTGTCTGCTTTGTAGGGAACACAGTATGTGTTAATAGGACGCACAAATGACCTAGACACAGGAGTGGCTTACTGAGATGGCAAGAGACATGAATTTCACCTCTTTAACCAGCCCACGTATAGCCTTTCAGCCGCTTGTTGCTGAAACAGGACTTTGTTCACTTAATATTTGAAACTAAAAGCTTTCCTGTCAACAACTTGTTAGAGCGGTACATACATCCAAAAGACCAAAATTGAAGTGTTAATATTGCCAACAAACCCCAGAATGCTTGAATTTGACTTATCCCAAAGAAGCGTCAGTTTTCCAGTTGTTCTCACTGACTGCGATGGCATTCTGAAGATTTGGACGAAAGTGATATCCTGTCTACTTCTTTACAGAGCTGTGACTATATGAAAACTGCAACAAGCAAAGATGATGAACAGAAGTATCCAAAACACTCTGAAATTCGCACTTTTATCACAAAGTCAGTAGAGAGAACCCCATGTTTTGCAATGGCGGATAGCGTTTCCCTGACTGTTCGGCTTGCATGTGTGTGCGCTTCCAGCGATTGGTCGGGAGCGGGGCCCTATCATGTGCCCTATATTTAGCTGCAGGCCTGTAGAAAAATTATCTCCAGTCCTTTCTAACGGGAGGCGAAATGTGGGGATCTCAACTGCCGTGAACATGTCATTTGGAAACTTAGTTGTGAAAGTAGGCAGTCACCACTGTGTCTGCCTGTTTGAAGTAAGAATAATGTGAGGCCCTGATTGTGGCATGGGCAAGACACTGCCACAGTGAGAGAGATCAGTAACGCTGTGCCAACAACATTCTGGTCATGCATTGACTGACATGTAGATGCTACACCACTCTGCATAGATTGGCATCAGACTGCTCCAATTTTAAAGCAAGTTTCAAAATGTTCCCTGAGAGGGATAAAGGATTTAGACCCCATAGGGTTTGAATGATTTTGCTGTTCAATAGTGAGTAGTTTTGGAAAGTGTAAACAGGTCTGCTCACATGAACATGTGTTGCTTTGCTTGCATTACTGCGTAAAGAAGTATGAAGTGGAGAAAGTAAAACAATATGGAGAAAAAAAAGTGAAGTTACATGAAAAAGAAAGGCAGACAGTGACAGTTCCAGGCATGCCAACCGTCCCTGACCATCCGGGATTTGTCCCGGAAAGTTGATTTTAGAAGCCATTGTCCCAGAAATCCTGGATTTGCAACACGTGTCCTGGAAAAAAAAATCGGGCGTCCCGGAAAAAAAATCGGGAGTTAAAAAGACGTTCTTATTGTGCTGCACAGAACTGAGCCAAGAATATCGTCTGCTAGAGTGAGTAGACGTAATACGCATGCGCGCGAAATAAAAACCTCGCTTTCACTTTCAAGTCAGAACACGTCGAAGAGGAGACATGATGTCGACACAGAGTCGGATTCTGACTCTTCAGATGGGTCAGAAAGGAGTGAAAAGAAGAAGAAAATGACCGTGAAGCAAGGTTGTGTCTTCAAAAAAGAACTCTTGGAAAAGTGGCCTTGTCTACAACAAGGGAGGAAAGGAGTTTCATCTATCTTGACACTGTTCTGTCCCTGATTTTACAGATTTGTCCCTGATTTCTGTCTGTATTGTCCCTGAAAGCAAATTTTGGGGTAGGCATGCCTGCAATTCAGTGACACTTGTTAGTTATCTGAGTGTCCATTCTGCCAGCACTGATGGCCACCAATGCCTTTCACGGTCTTGCCATCATGAATGAATGTTTGTTTCTTCAGTTCACTGACTTTATTAGTGAGTTGCCTTCCCATTCTTTTCTGCACATATCCACAACATTCCAGTTTTCCTATTGTCACATTTTCACGTATGTGCTCACTTTTCAAAGTGGAGTAGGTTTCGCTGTCTACATCTCCTAGAAAGTTGATATAGCATAAACCATATTTGTCCTCTGACCTTGAAAAAGCACTAACAGCTCCAGTTGGTTCCATTGCAGCAGTTGTGCCTGTGTGATTTTTGACACATTCGCCATTTTCTTCATGAACAGTTCTCCACCTTTCTAACTCTTGTCCTGCTTTCTTCTTTTCATTCTTTTTATAAACATCACAGTGGTTTGACAGCACCTCACAATCAGTAACTTTTGAATTTTTCCCATTCACAGTGAGTACAGTCACAACCCCATTCTTTGACTGGAATCCCTGCGCTGGTATGTGCCATCCCCTGATACAGTTATGGCACCACCCCCATAGGCCTGCCTAGCTTCATCGGCTGCAGCCTCTTTGCTGTGATCAGCCACTGTCTCTGTAGCTCTCTTGATGATTTTTTAGATGGTTGGCCCAAGTTTTGTCGTTCAAAGCACAGGGAATATTCATGTTGCCAAGAAATCTTTTTCCCTGTGCTTGATGCCTTCCTATTGCAAAGATTGATAAAGGGAATCTCCTGTTTACTTCAAATACTTTATCATTTTTGATGTTGAAAAACTCACCGAGTTCTTGCAGCCACACTCAGATGTAAACAACAAGGTGAGGTCAGTTCGTTCTTCTTTCACTGATGACAGGCAACTTGAACCTAATGGTTTCTTACAATCCGGACACAAAAGTCCCTGCACAAACTGAATAAGCAGTGCACAGTCGACAAAACGAAACCCAGAGAGCTGATCGTCTGTGTCAAATTCTACACTTGCTACATCAGAAAGTTTTTCACTGGATGCACACGCTTGGCTTCTACTTGTGGTAGCAGGCGACGCCAGTTGCTCGATAACAGCTGATGTTGTTGGCCTAGATTCATCGCCACTTTCACTTGAACAAACACTCTGCTCCAACTTTTTCCTCTTTTGTGGTGGCACACGCTTCTTTGACTTGTAAGATGCTTTTTCAATTAGCCATTTCTGATTCCTGTATGTTTACTTTGTGATAGAAGACGATTGAAAAGGAAACTTCCTCAGATTTTCTCTGTCTAATGCTCTGTGAGACAAAGACAAGACGCCAAAGGCTGTTTCAAAACGTGGTCTCTGATTGGCTGAGAATTAGGTCCCTGCTCTGTGGCCCTTGTATCAACAACCAATGAAATGCTTTCTTTTGTACGAATTTGGGTCAATTTAAAAGGAGCTGGAAGGGATTCTAACGTTTATTTTCGTGTTTAAATTTTATTTCTAAGTTCAGTAGAAGTCATGATATGATTTTTTGAAGTTTATGCATAATTAATGAGCTAAAACATCATTTTGATTCCTGCATACCCACCTCAAAAAACAACAGATCAAAAATACTTACAAGTCTTACCTGTTAAACATATTTATATAGTGAGACTAAGCTAAATCAGGAAAAATCTCAAATCATGCCTAAAAACGATTTTTCGCCTTTTTCCATGGTATACCGTGGCTCACTTATGTAATAAGTGACAGCGGTTTGCTATCCCTGCCTTGTGCACAATAAAGTCCGTACAGACAAGAACCTGGAAAAGGCCTCGTGTCTTGCACATTCCTCTTTTCTCGGCAGCCATTTCCTTGCTAGCCTCATGCACTCCGAGCAGCTAAGTATTTTTTACTTTTTCTTGCAATCGATTGATTATTGCTGCTGATTTTGGTGTTCTTGCATATGCTTTCACTTTAGGGAGAAACGTACATGAAGCGTTTGGGTGGCGAAGCCAGGGTTCGGGAGATTTCATCCGTCAATCTCCCCAACTCGTGGACCGGCACTTTTTCTGGCGTACCAAAGCCCTCTCTCTCTTCACCACCGTTCTCTCTCCCCCGTCTTTCTCTCGTTCTTTCCAGGGGTCTCCTCAACTCAGCTGCAGTTCTGTTAAGGTGACGGCAAGCCCGTGCTCACCCTCCTCACATTTTCATGGTGATCGACTCAGCTGCGGTTCTGTCGATTCCATGCCTGCATCCCGTGTACAGCTCAGCTGAGGTTCTGCTGCACATATTTGGTTGCCATAGCCAAATCACAGATGCAGGATCCCCCTTCTTCAAGAATAAGGGGTTGGGCGATGCACATTCTGAAGGCTGTCCCTTCTTTACCCTGTCGCCCAGCTTCAGGCCCGCTTTTGCCAGTGAGGCTGCTGGGTGAGCCAAGGGAGATAACTCCTCCTTTACGGTTGTCTGACGTTCAGTCAGCTCTGGTTGTCGCCCTTCCTCTGCCCTTGCCTGGCTTCACCCTGGCTCCTACCTCTGCTTCCTGTTCAGAACAGAATGTATGGTTGCTGGAGTTGGAGGCAGTTTTTCAAGCCCTCAGGGAGTTTTTTCCCTTTCTGACAGGGGGTTCACATTCTCCTCAACATGGACAACTTAGCAGTGGCTTGTTACGTCAACAAACAGGGGGGGGGGGGGGGGGGGGGGGGGGGGGGGGACTCCCTCTCCTTTGTTCCTGAGGGCGGAACAACTTCTTCTCTGGTGCGGGATCAGTCCATCCGGATCTTGGCCGAGCACGTTCCAGGGAAGATCAACATTTTCACGGACTCCCTCAGCAGGTCGCACATGATCCTTCCCTCGGAATGGACTCTGGTCCATTCGGTCTTGGAACCAGTCTGGGCTGCATGGTTCAAATGACAACTAGACCAGTTTACCAGGTTCAGCTGCTGCCTCCAGCTATATGTATCTCCAGGCTCTGGTGGTGGACGCTGCATTAATCATGTGGTTGGGCTATGCCTTCCCTCCATTTTCCATCTGGGAAAAGTTCTACAGAAAGCAAGGGAAGACTGGCCACGCTGATCCTTGTGGCCACCCACTGGCCTGCCCAAGTGTGGTTTCCAGATCTGCTGCACCTGTCCCACGAGCCTCCGATAAAGCTGGCCCTGACAACAAGGTCCCTGCTCCAGCCACGGTCGGGTATTCCGCACTGCAATCCAGACGTGCTAAACCTTCACGCCTGGCTAATGTGCAGCGTTTCCCCTGCGGTAATTGGCCTTGTGGAGCAAGCTCACAGGCCGGGCAAAGCGGGGGGCCACGAGGATCAGAGGTGTACAGTGTCCACTGCAACGGCTGGCTTTCTTGGTGCTCCTCCCATGTGGTGTTGCCCCACCCCCCCTCTCACTTTGAGTTAGCAAACTACCTTGTCTTTCTCTGGTCTGAGAATAAACTTGCAGCCTCCTCCGTGAGGGGTCACAGGGCTGTTATCAGCACCACCATCCACCAGTTAGGCAGCCCTTCTTTGCTGACAAGCCCCTCCTGCAGGATCTCATCAGGGGAGCTGCTCTACAAGAGGCTTGAACCCCCTGCCGTACCCCGGTGTGGGATCTCTTTCTAGTGCTCTCCTCCCTGAGGCTCCCTCCATATGAGCCCATCAGGGAGTGTTCTCTGAAGTTCGTCTCCTTCAAGACAGCTTTTCTTGTTTCTCTGGCTTTGGGAAGGCGCTGCAGTGAAGTCCATGCTCTTAGTTGCCTTCCCGATGACATAGCCTACGCTGAACTGGATGGCTCGATGTCTCTTCGGTTCCTCCCCGAATTCTTAGCCAAAAACCAGTCGCGAGGTTCTCCTTCTCCATTCATCCTCTGACCTGTATCCTCTCCCCAGACGATGAAGACCGCACTCTGTCCAGTGTGTGCCCTGCGAGTGTGCAGAAAACGGATGAAGTCTTCTCACTCGAAGCAGTGCTGCCTGTTTCTCTCTTATGATGAAAGTTATAAAGAGGACGTCAGACGCTCATCAGTCTCTCGATAGCTGAGAGAAGTAATCAAAGCTGTGTATGTGAGGCCTGACGCGGATTTGGCTGTCTTTTCATCAAGGCCCCATGAAATTAGAGCATGGGCCTCGTCACTGGCAGTCTCCCACAATGCCAGCATTCAAAGTGTCCTGGACGCCACGTATTGGCGTTCCCTGGGCACTTTCATCCAGTTCTACCTGTGCAATGTCTCCTGTCTGTGCGATGATGGTTCCAAGGGTATTGCTTCAGCTATGGTGACTCAGCATCTCATTTCCGCCACATGCCCTTGCTCATCTCACTCCTCCAGACGTTAACAAGGTGAGTCCTTTCAGGTAGTGCTACTCTGCATTAGTGAGCCATGGTATAGTGTGTATAATTAAAAGGAAATTTTCCTTCTAAAATTATGTTTAATCTAACATACTTACCATGGCTTACGCAGAGTCCCTCCCTTCCCCCTCCCCCCAGTCAGGTTATTAGTTACCTCGAAAAGAGGAATGATCTAGGCATGCTCAAGACATGAGGTCCTTTCCGGGTTCTTGTCCATACTGACTTTATTGTGTATGAGGCATGGATAGCAAACTGCTGTCACTTATTACATTAGTGAGCCATGGTAAGTATGTTAGATTAAATGTAATTTTAGAAGGAAAATTTCGTTTTACATACTCATGTGCAAGACAAATGCTTCCCATTTACATGGTGTGATGTTAACATCCAGTCACACACAGTGACATGTTTATAGAAAAAAAGCAGAGGGAGAGAGTCTGCATTGGAGAAAAAACAGAAACTGGAAAGAGAGTGAGCAGGTAATGGAAGACACATTTGATGACTCTGCTTTTTCCTTTGCAGTGGTGCCCCTCCGGGGGTTGCAACCTTGCTGTGGTCGGAGGGCTTGCGTGGTCCAGTGATCTTTTAGGCTTTGCTGACGGGGGCATCAATACTCGACTAGATGGTTAGTTGTTGTCAATGCTTCTAGGCCTGTATAGCCAAGCTGCTGACTGGCCAAGCATTACGTGGTAGGAATTGATGCCCCTGGTAGGGTCTCCCATGTCAGAAAGGTTAGGAGTGAGGGCCCAGACAAATAGTAACCCACCTTTTTCCTATTGTCTTCTGCCTTTCTTAATGGTTCTTTTCTTTCTTCGTCTCCCTTTCAAGCCTTCTTCTCCACACTCTTTTTCTCTCTGTGGTCTTCTTAAGATCCGCCGCGTTTGCCGTGCGGTGCGACCTGTGACGGAGGGGGATGAAATCCTGGTGATTGAGAGGGCCAACGCCCTCAACACATCACTTTGGCTCGGACGTCTCCTAGACAGGAGGTACACTCTGGCCCGGGTGTATCAATCGGCTTCCCCTTCGTGGGGCTGGGTCAAGACAGGCAGTTCTCCGACTGGCCAAGGTAACCCCTGCATATATCTCTCCTGAAGCCTGGAAGGGGTCAAGACAATGAGTTCTTGGCCCTGGCCCCTTAGTTGGACTCCATGGTGGGTGGGTAAGGGAGAGACGAAATTTCTAAACATCAATCATGGCTTTATCAAAAATCACACCCCCCATAAAGAAGAGGAAGGCAGTGGACCCCATTTCTAGTCATAACGATTCCGACAGTGACTCGGATATGGAGACGAGACAGAGGACAGGGTTTTGGGCTTCCTGGCTTGTGGTTGAAGGGACAGAGCAGGAAAAGCCTATTTCTGCTCTGAGTCCTTTTGCTATTCAGAAGGGCTTTCAGGGTCTAGCAGGTGACCCTCAGTCAGTGAAAAGGCTACGGAATGGCACTTTCCTCGTCCAGTGCAGATCAAAGAAGCAATCGGAGCAGCTGCTGAGGGCAACAAAACTCGTGGACAGAGAGATCCGGGTGACCCCCCATAAGCAGTTAAATTTGAACAAAGGGGTTATTCGGTGCCTGGATTTGAAAGGTGTCTCGGAAGCGGAGATCAAGACAGAACTTGTGTCCCAAGGTGTGACAGAGGTGCATAGGGTGACAGTCAAAAAAGGTGCAGAAAGAGTGCCCACCAACACCCTCTTTCTGACATTCTGCAACCCTGTGCTGCCTCTGGTCATTAAAGTCGGGTACTTAAATGTCCGTGTCCAACTGTATGTCCCATCCCCGTTGAGGTGTTTCAAATGCCAGAAGTTTGGACATGTCAGAGACCGCTGTTCTGGGCAGGAGGTGTGTGGTGTTTGTTGCAAGGCAACCCATGATGGGCCGTGTAAAGACCCGGCTCATTGTGCGAACTGCGGTGGCGACCACCCCTCCTCTTCACGCAACTGCCCTGTTTGGGTTCAGGAGTCCACCATCCAAAGAGTGAAGACTGAAAAGAAAATTTCGTTTTTTGAGGCACGCAAACAGGTTGTTGGCAGTCAGACGTCAACAGTGTCTTCTTATGCTTCCGCTATAAAGAAAGTTTCCACCCGTTCAGTCTGCTGCCAGACTGACGATTTTACTTTCACCAAGACATTGCAAGAAAGACCGTTAAGCTCTGGTGGAAGCAAGTCCACCACCTCCCAACCCAAAGTGGGTGCCCCTGGTGGAGGCAAAAAATCCGCCACCCCTCAGACTGCCCAGCAGTCTACTCCATCTGCTGCTGGGCAGATGAAAAAGCCAACCCTCCCGCCTCGAACTTCCTCGAGCAGCGCCCGTGCGGGCAAGGGAGTTCAACCAAGTGTGGAGATGGTGGAGATGAGGAAGAAACCTCCACCATCTCCCAAATCCAGACCTTCTTCACCTGTGGGCAAGTCTGCCAGCAGGTCTGAAGACCCAAACAGTCCAGTGAAACTAAGCAATAAATTTGCTCCACTGAACGCAGACGATGACGAGGAGATGACCTGACTTCTCTCCTATTCATCCTCTGCACCATGGACAGTAGTAAACTAATCCATTGGAATATCCCTGGCCTAAATTCAAATTTTGAGGAGCTGCAACTTCTGTGTCGAACTATAAAACCTTCCGTCGTGGCTCTTCAGGAAACTAAAATTCAAAGCCAGAAGACCTTCACTCTTTCTGGCTTTAATATTCTTTCCAAACCTGCACAACCATCCACATTGGGACTGTTGGGCGGTGTTGCCCTTCTTGTACATAAAACTTTGCTGTTTAGTCCTGTCGCTCTGACTACCTCCCTTCAGGCTGTAGCTGCGAGAGTCACTCTCCACAAGACTGTTACAATCTGCTCACTGTATCTGCCACCTTCTGTCCCGGTTTGTCGTCAGGACCTTGTCAGTCTGATCGGAGAACTTCCTCGACCTTTTTTGCTGTTGGGTGACTTTAATGGTCACAATCCTCTTTGGGGTAGTGTCAGTTCGTCATCCAGAGGTCTGCTTCTTGAGGATGTCCTTTCAGACTTTGATTTGTGTTGCCTGAACGATGGAGCTCCAACTTACCTCCACTCTTCCACAGGTTCACTTTCGTGTTTAGATTTGTCGATTTGTGACCCCTCGCTGGTCCTGGACTATGAGTGGTCTGTCCATGACGATCTGCACGGAAGTGACCATTTCCCTGTTCTTTTAAAACCCTTATTAACTGAAAACGTCTCTGTCTCACAACATCTTAATTATAAGAAGGCAAACTGGAATCTTTTTATAACCAATATTTCAAAAGAATTTCAGGACACTGATTTTCTTCAGAGTCCAGACCCAGCAGAATCTCTGACCAATACTGTGATAAACTGTGCTAAAACCTGTATTCCAATGTCTTCCGACAAACTCCAAATGCCAAAAACACCCTGGTTTAATTCAGACTGCCAGCAAATTTCAAAAGTTCGCAAACGGGCTCAGCGTCGGGTATACCAACGACCTTCAGGTCCCAACGCTCGAGCCCATCAGAAACTCCGCGCCAAATCGAGACACACTTTCAAAATCAGTAAACGTCAGTCTTGGAGAAACTTCTGCTCCGGGCTGACATCTAAAACTTCAAAGAAAAAAGTTTGGAACATCATCAGAAAAATCAAAGGGAAGAACACTAACCCCTCCATTCATCACTTGAAACTTGCCGATGCTCTGATCACTGACAAACAAGCTGTTGCCAATCTGTTGGCCTCCACCATCCAACAAAACTCCTCATCTTCAAATAAATCTGCAGCCTTTTTAAGAAACAAACAAATCAGAGAGAAATCTTCATACAATTTCACATCAGATAACTCTGAAGCCTACAATCTTCCTTTTTCAATCAATGAACTGAAAACAGCTTTGCAAACCTGCACTGATTCTGCCCCTGGTCTGGATGATATTCATTATCAGGTTTTGAAACATTTTCCAGAAAGCTGTCTCCAGACCCTTCTTAAAGTATACAACCATATCTGGACCACAGGGTACTTTCCGCCCTCCTGGCGGAAAGCCCTGATCATTCCAATTCCAAAGCCTGGAAAGGACCTTACCAACCCTTCCAACTATCGTCCAATAGCTCTGACTAGCTGCCTCTGTAAGTTGATGGAAAAGATGGTCAACTCCCGTCTGATGTGGAAGCTGGAAACCGATGGCCTTTTAGCCAGTGAACAGTGCGGGTTCCGGAAGTACCACTCGACAGTTGACCGTCTAATCCGTCTGGAAACCACCATCCGCAATGCCTTTGTCAATAAACAGCATGTGGTCGCTATCTTTTTCGACCTCGAAAAAGCGTATGATACCACATGGAAATCAGGAATTCTTCTGGACCTGCACAGACTTGGTTTCCGTGGTCACCTGCCTCTGTTCATACAGAACTTTTTGGCTGATCGACAGTTCCAGGTGCGTGTTGGCACCACACTCTCTGACATCCATGGGCAGGAGTTGGGTGTCCCTCAAGGGAGCATCCTTTTTCCTGCTCTTTTCAGCATTAAAATCAACGACATTGTGAAATCTGTAAGCCAGGGTTCTGAGTCCTCACTGTTTGTTGACGATTTTGCGCTGTACGCAGTTGGAGCTTCTTACGCCAGCGTACAGCGTCGACTCCAACTTTGTGTCAACAAGATCCAACAGTGGGCCGAGGAAAACGGGTTTACCTTCTCACGTACCAAAACTCAGTCAATCCATTTTCACAATTTTCGTCAATTTTTTGCTGATTCTGAAATTTGTCTGGATAAGTCCACCATTCCAGCTGTAAAAGAAGCCAAATTCCTGGGAGTTATTTTTGATCAAAAACTCAACTTTCTCAGCCACATCAAAAACCTCAAAACCTCTTGCCAGAAAGCTCTGAATATTCTGCGGGTCGTAGCACACACTGACTGGGGCGCTGATAAGAAAACTTTGCTGCACCTCTACAGAGCCTTGGTCCGTTCCAAACTGGACTATGGTTGTGCTGTGTACGGCTCTGCAAGACCCTCTCACCTAAAACTCTTGGACCCTATCCATCATCAAGGGCTTCGTCTCTGTCTTGGAGCATTCCGCACCACCCCTGTGTACAGCCTGTACGCAGAGGCAGGTGAACCCTCACTGTCCAACCGCAGGCTGAAAATGTCTCTAAATTACTATATCAGACTGTTCTCAGAACCGCAGAATCCTGCCTATGACTGTGTCTTTGACCCCCAGTTTCAAAGCAAATTCGAATCCAACCCTAACTGTATTCCGCCGTTTGGTGTTCGTATGCAGCCTCACGTGCGGAATGCAGGTCTAGACCTAGGAGTTGTGTCGGATTTTTCCAAATTTCCAGATCAGCCTCCGTGGACCTTTTTCACACCAGAGATTCGTTTTGATCTTGCAGCTTTTCGTAAAGAGTCTACCAGCTCTCTGGCATACAAGGCCTTGTATGCTGACCTCTGTTCAAAATTCCCATCTTATCAGAAAATTTTCACTGACGGTTCCAAGTCTGAAGATGGAGTGGCCTGTGCAGCCTATTGCCCTGGTGCTCCTTCTCAGATATTGTTTAAACATATACCTCCAGATGCTTCTGTCTATTCTGCTGAACTTACTGCTCTAGTTCTGGCATTGAAGATAATTTCACAATCTAAGAAGAGGGACTTTCTGGTTCTGTCAGATTCGCTGTCAGCTTTGGAGGCCATAGCTGGCCGCAACCTTCAGCATCCAGAACTTTTACATTTCTTTGAACTTTTTAGCAAGTTGAAAGCGGATGGTTACAATATTATTCTAGCTTGGGTTCCTGGTCATGTTGGCATCGGAGGGAATGAAATGGTTGATCGTTTAGCCAAGAATGCCACAAGAGAGAAATTGTCCAACATATATATCCCTTGCTCAGATCTGAAACCCAAAATTAACGATTATGTGAGAGACCTCTGGCAGGAGGATTGGAATACACAGACGGATAACAAACTCTTTCAGATCCGTCCAAACCTTACAGAGTTCCTCCCATCTACGTCAGGTGGTCGTAAAGATGAAACAGTTCTGTGCCGGCTGCACACCGGCCATTCGTATTTTACCCATTCGTACCTTTTAAAGAGTGAAGAAGCGCCGTGGTGCATTCCATGTCATGTGCCACTCACAATGAAACATATTCTTTTAGAGTGTTGGGACTTGCACGATGTGAGACACAAACATTTTACAGCCGAGTCCATGAAAATCCTGTTCAGGGATGTCCCGCCTGACGTGATCTTTGAGTTTTTGAGAGAGATTAACGTTTTTCATCTGATTTAAGATTTTACGGAAGAAAGATTTTTAACGAAGTTTCTGGTGCGTTTCTGGAAGATGTCTTTTAAAGAGATGTGTGAAAGGTGGTTTTTTTTTTTTTTTTTTTTTTTTAAAATGACTTGTGAGTTGATTTTAACGTGGTGACAGCCCTGATGTGGCCCCTTGCGGTCGGCTGGGCTATAAGCAACATTATCTTATCTTATCTTATCTTGCAGTGGTGCGTCTCTTCCAAGACTACTTAGAACCTGAAGAAAACCAGGCTAATTCACAGACTTCTGTCTGTAAATATGCCAACCCCTTGCACCCAGCATCCATGCTGTCTGAAGAGGACAAAGTGGTACTTCCCCTTGGAGACAATGTCCTCACACAGAATCTAGGAATTCCAGTTGTTGTAGTTCTAACAAAAGTAAGAGTCTGTGAGTTTTGTCTTTTTACTTTGACCATGACTATTGGATGTTAATTGAGTAATTTGTTTTACAACAAAGTTTGAAAAAAGGAGAATATAATTTTATTAGATTAATTCATGGAGAGAGGGAAAGGAAGTTATGTTTCGAACAGGAGGGAGGGAGTATGAGTGTTTGTGTCTATCTTTTTTTGGTGTGCATTAGTGTATGTGTGTGAGCAATGGTAATTATGTTTTTTTTTTTTTTCGGTATGCATTAGTATATGTGTGTGTGCATGTGTGAGCAATGGTAATTATGCACAAATGTGTTTGACGCATAACATCTCCCATCTGACCCACTGGAATTCTTGCCAGTACATCACTGATACATACCAGAATTTACTGTGATGAAATGATTTGCTCCTGTACATATTACAACTTCAAGTAGCATGTCACCCAAAAGCATTTTTGTCTGATTCACCATGATCAGAGTCAAGAAAAGGTACTTTCCTTGATGTGGTAGAATCTTCTGAATCTATGAACTGAACAACTTCCACTTGAGAACTTTTCTCTACTGAAAACCAGCAAGAATCTTCAAAGAAGATTACTCAGTCTATGATTGGACCAAAAAATCATGTGATCAAACATGAAAAGCATAGCAATTCCTAACAAATTCAGCTTTTCAGAATAAAAATCGACAGTTAAGTTGTGGCTTGCAGGTGATATCCAGCGGGAGAACAAAAATCAAGTGATCTATGTAACAGACTGGCTTGGATGATTAAAATGGCTGTGTTATGAATGTATGAAAGTGTTACACACAGTGTAAGAGTGGCAAACCTTGATAGTTTCGTCAAAGATTCCACGAGTTTTCATTGGGTTCCCAAAGATCATTATATAGCAACTGGAATACGATCAAGCCGCAGCCCTGATGTGGCCCCTTGCGGTCGGCTGGGCTATAAGCAACATTATCTTATCTTACGATCAAGCCATGAAATATTTTGACACTGTCAGAAATTTCTCATGTAGTGGAAATTGTAATGGAAACAGTAGTGATGATAATGGAAGAGGACATCCCACATATTAAGTTTCACTTTTACAATCCTGATAGTGCATGCGCTCATATTTAGTCACTTTAGTTGATAGTTTCACTAATATTGGAACATAATGTGTGTGTGTGTGTGTGTGTGTGTGTGTGTGTGTGTGTGTGTGTGTGTGTTTGTGTTTTCAGTACATTTTCTAGCAGTTATAAAGTGTGACCCCCCAAATATTTTTGTGACACCCTGAAAATTTGGAAACAAGTTTTTTGCACCAAGTCTGGCCCTCTAATTTCTAGGAAACAATTATAACTCCTGAGTGTGTGCTTGTGATGTGCAAATATGATGTTTGATAGTTTAATGCATGTTTACATTAGTGATTTACATTCCTGTGTTTGCTGACTGACTTGCTGATGTTGTTTCTTATTTACTTGTTACAGAGTGATGCAGTTTCCACTTTGGAAAAAGAACACGACTTTAGGGAAGAACATTTTGATTTTATTCAACAGTATGTCAGAAAGTTTTGTCTGAAATGTATCCTTTGAAGAAGTATGACAGTCTTCATTATAAATATGATGGATATTATAGTTGTTCAGATTTGCATCAAAATGGAATGTGCCTAGCGCATCATTTCTATGTAGTAGCTCACAGGCTTTTCATGCCAGTCTCTTTTGTTGTGCTGCAGCTGTCCTCCTTTCTCCATATAAATTGGCGCCTTTGCGGATACAGTAGCGCCATCTAGGTTGATCCATAGCAGTTTGTTTCCATGTGTGAGGGTTGATGTCAAACCTTTTCAAGGATGTTTTGAGAGTGTCTTTTTAAATGCTTCTTCTGACCTCCATGGGAACGCACTCCTTGTTGCATCTCACTGTAGAAGAGTCTTTTGGGTAGCTGATGGCATGCGAGCTACATGACCTGCCCTTCAAAGCTGAGACAGCATCAGGGTAGTGTGAAATACAAATTCTAAGTTACATCAGAATGTCGTTCTTGCATATTTGACATGTGTAGTGAAAAGAACCATGCTGTACAAACAATCCTATCCTACCCTACCCTTGTATACTCGATTAACACACTGTATACTAATTATTTTGGAAGACATTTTATAGTC
This sequence comes from Conus canariensis, assembly GCA_033310375.1. NCBI lineage: Eukaryota > Metazoa > Mollusca > Gastropoda > Neogastropoda > Conidae > Conus > Conus canariensis. The sequence continues at coordinate 56,479,273 of CM065725.1, forward strand.
CTGAGTTGAATGTATTGAGAGTATCTGAGCATCCAAGAGATGGAGGTGATTGGTTCATACATCTGAGGTTCAGAAAGGAAAAGACCTTTGCCCACCGGTCTTTGTTATCAATGACGGCTGTCACAGGAGGTGAATAAAGAGGAGGAGTGGAGCCGAGGAGACGATGTGAAGATGTGAAGTACTTCAGACAGGTAGCCAGGTGCAAACTCAGAAATGATTGCACTAGGCATAATATCAGTCAAATGATGCACTTGTACACCACAGCCAAATGGACTAGCAATAACGAGTGCAAAAAACACCACTTTTCTTTTCAAGGTGCCTGATTTAAATTCCACATCAAACATACAGTATGAATACTTTGATGTTGTGGTCAACAGCAACTGAGCGTGTGTTTATATTGATTCTGATGACACAAGTCAAAATGCTTGTGAGAGTTGAGTTTTGCCCAATGTAAGTACCAGCCTTAATGTCTGCAGTTGCCATATGCCTGTTTTTGTGTTAGTTATGATGTGTGCACAGAGATAGTCAATGCTTCGATTTGTGTTAACATGGATATTGAATGTGACAATGGACCGTTTAGGAGTTTCCCAACACAGCTGTAAATCTGATTATGCCATGGAGATAGCTTGTTCTAATATACTATAAAGTACCCTGGTCAAAATTTGATAAGGCAGCGTTTCCATGTAGTCTGGAAAACATGCTGTAAGCTTTCCTTAGTTATCTAGACTTGTCTTAGTCTACTTAATTTTCAACCAACTGAACGTATGCTGCCACTGTATTTGTCATTTTTCATGATAATGATCGGCATTTTTTAGACCCCATTTTACATCACTAAACTGAATTTGTGCATCAAATTATTTGGAAAAAAAAAAGATGAACAGCATTATTACTTAATTTGCGAAGGATTTGCTAAAACCAGTTTTAGTAATAATTCTGTTGATCTGATTTTGACTAGCTGCTGTGGTGCAGTGATTAACCCGTTCACTGCCTGAAAATATTACAAACAAAGGCTTTCCCAGTGCCAGGGAAATCTAATGATTTGGGGGTAATAATTAACAAAAATTCTAGCTCAGAAACTACAAAAGATATAAAAATGAAATATATATAATTTTTGAAGGAAATTGAATGAAGATTTTGAATCTGGGCTTCTTTTGTTTTAATTTTGATAATAAAAAAGTATTTAGGCATTTAGATTTGGATAGATTTTTTTGCACGATCAAAAACATATGTATTTACCACTACATCTTCACATCCAAACAAGAACACAAAGCAAAAAAGTTGAAAATAAAGTTTGTATTGTCACACTACACCTGTAAATGAAAGTAAAACAGTTTAGAAGTCTATCAAGACGCTCACACTCTAAACAGACAGGTCAGTCTACGACCACGCCCCCCTCTCCCCACCACGCCCCCTTGCTGGACTTCAACCCTCTCTTTCACTGCTCCTCTTTTCCTACCTTTCCCTCTGCCCCATGCCACGCCGCGAGCAGGCCACGCTCCCCTCTCGCGCTGACTATCACGTCACTGACCACTGGCACACAGTGCAGAGTACACACTAGGCGAGCTCGTTCGACGCTGGCGAGCCGTCAGCTGAACACACACTGAGGTCACACAGCCCGACTCAATAACTGACGAATATGGTCGGCAATTCCATCACTATCATCATCTCACCTTCATGCTCGAGTGAGTCATTGAATAAAAGATTATTGTCTTTGTCAAAAATCATTAGCAGAGCCTGCTCAGCTGTGTAAATACGTTGATTTGGTCGCTGCGCTTGTCGAACGTTGCGCCGCCATCTTTGCAAGCGAGACGAAGTGCTGGCTGGTCATCCAGTCAGTGATGAGAATAAATGGGCTTTCCCCTCACGTGTGGTCATTTACATATCATTTTAATACTACAGACATATAAGGCTTACTACGCACACTCTATTTAAGTCCGTTGATAGAAATAGTAACGAATGAAAATTCAAGAAAAATGCATGACGTCAGTGGACGGCCCATAGGCACTGGGAAAGCATTTTTAATGCGGCGTCAGCTGACGGCTTAAAGGCACTCTACGGGTTAACATTGCAGATTCCTGGCTGCAAGGTAATAGGTTTGATTCCCATCAGAGCCATTTGTATTTGTTTGATTTTTGGGCCTGTGATTGGTTCATTTTGGGGATGAGTTGGCTATGGGCTCATTTGGGAAGATTGTACTCACAGTTAATTTTCATCCATTTGATAGGTGTGTCACTGAGAGTGTTGCCGAATTTCATGACTGTCACTACAGCCATACAGGTGTCTGTATTTCTTAGGTCAAGTAGATGGCAGGAGATATGACGGTGAGCATAAAAATAAGTCCAGGACATTCAGTTTCAGGGCGGAATGGAATTCCATAGCATCATCCTCATCATCCTCTCTGATCAACATAAAAAAAGTCTTAAGTTCAGTGGCCATTCATGTCATGCTTTCATGGTGGCCTCAGTTCCATTTTCTTTGCCATGTCTGTGTCTTTGGTAAGATGTGTCAAGTTCGCTGGTGCCCATGAATTCATGGGGACTGTTGTTGGACGGAAGTGGTGGCGCCCTTTGAGGGGGACCCTTACTTATGCTGGCTATGACTAAGTTATTATTGTTGACAGGAGGCTTAGAAGGTGGTGTCTTGAGTGTTTTTAATCAGGACATGCACCACTGAACATCTCTGAAGGGACTAAGCAGAAATGCAGTGCCCCCACTTGTGTGTTGCCTCTTGAGTGTTTTTAATCAGGACATGCACCACTGAACATCTCTGAAGGGACTAAGCAGAAATGCAGTGCCCCCACTTGTGTGTTGCCTCATGGCAACTTGACATTGACTATCCTGATAGGTGGCTGGTACTGGGGCTGGTACTGGACAAGTCAGGATGTGACTGTAGGTGGCTGGTACTGGGGCTGGTACTGGACAAGTCAGGATGTGACTGTAGAGGGCTAGTACTGGGGCTGGTACTAGACAAGTCAGGATGTGACTGTAGATGGCTGGTACTGGGGCTGGTACTGGACAAGTCAGGATGTGACTGTAGAGGGCTGGTACTGGGGCTGCGACTGGACAAGTCAGGATGTGACTGTAGGTGGCTGGTACTGGGGCTGGTACTGGACAAGTCAGGATGTGACTGTAGAGGGCTGGTACTGGGGCTGGTACTGGACAAGTCAGGATGTGACTGTAGAGGGCTGGTACTGGGGCTGGTACTGGACAAGTCAGGATGTGACTGTAGAGGGCTGGTACTGGACAAGTCAGGATGTGACTGTAGAGGGCTGGTACTGGGGCTGGTACTGGACAAGTCAGGATGTGACTGTAGGTGGCTGGTACTGGGGCTGTGACTGGACAAGTCAGGATGGGACTGTAGAGGGCTGGTACTGGACAAGTCAGGATGTGACTGTAGAGGACTGGTACTGGGGCTGGTACTGGACAAGTCAGGATGTGACTGTAGGTGGCTGGTACTGGGGCTGGTACTGGACAAGTCAGGATGTGACTGTAGAGGGCTGGTACTGGGGCTGGTACTGGACAAGTCAGGATGTGACTGTAGGTGGCTGGTACTGGGGCTGGTACTGGACAAGTCAGGATGTGACTGTAGAGGGCTGGTACTGGGGCTGGTACTGGACAAGTCAGGATGTGACTGTAGGTGGCTGGTACTGGGGCTGGTACTGGACAAGTCAGGATGTGACTGTAGAGGGCTGGTACTGGACAAGGCAGGATGTGACTGTAGGTGGCTGGTACTGGGGCTGGTACTGGACAAGTCAGGATGTGACTGTAGATGGCTGGTACTGGGGCTGGTACTGGACAAGTCAGGATGTGACTGTAGGTGGCTGGTACTGGGGCTGTAACTGGACAAGTCAGGATGTGACTGTAGAGGGCTAGTACTGGGGCTGGTACTAGACAAGTCAGGATGTGACTGTAGATGGCTGGTACTGGGGCTGTAACTGGACAAGTCAGGATGTGACTGTAGAGGGCTGGTACTGGGGCTGGTACTAGACAAGTCAGGATGTGACTGTAGAGGGCTGGTACTGGGGCTGTGACTGGACAAGTCAGGATGTGACTGTAGATGGCTGGTACTGGGGCTGGTACTGGACAAGTCAGGATGTGACTGTAGGTGGCTGGTACTGGGGCTGGTACTGGACAAGTCAGGATGTGACTGTAGAGGGCTGGTACTGGGGCTGTGACTGGACAAGTCAGGATGTGACTGTAGAGGGCTGGTACTGGACAAGTCAGGATGTGACTGTAGATGGCTGGTACTGGGGCTGGTACTGGACAAGTCAGGATGTGACTGTAGAGGGCTGGTACTGGGGCTGGTACTGGACAAGTCAGGATGTGACTGTAGATGGGAAAGTGGGTTCAGAGGCAGGGTGAAATGCCACTGGAGTTGCTTTGAATGTGAGACAGCAAAAAGGAAAAAAATGAATCTGATTCTGTAGAATTTAGACTATCTGACTAGTATAAGAATAAACTAGCCATGCCTGTTTCAGACAAGAAAGGCATACTCTTTGTCAGAAGTTAAAAGTAATCAGTATTACTTCTTTTGCTTGAAATCATATGAAACTAGTACTAGCATCACTTTGCTCCATGCCATGGTAGGCTGCATTTGATGTAACTTGTTTATTTATCCCCAGATCGGATTCTGCTTGAACCCTTTCGCTGATAGTTGAATTTGCTTGCTGTATGCAGATAAGATTTAGAGAAAAACAGCAAAAGTGCATCTGATTTTTTGTTTGACCTTAGTCATTGCTAATGAATATTGTCCAATGAAAGTAAGAATTTGTGAGACAAAATGCAGTCAAAATAGACATAAAAGGCTCATAAAGCCTAGCAAAGACATTTCTGCCTTTTGAGGCTAGACCTGCTGTTCATCTTATTTTATTGAGTGAAGGCTGAACATAACAGGAAAAAATTATGACTGCGAAGACTGAACATATTGGTGTGAGATGTTAATGGTTTACACATTCACAAACTTGAACAAAAGGGGGCATGTTATGAAAGACACACACACACACACACACACACACACACACACACACACACACACACACACACACACACACACTCTCTCTCTCTCTCTCTCTCTCTCTCTCTTTCTCTCCTGGAAGAGAGCTCATTATCTGACTCTGACTTGGATGACAAATAAACAATCCAGGAAATGAATTCATTATCTGACCCTTGGATGTTTGCATATGAAATTAACTTTTTTTTCTAAGTAAGATCAAATTGATTGTCTGCTTTAATTTCCATTGTCATTTGAGTCACAGAAAAAGACCAGAGCAAGGGTTATAACCTATATATAGCCTTCATTGGCCCAGAAACCGCTTCTCTGCAATGCTGAGTGAAACAGCCTGTGTTCTGGACGTACAGAGTATCTCTATACAGCTTTGTACAGGCCAAGGATGGCTGTATGAACGTTTGGAGTGCAGGAAGGGGATTAATCATCGATTGCTTAATTAAATGATTTGAACTTGTATGAATGAAAAACTACTCTGTGGAATCCTGCCACTGCATGAGTGAGTTGACCATTTTGCTGTGGATTTCACACACAGTAAGATAGGGCCTTTTGTCTCTTTGTCTTCTTCCCCACCGCTAGATGCCTCAGACTGTTTCCTTTAACTGTAACAGTGAGGATGCTGGGGGCGCTTTCAGTACAAATTTAATAGCTGAACTCTACAGTCTTCTGGAATGTCTTTGCTTGTAACTCCCACTTTTTTGTCACTTTCTTTGACTGCTTTGTACATTGTTATTCTTTCTTTGATGTTATTTTCTGCCTTTATGGGCCATTCTCATGTCTTTGTTGTGGAAACTTTTTTTTTTTACAGATTTTTAAAATCTCATGATGACATGATAGCTGTCCATTCAGCAGTGTCTGTCCATACAGCATTTTTATCTGTTTTTGTGGCTTATAAATGTTTTTTCTTTTATTTTAAAGATTGTTGAAAAAAGTTTGGGAATAAGAAATCAGTGTGAGGGCCTGGTGTTCTCAGCACAGCCAAGCATCTGCTATGGGCATGTCAATAGCTTAGGTACTGTGTCATGATTTGGTTTTGTTTGTTTCTTTTTCTGGACATTACCTTTTTGATAATCTGACCTGTTCAAAATGTGAGCTTGGACATGATCTTTTGATGGTCTGACCTGTTCAAAATGTGAGCTTGGACATGATCTTTTGATGGTCTGACCTGTTCAAAATGTGAGCTTGGACATGATCTTTTGATGGTCTGACCTGTTCAAAATTAACGTGTTTTTTTTTTTCCTGTGTGAACTTGACGAGGATCTGTGTGGTTGATTGGACTCTAGTAGTAATGATAAAACCCCTAATAAATTGGTGTTTTCTTTAATCCGGGGCAGATGCTGCTGGCTTGTTTTACACATCTGTGAAAGATGAGCGTAACTGTGAGTTGCTGTACCGCTATTTAGTCCACAGGATATACGGGTTTCCTTTCCATACTTCAGCCAATGTTGTAGAGAGGGATTGTGTCTTTGTGTGAGTATGGGCAGTTGTTAAAGTGAAGTTTAAGTCCTTTCAGTTTCAGTCTATGTGATTTTGGACCTTGATTATTACACATGCACACCACATGTACACACACCACATAGTACGAGGTGCCTCTCTCTCTCTCTGTGTTCCTCCTCCTCTCTCTCTCTCTCTCTCTCTCTCTCTCTCTGTTCCTCCCTCTCTCTCTCTCTCTCTCTGTTCCTCCCTCTCTCTCTCTCTCTCTGTTCCTCCCTCTCTCTCTCTCTCTGTTCCTCCCTCCCTCTCTCTCTCTCTCTGTTCCTCCCTCTCTCTCTCTCTCTCTCTCTCTCTCTCTCCACACACACACACACACACACACACACACACACACACACACACAAAATACACTTACACACCACTAAATCCTTACTATTTCATGATTCATGACTCCAGTCAAGCCTGTTACATGTTCAGACATTCACTGAAACCCAACCCTCCGGGAGTTGCAACCTTGCTGCGGTCGGAGGGCTTGAGCAGTCCAGCGATCCCTTAGGCTTTGCTGACAGGAGCATCAATACTTGACTAGATGGTTAGTTCTTGTTAACGCTTCTAGGCCTTTATTGCCAATTTGCTGGCTGGCTTAAGCACAACATGGTAGGAGTTGATGCGCCTGGTAGGGTGTCCCATATCAGAAAGGTTAAGGTTGAGGGCCCTGACAAATAGTAACCCACCTTTTTCCAATTCTATCTTCTGCCTTTCTTAATGGATCTTTTCTGTCTTTGTCTCCCCTTAAAGCCTTCTTTCCACATTTTTTTTCTCTCTGTGGTCTTCTTAAAATCCACTGTGTTTGCCGTGCGGTGCGACCTGTGATAGAGGGGAATGAGATCCTGGTGATCGAGAAGGCAAGTGCCCTTAACATGTCACTTTGGCTCGGACCTCTCCTAGACAGGAGGTACACTCTGGCCCAGGTGTATCAATCGGCTACCCCTGCATGGGGCTGAGTCAAGACAGGCAGTTCTCTGGCTGGCTGAGGTAACCCCTGCAGTGTTCAGCTTTCTGACCCTGGGAGTTGAGCATGATCAGGGGGGATAGGGTTGGTGGGCTTCTGCTTGTTGTTTATCTCTCCTGAAGCCTGAAAGGGATCAAGACAGTGATTTCTTGGCCCTGGCCCCTTAGCTGGACTCCATGGTGGGTGAGTAAGGGAGAGATGAAATTAAAAGCAACAAAAAAATGGCTTCTTCATCTAAAATCCCCTGTCCCCCCCCCCCCCCCCCCCCCCCCAAAGAAATGTAAGATACATTCCTGCACAAAAAAAAGTACTACAGGAGTCTTAGTTGGACTCTGACTCCGATGCAGAAACAAGAAGAACAACTGGATTTTTGTCTGCATGGTTGATTGTTGAAAGTGCAGAACAGGGACAAACTGATTTCCGCATTAAGCCCATTTGCCATTCAAAAGGGCTTCCAGGGAATTGCTGGAGATCTACAATCTGTAAAAAGATTAAAGAATGGAACCTTCCTCATCCAGTGCAAATCCAACAGACAATCAGAGCAGCTGTTGAGAGCCACAAAACTGGTAGATAGAGAAATCAGGGTGACTCCCCAGGAACAGTTAAATTCATCCAAAGGAGTCTTTCGATGCCCAGATCTCAGAGGCGTCTCAGAGACAGAAATTGAAACGGAACTAGCATCCTAAGGTGTGATAGACGTGCATAGGGTGACAGTTTGAAAAGGTACAGAAAGAGTGCCACCAACATCCTCTTTCTGACATTTTGCACCCTTTCATTGCCACAAGTCATCAAAGTGGGGTATTTGAATGTCCGTGTTTATCTTTACATTCCATCTCCGATACAGTGCTTCAGGTGCCAAAGTTTGGACACGTCAGGGACCACTGTTCTGGGGAGGAGGTGTGTGGTGTTTGCTGCAAAGCAACCCATGATGGGCCGTGTAAAAAATCTGGCTCATTGTGCAAACTGTGATGGTGACCACCCCTCCTCTTCATGCAACTGCCCAGTTTGGATCCAGGAATCAAAGATCCAAAAGGTAAAAACAGAAAACAAATTTTCGTTTTTTGAGGCACGGGAGCAGGTTCTTGCTGTGAAGAAAGTTTCAACCCGTTCTGTCTGCTGTCAAACTGATGAGTTCATTTTCTCAAAAACATTGCAAGGAAAAATGTCAAACTCCGGTGGAGGCAAATCTACTACCTCCCAATCCAAAGTGGATACTCCTGGTGGAGGCAATAAATCTGCCACCTCTCAGACTGCCCAGCAGTCAAGTCATCTGCTGCTGGGCAGATTAAAAAGCCAGCCCTCCCACCTTGAACTTTCAAGAGCAGTACCCGTGCAGGCAAGGGAGTCCAACTGAGTGTGGAGATGAAAAAGAAACCTCCACCCTCTCCAAAACCCAAGCTGTCTTCACCTGCCAGCAAGTCTGTTAGCAGGTCTGGAGAACAAAACAAACCAGTCCAACTTAAAAACAAATATGCTCAATTGGATGCGGATGACGACGACCCTGTTTGTCCTCTGCACCTTGGATTGTAAATTAATTCATTGGAACATCCGTGGTTTAAACTCAAACTTTGAGGAGCTGCAGCTTTTGTGGCTCTTTCTGGATTCTTTCCAAACCAGCACAACGTTCCGCATTAGGTGTAATGGGCGGTGTTGCCCTTCTTATCCACAAAACTTTGCTGTTTAGCCCTTTCACTCTGGCTACCCCTCTTCAGGCAGTAGCTGCGAGAGTCACTCTCCATAAAACCATTAGAATTTGCTTGTTTTATCTTTCTTCTCCTGTCCCGGTTTGTCGTCAGGACCTTGTCAGTCTGATTGAAGAACTTCCCCAACCTTTTTTGTTGGGTGATTTCAATGGACACAGTCCTCTTTGTATTGTTATATGTTATGGACAGACCAAGAACCTTGTGTTGAGGAAGCATTCATTCAATGCATTAGCTGGGAGGCGATCAGCTGGGTTCCAGAGACGTTTATTCTCTCTCCATGGCAACTCAACTTGCGAGGATGATTTCCCTTGATAATATATATTGTCCTATGTCTTCCCCTTTTAATGGAATGTACATCTTTCAATTTAAAAATTACTTAAATTATAGCAGTCTCTTTGCCAAGAGTTCCGTTCAACAATGCTGGGCTCCATTACAATATGATTTACAAGAACTCAAATCCTACATATTCTCTAATTTAGTATTTCAGTATTTATCTGGACTATCAGTTAATTAATAGGTAATAACCATAAGATGAAGGTTTTTTTTTTTTTTTTTTTTTTTTTTTTTCCAAATTGTCACTTCATCGAGAATCACTTAGGTGCAGTTCTTGTGAATAAATCATACCAGATTGTTCTTCAAAGATTCTTTGCAATGTTAATCTTTTGCAACACTATCTCTTCCCCCTTTTTAAGTGTCACTGTTGTCTGTTGGTCATGAACATAACCTCAGTCTGAGTGACGTTAATTAAAACAGAACTAGTTTGATATAAACTTCATGAACAAATTAACACTCAAGTTCACATTTTGTGTCTGTCTTCACAACAGTGTAAGTTTATATATATTGATCAAATTACAGATTAAGCTTGTTTGGTGCTCTGATACAGCGGCCTGATCTGGTGGTGTATGTGGGTGGTGAAGGTGTCTGTATTATGGTGGTGTTGGTTGTTAGTGGTGGTGTTTGTGGGACTGTTGTACGTGTGGGTGTAGATGATGATGAGACAGTGAGCTGACGACATGGGGTGGGAGGGGGTGAACCAGGTGTAGCGACAAGGTGAGAACAGTTGCGACGAACTTTCTCACGATCTGTCTGTATGATATAAGATCGTGGATTGTTGTGATGTCAGATGATCTGACCCTGACACTGTAGATCCTTTATATAGACTGGGTCACCTGTGTTCAAAGGAGGTAAGTTTTTTACTGCATGGCGAGAGTTGTAGTTTTGCTGTTGTTTCTGCTTGTTCAGCTCTTCTTTCTGTTGAAGACTGGAAAGATTGGGAGTTTTAGGAGTGAGATTAGAAGGAAGAATGGGAACTTTTTTGCAGAGTTTGCGGCCCATCAGGATTTCAGCAGGAGATAGCCCGTTTTCAAGAGGTGTAGCACGGTACATAAGGAGTGCCAAATGTGTGTCGCTGGCTTTTTTCAGCAGCTTTTTGATTGTCTGGATAGCTCTCTCTGCTTCACCGTTACTCTGAGGATATTTTGGTGAACTTGTAGTGTGAGTGAACTGGTAGTCTTTGGCAAATTCTCGGAACTCTCCACTCGAAAATTGAGGGCCATTGTCGGACACAACAATGTCTGGGATGCCATGTGTGGCGAAAATGCTTTTGATAGCATAGATTGTTGCAGCCAAAGATGCACCTTGAAGAATCTGTATCTCTGCCCATCGTGAAAGGTAGTCCACAACCACAACATATTTTTAACCCTTCAGATCAAACAGATCAGTCGCTACTCTTGACCATGGACGTTCTGGTATGGCAGATGGCATGAGAGGTTCCTGAACTTCTGGATGAAACTTGCGACATGTGCAACATTTGTTCACCATTTCTTCAATTTGGCTGGAGATGAAATTGCCAAGGCTCGGCATTTTACTATTCCAAGATGACCGCCGTGGAGTCGGTTAAGTACATCCAGCCGTAGATCTTTTGGAATGACAATCCTTGTGTCATATAGTAGCAAGTCATCTACAATAGAGAGATGTTCTCTGTTTGTGAAGAACTGTTTCAGTAGAGGATTCTCAGGCATATACACTGGCCATCCTTCAGTGCAGTATGTTCTTACTTGAGCCGTGACTTCATCCTGGTTTTGCATGTTCTTGATTTCTTCCAGTTTTGCTGAAGAGGCAGGAAGAATTTCAACAGTTTGTTTAGCAAATGCTGTGACGTTATTGAGGATTTCAGTGTCACTGTCAACAGGAGTATGTGTTGGAACTCTGGAGAGTGCGGAACTAGCGGTTTGTGGTCCGTTTCCAGAGTGAATTCCATGCCAAGTAGGTAGCCACTGAGACGTTCAACAGCCCAAGTTGCTGCCAGAGCCTCTTTTTCTATAACTGCATACCTGGATTCTGTCTCTGTCAGAGATCTGGAGATTAAACTGACAGGCCGGCGTGTGCCATCATCTTGGATTTGTAGCATGACTGCGCCAATCCCTGCCATAGACGCATCCGCTGCTAAAATGGTTTTCCTTGAAGGAGAATAGTGTGCTAATACTGGAGGTTCGAGAAGCAAGTTGTTGGTTTTCTGGAAAGCTACTTCTTGTTCACTCTTCCAGATCCAAGAGGTGCCTTTCTTCAGGAGTTGACGGAGGGGTGTCGTAATCTTTGTCAAATTTGGCATGAATTTTGCCAGGTGATTTGTCATACCAAAGAAACGCTGAAGTTCAGTAATGTTTTTAGGTGGTGGGAAATCAGCAATGGCTGAAACCTTATCAGGATCCACATGTAAGCCTTTGCCATCAATGATGTGTCCCAGAAACTTAACAGATGAAATTCACATTTGTTGTTGAGTGTGAGACCTGAATCTTGAAGCTTCTGCAGAACTTGGCGTGTGATCTTGTCATGTGTCTCATTGTCAGGTGCGTCGATCAGAATATCATCCATGTGACAGATAATATTGTCAGTATCTCCCAACATTTCTTCCATTGCGCGTTGGAATACTTCGCTGGCAGAACAAATGCCAAAGGGAAGACAATTCATACAAAACCGTCCAAACGGCGTGATGAAAGTTGTGAGAAGACATGATTCTTTTCTGAGAGGTACTTGCCAATAAGCTGAATTAGCGTCAAGACGTGAAAATACCCGTGAGTTGGTGAGCTTGGCCAGACTGTCCTCAACTGATGCTATGGGGTAGATTTCTCTTTTCACACTCTTGTTGAGGTTAGTGAAGTTGATGCAGACCCTGACCGATCCATTTGGTTTAGAGACGACCACCAGACCTGAACACCGGGCTGTAGGCTCTGTGACAGGAGAAATAATGCCTTCTTCCAGCATTCTGTCAATCTCCATCTTTACTTTGGGTATGAGAGGATGAGCAATTTTTCTTGGAGTGTATAGGCACACAGGAATAGCATTTTCCTTAAGTTTGATTGTATAGTCCTTCCTCAATTTTCCGAGGCCTTGGAATAAATCTGGATATTCTTGGCAGAAGTTCTGCATTTCCTTTTGTATGTGATCTAGTCGAGCAATAAGGCCTAACTTTGTACAAGCAGAATGGCCTAACAGACCATTTTTCTGTCCAGCAATCACATAAACAGTTTCAACAATACAAGTGTCTTTGTAGGAAAGTTTTGCATCAAATGTGCCAAGAACTTTCAAAGGTATATTTCCAGGACCTTTCAGTTGTTTTGTAGCTGGTACTAGTTCCAGTGTAGTAGCAAATTTTTCAGCGACAACAGTAAATGATGCCCCAGTGTCCAGCTTGAAATTCTGTTAAATTCCATCCACTTTGATTTCTGCAGACTAACTATCTGTGTCCCTGACTGTATTTATGTTACCCAGAAACTCCACTTCTTCTTCAGCTTCTTCATTTAGTTCTTGTATATGTCTGCTTCGTTGGGTTCGGGAGCGACAAACTGTTTTATAGTGTCCCTTTTTTCCACAAGCACTGCATGTAGCCTGCCTAGCCAGACAAAATTCTCTTTTGTGCATTTCATACCCACAATAATCGCAGTTTGATTTTTCGTCGAACTGAGCAGATTTTCCAGTGAAGTTACTCGAGCGTTAAGAGGTTAGTGAGAAGTGCTGAGGAGTTTTCTTTGAGAAACGAGGAGCAGTACCATTTTTCTGTCTTACAGCGTCAACAGCATCAGTTTTGTCTCGAAGAAGTTCTTGTCCTTCTTTTCTGGCTTCTGCTTGTCTAGCTGCATCAATGGCTTCTTGGAGTGTTAGTTTGGGTTTCGACTGCAAATTATCTGACAAATCTGCGTCTTTCACCCCCACCACAATTCTGTCACGAATCAGTTCATCCCGGATTGTCCCATACTCACAATCCTCTGCTAATATATGTAAATCTTGTAAGAAAGAGTCAATATTTTCCTCTGGCTTTTGATTATGACGGTTGAATTTTACTCGGGCGAAAATGACGTTTTTTCTTGCACCAAAATGATCATCAAACATTTTTAGCAAATCTTTGTATGAAATAGTGCCTTCGTTGACCTTGTGTGTAGCCAGAATATCATCAGCTGCTTCTCCCATAGCATACAAAAAAGTACACACTTGCCTTTGTTCTTCGAGATCTGTTATCAGTCTGTAACATTCAAAGCGAGCTCGCCATTTCGGCCAGTTTTCAGGACGTCCATCGAACGGCTTCGGTAAAGGAACCGACATGCGGCGAACAGATGCCTCACCTGCTTGATTTTCATTATCCATTATAACGCTGCCACCATGTAGTGTTACGTGTTATGGACAGACCAAGAACCTTGTGTCGAGGAAGCATTCATTCAGTGCATTAGCCGGGAGGCGATCAGCTGGGTTCCAGAGATGTTTATTCTCTCTCCATGGCAACTCAACTTGCGAGGATGATTCCCCTTGATAGTATATATTATCCTACACTCTTTGGGGTAGTGTGAATTCGTCATCCAGAGGTTTGCTTCTCGAAATGTCTTTTCAGAGTTCGATTTGTGTTTTCTGAATGGTGGATCTCCAACTTACCTCCACTCTTCCACAGGTACACTTTGTATTTAGATTTGTCGTTATGTGACCCCTCGCTGGTCCTGGACTATGAGTGGTCTGTCCATGACGATCTGTTGAAATCAATAACAACTGAAAACACCTCTGTGCCAACATCAGAATTATAAGAAAGCCAACTGGAATCTTTTTGCTACAAATATTTCAAAGGAGCTCCGGGAAACTGTCATTTTTCAAAGTCAAGACCCAGCACAATTTCTGACGAATGCTTCGATTACATGTGCTAAAGCCTGTATTCCAACGTCTTGCGAAAAACTCTAACTGCCTAAAACACCTTGGTTTAAATCTGACTGCTAACAAATCTCAAAAGTACGCAAACGGGCTCAGCATCAGATATTCCAAAGACCTCAGCTTGCAACACTCAAACCCATCAGAAACTCTGCCAAAACAAGACACACTTTTAAAATCAGTAAACATCAGTCTTGGAGTAACTTCTGCTCCGGGCTGACATCTAAAACGTCCAAGAAAAAAGTCTGGAACATCATCAAGAAAATCAAAGGGAAGAACGCCAACCCCTCAATTCATCACCTGAAACTTGCCGATGCTCTGATAACTGACAAACAAGCTGTTGCCAATCTGCTGGTCTCCACTATTCAACAGAACTTATCATTTTCAAGTAAATTGCAGCCTTTTTAAAAAGCAAACAGCTCAAAAGAAAAATCTTCATACAATTTCACATCAGACAACTCTGAAGCCTACAATCTACCTCTTTCAATCAATGAACTGAAATCAGCTCTGCAAACCTGCAACGATTCTGCTCCTGGCCTGCATGATATTCATTATCAGCTTTTGAACACCTCCCAGAAAGCTGTCTCCAGACCCTTCTCAAAGTTTAAAACCATATCTGGAGCACAGGGTGCTTTCCACCTTCCTGGCATAAAGCCCTGATCATTCCAATTCCTAAGCCTGGAAAAGCCCTTACTGATCCTTCAAACTATCGGCCAATAGCTCTGACCAGCTGCATCTGTAAGCTAATGGTCTTTTTGGAAAACATGGTCAACTCCCAACTGATGTAGAAGCTGGAAACCGATGGCCTTTTAGCCAGTGAACAGTGGGGTTCTGGGAGTACCACTCTGCAGTTGACCATTTAGTCCATCTGGAAACCACCATCTGAAACGCCTTCATCAATAAACAGCATGTGGTTGCTATCAGTTTTTATCTTGAAAAAGCGTACAACACCACTTGGAAATCTGGAATCCTTATGGATCTTTATAAACTTGGTTTTCATGGTCATCTGCCTCTGTTTATTCAAAACTTTCTGGCTGATTGGCAGTAACAGGTCTGTATTGGCACCATGCTGTCTGACATCCATGGGCAGGAGTTTGGTGTACCTCAAGGGAGCATTCTTTCTCCTGCTCTTTTCAGTATCAAACTCAATGACATTGCCAAATCAGTAAACCAGGGTTCTGAGTCCTCTCTGTTTGTTGATGACTTCGTGCTGTGCGCAGTTGGAGCCTCTTACGCCAGCATACTGCGTCGACTTCAACTTTGTGTTTTAATAAGATTCAACAGTGGGCTGAGGAAAACGTGTTTACCTTTTCAAGTACCAAAACTCGGTCAATCCGTTTTCACAATTTTTGTCAGTTTTTTGCTGATCCTGAAATTTGTCCGGACAAGTCCACCATTCCAGCTGTGAAAGAAGCCAAACTTCTGGGCGTTATTTTTGATGAAAAACTGAACTTTAAAGTCATATCCAACACTTAAAAACTGCATGTCAGAAAGCACTGAACATTCTGTGAGTTGTGGCACACACAGATTGGGGTGCTGACAAGAAAACTCTCCTCCATCTTTACAGGGCTCTGATCCGCTCCAAACTGGACTATGGGTGTGTGGTGTACGGTTCGGCCAGACCTTCCTACCTGAACAGATTAGATCTTATACACCATCAAGGACTTTGATTGTGTCTGGGTGCATTCTGCACCACCCCTGTTTATTTATAGCATGTATGCTGAGGCAGGAGAACTATCCCTCTCAAATAGGCGATTAAAACTTGGATTGAACTACTGTCTGAGTCTCTCTTCTGAACCTCAAAACCCAGCATATGACTGTGTTTTTGACCCCAAGTTCCAAAGGAAATTTGATGACCACCCCAGTTCCGTTCCACCCTTGGGAATTTGTATTCTTCCCCATTTGAGCAAAGCAGATATAGACCTTTGAGTAGTTTGTGATTTATCCAAGTTTCCTGATGACCCTCCATGAACTTCTTCACTCCAGAGATCTGGTTTGATTTGGCCTCGTACCGTAAAGATTCCACTAGTTCCTTGGCCTACAAGTCCCTTTTTGCTGAACTGTGTTCAAAGTTTCCATCCTTCAAAAGAATTTTCACTGATGGTTCCAAATCTGAGGAGGGAGTTGCCTCTGCTGTGTTTTGTGCAGTAGATCCCCCTCAGAGATGTACTGAACACACCCCCACCGACAGCTCCATCTACACTGCTGAGCTGACAGCCTTGGTCCTGGCTCTTAAAATGGTCTGTAAATCCAAACATAAAGATTTCCTCATTTTATCAGACTCCCTGTCTGCTTTGGAGGCCATTGCCAGCCGTAATCTCAAGCACCTTCAGCTGCTGAAAGTTTTCAAACTGTACACCTCTCTGAAATCAGATGGATACAAGTTGTGTTTGCTTGGGTTTCCAGCCATGTGGGCATTCGAGGCAACGAGGTGGTTGATCAACTTGCCAAGAGTGCCACAAAGGAAAAGTTGAGCAGGTTGTCTATCCCTCACACTGATTTGAAACCCAAATCACAGGCTTATGTCAAAGACCTCTGGCAAGAGGAGTGGAACTCACACACAGATAACAAACTATCTAAAATCCGTCCAAACCTGAAAGAGTTTTTACCATGTTCCAGAAGTGGCCGTAAAGACAAAACAGTGTTGTGCCGTTTGCATACAGGCCACTCGTTTTACTCTCATTCTTATCTTTTAAAAGGTGAAGAAGCTCCATGGTGTATTCCATGTCATGTACCTCTCACAGTGAAACATATTCTTTTAGAATGTTGGGACTTGCACGATGTGAGATATAAACACTTTACAGCAGACTCCATGAAAACCCTGTTCAGAGATGTCCCACCTGACGTGATCTTTGAATTTCTGAATGAGATTAACATTTTTCATCTGATCTAAGATTTTACGGAAGAAAGATTTTTTAACAAAGTTTCTGGTGCGTTTTTAGAAGATATATTTTAAAGAGATATGTGAATGTTTTTTTGGTTTTTTTTGGGGATGACTTGTGAGTTGACTTCAACGTGGTGACAGCCCTGATATGGCCCTTTGCAGTTGGTTGGGCTATAAGTAACGTTACCTTACCTTACCTTACAAGAGACCCAAGGCCGCAATGAAAATATGAAAATTGTATGAAGCATAGACGCTTTGTTCTGACCATGACTACTGTTGTGATGTTTGTGCAGGCCAAGTGGGTGGGACAATGAAAAGAAGATTAGCATATTGTATGAGAGTATGACGACAGTGAAACCTGATATTGCACTTGAAGATGTCCTTGTCAAGCCTGTGGTACGAAAGGTGGGTCTGTTACATGTCAGCTTGAAGGTTGTTGATCCAAGATGAAATGGTATGGGAGTGGAGGGGGAAAAGGGTTGGGATGGGGGAAGCAACGCTAGAGGAGAGAGATATGTCTCCAAGCTTTCAGTCAGTAAATTCAGTGCTATGCATATCATGTCTGGTGGGGAAAAAGTTAAAGATAGAAAGAAAAGATTAGTATTATCAGTTGTGAGATCAGGACTGAAGTCAGAAGTCCTGTATATGACATGACTTTACAAGATTTATAAGGATTTTCTTTCATCTTGTAAATTTTTTTTAAAACATTGAATGCTGAGTCATTTGGTAGCAACTTTTAAAAAAAGATATAATCAAATTGATGTTTTTCTGGACCTGCCTTCCCCCCTCCACCCCTCCACCCATTACCCCCTCTCTTTTGTGGCATTACTCCCAAGCTGTTGATTCCTGCTCTCCCATACACCACGGTTTGTCCTGACACAGCTTCAGCATCGCAATCCATAGGGAGCAATCAGTTGTTATGAGGCAATTCCCCCGCCACTCCCTTCACCTTTCTGTCTCCATCCATTGCTCGGTCAAAAACTATGCTGATGTGAGGAGGGGAAAGGATTTGGAAGAGGGAGGGTGACTATGATTTGATAACAAAACACTGACAGGGAATAAGAGAGCAGTTGGTTGGGGGAGGGGGGGGGCTTGAGGAGATTGAGGGAGGGGAAGACTGGAGGGGGATGGGTGAGGCCGTTAGTGGTTGCAAAATGTGAGCTGAGGATTGGGGGAGGGGGGAGGGAAGGAGATGACGGCATTGTTACATCCAAATATGACAGCTTGAATAAAAAATACAGAACTTTGGGGGGAGGGGGGGAGAGTGGGGAGGCATGGATGAGGATGGTGGGTGGGTCTTAAAATATGCTATGTAAAAATAGTTATTTTACAGTGGCAGTTGGAACAGCTCATCTCCATTGTAGTCATGAGTGTGTGTATGTGCATATATATACATGCATGTGCACATGTGACACAGAAGCGATGCACTGCACTTTGTGGGCCTGCTGAAGCACAATCAACATTGACACACAGTGTGTGCCGGTAGCAGGCTGAGAAACAGTGCACAGACAAGTTTTTCGGCCCAGTGTTCCCACCAGCATAAAATTAAAGCTGATTACTCAATATTTACTCAATGTTTACTCTTGGATAGTTTGATTCTGACCCAAGCTAGATATCAGAGCTAGGTATCAGAGATCATGTGTATAGAAAAAAATAAGTTGATATGTGCAGCCATTTTGATGTCATGCTGTCGTAAAAACTCCTCTGTATAGATCTAGTTGCAAAGTGAGACGACTGCTGTATAAACACTACTTACAGGGATTTCATGAATAAGACTGCATTACTGCAGTAACTTGTGTTCATTGATGCCTTTTGGATCCAACATGATGCTGGACACCAGTTTGAAAACTCTGTACCCAGCCCTGATATGGCCCTCATGGTCAGCTGGGCTAGAAACAACATGAATATGAAGCCCCCACAGTAATTGGCCAGAATGAATGAGTGTCCTCTTCAGGAGATCAAGTGAGCGACCATGTTGGTCAGTAATGAAAATCAATACACAGAAACAGACACATACCAAACAAACTATAGAATTTCCTTGGTAATTTAAAGAAGAAATACAGATTTTCATAACTTTGTATTACGTTTGTTAATTAAGTGAGCTGAAAAAAATAATTTGCTCGTTAGGAAAATGTGACACATGAAAAAATTAGTGGTTAAAAGATGGAATGTACATGGACAGACTTGTGTGTGTGGTGTTACTGCAGCCTGTGCAGCGTGATGCAGAAGTAGTGGCAGAGGATGAGCAGTCCTTTCTGGTCAAACTGCAGATGGTGCTTGCTAAACAAGCAGCAGCAGGTGGCAGCCCAGCAGGACCTGCAGGGGTAACTATAATCATTCTCAACCTCACAGATTCACATTTGATGAAAAAAAAAAATCTATGTATTGCTATTCTCGTATTTGATGAAAAAATTAAAAAATCTATGTATTGTTATTCAAAGTGGTTGACTTGCCTGTGTGTAAGTATGGAGGTCTTTAGACCTTGGTTTGTCTGCCTTGATAGGGCTGTGCTTTTCTTTTTGTTGTTGTTGTTGTCAATGTTACTGTGATGATGGATATTTTCAGATGTTGTTTGCCAGTGTCAGATGTTTAAATTGTGTTTAATATGCCCGTTATTGACAGTGTAAGTTTGGCATAGTTCTGATCTTAGTCATTGTTGTGATTTTCCTGTCTTCATTCCTGTTTTGTTTGAGCCTTTATATCGATATCTGTCTGTATCTATACCTACTTATCTATCGGTCTATATTGCCTTCATTCCTGTTTTGTTTGTACCTATATATGTATGTCTGTATCTATACCTATCTATCTGTCTGTGTATCTATCATTTTACCACTGAAAGTAGCTTTACTATATACTTACCTGTCCAATCAAATGCCATATCCCCACTTGGCATGGAACAAAGCCAGATTATCGGGATCCTCCCAAAATAAAATTGCGAAAGCAGAGAGCTAACTTAGCCTCAGTCCTCAGATATGCCTGTCGGCGAGATCGCCTTTAGTTCGTAACATAGCCTTCAATAGACCTAGCTCAGTTTTCTCACCTTTTCCTGACTGATGGGGAAGTGGGACTGAACCCAAGTGTTTGGACAGGTAAGTATGTCATGAAACTACTGTAAGTTGTAAAATTCTTTCTCCTCATTCTTACCTGTCCAAACAAATGGCTGAATATTGAAAACGATGGTGGGAACATGCTCACTTTAGACATTACCACCCTCTTTGTATGAGAATATCTCCAAACAGTATCCAGCCAAAGGCTTGGTTCTAGAAGTGTAAATGGCCATTAAGAAATGATCTCCCTCAAAAATCTGGAAGTGAAATATATAGTCCCCTTTCTCCCTTCGAGGGTCAAATAGGTCAAGAATACGCAAAAATTAGTCGAAGATAAAACACTAGTAGGATCAGGAAAAGGAGAAAACCCCAAAAGTAGGTAGCCATTGGTACCAACTAATAAAACTCAGGCATCCCACAACATGAAAGAAAAAAACTTTTGCACAAAACATCATGAAGTCTATGGCTGCTTGAACCAAGAGCCAGTATAAAAATACACAGATGAAAAAGGCAATAAAAATTGACATGGTATGCAAATGATTATATAAGCAATATAATTGTCAAAAAATAGGCATGTCAGTGGCAGCTTGAACCAAGAGCCAAGACAAAAATACACAGACAAAATAGGCATGCCAATGATAGCATGAAGCAAGAGCCAAGGCAAAGAATACACTGTCAAATTTGGCATGTCAGTGGTGGTTTAACTTACTCGCTACCAATGTCCGCATATGCGGACATCGTATGATGAAGCGTTTGCTACCAATGTCCGCTATGCAGATTCAGATTTTGAAAATTCGCGCTGTCCGAGTGACGTATCAGGTACGAAACTCAAGAACGGAGATGATTCCTTAGTTATCCCCTACCAACTTTTCATTCACTTGAGCAGTGTGCGGAGCGTGGCTCGCTCGCTAGCTGACAACAACAAAGACTACCGTCGGTCAGCTCTGCTCCGTGATTGAAAAGATGGCGTCCCGACGAAGCGCTCAACACAGTAGGGCTGGTGAATTGTTAGTTAGCGTTGAAGACACACTGGAAATGATCCAGACTGAGGGGTCAGATGTTGAAGAAGACATCAGCGATTCTTCTGATGAGGATTTTGACCCCTACAGTGGGGAGACAGACATGGATTCCGACACTGATGTGGGTGCTGATAGTGGCGAAGAAGCAGACGAAAGCTGTGCTAGCCTCAACAACAAATGTTTGATTTTGATACTGACGCTGAAATGGGAGATGTCGACGATTTTGGGGCTGTTTTCACTGACGATTGGACTGATAATTTTCATTTCTTTCCTCTCGATCATCCGTTCACAGGTACACCAGGTTTATTGAACGACTGGCCAGTCAACACTCAGCCTTTGCAGTTCTTTGAGTTGTCCATGCATTCCACAGAGGTGGGTAAAAAGAAATTATTACTACATAAATTGTGCTATGTGTAAATGTGTCATGTATGTTTTACACACTAAGTGAGTGCATATTTTTTGCAGTGATCCATTCATGTATCAGTAGACTAGGGGGAGAGAGGAGAAGGGGGGGGGGGGGGAGGGGGGGGGGGGGAGAAGGGAGGGATGAACAAAGGGAATGAGTGATTACATGCACTGAGTATTTGTGCATTACTCTGAGTGTGTGTGTGTGGTGTGGGGTGTGTGTGTGTGTGTGTGTGTGGTGTTTGAGAGAGAACAGCTACACATGTTCATGTTTTGTAACTCTGTGCATGGGTATGTTTGTGTTTCCAGGCATATTTTCACTTATATTATTGTGCAAAAATCCGTAATTTGTGCCTTTATAGAATAAACTGTTAAATATAAAGTAATTTAGGTAATTAATGTATTATGGTGCTGTATTATATAAAAAATCCAGGTTGGTTCTACTTTATAGCTTGTAAAAACACCAAACTATGCATCCATACACATGAATATTTATTACAAACAATGGGATACACAGATACATAAGAAAAAGAAAAGAAAAGCTCATATGATCATTTTTGTGTGTATGGCTGCAGGTCATGTTGCTGTGCTGAGGTGGCAGGACAAAAAAACCTGTCTACGTGCTGACGACAGTGATGCTGCCAACCACCATGATGAGCTTCACAACACGGCACACCCTGAGAGACAGAAACCAGCAGCAGTACAGGACTACATGGCAGGAGTAGACATGAGTGATCGGCTCATGGCCTACATGCCCCTGAATAGGAAGACCATGAAGTGGTGGAAGAAGCTGTTTTTTGATCTTCTGACCTTGACTCTTATTCAGGGGTCTATTCTCTACAACAAGCATCTTGCAGTCCATGGTTTGCCACTCTGTGTAAAGCTGTGCCCAGGATGCAATGTCACTTTTCATGAGTTTTTCCATTCCAGAAAAGAACACTGCCAGTGATTCATCACCAGTGTTTTGTGCACAGTGAACTTTTTGTTGTTGTTTTTCATCCTGTAAAGACACTTGTTTTGTATTTTCACATTCTCCATCACCTGCTTGTGACTCCAGCTGTGCTAGAATGTGATGTAGAACATTTCTGAGCTGCTAAGGAGCACTATATTTGTATATTTCTGATGGGTGCAAAAGTGCTGAAAAAAGGCAAAAAATGGAGCCCAGTTTCACCACCAAGATGGTAAGTAAGTTCTTTATTTTTTGTTCACATATTGACTAATACGCATTGTATCCACTCACCTAATTTCAAGTGTCTGTCTGGTCATGTATAATTATGAGAATTTTTTTCCTACCCTATACACACCCCGGGTTTTCAGGGATTAGCAAGGGGAAAAACTCATGGCATGGAGTGAGTTAAACAAAGAGCCAAGACAAAAATACACAGACAAAATAGGCAGTGAAAATTGGCAGGGTAGGCAGATTATCAAGTGAGCAACATCATTGTGGATGTGTTGCGACCTGGGCAACCACAACACCCTAGATGATCCAGAACTTCATGACCTGTCATGAAGACAGAATCTGCAGAAGTGGTCTGTGTGACCTCCAGCCAGCTGCCTAAAGCCGCCAGATGCATCACTTCACTAGAGGATACAACTGACGGAAAGAGCCTGGACTTCATGTGCCCTTATGTCCGCTCTGCAGGAAAGCAGTTTCTGGCCACAGATGTAAGCTTGCCTAAGCCAGGAACTAATCGTTTGGGGACTGATAGCTGGCTGCGCCATAGAAGGGAGAACATGGAACCTGATTCTGCCCTCTGAAGGCACATCTTCAGTGCCCTGACTGTTCAGGTAATCTGCTCCACCTTCAATCACCTGGACCTAGGATTGGATAATGAAGGGGCCAGTGGAAGCATGGTTACACTCGGGGGCTGCTCTCTGGGCTAGGTGGTCTTGGCTAGGAATGAGGGGTATGTTGAGAGTGTGACTGAGCCATCATTGTGCCACTTCAAGGACTGTGGGTCCCTGGAGGAAGCATGGATCTCATTTATTCTGCATGCTGATATCAGTGACTGAAAAGCAAGTCTTCAACATGAGGTTCCCAGCAGAGCATTCAGCAAATAGCTCAAAGTCACTGGAGGCCAGAAATTCCAAGACTAATGGTAGACTCCAAGTCTTGCAGTTCCTAAGGAGGCAGTAAGCAATCAGCTCCCATTAGAAAGAAATCATGGCTAATATCAAGGTCTGTCCCCTTAAGTCTGTAAGTTTGGCAGTGGCTTACCTGAACCATCTAAGTGTACTTACCATTCTCCACTTTCTGAGTAAGTCCTAAAAAAAAAAAAAAAAAAAAAAAAAGGGGGCCACATCCTCAAGTCAGTTTCAGAATTCGCCAGGGAAATGCCAGCCCAATTATGCCATTTGGAGAATGTCATAGACTTCAAGGGAGATAGACTTCTCCCAGCTATGATCTTTTCCATGCATGAAGGGTTGAAATGTCTCTGATCAGGGTGGTATGACCTGATAAATAACTGGCTTGGAGAGAGAGGGTTATGGGAATCTGCTTGTCATCTTCTTGATCTTGGCTCAGTCAACAAGTCTGGTCTCCCTGATACAAAGAAGAGTGACCAAGACACTGACCTTTGTCCATTTCAGAGAGAAAATTAGGATTACCTGACATTTCTCTCTGGCCATCTTGTTCAGAACTACAAGAATGAGGGAAGAGGATGAAAACGTGATGTGAACATCTGTTCCCATGAAGTCACGTTAGAACCCACAAGCCAAGGCTGAAAGGTCTGGAACAGGAGATTCAAGAAGTGGAAGCTGTTGTTCCAGTGAAAAATGGACCTGAAAACAGACTTGTTCATAATCCCTACAGTGGAACCTGACCCTTCTTGGACAGAGAGTCTGCAAGAACATTCTGTTGTCTGGGATGTCTCTTACAGAAACATAATCTTCATGGGCTGGCAGAACAGGAGTAGAAAGACTGCTAAGGCATTCAAGTACGTAGAGTGAGTGCCTCCCTGATTCTTCAGGTATGGTGAAGCTGTCTGTGCATACAATCAAAGCTTTGTCTTTCAGAATTGGAGACCAGTTGTGAAAAGCAAGTAAAACTGCTCTCATTTCTAGAAAGTTTTTGAGGTCTGCCACTTCTTCATGGTCTTCCCTTCTCTCCAAAATACCCTAACAACGGACATGATGGCCTCCCACTGAATGGAAAAAAGGCTGAAAGAAGCTAGAAGTGTTCTAAGGTGAAATGGCTGAAAGAAGGAAGAAGTGTTCCAAGGTGAAAAGGCTGAAAGAAGCAGGGAGAAATACACCATGCTCATGGAACCTCTCAGATACCTAGGAATGGGAAATTCATGAAAGATCAATGGTCTGATCAGGAGCCTGCTTAAAAAAAAAAAACTTGCTTTTTCACACATTTGTTCCTTTCTGTCCTTTTATATGTATATATTACTGTATGAACAAAATGGCGAGTCAGTGAGATAGAGATATGATGAGCTAAGGAGAAATCATTAGGCCTGTGCACCAAACTCACACCCGTCTAATTTTGCAGGAAATTCCTGAAGAATAGAATACTCACAATCTTAATCCGTTTACTGCCCTTGCATGAATGGCATTCGAGGTAGTTTCTGGAAAGCTGTGTGCCGCACATCGAACTCTGTGGTATTTTCATCGTCAAAATTCGGGGATTTAAAGAAGGGAGGCAAGAGGAAAAAATGGTGCAAACTGTTGTAGGGACCCTATACTACAGTTCCTTCCCTTAGACTGGTCAGTGACTGACCACTACGCGCTATATTTGGACCGTGAACTTTGGGAACTTCCGGCTGAGTCATTCTCAGTTCACAAGATAGTGAATCAAGCAGGCAGTTTGTCCAGGTGTCCCGTTTTCAAGTGTTAAAATGCTCTTGAGGGGCTTCAAGAAGTTATTCCAGACTGTGAAAGTGATGACGAAGACTTCAGAGAAGCGGAAGGAAGTGATTTGGAGGAGGAAGAAAGTGATCACAGTCAACACCACCCGCTGTTATCAGAGATTGGTGTTGATGAAGAAGCTGATCCCGACTTCGAACCGAGCGACATCAGCGCAAGTGGGGCAGAATTGGAGAGTGATGAGCCGATTCCATCTATGTTGACCCCCCCCCCCCTCCCCCTCCTGTTGTGAGAGGTCGGGGTGGGAGTCGAGGAAGGGGAAGGGGTTCAGGACAACAGCAAGGGTCCAGTGTGAGGGAGCGTGGCAGTGGAAGAGGGCGTGGTTGTCAGTCTGAACTTGTTTCTGAATGGAAAGATGCCAGTGTCGATCGCCCAAATCCTGACATTTCCTTCACGGGTGATCCGGTAATCAAGGTCAACGACAATTTCAAGCCTGTTGACTTCATGGAATTATTTTTCAACAGAGACCTGATCAACCACCTGGTCATCAAAGCAGCCTCTTAGCTGACCAGTTCCTGGAAGCCCACCCCAATCTGCCAGAATTTTCCAGGGCCAATAAGTGGGAGAAGGTCGACGGCACAGAAATGAAGAAGTTCCTTGCTTTGGTGCTGTTGATGGGCATTGTGAGATTGCCAGCCATAGATCTGTACTGGTAAAAAAAAGTGCTGTACCGCATACCAGTCTTCAGTTCAGTCATGCCAAGGAACCGATTCCAGGTAAATGTTTCACAAGTTTTCTCTTTCTCTTTCTCCCATCTTTCCTCACTACCTCTCACACCCTGCTGTCTTCTCTTCAATAACATTACAAGTGCAGAATGATGATGATGATGAGAGAAAGAAAGAAAGACAGAGAGTGTTTGTGTGGTGTGTGTGTGTGTGTGTGTGTGTGTGTGTGTGATGTGTGCGTGTGTGTGTGTGTGTGTGAGAGAGAGAGAGCAGTGCTTGCGTATGGTGTGGGTATACATTGTATGTCTCTGTGTGTGTGTGGTGCTTGTGCATGTGTTACTTGTGTGTGGTGTGTGTGTGGTGCTTTTGCATGTGGTGCTTGTACATATATGCGCATGTGTATGTGTGTATTGCTTGTGCATGTGGTGTTTGTGCATGGTGTGTGTGTGATGCTTTTGCATGTGGTGCTTGTACATATATGTGTGTGTGTGTGTGTATGTTGCTTTTGGATATGGTGCTTGTGGATGGTGTGTGTGTGTGTGTGTTGCTTTTGCATATGGTGCTTGTGCGGTGTGTGTGTTTGTGTGTGTGTGTGTGTGCGCCAAACTGTGTGTCAGTCAACTATAACTCGATTTTATATTTCAGATCATCCTACAAATGCTGCATTTCAATGACAACGCAAAGATGCCAGCTCAGGGTGATCCATCCTATGACCGCCTCTTCATGATCCGGCTGATTTTGGACCATCTGCACAAGAGATTCCAAGAGGTGTATGAGCCAAGGAGGGATGTCTGTGTTGATGAAAGCCTACTTCTTACTTCTTTGGAAAGGTAGGCTGATCGTCAGGCAGTACATTCCTCTGAAGCATGCCAGGTTTGGCATAAAAGCATACCTCTGCTGCAAATCCGACAGCGGTGTCAAAGGAAGTGGTGGCTACTGCTATCGCTTCAAAGTGTACGCGGGCAAGGATGACCTCATCAACGAAGTGACGCCTGTGCTGGATGCAGTGCAGGCCAACAGTGAAAAGATGGTGCTGTTCCTGATGGCTCCACTCCTGAACAAGAGCTACCATGTCTACACCGACAATTGGTACAGCAGCCTCAGGTTGTTCTTGTGCCTACGGGAAAGGAACATCCTGGCTTGTGGCACTGTGAGGGAGAACCGGGGCATCCCAGGGCAGCTTCATGGAGTTCAGCTGGACTGGTGTCATCCGCTGCTTTTTATGGTGATGGCAAGATAGTAGCCAACAGGTACCACAGCACCTGCTGTCGACGGTCCATGGCTATACAGAGGCAGCTATCCAAGATCGGGGACAATGGGGGATCACCAGGCAGCCAGAGGCATTTTCACAATATAATAAGAATATGGGTGGAGTGGACAAGCAAGATCATTGCTCCACCCATCTGACTGCACCCGCAAGTCCATGAAATGGACAAAAAAGCTTTTTTTTCATTTTTGGCAGGTAGCAGCATGCAACGCCTTCATTCTACAGAAGGGACAGGACAACTCTTGCAAGTCACTGCTGAGTTTCTTGAGGCGCTCATCTGTTCATGGAATTGGCCAGACCAGGTTCCAGAGGTGGAGGAAAACAAATCAGATGATAAAGTGCGTCTAACAGCCAGGCACTTCATGTTCAATATTCCTCCAACACCGAACAAGGAGTGACCAACGAGGCCCTGCGAGGTGTGTTCCAAGAAGGGGAGGAGGTGTGACACCTGCTACTATTGCAAGTTTTGTCCCTCGAAGGCAGCATTGTGCTACACGCAGTGTTTTATGGACTACCACACCAAGTTCATTTATTGGCAGTAGTGTTGGATCCTGGTCCATAGGTTTCTGTGGTGTGGTGTGATCTCTGCAGCGCTGGTGTATTTTTCAGTAGTTAGTGTGCTTTCATCATCTGTGGTGTGAGCTTTTGTAGCTCAGTTCTGTCTTTAGCAGTCTTTTTTTTTTTTTTTGGTGTGGTTGGTTTTGCAGTGTTTTATGTAGTACCTTCTGTGGTGATGGCTTTTTATCACTTGCATTTAATTCATGAGTGAACCAAACTACATATGTCAAAGAAAACAGACACAATAATGAATTGGAAGTTACACAGAGTGTTGGCATTGTTATTTTATCTCTGCTAAACAAGACCAATTCCCAAGAGGCTTGGAAGATGTGCAGACTGATGCTGTGGATAATGTGTGATTCCCATCTTATTTCCCACTTTACCTGGACTGGAGTGCCCCCTATGACATGGGTTGCAAAACAACATTTTATGGATTGTCAAACTTTATTGTGAGTACAGATATTTGTCCTGAAGTTCAGTGGATACTAACACCAGTCTTTGTGGTATTTCATTGTGATTTTAGTGCTATGTTTTTTTATGTTCTGAAAGTGTCTGTTTTTCAAACAAGACATTCATAATTATATATATTTTTGTCTACTCATTATAAACAAAATCAAACTATTGTGATATCTGGCTGTAGCCAAGGATATAACAAGAACATTTCCCAAGTATCTAAGATATATGTCAAGAATTGAAAGAGCAGTAGGCATATTAGTGAACCTACCTAAAAAAACTGAATTGTGTCCCTTTATACCTGGATTGTACTGTACCCCAGAAACACATAGATTTTATCATATGAAACAACAATTGTGGGTTTGTAAATTCACTACCAGATATTTACACAGGTGTTCAGTAAACACTAAAACCACTTTTTGCTGGGTTTGTATGTTTTTTGTTTTGCTGCTGTGTGGTTATGTATGTTTGCAAAGTATTATTTAAAAAGAAGTTGAATTATAAGATTATTTGTTATACTCAGAATCAACAAAACCAAATTTTATTTGGGGATGTTATAGCCCTGGGTATAAGGAGAAAACATGCCAAAAATCTAAGAGAGATCTCCACAAATAAATGAGCGCTGGTCAAATTAGTGAACCTACTCGAAAAAGCCAAATTTTGCTCTGGCACACGAGTACAAAACTGATATAAAATACTGGCAGTAAAGGTGTTAGTATTGGGCAGATAGTGAACCGGATGGATAGTTGTTATTATATAATCAGGTAACAGTGCTACTCCCTCAAAAATTAAATTTATGTGGTCGCTGACAGCACTGATTCACACAGTAAAGACAAAAAGAAACTAAACCTGGGCTAAGTCAAACGGTCAAAATGCATGGGAATGGATCAGCACATTCAGTGTGCGCTGCCACGTGCATAACTTCAGTCACGAGATGTTCAGGATAGAATGCAAAACTGTAAGTAACACCCCCCCCCCCCCAAAGAAAGTTTTATGGGATAAAAGGCATTCTGCAAGTCAACCAATGAATGGTTAAACGTGTCCGTTGGACGACAGAGATGTATGAATAACTTTGTCGGAGACAGTGTTCTTAAAAAAAAGAGATGACTTCAAATGAGCCTTGTGCAGAGGGATGGCGTGGGGTAGGGGTGGGGGGAGAAGGATCACAATGGGAAGCATGGAGAGTGCCCTGAATCACTAACCAAGTAATATTAACAGTGATCTTAGCGAGCGAAAATCTTGAATCAACACAGGAACTTCATCATCCTAATCATCATCATAAAAAACTCTTCTTCCTCATCTAAGATACATTCTCCAGCACTCACACCATACATACCTTCATTTCATGGTCAGAGGTTGTTCCATCCTCCCAGCCCAAAACTGAAGTTTTCCCCTTTGCATCAAGGACCACTTTTGTATAAACTCCAATATATTGCAGCAATCCAAATTTGTGCACTGGCATAGGTACACTTTCTCCAGCTGCCCATTGAGGTTATAAATCCCTAGCTGCTCTTCCACTGCAAGGCTCAGAGGGGTCGAGAGTATGAAACGGGAGTTGGGGGAGATGCTGATCTGTCTCTACTGGCCTCAGAACTGGTGTTGAATTGGTGTGGTCTTGAGATGCGGATGACACTTGCTGAAAGTGGCGGATTGTCTTCGAAATTAACACAAACATTGAAATTGCTACTGTATTCAACATAGCACCAGAACAAACCTCACCTTAGTCAAACAGTGAGAATGGGGAACACCTCATACAGAAGACACAGGTCTCATGCAAATCTTCGAGAGAGGGCACCAAGGTTGAATATTTCGGAGCAGACTTGGGTGGAGCCCTGGGGAACGACGAAGTGGGTGACAATTGCAGAGAACCAACAATGGACTGCATTATGGGAATTATCAAATTCCCCGATGCAGATCCAGAACAGAAACTTCTTACTTGAGGGAAAGGCAAACTTGAACTGATGTGTAAATCTGTATTGAAAAGAAAATTGAAAATCACAGAGCCGAAAGAGGCATATTCCTCCATCGAGGAAAAGGAGAAAAATAAGCTAGTTGTATCATGATGTGATGTTGTGAACTCATTAAGGACAACAGTCTGGCTGGTGGATCAGAGGATTGAGGCAAATTTAGTTTCCTGCTCTCCCAGTTTTGTTTTTAGGGGGGATCCTGATAATATGGCATTGTGCCAGGCCAAGTGGGGACAAGGCATTTGTTTTGATAGGTAAGTATGAGGGAAAAAACATTTTATAGATTACTCGTATTGTTTTAGATTGTAACAAGTAAACAGCATTTGTAAGTTATAAGACGGTATCTTCCTATTGTCAAGAGACAAGTCAACAAGAAGACTTATCTTCCGGTTTTTGTATTTTTAAGTTGTTTGAAAGGTGAAGGGAGAATAGAGAGGAAGTACAGAAAGGCAAAACCAGAAATCTGTGAAAAAAAATGAAGTAAGGGACATTGTACATTTCAGTTTCAAATTATAGTCAAATTTCCATTGCAGGAAGGCACCCCACCTCGTACCACTCGACCGCAGACACAGCGTACTCCTGGGGACAGAACAGGTGGTGTGCAGACCTCGCCCATGCGAGGAAAGGTACCTTCTGATCATGTACGCATGCTTTTTTTGTGGCTTCTTTGTTTGATACCATAGGGATTTGTGATGTTTTTTGATGCAAAGGGCATCGCTTCCCATTCCCTAGACATTGAAGTTGGTTTCTTTTTTGCTGCACGATAAATGCACATTTTTGAGTTAGGATGAATGGGTACATGTTTATTATGGCTGTTGCTGTACATTCCTGTCACAGCTGAAAAAAGGTAGATGTCTTTGAGTACAGATTGTCGTTTGCTTCACCTCACAGAAAAGGTGGGAAGTTTCAGTCGCTGCTTGTGTACAGTTCAGAAATGAAAACTTACAGAGCTGTCATTCTAGCGTACGAGCTTGGCTCAACCGACATGCTGAAAGATGTTGCCCTATATCTAGGGACAGTAATAACAGGGGCCTTCAAGAAATCAGAAAGTTTGCCATGGCCACCAGCAGATGAATTTCAACAGCAACGTGATATCCTACCACATGATCTTCAGAGATTTCTTAACTATCTCTTGGCTGGCCAAACACAAGACCACACTTCAAAAGTACAAAGACTCGTTACTTGACTTGGCCAGGACATCCTCAGAGCCATCACTAAGGATCACTGGAAGCTGCCAAATCACATTCTTTTGTGCATGACATTGTGTCACCTGTTCAGAAGTGAGCAGCTCATGCCCATGATGAACAAGTTTGGACATTGTGATACTTACCAGTCCACACCTGAACTAGAAACTGCAATTACAAAAGCCATGAATGAATGTTCAAGTGTCTTGACTTCTCAGATTCTTCTGAACCCATCAGCACCATCTGTGTTTCATTCTGAGTTTGACAACTTCCTACACACTCTAGAAGGGCAAGCGTCAGCGCACACGGATCATGGCATCATGCTTCAAGAAGTCACAGATGAGGAGCATGGAGGAGCTTAACTGCAGCTGGCTTCAGTGCCAAGGACAAGAGAGCAGACTCTTCAGATCTCACAGGAAGAACTCCCAGAGTGCTACATGACTTCAAGGAAGAGCCCAAACTGTCCATGCTTTGAGACAGCCATCATTGGTGGAAAAGAGGTAGTCGAGAGGGCTGAAAAAACTCATTTTCTCTGGCTCCTGTGCAGGCTTCACAGTGCTCTCAGAGCAGACCAGGATGTGCCTGGTTGGGCAGGATTCATCTCCTTGCTAGGCGACAAACCCCAAAGAAAGACCACCATTGGCTACTATCCTGTCATCAGTCAACCAATCACAGACTACAAGACTGTTCAGGAGTGCCTCAGACAAGCAGAAGAAGCCAGCCATGAGGTGGGACAACAGTATGTCATCACAACTTTTGACCTTGGGGTCTGTATGAAGGCTTATCCTTTGACTTGGAACCAGCCTCAGAAGTACCAGCACCACATCATCCTGTTGGGCACCTTTCACATTGTGTGTGCCTATCTTAAGATGGTTGGGAAAAAAATGGACGGATCAGAGCTTTCAGACATTATGCAAGAAGCAGGACTGATCTCTTCAGGTTCTGTGAATGGAGTGATGACTGGAAAGAACTACGACAGAGCCATGCACTGCCACAAAGTTATGCTTGAGTGCCTGGAGTGGTTGATAGTGAAGAAATTCCTGGAACTTAAAGGTGACGCAAATGCCTTCCTCACCTTGCCAGAGGAGACAGATGACTGCTCGTTTCTGCCAGAGTTCTTTAACCCAATCTTCTGTACAGCAGCTGCTGGAAGACCATGACATGAAAGAGTTCCTGTCAACGTATGCCAAGCACAGAGAAGAGATGCGACTAGGCCAGCATGGGAAGACAGCCCAGCTGTGGATCTCTTACGTCGACCACATCTGGCTTATTCTGTCTCTGTTGCATGCCGTCAAAGTCAATGACTATGAGCTCTATGCACAAACGCTGTTGGTTATGCCTGACCTGTTTTTTAGCTTTGGAGGCAAGAATTATGCACGGTTCTTGACATTTTTGGGCGTTTTCCTTGCAGACATTGAGATCACACATCCTGGGGCAACATATCTCTTGCGACATGGCGTCTGCAGTGTAACTCGATCTCACATCCCAGGCAACAGATGCGCCATAGATAAAACTATGGAAGAGACATTCCAAAAACATGCCAAGAGTCATGGTGGGACAGCTGCTGGTGTTATAGGCCTCACAAACAACTATGAAGCTTACCAGCACTGGGTCCGAACAACTCATCAGTGGATAAAGTATGTGCAGGCAACCCTTGATCTGGCTGACATGTCGCAGTCCAGTGACTTAGGGGATCAACATCGTGACCTTAGACCTTCAGCAATCATCAATAGTGAGGCCAGTGTACAGTGCGCAATGAAAGCTGTTGAGTTTTACCAACCCTTTAACAGTTGAGCCTAGCAAACTGGTGATGCTGGCCTCTGGTGCCACAGTACCAGCAGTTGCAAGCCTCTTCCATCCGAGAATCCAGTGGCTGCAATAGTCTTTTCTTGCAAATGTCTTGAAGTTTTATCAGTCTATTCTGAGGTCCTTCGCAGTTAGAGAGGTGAACAAATGATCTCTTGTAGAATCGCTGAAATGAATGACACACACTTCACCAACAGGGCTGTCTTCATGTTTTCGCTTTCTTGCTGCCATGTTCAGTTGATCATTACACCAGAGGATTCATTCACCTGCACACACAAAAAACAAACACAGCAAGGAACATTAGTAATGACCAGCCGCTGTGGTGAAGTGGTTAGCGTCGCAGACTCCTGGCTGGGAGGTCGTGGGTTCGAATCCCATCAGTCATGTGGGTTTTTCAGCCCCGACCGGCTCCTACCCAGAGTTGAGTTTGCTGCGGACTCAGATGGGAAGACTGGGACCACACAATCGAGTTTCATCCACTTAATGGATGCGTTTTGAGAGTGTTGCTCAAATTTCCTAACCAACACTGCAGGTGCCTGTATCTCTCCGGCCTGATTGACACCGGGATATATTATGAAAGGAAGCGTAGAGTACAGCCCTGTCATGTAGTCTCAGACTGAAATGGAAATCCGTAGCATCATCTTAATCACCCTCATTCTCATCGAACAGCTTTAAAAAAAAATGTCTCAAATTCTGTGGCCCTTCATGCCCTGCTCTCATGGTGACCTCAGTTTTCGATGTCCTTTCCACATCTGTGGCCTTGGTTTGGTTCCATCGGGGTCACTGGTATCGGCAAGTCCATGGGGGCTGTTGTTGGACGGATGTGGTGGCGCCCTCTGGAGGGAGAGCTCACTCATGCCGGCTCTGCAACTAAGCAATTATTGTCATCAGTAGGGGGTTTAGTAGGTGGTGTCCTGTGTATGTTAGATCAGAACAGGCGCCATTGAACACCACCGAAGTGACTTGGCAGCAGTGCAGTGTCTCCTCCGGTGGGTTGCCTCTTGATGACTTGACATTGACTGCTCCCTGTGGATTGCCAATGCTGGGGCTGAGGCGGAGCCAGCTGGGCTGTGGCTGTGGACGGGGTGTCGGAATGAGCGGCGTGGGTGCACTGCCTCTGAGGTGGCGCACAGGTTGGGACAGCAAAAAAAAAAAGAAAAAAAAAAAAAAGAAAAAAAAAAAAAGAAAGAAAAAAAAAAGAACATTAGTAATACAAATCAAACCATTTTTTTGGTTAAGATGCAAATGCATGCGATTTCCAAGTAGTAGTGTTATTATTTTACATGTACACATGAAATGTAGAACATTCGTTACTTATTAAAAATAATCACAACATCTAGAACAGCAAATTGTGTATCATATTACTGTTGTATTTCACTGCAATATATTCATTTTATTTTATAGCAATGCTTGTTGCAAATAACAACAATTTTGTTCTGTTTAAATCGTGTTGTGTCGTTTTTGTCGAAACCGCACATTTAGGACATCCACGCTGTTGGTTCGGATGAGGAATTTGCACAGGCCCTCGATGCCAGGCGCCTGAAACTCAACCTGCCACGAGCAAACGAAACTGAAGATTGGGAGAAACTGGATGCAAAAATCGTCCAAAGACTCGATGCACTGATAGGGAAAAGCACCCTGGAACACAAACTAGCCACATATGGGGACATTGTGTATGCCACATGTAGAGACGCCTATGGAGCAAAACTACCCAAAGAGAAAACACCTCCAAAGAAATCCAGACGCCAAGAAAAGATGGACAAGATCAGGGTCCAAAAGAAAAACCTCAAGATGCAAATGAAGACCGCACTGCCAGCTGAAAAACAAGGCTTGGAAAAACTGTGGAAAGACTTGAAAGAAAAACACAGTGCCCTCAGCAAAGCGGAATCTGCGAGGAGGAGGAAGAGCAAAAAGAAGAAGACACAAGAGCGCTTCTTCAGAGATCCCTTCCAGTTTGCCAGAACACTGTTTGAGCAGCCAAAATCTGGGACCCTAAGTGTGGACAAAGGAGTTCTTGAGCAGCATCTGAGGAAAACATACTCTGACCCACAGAGCAAAGCACCACTCGACATTCAAGGTCTGGTGTGGCCAACCAACCCTGAGGAACAGTTCAATGGCAAGCCTCCAACGTTGGCGGAAATCAAGAAGGTGGTCGACAAAGCCAGAGCCAAATCATCACCAGGGCCAAACGGAATACCTTACCAGCTTTATAAGAAATGTCCCAAGGTGCTGGAGTGGCTCCACAGGCTGCTGCGATCGGCTTGGAGAAACCAGAAGATCAGCGGCCAGTGGATGACGGCAGATGGTGTGTACATCCCCAAAGAGCAAAACTCAAGTGACATTAGCCAGTTCAGGCCAATATCACTACTGAACGTCGAAGGGAAAATCTTCTTCTCTGTCATGGCAGCAAGGCTGACCAAGTACCTGATGGAAAACAAGTACTTGGATGTGTCAGTCCAGAAAGGTGGCATCCCAGGCGTGGCTGGCTGTGTAGAACACGCCACAATGATCTGGGACGCAATCCAAAAAGCAAAAACAGAAAAGAGAGACCTGGACGTAGTGTGGCTTGATCTGGCAAACGCCTATGGATCTGTGCCCCATGAGATGATACAGTTGGCTCTTGAGATGTACCATGTGCCAAAGAACATCCGCGACATGCTCAAGAAGTACTTCAATGGCTTCTCAATGCGGTTCTCTACCAAGGAGTACACAACAGACTGGATCAACTTGGAAGTGGGTATTGCAATGGGCTGTGCAATTTCCCCAATACTGTTCGTGCTGGCAATGGAACTCATCTTGAAAGCAGCAACAAACAACGCGAGACAAACAGACCTTGGCAATGGATACAAGATGCCTCCTCTCAAGGCCTTCATGGATGACACTACAGTGATTTCATCCAGAGAAGACGAGACACGTCATGTGCTGGAGAGGCTGGACGACATAGTTGCCTCATCCAGAATGAAGTTCAAGCCAAAGAAATCACGGAGTCTCTCACTGAGGAAAGGAAAAGTGGCCGGATCTGTGGTCTTCAGTGTTGCCAACCAGGCCATTCCAACAGTCACAGAAGAACCAGTCAAGAGCCTTGGAAGATGGTATGATGATACGCTGAAAGACACACAAAGAGCAAAAGAAACCAAGCAGATGGCGGAGGAAGGCTTGGAGACCATTGACCAGTGTGGGCTCCCTGGCAAATACAAGGTCTGGTGTCTGCAGTTCATGCTGATACCAAAGCTGCTATGGCCTCTGATGATATACGACATCTGCACCAGCATAGTGGAGGCAATGGAAGCCAAAATCAACAAGTTCACAAGGAAATGGCTTGGTGTCCCACCCTGTCTGACTGACATAGCGCTGTACTGTCGCCAAGCAAAGCTGAAACTACCCCTGAAATCCATCCTGGAGGAATACAAAGCAGGGAAGATCAGACTTCAAAGCATGCTGGAGGACTCAGGAGACAAGGTGGTAGAAGCAATCAAGCCCCAGCTGAAGACAGGCAGAAAATGGAAAGTTCAAGAGGCGATGGATTCTGCAAAAGAAAGTCTCAAGATCAGAGAAATAACAGGACACACACAGACCAACAGACAAGGACTGGGGGTGACCAAAACTGAATGGTGGTCAAAGGCCAAAGGAAAAGCCAAAAGAGACATGATGATTCAGGAGATGAGAAAAGAAGAAGACCAAAAAAGACTCCAAAAAGCAGTCCAGCAGAGCCAGCAAGGGCAATGGACAACGTGGGAGAATGCACTCCAAAGAAGTCTCACTTGGAATGACATTTGGCACATGGCCCCTCTCAGGATCAGCTTCATTCTCAGATCTGCATATGACCTTCTGCCCTCAAATGCAAACCTGGTGAAGTGGGGGAAAACAGACGATCCTGCATGCCCCCTCTGCCATGAAAAACAAACAGTGGAGCATGTCCTAAGCTCATGTAAAGTAGCCCTGGCTCAAGGAAGGTACACATGGAGGCACAACCAAGTGCTCAAAGAAATTGTACAAGTAGTCTGGGCTAGTACCAACACCACAAAAGGGAAAATCAGGACTCCAAAAGCACCCGCAACATTCTTCACGGCAGGAGGCAGCAAATCATGGCCAAGAACAACAGTGCCACTCGAAACATGCAGGCAGAGTCTGCTGGACGGGGCAGATGACTGGGAGTGCACTGCAGACCTCCCAGAATGGAAGAGTCACCCAGAGATCATCAGCAAGAGTGGCATGAGACCAGACATAGTAGTCCACTCTAAGTCAACCAAGCAGCTGATCATGATCGAGCTCACGGTGCCATATGAGAACAGAATGGAGGCAGCTCAAATCTACAAGACTGAAAAGTATGCTGATCTGGCAAACAGCCTGAGGAGAGAAGGCTATCAGGTCAAAGTCCTCACTGCAGAAATTGGAGCTAGGGGGTTTGTAGGAACGTCTGCATACAGCCTCATGAAACAGCTCTCAGTTGCAGGGAAGGAAAAAACCAGAGCCCTGAAAGCAATGGCAGAAGCGGCAGAGAGGTGTTCAAGCTGGATCTGGTCAAGGAGGAACAAAAGTGAACTTCATAAGGCTTAATTTCCCTACAAATATCAGGTGTCCCTGTGGCTCAGTGGTTAAAGCGCGAGTCATTAAGTGGAAAATGAGCATGTCCAGAGGGTCATGGGTTCGAATCCCAGCCATGGCTTGTCCCAAGATGGGAAAAAAGGGGCAGCAGAGGGACATCCGGAGTCATGAACCGGGTGTGGCCCAATCCCCCTAGAGTGTCAGGAGATAAGGGCCGAAACACTTGCTTGAAGGGGGCTTCTCTTCTGAGGACTCTCTGCTGCCACGCTCTCCACGAGTTTCTTTCTACAGGGGGTATAGGAGATATATTTGATTTTGTACCTATAAAAAATGGGACTAGGAAGCCCTAATTGGTCCTGAATGACCCAAAGGCATTGTTGTGTATGAAAACAACCCCCCAAAAGCCCTGCTTTCTATTATTTTCAATGTATCGCGGATGACATACAGTCCGTATTGTAAAAATGACGGTTTCAGTAGATAGCGCATCCCTGAAGCCAAGATATACTGTATTGGACTACATAAAAGGCTTTTTCAAGACGGCAAGTCATTGATTTAGTTACAAAAGTAACAGAAACGTTTGTTTCTGGTCATTCACATGAGCTACATTTGACTGAAATTGATGGTTGTGGTCAGCATACAAGGGAGGTACCCTTAAATCAAGGGCCATAACTCATAGTCCAAATGAATTATTTTCTTGGTAACAACCAGAAATGTGTTCAGTGGTCCCTAAGGTACATTGTGGATCCACTTAGGTTAAGTCCTGGTGGGGAGGGGGGGTGCATGGTGACCAGGGTCTGCTTGGCAACTAATAGGCGAAGTCTTATTTAGTTATTATAAGTTGAATGTCTACAAGTTCTGAAAGAACAAACATGAAAGAGGGCACTTACTCACACACACTCCTTTAGATCCCCATGTGGACTATACGTTTCAATTGAAGACATGTTTGACAATGTAAGAGACTGTACTGTTATAATTATGTATATATGTATTAATAAAACTTTTTCCCCCAGATAGAGGAATCAGATTTTTTTAATCTGATTTTTTTTTTAATATCATGCACAGAAACCAAAATGGTCATCACTGCTCTTTCACCTAGTCAAGTTAGACACATACAAACATCTCTCTTCTCTGAGAAATACATACTTTTTTTTCCATAAAATGCGTTTCATTTTGTTTTCTTTTTTCTTTTTTTTCTTTTCTTTTTTACTCATATTATCTGGCCTGTGACTGTTCACATTCTTCATATTTATTGACAGATAATGGCTGATCCAAAGCTATTACAAAATCTTGAAGCAACTTGGAGCTGTTGCGGTTGTCTAGGCCTGAGAAGACGTATATTTTTTCTTCCACTTGTACTGTCAGGGGAGACACAGAAAGCTACTCAGAGAGCAAAAGAAACTGATCAAGACAGTGCAGCAAGAAATGAGAGAAGACAGAAAAGGTGCGCACAAAAGAAGGCTGAAAAAGAAGCACTGAAGATACAGAAGCCAAAACAAAAGTTCAACAGTAAATTTATCAGTCCTAAACCATCTGATCAGACACTTTCACAATCTATCAGTCCTAATCCGTCTGATCAGATACCAACAATTTCCTCAGAGAATCCAGGTTACAACAGCACTGAATCCCTTAGGAAGGCAGTCTACAGAACTTCTAAATCACTACCACAGGACAGCAACAAAAAAG
The DNA here is from genome assembly GCA_033310375.1 of Conus canariensis. Taxonomy (NCBI): domain Eukaryota; kingdom Metazoa; phylum Mollusca; class Gastropoda; order Neogastropoda; family Conidae; genus Conus; species Conus canariensis. Next base: position 56,518,963 of record CM065725.1, read on the forward strand.
CAGTAGTGGTAACCAAAAACTGGATTTTGTCAACAATCCTTCGACAAAACAAAAGAGACAATGGAAATCTTGAAGAAGAAGAGAAACAAACGAGACCTGAAAACAAGGCGTACTTTAGCATTTGTGGTCAGACTGAAAAGAAAGTATTCTGCGCAGTTTCAGAATGAGTGCAGCATAGGCTACAAACTCTTCAAAAAAGTTGGAAAATCCTCACAACTTTCAGATCTTGAAGTGAGAAAGAAAAGAAAAGATGCTGTAAGCGAAGAGCTGACAGAAGCAGTGAGCCTCATCTATCACCGTACAGACATTTCAAGAACACAGCCAGATGCCAGGGGTGTGAAAAAATGGTAAAAGAAAACTCATCTGTAGAAAAGTCATGGAAAGGTCACTGAGATCCGCTTATATGATTTTCAAAAGTGAAAATCCAGAAATTGAGCCTAGCTTTTCAATGTTTGCAAGACTCTGTCCACCACATGTGATGCCATCAACATCAAACAGAATAAGAGATTGCTTGTGTGAAAAATGTGCCAATGTGGACTTGAAAATAGAAGCAGTGAAGATGTTTGCAGAAACAAATCACATACCTGACATAACATCCACTGACAAATATGAGCTATCAAGATCAACATTGTGTTCAAAAGGAATGACTGTGGAACACCAGAGAAAATGTCTTGAGTGGACCTGCAGTGATTGTGATACCTCTTCAATTGAAAAACAGCCGCAGCCAATGATGACAGGGGATCATGACATCAGTTATGGCCGATAGGAGTATGTTACACATGTAGAAAACGAGGTCACAAAGAGAAGATTAACCCGTCTCAGAAAAACCAGACCAGCAACAGAGTTTATTCAGGAGCTCACAGAAGAAGCTACACCATTTTCAAAGCATCTCTTTGATGCCAGTTGGCAGAGCAGAATGTATGACATTATCTCCCAAGATGTTGACCATCAGACTATTGTTGTCTGCCAGGATTATGCAGAAAATTTCAAATGCCACTACCAAGATAAAGCCCAAGGTGCACATCCTCCCCATGTAACACTACATTTCAGTATGACTTCTTTTTTTTTTCATTCACAACTGTATCTCGACTCTTTGCCCTGTATATGGAACTGTCATTTTTTTACCTTTGCGTTTTAACAGCCAGAAAGAAGAGTCATGCTTTATATGTCTCTAAACAAGTTTAAGCAGTTTTTGTTGATTACTTCATTGTCATATGAAATTATGGTTTCCATGTAATGTACTCAAATGACATGCAATCACACAATTATGAAATAACTTCTATTATCCTATGCATGTTTATTTTAAACTATGAAAACAACAGATGCATGCTACAGAGAATGAAATATGAAATAGCTTTGTGAGTGTGTTCATCTCGAGGCATAGTGAAATGACATAGTGAAAAAGCGTAAGTAATGGGTTCCACCTGGACATACTATTCTCTGCCTCTTCAGCTGTCTGCATCATCAAAGTTTTTTATATCCTGCAGTTTGCCCAATATACTTTATATATGGACAGCAACAAGATTTCCATATGTTTTATTATAACTATGAAAATGGTGGGTAGTGGAAACCATGTTACTTATGTCATGCTTCAAGTATTGGTTCAGACAAGCATGATTTGTGCAAAAACATAACCAGATTGCCTTGTATCACCTTTATCATTAAATGAGTACATGTTCAAGGTTCACCAAGAAGTATTTCTTCACTCATTTTTCTGACTTTGAATTTTTGACTGTCATGTCCCAACTACATGCCCCAGTATTGTAGACATGCACTTATTAATGTTGAATTTGTTGTTTTATTCGCTTGTAAGATATATTCTCTAACCCCCCCCCCCCCAAAAAAAAAAAAAAAAAAAAAAAAGAAGGAGGATTACACTGACAGTCCACTAGTCATGCACACTGAAGAATGCCTTTGCTTTTGTATAATGATATCAGAGAATGACAGTTTTTAAAAGTGTAATGATTTTTTCCCCATTGACTATCCGTCAGTCCTAATAGTAGTATTCTTTAGATTGCTTGTGAAAATGTGACTTGGGAACTGAACCTTACCATTCGGTGCTGGATAGAAGTTCTGAAAGTGTTGCCTTAAATGTGCTCATAATCTTTTCTGGGTTTTTTTTTTTAACTGATGAAAAAGGTTTACTTAAACTGTACTTTGGACATGAAACATGTATAATCAAATGAATAAACAGTTTGCACACACTCATGCACATGACAATGAATATCCACATGTGTGCGCACACAGACACACACACACACACAAGCATACTCACACACACATACATCCAAGCATACTCACACACACACACGCACACTCACACACACAGACAGACAGAGAGAGATAGATAGACAGAGACACAGAGTGACACACACACACACACACACACACACACACACACACACACACACACACACACACACACACACTCACACATTCACACACACACACACTCACACACTCTCACACACTCACACTCACAGAGAGAGAGAGAGAGAGAGAGAGACACTATCATTCTCAGACTAAGTCATGTTGTTTATAGTCTAACCAGGTACGAGCACATATGCAGATGCATTTTGTGTAACTGAGAAAGCATCATGGATTTGACTGACATTCAACACTTCATAGCTTCCAGGCAAACTTTTGCATTGTAAATTGATGCATCAGGGGGTATATTTGATGCACTGTTAATTGGAAAGCCAAAGTTTGTGTCAACACAAAATTTATGTGAATAATTTGTTACAAATTTGGTTGACGTTTAGAGGTAAGATTTTCTTCTTAAGTGGATCTGTGATGAAGTGTTCTAAAGTGAATGCTTATCCCATGAGCAGAAATACATACATTGTCAGACTTAAATAGGTGGGTGGAGACTTGTGTTAGAATTGCTTTTGATGGTTTCTTGCATTTGCAAGGTCTTTCATACACTCATTCATGCATGTGCAGGCCAAAAAGACAGATACGCACACACACATACTGACGCGCACGCACACACACACCACACACACACACACACACACACACACACACACACACACACACACACTCACACTCGCATACACACACACTAGAGAAAAAGGGCAGATAATGTGTTTAGTGGCAGAAGTCATCCAAGTGAATCATAAACATGGAAGGATAGTGATGGCCATTACAGGTTGGATTAGGTATGTAGTGTGCTTTAATGTAGTGTGCTTTAATGTAGTGTGCTTTAATGTAGTGTGCTTTAATGTGTGCTTAATGTAGTGTGCTTTAATGTAGTGTGCTTTATGAGTGTGCTTTAATGTAGTGTGCTTTAATGTTGTGCAATACATTTATTATTCCCCACTGATCTTTCCTGCATGCAATGTGGTGATTATTCCTCTGTGTGTGTGTGTGTGTGTGTGTGTGTGGACACATATGTGTGCATGTGTTTGTGGACATTGCAGGACAACAAGAGCGGTGTGCCTGCTGGTCAGGCCACAGAGGGCATGTTGGCCAACTTCTTCAACAGCTTGCTGAACAAAAAGACAGGTGCTGCTGTGGCAGGCAAAGGTTGAAAACCTTCTCTCTTTTTCCTCCTTTTTCTTGGTTTCTATCCCGTACTCATTGTTGTCATCTTTGTTGATGATGTGACCTGTTCAGGGGGTGACTTCTTAATGAGTCTGCCCTGTAGAGGCTCATTGTGGTCAGCTGGGGAATGATTTTTAAACATGTGAAACATCACTGGCATAATTTCTTTGTCATTCATCATAGCTTTTTCTATCCACTGCTACAGGTGGATTTGTTCTGTTGCAGTCCAGATGCGAACAGTAGAACAGAACTGTTGGTTTCAGGTTGCCGTGAGCTCCTCCGTCATGGGAGCCCTGCACTGTTGCCTAGGTCTTTAGTTTCTGATTCAACTAATACATGTAACCAACTATCAGATCTTTTTAACAGTGATTAGAATTTCTATAGACAATGATTGAGGTCTCTGTTGACTGTCTATGGATTCTGCATTGACACTAATACGTAAGCAGTGACAAGAATGAGTGAAGATTGAAACTGTTTCCAAGTTCGAAAAACATTCAACTAGAAGCTCGATGCATAAGGGTGAATTTGGATTAAAGATGAAAATATTATGCCTAAATGAGACATTCAGATAGTCTTTCTGTATTAATTTATAGTAGAAGGTTTGTCACACTGAAGAGACACATTATCCATAAAAAAGAAATGTTGGCTGATCATGCTAGTCATCATATTTTCATATATCATCTCTTATTTCACCTTATCCATTAATCATTCTTGAAAATTTGGACATAAAGTTGCTGTTTATGTGTTTTGTGTGTGTGTTTATAAATATAGTCACAACGTTCTGTAACAAAACACAAAGTATCATACTTCAAAAGGGAAAAAAATAAACGACTTGTGCAAAGGGGGACAGGTCCAAATGCTTACTAAACAAAAGAAGATTTTGCCAAGGCAAATCAACAGAGCAAGCATAAAAATGGTGGTATTTTTTTTATTGAAGAGTTAGCAATTACGATAAGAATGAGTCCCATTTTCTGTTTTTTTAAATTTCAGTGTATTTTTTTAAGTTCTCAAAAGAGGAGGCTGGTTTTCATTCTTTGGTTTTTGTTTGTTTGTTTGTTATTTGTTTTCCAAACAACAGTGGATTGAAAATGAGAGGAGAAGAAAATCTGCTTGGCATATCATCTTTCACCTGTGGTAAAAGAGAAATACTGTGCATTATGAAACACTTACTGTGCAGGCTGTGAAACACTTACTGTGCAGGCTGTGGGAACTGGCAAGGACTGTGTTTGTCATAACCATTTTAGAGGAGTTTGTTGTTTTGGACGCTTTCCGCATATACAGAGCAACAAGGAAGCTTTACTACTGAAATTTCAGGTCAGAAAGGAAAGGTGTTTCTAGCCTGTAATGTGTTCTTTGGTGAAAAAAAGGAATTGGCAGGAGAATGACAGATGTCACTTTGTAAGAGTTGGGAAAATCAAAGTTTATTGTTCTGGAACATGATCCAATACATTCTCTTTCAAAGAAAGAAAGTGTGGTTCCAGCGCTGAAAGTGAGAAAGCATGTAAGATACCTTTAAGTTATAAAAAGAAAATCCAGAGACAAGCACTATACTAGTCACAACAAGTTAAGGGCCACAGATCGATTTTGACTACTGCAAGAAAGATATGTGTATGAAAAATGTTATGACAAATGGACCGGTAGACCAGGTTAGAAGTGTAGCCTATCCACCTATGAAAGCATGTGCATCGCTTTCACTCGCAGTCACTTTATGCATTGGGTGAAAGCCTTGAGAACATCAGTGATATTCATGAATTTTTGTGTCAACTTTCCACTGCTTTACTGAGAAAGCAGGATTAGAGGACAAAACTGCATGACGCACTGAATGTTCGGGTTAATGTTAACACTTGTCAGTATTAGCTAGCCAGGGATGGGTATAAAAGTCCCGAAAATCTGGGCTCCTACAAGCATGCCTTCAAGAACAAAACTGCACCCTGGACCACGGACGCGCCCTGGCCTGGCTGAACGAAGGCCTGTCATCATGAGAAGTTAGAAGACGACTGGGAGTGAGCCACTCTGTAACCCAGCGGCTGCAGGAATGTTTCCAGGCCACAGGCACAACAAAAGAACGCCCTCGCTTCGGACGTCCTCGCAGCACCAACAGACAGGATGATCATTTAATCCGGCTGCCCACGCTGCACAATCGTACTGCTGCTGCCAGCACTTTGAGACATGAACTGAGGACAGCTGTCAACAGGAACATCAGCACCATCACCGTCTGCAACTGGCTACATGAGTTTGGCCTCCACTCAAGACGTACAGCCATCAGGATCCCCCTGACACCGGCTCATTATCAGGCCCGTGTGGCCTGGTGTCAGCAACATCAGCACTGGACCAGGCAGCAATGGTCCCAGGTCTTGTTCACCGATGAGTCCTGCTTCACTGTAGCCTTCAATGATGGCAGAAGACGGGTCTGGTGCAGGCAAGGAGAGCAGTTTGTAGACTGCGCTGTTCGTGAGGTTGACTGCTATGGAGGAGGCTCAGTGATGGTGTGAGGTGGCTTCCATGTCAACGGCAGAACACCTTTGTATGTCATCCAGGGTTCTATGACTGGACTGCGCTAAAGGAATGAGATTGTTCAGCCTCTCATCCAGCCAGCTCTGCAAGCCATGGGACCGAGGGCAACCTTGCACAAGTCGTCACTGACTTCATGCATCAACAAGGGATCCTAAGGATGGACAGGCCTGCTTATTCACTTGACTTGGCACCAATTGAACACCTGTGGGACGTTCTGGGACAAAGGGTGGCCAACAGCAACCTCCCTCCTGCGGATGTCAACCAGCTGGCACAATTTCTGCAACAGGAGTGGCAGAACATCCCTCAGAACACTCTCGGGAATCTTGTGCATTCCATGTGCCGGCGCTGCCTTGAATGTCTGGCGGGTAACAGGGGTCACACCTGATATTGACTTTGTTGGAGAACAAAACAGTCCAGCCCAACTCAAAAACAAATACGCTCCATTGGATGCAAACGATGACTCGGAGATGAACTGATTTCTCTCCTATTTGTCCTCTTCACCATGGACAGTAAATTAATTCATTTGAATATCTGTGGCTTACATTCAGACTTTGAGGAGCTGCAGTTTTTCTGTCAAATACTAAAATCTCACGTAGTAGCTCTTCAGGAAACAAAAATTCAGAGCCAGAAGACCATCACTCTTTCTGGCTTCAATATTCTTTCCAAAGCTGCACAACCACCCACGTTGGGACTAACGGGCGGTGTTGCCCTTCTTTTACATAAAACTTTGCTGTTTAGTCCTGTCGCTCTGACCACCCCCCTTCAGGCTGTAGCTGCGAGAGTCACTTTCCATAAAACCGTTACAATTTGCTTGTTATATCTGCCGCCTTCTGTCCCGGTTTGCCTTCAGGACCTTGTCAGTCTGATTGGAGAACTTCCTCGACCTTTTTTGCTGTTGGGTGATTTCAGTGGACACAGTCCTCTTAGGGATAGTGTGAATTCGTCACCCAGAGGTCTGCTTCTGGAAGATATCTTTTCAGAGTTTGATTAGTGTTGTCTGAACAATGGATCTCCAACTTACCTCCACTCTTCCACAGGTTCACTTCTGTGTTTAGATTTGTCGATATGTGACTTCTTGCTGGTCCTGGACTGTGAGTGGTCTATCCATGACAATCTGCACGGAAGTGACCATTTTACTGTTCTATTAAAAACCGAATTAACTGAAAACGCCTCTGTTTCATGACGTCTTAATTATAAGAAGGCTAATTGGAATCTTTTTGTGCCAGTATTTCAAAGGAACTCCAGGAAATTGACATTCTTCAAAGTCCAGACCCTGCAGAATCTCTAACCAGTACTTTAATCAAGTGTGCTAAAACCTGTATTCTAATGTCTTCCGACAAACTCCAACTGCCCCAAACACCTTGGTTTAATTCTTACTGCCAACAAATCTCAAAAGTAGGCAAACGGGCTCAGCGTCGGGTATTCCAAAGACCTTCAGGTCCCAATGCTCAAGCCCATCAGAAACTCCCATGCCAAGATGAGACACACTTTCAAAATCAGTAAACGTCAGTCTTGGAGAAACTTCTGCTCCGGGCTGACATCTAAAACATCCAAGAAAAAAGTCTGGAACATCAGCAGAAAGATCAAAGGGAAGAACACCAACCCCTCAGTTCATCACCTGAAACTTGCCGATGCTATGATAACTGACAAACAAGCTGTTGCCAATCTGCTGGCCTTCACCATTCAACAGAACTCATCATCTTCAAGTAAATCTGCAGCCTCTTTAAGAAACAAACAACTCAGAGAAAAAGCTTCATACAATTTCACATCTGACAACTCTGAAGCCTACAATCTACCTTTTTCAATCGATGAACTTAAATCAGCTTTGCAAACCTGCAACGATTCTGCCTCTGGTCTGGATGACATTCATTATCAGGTTTTGAAACATCTCCCAGAAAGCTGTCTCCAGACCCTTCTTAAAGTATACAACCATATCTGGACCACAGGGTGCTTTCGCCCTCCTGGCGGAAAGCCCTGATCATTCCAATCCCTAAGCCAGGAAAGGAACTTACCAACCCTTCAAACTATCATCCAATAGCTCTGACCAGCTGCCTCTGTAAGCTAATGGAAAAGATGGTCAACTCCCATCTGATTTGGAAGCTGGAAACCGATGGCCTTTTAGCCAGTGAACAGTGCGGGTTCCGCAACCACTACTTGACAGTTGACCATTTAGTCCGTCTGGAAACCACCATCCGCAACGCCTTTGTCAGTAAGCATGTGGTCGCTATTTTTTTTTATCTTGAAAAAGCATACGACACCACTTGGAAATCAGGAATCCTTATGGATCTGCGTAGACTTGGTTTTTGTGGTCATCTACCTCTGTTTAAAATCGGAATGAAATGAGGCAGGGAACAGTAAACGATAAACAGTAAACAAGTGGGGTATTTTTTGCTCCCATAAGAAAACCTAACACAGGGTAACTTTTATTCAAGACTGGCACAGCCTTTTAAACTTGAATAAAGTCAGACAAATACATAGACGAACAATCTAATAGTGGGGGAAAAAACAAGCGCAGGCCAACAACTGAACTGTCTTCATAGTAATGACTTGGCAAAGATTTGGACTTGGGGGGGGGGGGGGGGGGGGGGCAATACAAATATATCTGCCTTCAAAAGGGATTGCGATGGTTCCCTTATGCAGCTAGTGAAGAGTTTTCATATCTGTAACATATTTTCTTAATTTCATGTTCCCAGTTTCTCCATCTCCAAGCTCCTGACTTTATTCAAGTTTAAAAGGCTGTGCCAGTCTTGAATAAAAGTTACTCTGTGTTAGGTTTTCTTATGGGAGCAAAAAATACCCCACTTGTTCACTGTTTACCTCTGTTTATTCAAAACTTTTTGGCTGATCGGCAGTTCCAGGTACGTGCTGGCACCACGCTGTCTGATATCCATGGGCAGGAGTTGGATGTACCTCAAGGGAGCATCCTTTCTCCTACCCTTTTCAGCATCAAAATCAACGACATTGTGAAATCGGTAGACCAGGGTTCTGAGTCCTCTCTGTTTGTTGATGACTTCACGCTGTACACATTTGGAGCCTCTTATGCCAGTGTACAGCGTCAGCTCCAACTGTGTGTTAATAAGATTCAACAGTGGGCTGAGGAAAACGGTTTTACCTTCTCTAGTACCAAAACTCAGTCAATCCATTTCCACAGTTTTCGTCAGTTTTTTGCTGAGCCTGAAATTCGTCTGGACAAGTCCACCATTCCAGCTTTAAAAGAAGCCAGATTTCTGGGTGTTATTTTTGATAAAAAATTGAACTTTAAAAGTCATGTCCAACACTTAAAAACTGCATGTCAGAAAGCACTGAATATTCTGCAAGTTGTGGCACACACAGATTGGGGCGATGACAGGAAAACTCTCCTCCATCATTACAGGGCTCTGATCCGCTCCAAACTGGACTATGGGTGTGTTGTGTACGGCTCGGCCAGACCATCCTACGTGAAAAGTCCTGACCCTATCCACCATCAAGGGCTTTGATTGTGTCTGGGTGCATTCCGCACCACTCCTGTTTATAGCTTGTATGCCGAGGCAGAACCATCCCTCTCAAATCGTCGACTGAAACTTGCCTTGAATTACTGTCTGAGTCTCTTGTCTGAACCTCAGAACTCTGCATATGACTGTGTTTTCAGCCCCAGGTGCCAAAAGAAATTCGATGACCACCCAGTTCCATTCCACCCTTGGGTATTCGTATTCTTCCCCATTTGAACAAAGCAGGTACAGACCTTGGAGTAGTTAGTGACGTTTCTAAGTTTCCTGATGACCCTCCATGGACTTTCTTCACTCCAGAGAATCGGTTTTATTAGCCTTTTACCGGAAAGATTCCACTAGTTCCTTGGCCTACAGGTCCGTTTTTGCTGAACTGTGTTCCAAGTTTCCATCCTTCAAAAGAATTTTCACTGACGGTTCCAAATCTGAGGAGGGAGTGGCCTGTGCAGCCTGTTGCCCTGGTGCTCCTTCTCAAATATTATTAGAACATATTCCATCGGATGCTTCTGTTTACTCTGCTGAACTTACAGCCCTGGTTCTAGCATTGAAGATAATCTCTCAATCCACAAACAAGAAAGAACTTTCTGATTTTGTTGTGATTCGCTGTCAGCTTTGGAGGCGATAGCTGGCCATAACCTCCATCATCCCGAACTTCTTCACTTATTTGAACTTTTTACTACGTTGAAGTGGAAGGTCACAACATCGTTTTGGCTTGGGTTCCTGGTCATGTTGGCATCGAAGGGAATGAAATGGCTGATCGTTTGGTCAAGAATGCCACAACAAGGAAACTGTCTAACATATCTGTCCCCTGCACAGATCAAAAACCAAAAGTTAACGATTATGTCAAAGACATCTGGCAAGAGGAATGGACCTTGCAGACAGATAACAAACTATTAAAAATCCGTCCAAACCTGAAAGAGTTTTTTTGTTTTTTTTGCTGTCCCAACCTCTGCGCCACCTCAGAGGCAGTGCACACGCGCCGCTCATTCTGACACCCCGTCCACAGCCACACTTTCCTTGAAATGGTCAAGGGGAAATAACCTCTATAATTACTCTTGGGGATGTCCTAGCGAGTTGTACACCCTACTTTTAGTGCTGTATCGTGAACTTAGCTGACCCCAGCAGCTTTGAAACAAAGGATCTTGCACTTGGCTTTCCCGCCTGGAATTTCCTGTGCTGGAAAAAATGTCGGGTCAGGCAAAAGGGTGGTACCAATTTCTCGCGCAATGAAGCGCTTGAAATTGTATCTCAAAGTGGATCTGATGATGAGGGCAGCGATAGAGATATTGAAAATTATGACAGAGTAGAGGAAAATGAATTATTTGAAGATGCAGCTGAAAATAATGATATTGATGACGAACCATCAACATCAACTGCAGCAGACGCCGCCACACACATTGTCGCCGATGAGGCCATTCAGACGATTGGGGCACAAATGCATTTGATCAAAACACAGCCAATGCAAACAATGGCGATGTTGCTTACTTGTTTGCTTCTGATTTTGACAGCGTGTTGTAAAAGAATGGAATAGAATGTAAAGTTTTTTGTTTTTTTTTTACTTGGCAGCCATGTTTTTCGATGGACAGTCGTTTATACAGTAGTTTAGTGCTTGTTCTTTCCAATGACACCTAACAAAACACTGTCAGTTGTTGTGTGGCTACCGTTAAAAAGAAATTAAAAAGTGGCGAAACATGCATGTCCACAGGGACTGAGCGCCGTGCGCTTGCATGCATGACCAGGGAATTGTGCCATGCATGCCGTCCGCAGCTGGATAGTATTAAAGGAAGTGGATGTAGCTCTGTTCTGCCGGTTAGTGGGACATCATGGCACTGTGATACTCTATGCGTTTTAGCTGACAAGGCAAACACATTGGTCAGAGCATGAAAACATTGGACGTGGTAAGAATGCCTATGTACCAAACATAGAGCATGATGTTTAACTCCCTATTTTTCCAAACATGGAAACAGTAGTTTTGTGTTTAGACTCACTCAGACCTGTACTGGCCCACCACTTCAACCTGGTCTTACTGCTCTTTTTCTGGTCAGTACATATTTGCCTACACACACACACACACACACACACACACACACACACACACACACACACACAACCGCGCGCGCACACAATTGAAAGGACAATCAGACGAAGTTGATGTAGGGCCCCTGAATTGGATCCTAAGAAAAGGTTTTGAGAAAATTATAATATTTATTGATATTAAAACAGGATGATATATGTTTTTGGGTCAGTTGTTAGGTGCTCTTGTGTTTCTTGCGAAAAATAGAAATGCTAATCTTACGTTAAATTTATCCCTGTCCCTCTACACTTCCTGCTGCGACCATACATCTTACATAACTGAGCTTAAGAATGTGCTTTATACACCCATCCGTTTTCCTCCATCAGCATCTTTCCAGCTCCACTCCTAAGTCTTCCCAAAAGGGGGTAAATGGTTTAGATCTGGCACAGAACTAGAGATTTGTAAATAGTTAACATAAAGTGTCATAGTCTCTTATATTCAAACCATAACTATAGCCTGTCCTGTGATGTGCAAACTTTAGGCAGTAAAACTAGCTGAAAGAATGCAAAGGAGAGCCAGCCCAGTTAGACCAGCTCAGTTATTGTTAAACTGCACTTAATTCTCTTGTTGACTTTATGATTATGATTGAAGACATGTCGGGACATTATTGTCTTTTTTTTCTTGTGAAAATGGTTAGTATTATCTTTTTTCAAATGAAAAAATTCTATCTCTTTGTTCTTTTTTTGTTGTTTGATTTTAGTTCAGTTGGTTTTCAGTTTGTTTGTCTTCACTAAGTGAATGGCGTTTATTTTCTTTAGAATAGAATTTCTGTTTATTCCATCTTTTCCATAGTTATCATTGACTTTCAAAGGCATGAATGCTCTTCTGTTTTGTTAAATCCAGGTTCATTACATAGAAAACCAGATATTTTGAATTTGCATGTGTTTTGTATGTGTTAGCTTTTTGACCAGAAGACAATTTAAAATGTACCAAGATACCAAATTAATTATCTGGAGCACTAGTATGACTCGTGAAAATGAGATATTGTTTTAAAGAAAATCCCACCCCCATACAAATCAAAATTACTTTAAAAAAAAAAGAGAAAGAATCAGATGATGTGAAATTTGATGTGCATGTGTGTCTGTTTCTGATAAGTATGACTGAATGTTGCTTGAGTCAAAATTTGAATGATCTGAGAGAATTGTTCTGAACATCAATACCTGCATTCCATGTCTTGGTAACCTTAGTTGTTCTCAGTTATTGTTTGAATCGGTTTCAAACACATATTTATGTATAGTTTACAACTAAGACTTACTATTTATTGCTTCCTGGGCTGCAGGATTGTCCACAGTCCTGTTTAATATAACATCCTCTCTCTTCATCCTCTTTTTTGTCATCACACTTAATATAAAGGGGGAAAAGGAATATTTGGATATTTTAAGGGGCTTGTTTTGAAGCACACTGCATTTGTCACCCATGACATAGTTATCAGCTCAAAAAGATGTTTGGAAATAACATGAGAGTCATCACCAATGAGCAGGCATGGGCTGATTGTTATGTAAGGGATAGCAAAGGATAAAATGACATGAAGAGTCATCACCAATGAGCAGGTATGGGCTGATTGTTATGTAAGGGATAGCGAAGGATAAAATGACATGAATGAATCATCACCAGTGAGCAGGTATGGGCTGATTGTTATGTAAGGGATAGTGGAGACAGGCAGATGGTTAACTCTTTCTGCTTGTCTTATGAATTCATATCTTCCCCTGCACTTGACAAGAGGTCAAGCATCAAACATACCCTGGGCTCAATATATGAATACATGAGGAATAAAGGGAGAGAATTTTGAAGAGATTTCCATCTTGTATCATGTGCTGTTTTGTGTTAGTAATTTTGAATTATGGGGATTTTTTTTTCTTTTTTCATCAGTGTTTTGTACACTAAGAGCCAACAAAGTAAGTTTGCAAGAAGGCAAGTGTATGAGATTTTTCGTTTTGTTTTGTGAATGATCTTTTCAAGTAACTTTTGATTTCTTAAGTGTAAAAGCTGTAGAAAAATCGCAACATTGTAGATCTAGTTGTGGATGATCTTTTCAAGTAACTTTTGATTTCTTAAGTATAAAAGCTATAGAAAAATTGCAACATTGTAGATCTAGTTGCAAAGTGAGGCGACTGCAGGCGGAAATCTAAACAAATTTGAAGTTCTTGATAAAGCACTGCTAAAGAACATAGACAAACGAATCATAAGACAAAACACGATGCATTTCAACCTCTTAGGTCTTCTTCAGGCAAGATACACATCACTCAGGACAAGGAAAATGAACAAGCAATCCCCTATCTTCATCCCATTGCTCGTTCATTTTCGTTGTCCTGAGTGTTGTGTATCTTGCCTGAAAGAGACCTAAGAGGTTGAAACGCGTCATGTTTTGTCTTGTGATTCGTTTGTCTATGTTCTTTGGCGGTGCTTTATCAAGAACTTTTCAAATTTGCATCATTGTAGAAAATGTTTGGCGGCTCATAACTAGGTTGTACTGATCACAAATGCAGTGATATGCCCTATCAAAATAAGTGTTAATGAAGTAATGAATGACCTGTGTAGTCCCCATCTTAAAAGAATGATGTGACACTGGATCATTCAAACAAACAAAAATTTAACAGCATAGAGAAATTAATTTTCTAAAGCTGATTGCCTTTATATGCCAATCCAGAGTGATGACAGTTTCAACTGAAGTGGCAAACCACAGTAGGCTGGGAATGCTTCTTGGCCAGTCACAGTGTAAGGGCTGAAATGGTTTAATGGTTAAACTGGAACTTTGTATGTAACTGACAATTACAGGACTTCATTGTGTTTCCATTTTTTAAGGAAAGAAAGACATGATACTAGATATGAAGAGAAAGTTAGTCAATTTATTAACTAAATCACACACACACACACACACACACACACACACACACACACACACACACACACGCACGCATAGTCACTACTTGATTCTCTTGTTTTCACTGGCAATGTGTGGGGAAGGATGGGCGGAAGGTGTCTACTGGAAAGGATGTCCATAAGTTCAGTCGTACTGGAGTGTGAAGGGTGATTTTGTGAGCAGATATGATTATGCTTGTGTGTGTTAGTGTTAGTGTAAGTTGTGTGTGTGTGTGTGTGTGTGTGTGTGTGTGTGTGTGTGTGTGAACAGTGCTAAATGTTGTGTGATTCTTGCAAGCTGTCTGTCTCAAAACAAATCTTTGTTATCAATATTTTGTTTACTGACGGTCCTACACTTTTCTGTTACCATTCTTTATTTTCTTCCATGAATAGAAATTTCCAGTGTTAGTGTATGAGATTATCTTTCTTGATTTTTTTCTCTTGTTTCTCAGGTCTCCTGATTTGCTGAAGTTCCTGTTTCATTTCAGAATGAGATACTGTTTGGAATGTCACTGGGTTGAATGATATTTACATGATGCACTTGTTAAGTTTGTTATATGAAAGCAGTTATATGGATGCAGCAGTGAAGTTAGGGGGTAAGAGATGTTCTTTTGTCGTTTGTGTGCTATGAATTAGGTATAATAAACATTGTGCTTCAATTTCAGACAAAGCAGCTGTCACCCGAGATGCAGCAGCAGAGCTGGAGAGACTGCGAGGGAAGAAGGGGGTTCCTGAGGCCAACTACAATGACACAGGGTCAGCAGGACTTTGAACCCCTGTCAGAAAGTTGCGATATTAGATGGTCCTTACCCACTATCTGCAGATGCATCACTCCATCCTTCTGCATTTCCAGTCTTTCGTCAGTGTGTAGCTGTGTGATCATGGTCTGCTTTGTTTATTATTCACGTTGGACTCACCACAGGCTCTGTTGTCTGCTTGAAGTCTGATTGGTGTGTGTGTTTGTGTGTGTGTGCTAGACTGTGATTTACCAAGGAGTGTGTATGCGTGTATATGTGTGTGCTAGACTGTGATTTACTAAGGAGAGAATTTTGATTGTATCTGTGAAGTGGATCTTCAGAACAATCTGTATTAACAGTTTGTCATTGTGTGTCTTCAGGATTGCTACTGTGTGTGTTTTGTATTTCAATATGAAAGACAGTGTATAGGTTTCTGAGATGTTTTGTAGTTACCTGTCCTATGTACCTCTTGAAAAAGCTTCAAAAGTACCCAAACTGGACTGCTAATCTCATTTTAAAGCCAAGGAAAGAATCTCATTTTAGACCAGTATTCAAAATTTTTAACTGGCTTCCAGTTCAGCTATATTTTGGAAGCAAATACAATTCTTTGGTCACTTTTTTGTCTGTTGTACAGTACATTTACATCTGTCCGAAGTTCTGTCACAAGCTATCCCTCAAGAAATCTCCATTCTTCAACTGATAGAAGAAATGATCCTTGAAATTATAACTAATACTTTATGGTGAATATATCTTCCTATTGAAACTCTTAGGTTGAATTCTGTGCCTGTTTATTTACAATATCCTAGCTGTCTTATCTTTCTCAAAAGAAAATGTATCTTTTTAGAAAGAATCATTATCAGTTCTTCAAGTGGTAATTTCCTGCCAGTTGTTTTGTGTGTGTGTGTGTGTGTGTGTGCATGTGTGAGCATTGTTAAGGGGTCATGGTAGTGGTGATGTGTGTCAGTGTGTCTATGGTGTGGGTGAGATGGGAGGTGCTCAGCTTGTGCTGTTGTGTGCTGTGCATTTCTTTACTGAAGTTTGGCATTGCTGATTATCGACAATGTACAGTAAGAGATGCCTCAGTTTAGGTTGGTGATTTATAGTATCTGTTTTTCTTTTCTTTTTTTTTTTTGCGATATGCAGACCTGTTTACGCATACAATTTTGAGACATGTTTGATGAAAGTGTGAAGATTACAACGAACTGAAAAAAAATGTTGACAAAAAAATCTGGAGACAAAGTTCTTGAGTGGTAATTGCATGGCAGTGTGTAACCATTGTGTTAGAATACTATGACCAAAGAGTGACAACTCTTGGGAATCTCGCACCTGAAATCGCATCAGGCTGTGTCTGTCTTTGACGACGGTGCCAAAATGTGGGAGCAGTAGCAGGGACTACAAGCTCTGAATTATCTGGGGGGGGGGGGGGGGGGGGGGGGGGGGAAGCAGGCAAGGAAACAGGCAAGAGAGCCTGAGTTAGTGCCAGACTATGCTGATGCATCATGTTTGAAAGTAACTTGTATTGGGAGAAACTATTTTTTAATGGTAGATACTGGAAGATCAGGTATCCATTTATCTGGTACCTTTTGATGACTGCAATGGTAGGTGAAAATGAAATACACCCCCCACCCCCCCCTTTTTTTTTTTTAAACAAAAATTGGAATATATATACACACACACTTGGTGGAAAATATTCTCATTTTAGTTTAAAATTACATCGGTAGCTTTAGGGTAAACAGGTCTGTATATAGTGACCAAGTGGGCTGTGTGCATGACAATTTTGTATGTGTTTCTTGATAATTTTCAGTATTACTAGGATGGCCACAATTCAGTTTCAGGATGGGAAGGATGCCTTAATTTAGTTTCAGGATGGGAAATGTGGCCACAATTGAGTTTGAGGATTGGAGGATGACCACAATTCAGTTTGAGGATTGGAGGATGGCCACAATTCAGTTTGAGGATTGGAGGATGGCCACAGTTCAGTTTGAGGATTGGAGGGATGCCTTAATTCAGTTTGAGGATTGGAGGATGGCCACAATTCAGTTTGAGGATTGGAGGATGGCCACAATTCAGTTTCAGGATTGGAGGATGGCCGCAATTCAGTTTCAGGATGGGAGGGATGCCTTAATTTAGTTTCAGGATGGAAGTGTGGCCACAATTCAGTTTCAGGATTGGAGGATGGCCACAATTCAGTTTGAGGATTGGAGGGATGCTTTAATTCAGTTTGAGGATTGGAGGATGGCCACAATTAAGTTTGAGGATTGGAGGATGGCCACAATTCAGTTTCAGGATTGGAGGATGGCCGCAATTCAGTTTCAGGATTGGAGGGGTGCCTTAATTCAGTTACAGAATTGGAGGGATGCTTTAATTCAGTTTTAGGATTGGAAGTGTGGCCACAGTTCGTTTAGGATTGGAGGATGGCCACAATTTAGTTTCAGGATTGGAGGATGGCCACAGTTCAGCTTCAAGATCGGAGGGATGGCTGCAATTCAGTTTCAAGATTGGAGAGATGGCCACTATTCAAGGATTAGAAGTGTGGCCACAGTTCAGTTTCAGGATTGGAGGATGGCCACAGTTCAGCCTCAAGATTGGAGGGATGGCCACAATTCATTTTGAGGATTGGGTTCTTTCACACTTGCAACATTGGAGCTTCATTGCTCATTTCTGTGTTTTTGTTTAATTTTGTTGTAGACAGTAATAACAGTGATTGTCAGTAAAAGTATAGTGAAGTTACCAATGAGTCAGATGTTCAAAATTGGAGTAGAAAAAAAGATAAAAAGAAAAAAAAGCAGGAATCCAAGATTTCCTATGATAATCAAAATAACAATTTTTAGACGTACCACATGAAAATCTTTTTGTGTTGAGAGTGAGGTGAAATGAAATATGGTATTTTATTGTGTCTGGGTAGAAAACCTGGATTGTGAAAGTGAAAGATAAAGCTGATAGACATTAGACGTCCTGCTACAGCTGCAGGGTGGTATGATGCTTTTTTCTTTTCTTTCTTTCTTTCTTTTTTTTTTCTTTTTTACTTTTTTAAATGTACATTGACCACTGCCGTTTCCTCTGTCAAATCAAATAGCAAACTGACAAAGCTTTATTCATTAATTGTTTTTGTTTTGTGACAAGTAAATTATTTTTTGCACATGTGAATCCGCCCTTGCTGTTTTCATGTTCATTGTATTGAGGTTTGGGGCTGGTGACAAGCAGGGAATAGTTTGGGCACTGTGTGAGGGCAACATTTTGGAGCAGGGATGATACAACTGTCATTCTTCCTTTTCACAAAGAGATAGTAATTTTAAGGAAGTACTGAAGATTTTTTTTTGGGGGGGTGGGGGGTTGGAAGGGGGGGGGGGGGGCAGTTAAAGTTTAGGTCATAAAATATCCTTGGGAACAAGCACAGTATATGACTGAAAGGTCTACTTCCCCCCCTTCCCTCCATCCACAAAATCTTTACTACCTTCATAGAATTTAGTATTTTCTCTGGAACAGGGTATTGTGTTCAAGTTGTGTGTGTATGCTTAACTGCCTGTGCTTGTCTAGTGGTATGACTGTTCTCTTGATTATATCGGGACAGATCTTGTCCATTTCTACAGGGTGGTTTAAGGTCGGTATCTGTAAGGAATTACATGTTCAGGTTTTAGGTTTATCATCAAACAGTGAATGTTGGGAATGACCAGCCGCCGTGGCGAAGTGGTTAGCATCGCGGACTCCCGGCTGGGAGGTCGTGGGTTTGAATCCCATCAGAGTCACGTGGGTTTTTCTGCCCCGACCGGCTCCTACCCAGAGTTGAGTTTGCTACGGACTCAGTTGGGAAGACTGAGACCACACAGTCGAGTTTCATCCACTTAATGGATGCGTTTCTGAGAGTGTTGCTCAAATTTCCTGACCAACACTGCAGGTCCCTGTATCTCTCGGGCCTGGATGACGCCGGGATATATTATGAAAGGAAGCGTAGAGTACAGCCCTGTCATGTAGTCTCTGACCAAAATGGAAATCCGTAGCATCATCTTAATCATCCTCATTCTCATCAATCAGCATAAAAAAAAAGTCTCAAATTCTGTGGCCCTTCATGCCCTGCTCTCATGGTGACCTCAGTTTCGATGTCCTCTCCACATCTGTGGCCTTGGTTTGGTTCCGTCGGGGTCACCGGTATTGGCGAGTCCTTGGGGGCTGTCGTTGGACGGACGTGGTGGCGCCCTCCAGAGGGAGAGCTCACTCACGCCGGCTCCGCGACTAAGCAATTATTGTCATCAGTAGGGGGCTTAGTAGGTGGTGTCCTGCGTATGTTAGATCAGAACAGGCGCCACTGAATACCACCGAAGTGACTCGGCAGCAGTGCAGTGTTTCCTCCGGTGGGTTGCCTCTTGACGACTTGACATTGACTGCTCCCTGTGGATTGCTGGTGCCGGGGCTGCGGCGGGGCCGACCGGGCTGTGGCTGTGGACGGGGTGTCAGAGTGAGCGACGTGTGTGCACTGCCTCTGAGGTGGTGCAGAAGTTGGGCAAAAAAAAAAAAAAAAAAAAAAAATGAACGTTGGGAATTGCTTGCTATACATGTAAAGTAACATACATGCCTACCCCTATGGAACTTCTGTATTTTCTACGGCAATTAAAAAAAAAACGAAGTAGCTACAGCGATTACGGAAATGTATTTTTCGTTACGGTAAAAAGATTTTTCAACAAAATTTACTTAAAACGATCGTGAGTTGAAGCAGACGATGCTTTTGAAAGCAGAAGCAGAACACCGAATGGTAAAAGGGACATAAAGCCCCATCTTCATCAAGCAGACGAATAGCATATGTCTCCAATGGCTTCTGCTATAAAGGGACGTTAAACTCAGTTATTCAAGCAAACGATGCTTTTGAAAGCAGAAGTGCTGAACCGGATATCGCAAGTAATTGAAGTTTCGAGTCTAATACAAAGAGAAAGCGAATGAATGTGCCAACTGGTGATGCCGATGAATCTGCATCAAAAAAGCGTCAGCCGTCACAGAAGTTCCTGGACAAATACAGTGGCAAATTTCCCTTCATTGTGAAATTGGACTCTGATGATTCAAAAGCAAAGTGTGTGATTTGTGACAGTGCATTTTCTGTAAAACATGGCGGTATAGACGACATAAACAGACACATTGAAGGTCCGCGTCACGAAAAGAATGCGGCAGCTGATTATGACACCCTGACCTACTCTTTCCACAAACTGTTTCAAAAGAAAAAAACGAATGCTACTGATTTTGAGTCCGTGCTGCTGAAATTTGACAGCGGTGCTACAGAAATTCATTTTTAGGGGTAGGCATGTATGAAGTAATTTTCTAACTACCGGAGAGTCATTAGTTTTTAAGGGGGGAATCTTTCCTCCATAAATAAAGGAATTCAAAAAGCAGGATATACTAGTTTTACAGCTTATGAACCAACTTTCTTCTTATTTAGGCAGTATGCACAAGCTTGTGCCAGAGGTAGGGTCAAAATGAGTAAATGATTATGTCAAAAATTCACCTGTAATGCTGAACAGTAAAACTGAAAAAAGGTAAAGAAATTGGTATGCTTGTGAAAAAAAAAATTAAGATAAGTGACCTGATTTGTCCACACCAAGTGATGTGCATAGAGCAGACAGAACTGAACAATCATCTGTGCAAATAGGCATCACTGTAGTTCACTGGGATAAAAGTGCATGTGACAGTCATGCTTTTGACTGATCGTAATGTATCGGCTAAAGTTTTCACCTGTATGCCTCTTAAAAAATGCCAGTGGAACCTTATATATGTGAATGCATTAGAGCAGAACCAAGTTGTGCTTTGTGCCCTTGAATGATGTTCACTTTGGACAGTTGATGCCGTGGGTCTTGTCACAAACACAGAACTTTGTTGTAGATTGCATGTATGGCAAGCACACTTGAGCAAAGACTGACTTGATTACATGCAGGATGCTTCAGTTAACATATTTCTTTAGAGCGTTGGGATTTGCATGATACAAGACATAAATATTTTACAGCAGACTCCATGAAAACCTTGTTCAGAGATGTCCCACCAGATGTGGTCTTTGAATTTGTGAGGGGGATTAACATTTTTCATCTGATCTAAGATTTTATGGAAGAAAGATTTTTAACGAAGGTTCCTGTGTGTTTTTAGGAGGTGTGTTTTAAAGAGTTGTCTGAATAATTTGTTTGTTTCTGTTTTTAATGACTTGTGAGTTGACTTGAATGCAGTGACAGCCGTGATATGGCCCTTTGCGGTTGGTTCGGCTTTAAGCAGTATTCCTTACCTTACCTTACCTTGCAATATCCGGGGTTTAGTTTGAGAAAGAAGTGTTATAGGATGAGCATTCAGGAATGCCCAGGCTGACTGATTTATAATTTGATTGGAGTGATAAATCCACTTAAAGGTTAGGTGAAAATTTTCAGTGTGTTCTTAAATACTTTAGCATGAAAAAATGTCATAGAAAAACTTTTCCTGGTATTTGAACATATTCATACTTGTTAAGTTCATACAGTGCCATACCTCTGTAGTGCCAAGATTAGCACCATTCTTTCATTAGATTTACCTTGACATAATTAGGAAGTTTCATTCATAGTGGGCATGTACAAGCCACAATGAATGATGGAAAGTCACCAGTAGGCCTGAGTGCAAGGGCTGCAGCAAGTATAAAAAAAAATGTCAGGGATGTGTGGTAGGATAAAATGTGAAAGGATTAGTGATGGACAGAGGTAAACACATATTTAAAGGGGAGATTACCCAGGAGACTTGGGATGGATATCTAATGCTTTAAGAAACAAGGTGAAGAAACAAACAGCTTCTTCTGATTGGTCATTTTAGATGATTACCTGATTGTAATCAGAGAACAAACGAAGTCAGGTTTGGTCAAAGTGTTTCACAGTATTTATGAGAAGTTTAGATAGTTGTCTGGCTCCAGTGTAAGAAACATTTTACTTTAACTTACACTTCGGGTCACAGACCTCAGAACAAAGTAAATGAAAACTCTTTGTCAGTTGCTGTTTTTTCCTTTTTCGTTTTTTTTTGGTTAGTATTTTTAATTCAGTTTTGAAAGTTATGCATACATTAAGTTCCCATAGTAATGGAAGATGCTGTATGCATGCATTAAGGTTTTTCTTTGGTGTCTGATTTTGTTGATTGCTCTGTCAGTTGCCCTGTCAGATGCAGGCCAGTCTGATCATTGTGCAAGTTATAACTTGAATGACATGTATAACTTTAAAGTCATTTTTTATGAATTATGAATATCCTTGCTGGCATTAAGTTTCAAGTTCGCTTGGTTTTTGTGTGCACTTAACTGTCATAATGCACATATTGTCTGACATGAGATTGAATTGATTTCACAAGAGGTGCTTTCATATTGCATTCTGTAATGTCAGTGCCACCTGATGAAGAGTGTATGTGCATGGCACCAGGGAAGAAGTGAGGCCTGCGATCACAGGGGATAGTAGAAGACACAGGATGGAGGAAGTCTGAGTTTTCTGTAAGTTAAAAGACTCTGTCAGGTGCTCTCTGTTATCGACCCTCTGTCCTGCACTGCTGGCTGCACACTTTCTCCCTCACTGCACACTTTCTCCCTCACTGCACACTTTCTCCCTCAATCATGTTATAGTTTAGCAAGCAGAGAAACATTCAAGTAAAATTTGTCTGACAGTTTCTGCTGACAAGTATATCAGCCATTACAAAGAACCATCGCCTATTTTCTTTTGTAGGTTTGATTTGAAATGTTGTGGAAGGCATGTGGCACTACGGAAATAGGAACATAAGTTGGCCGGAATTGCAGGATCATCATGGGTGGTTTTACTTTTTTTTCCAGTTAATGGTTTTATTCCCATTTCAACTAAATAGAGAATCCAAATCATTTAGCGAAACAAAGAAAGAAAAAAATGCAGATATACAAACATTAACTATCAGGAGAATTTCATCATGTTTGTTAAACTATTTTTGCTTTTTGTTTTGTTTTGTTTTGTTGTATGAACTCAATAGACTCATAAAACTCCATACATCATTTTTTAAAGACACTTTTCTTTTTCCATGTTATTTCATATCTCATTATTTCTTATCTCATCATCTGGTCTCATTTTCTGCCCGGTGTGTGTATGTGTGTGCATGCTTGCACACATTTCTAGATTGTTCATTTTTGTCTGAAATCCCCTGTGCATCATATGACCAGGAAAATTTGGATATGTTTTCCAACCAGCACTAGCAAGCACTTAGAGAAAGCAAAAACATCATGGATAAAGTTGCAAAGTGAGGTGACTGCAGGCAGAAATCTAAACAAATTTGAAATGTTAGTGATAACGCACTGCAAAAAAATGTAGACAAACGAATCACAAGGCAAAACTTGACGCGTTTTGACCTCTTAGGTGGTTGAATTCAACACCTATCTTGTGCCGAAGTGGATGAAGATAAGAGATTGCATGTTCATTTTCGTTGTCTTCAGTGCTTTGTATCTTGCCAGAAGAAGACCTTTGAAGTTGAAACGCATCATGTTTTGTCTTGTGATTTGTTTGTCTACTTTTTTTGGCAGTACGTTATCACT
Organism: Conus canariensis; assembly: GCA_033310375.1. Lineage (NCBI taxonomy): Eukaryota > Metazoa > Mollusca > Gastropoda > Neogastropoda > Conidae > Conus > Conus canariensis. Next base: position 56,542,699 of record CM065725.1, read on the forward strand.
AACATTTAGAATTTATCATGGATAAAGTATTCCAACACACCACACACACACACACACACACACACACACACGCACACACACACACACACACACACACACCAATCAAAGAGCAATGCCATTGCAACAGACAAGAGAAACGACATCACTGAATATTGGAAAATCACTTATTCCTATGGCATGTTTACAGACCATGAAATGGTTGAAGTTTTTTTTATTGTTTGGATCATGTTTACCTGTGATAAGAGGCCAGTATGAATGAGGGGGTGGACAGAAGATGGGATCACGTGGTCATCAAACACAGTCTCACTTGCAGCTTTTGTTTGATGAGAATGTGTCCACATGTGCAACAATGTGACAAAACATTTCCAGTTTTAGTGAAAAGAGTGATTTAAGATTGTTGATCATAGACTGAATGGGATCATGAACTGTTGCACAGTGAGCGATTGGCTGTTCCTATGGCAGTGCATTGTAAGGACTGAGTGTTGGATGTGGTCAGACCAAGAATAAATGCATGCTGTAAATGCTTGTTATGAGCTGCTCATAGACGGTACTGATCATAGTGATCTTTGCATTTTTTCTCTTGCAGTATTGCGAGATGATGAGGGGAAAGTATACTGTTGGAGTTGAGAAACTTTTGATCGGTCACCACTGCATGTGTGTTTCATGTAACGGTAGTGTAATGCTGCAGATGATTATGCAAATTCTGTTTGTTAACAGTCCTTTTTTGCAAATACTGTTGCTGCTGTTGCTTTGTCTTTTGTCGGTACCTTAGAGTATCAGCCAAAGGAGAGAGAAAAAAGAGAGAAAGCATGATGTTGGGATGGGTGGGTTGGAGTGGTAAGAAAATGTTTTAGTAGATGTTTTCAGATGGAAACAGATAATCTCCTGATGACAGGCCAGACTGAAAGTCAACCACATTCATGAAACAAACAGAGTTGAGGGGCTGGAGGAAGGGCTGCCGCATGTTCATGAAATGAACAGATAGTTGAAGGGCTGTAGGGAGGGGTGCAGAGCATTCATGAAATGAACAGACAGTGAAAGAGCTGTTGGGAGGGGTGCAGTATGTTCATGAAATGAACAGATTGTTGTAGGGAGGGGTGCAGTATGTTCATGAAATGAACAGATTGTTGTAGGGAGGGGTGCAGAGCATTCATGAAATGAACAGATAGTTGAAGGGCTGTAGGGAGGGGTGCAGAACATTCATGAAATGAACAGATAGTTGTAGGGAGGGGTGCAGAACATTCATGAAATGAACAGATTGTTGTAGGGAGGGGTGCAGAGCATTCATGAAATGAACAGATAGTTGAAGGGCTGTAGGGGAGGGGTGCAGAACATTCATGAAATGAACAGATAGTTGAAGGGCTGTAGGGAGGGGTGCAGAGCATTCATGAAATGAACGGATAGTTGAAGGGCTATAGGGAGGGGTGCAGAACATTCATGAAATGAACAGATAGTTGAAGGGCTGTAGGGAGGGGTGCAGAACTTTCATGAAATGAACAGATAGTTGTAGGGAGGGGTGCAGAACATTCATGAAATGAACAGATAGTTGTAGGGAGGGGTGCAGAGCATTCATGAAATGAACAGATAGTTGTAGGGAGGGGTGCAGAGCATTCATGAAATGAACAGATAGTTGTAGGGAGGGGTGCAGAACATTCATGAAATGAACAGATTGTTGTAGGGAGGGGTGCAGAGCATTCATGAAATGAACAGATAGTTGTAGGCAGGGTGCAGAGCATTCATGAAATGAACAGAAGTTGAAGGGTTGTAGGGAGGGGTGCAGAGCATTCATGAAATGAACAGATAGTTGAGGGTTGTAGGGAGGGGTGCAGAGCATTCATGAAATGAACAGATAGTTGAAGGGCTGTAGGGAGGGGTGCAGAACATTCATGAAATGAACAGATAGTTGAAGGGCTGTAGGGAGGGGTGCAGACATTTCATGAAATGAACAGATAGTTGTAGGGAGGGGTGCAGAACATTCATGAAATGAACAGATAGTTGTAGGGAGGGGTGCAGAGCATTCATGAAATGAACAGATAGTTGTAGGGAGGGGTGCAGAGCATTCATGAAATGAACAGATAGTTTGTAGGGAGGGGTGCAGAACATTCATGAAATGAACAGATTGTTGTAGGGAGGGGTGCAGAGCATTCATGAAATGAACAGATAGTTGTAGGGAGGGGTGCAGAGCATTCATGAAATGAACAGATAGTTGAAGGGCTGTAGGGAGGGGTGCAGAGCATTCATGAAATGAACAGATAGTTGAAGGGTTGTAGGGAGGGGTGCAGACATTCATGAAATGAACAGATAGTTGAAGGGCTGTAGGGAGGGGTGCAGAACTTAATTGACATGTGAAGAGTGAACAATATGAAATTGAAGGGTGTAGGGAGGGGTGCAGAACATTCATGAAATGAACAGATAGTTGAAGGGCTGTAGGGAGGGGTGCAGAACATTCATGAAATGAACAGATAGTTGAAGGGTGTAGGGAGGGGTGCAGAACATTCATGAAATGAACAGATAGTTAAGGTTAGGGAGGGGTGCAGAACATTCATGAAATGAACAGATAGTTGAAGGGTTAGGGAGGGGTGCAGAACATTCATGAAATGAACAGATAGTTGAGAGGGTGCATGTATAGGGAGGGGGTGCAGAGCATTCATGAAATGAACAGATAGTGTGAAGGGTCTGATAGGGAGGGGTGCAGAACATTCATGAAATGAACAGATAGTTGAAGGGCTGTAGGGAGGGGTGCAGAACATTCATGAAATGAACAGATAGTTGATAGGGAGGGTGCAGTAGCATTCATGAAATGAACAGATAGTTGAAGGGAGGGTGCAGAGCATTCATGAAATGAACAGATAGTTGAAGGTGGAGGGGTGCAGAGTTCATGAATGAACAGATAGTTGAAGGGCTGTAGGGAGGGGTGGCAGAGCATTCATGAAATGAACAGATAGTTGAAGGGAGGGGTGCAGAGCATTCATGAAATGAACAGATAGTTGAAGGGCTGTAGGGAGGGGTGCAGAGCATTCATGAAATGAACAGATAGTTGATGTAGGGAGGGGTGCAGAGCATTCATGAAATGAACAGATAGTTGAAGGGCTGTAGGGAGGGGTGTCAGAGCATTCATGAAATGAACCAGATAGTTGAAGGGAGGGGTGCAGTATATTCATGAAATGAACAGATAGTTGAAGGGCTGTAGGGAGGGGTGCAGAGCATTCATGAAATGAACAGATAGTTGAAGGGAGGGGTGCAGAATTCATGAAATGAACAGATAGTTGAAGGGAGGGTGCAGTAGTTCATGAAATGAACAGATAGTTGAAGGGAGGGGTGCAGTATGTTCATGAAATGAACAGATAGTTGAAGGCTGTAGGGAGGGGTGCAGAGCATTCATGAAATGAACAGATGTTGAAGGGCTAGGGAGGGGTGCAGAAATTCATGAAATGAACAGATAGTTGAAGGGCTGTAGGGAGGGGTGCAGAGCATTCATGAAATGAACAGATAGTTGAAGGGAGGGGTGCAGAGATGTTCATGAAATGAACAGATAGTTGAAGGGAGGGTGCAAGATTCATGAAATGAACAGATAGTTGAAGGTGGAGGGTGCAGTAGTTCATGAAATGAACAGATAGTTGAAGGGCTGTAGGGAGGGGTGCAGAGCATTCATGAAATGAACAGATAGTTAGAAGGGAGGGGTGCAGAGCATTCATGAAATGAACAGATAGTTGAAGGGCTGTAGGGAGGGGTGCAGAGCATTCATGAAATGAACAGATAGTTGAAGGGTTAGGGAGGGTGGCAGAGCATTCATGAAATGAACAGATAGTTGAAGGGCTGTAGGGAGGGGTGCAGAGCATTCATGAAATGAACAGATATTGAGGGTGTAGGGAGGGGTGCAGTATGTTCATGAAATGAACAGATAGTTGAAGGGCTGTAGGGAGGGGTGCAGAGATTCATGAAATGAACAGATAGTTGAAGGGAGGGGTGCAGAGCATTCATGAAATGAACAGATAGTTGTAGGGAGGGGTGCAGAGCATTCATGAAATGAACAGATAGTTGTAGGGAGGGGTGCAGAGCATTCATGAAATGAACAGATAGTTGAAGGGCTATAGGGAGGGGTGCAGAGCATTCATGAAATGAACAGATAGTTGAAGGGCTGTAGGGAGGGGTGCAGAGCATTCATGAAATGAACAGATAGTTGAAGGGCTGTAGGGAGGGGTGCAGAACATTCATGAAATGAACAGATAGTTGAAGGGAGGGGTGCAGAACATTCATGAAATGAACAGATAGTTGTAGGGAGGGGTGCAGAACATTCATGAAATGAACAGATAGTTGAAGGGCTATAGGGAGGGGTGCAGAACATTCATGAAATGAACAGATAGTTTAAGGGCTGTAGGGAGGGGTGCAGAGCATTCATGAAATGAACAGATGGTTGAAGGGCTGTAGGGAGGGGTGCAGAACATTCATGAAATGAACAGACAGTGAAAGAGCTATTGGGAGGGGTGCAGAACATTCATGAAATGAACAGATAGTTGAAGGGAGGGGTGCAGAGCATTCATGAAATGAACAGATAGTTGAAGGGAGGGGTGCAGAGCATTCATGAAATGAACAGATAGTTGAAGGGCTGTAGGGAGGGGTGCAGAGCATTCATGAAATGAACAGATAGTTGAAGGGCTGTAGGGAGGGGTGCAGAGCATTCATGAAATGAACAGATAGTTGAAGGGCTGTAGGGAGGGGTGCAGAGCATTCATGAAATGAACAGATAGTTGAAGGGCTGTAGGGAGGGGTGCAGAGCATTCATGAAATGAACGGATAGTTGAAGAGCTATAGGGAGGGGTGCAGCAGTGAAGAATGTGAAATGTTTCAGGAAGTCTCTCACCCGTGCATAGAATGACTGTTAACATCATCTGGATAGCCATTGGATATGGCTGTAGCTCTTTAATGAGAGCTCTGTATATATTCTGATGGTATTGACCATGAGACTGGGTGTGTAAGGTAAGGTAATGTTGCTTATAGCCCACATTGGGTGTGTGTGTTTAAAGTACATTGGGTGTGTGTGTTTAAAGTAAGCTATTGTAATTTTTTTACTGCTTTACATTGTGCCAGTGCTTTATTTTGCATAAAACATTTTACAGAGGTCAGCTGGCTACATTTTGCAGATAGCATCTGACAAATCCTGATGACATATTGATATTACTTCATAAAGAAAACAGACTGATGTTGCCTTTGTGGTCGGCCTGGTGGTAAACAACAACCTGACTTCTTTACACATGAGGTTTGCTAATATTAAAGGAGATCAATTGATGATCTTTTACCTTATTGAGCATCCTCAAAGTGAAACCTGTTTCTTAATAGAATCATTAGGCATTGGTCCTCAACAAACTTTAAAAAAAATTTCAAATTGCTGAAAAAAATTCTGTGGGCTTAAGATTTTTCATTAACAAATCAAAGAGCCTCTGTGGGTTTGTCAGAGATGGGAGCAAAGATGGGAATCAAATTCACAGGATTAATTTACAGATGGCTCGACTAGCATTCTTGCAGTCTTGTCGTGTTCTATGTGAGGCTTCTCATGCCAGTTTCCCAGCATTCCGCACCTATTTTCGCATTTTTGTTTTGACAATCACATTGCCCAGTTTCACCTGAGATTCAGAGAAGGCCGCCATAACCAAAGAGAGCATGACTCCTACCTGGCCATTTTTTCTTCTGATTTATGCAAAAAGAAGGATCAAAACCAAAAAGATTGATTGACTAGGAGTGGATATGTGTGTAGTGTAGAACTAGAAATAAAGTGTTTGATAATGCATAAGCTCTGTATTTTGAATGAATTCCTGTCTGTTGACAGACTGCCGAAGGCTTTAGAATAAGTTCCGAAATAAAGGTCTAAAAGATGCTGAAAATGGCCCAAAAATTTTGGCCAAAAGGCCTGTCATGAAATTTGTTGCTACATCCCCAGCCCCCACCCCCTTCAATGAAAATGAAAACCTTACTTTAATATTGTATCAGCCTGTATTTATTAACGTAAGATCCCATCATTGTTCACAAATCAGACTTTCCGTGGGTGAGTTGTAAGTCAAATTGATGGTGTCGGAGAAAATGCTATGGTTTAAAAGAAAAAAAAAACACCACCCCCTTTTGTATATTGTATGTTTTAAAATGTGAAATCGCAAAAGTGTTGTTTGGAAGTACATTTTCCATATTCTTTGCTGGTGCTCATAGTTTTGGCATCAGACTGGACAGTGAACAGGGTTTTGTAAGTCCCTGGATTGGTGTGAGGATTGGACAGGACAGTGAACAGGGTTTTGTAGGTCCCTGGACTGGTCTAGATAGTGATCAGGGTTTTGTAGGTCCCTGGACTGATCTAGATAGTGATCAGGGTTTTGTAGGTCCCTGGACTGGTTTGGGATTGGATAGGACAGTGAACAAGGATTTCTAGGTCCACGGACTGGTTTGGGATTAGACTGGACAGTGAACAGGGTTTTGTAGGTCCATGGAATGGTCTAGATAGTGATCAAGGTTTTGTAGGTCCTGGAATTGGTGTGAGGATTGGACTGAAGAATGGACAAGGTCTCTGGATGGGTTTGAAAATCCAGACAGGCCCTACATAGCATTGTAAGAGGTTATAGAGGCTCAGTTTAGATATGGATGGCTATGAATGGACGAGTCTTGGATTGCTCAGAAGATAGAATGGTGGCAGTGTAAAGATGTGAATGGAAAATGAAAAACAGAAATAGCCATATAGAGGTGTTAAAAGTGTGAAATAAATGTTTGTGTACATTGTGAATGTGATAATTTGTACCAGAGAAGTGGCAGTTGGTCCTTAAAATTGTTTCACTAGTCCTTGCCTTAGAAGGTCCTTGCTTTTTATGACTAGTGAAGTGTGGAACTTCTGCAAAGTTAAAAAATATCCGTGAAATAGATGGACTGACTTCATAGATGTATATTACTTTTTATTGTTTTGTTTCTGTTTTGATGATAGTTCTTAATTGTTTAAAACCAGAATGTTAAATAACAAGTTTTTTATTATTTTCCTGAATTTTGAAAATAACAGTGTAAGTGAAGAAAACAGCATTAAACTTTGTGCCTGCTCATAACCACCATTAAAAAAAAAAATCGAATGAAGTCTGTTCTACAACGTGATTTGTCATGATTGATTATGTGTGTGGGTAGTGTATATGTGTTTTCTTTCATTCCATGAACAAAGTTATATTATTATGAACACTTGTTGCCTGACAAAAAGAGTGATGACATGTCTTTATTTGAGTTAACTACTATTTGTTTTAGGTTGCCTCTGTAATGGAGGAACATGGATCAGAGCATAAAAGTGTGCTAGAAGTATGAAGCAGGTTGACAGCAATTGCTGGGATAATGCAGCAGAATATGAAATAGAAGTAAACATGTAATGCATGGACAACTTTGTTACCAAGAAGATGTTTTCTCAGCTGGGACAGAATCCCACTGCTTGTATGATGGGCATTTCACCCAAAGTTCCCCTTCAGACTGTGCAGTTTTATTGCAACTACCTAAAGATATAATTAGATGCAGGAAAAATTTGAATTCCTGTGTGTTAATTTGTCACCAATATTGTGAAAAAGGAAATCTTGTATAGGCAAGGAACAGTAAACAGTAAATAACGAACAGGTACGGTAACTCTTTTCATGGGCTAGCTAGGAACATCCTTTTTTTATGTCTCTATGTTTGTTCTGTTTGCTCTGTATTGTCATTTTTGCTAGGCAGTTTGGTGTCGTAAGCAGCATTCGTTTGGAGTATGAGCGCATATTTATTTCATCATAGGAGCAAGAGTTACCATACCTATTTGTTATTTATGTAAAAAAAAAGAAAAAATTAAAAGCAATGGTCAACACTGGCATCCTGACCAAGCTGATGGATGAATGTAAAGTACTATGTTCACTGGAATCTCTGGAGGTGCCAGGGGAGCTCCAGAGGACACAACGTTCATCTCAAGAGACAGGACCAGAGGTGTGATGGCAAACAAGAAGAAAACATAGCACACAAAGACAGTGATGGAGTCTACATTAGGATAAAGTGGATAATCAGTGAGAAAGTGGATAATAAGATAGTGATAAAGTTGACAATCAGCCAGTGATAAAGTGGGCTATATTACAGTCATGATGTGGACAACAGAACTGTGATAAAGTGTAAAATAGGATAGTGGAGCAGACAACTGGACAGTGACAAAGCGGACAATAGGACAATGATACAGTGGACAAATGGATAATGATAAAGTGGATAATAGGACAGTCATTAAGTGATCAATAGGACATTGATAACATGGACAAAAAGACTGTGGTAACAGTCATAAGTGACATAGGACATAAAATGGACAAAGGACAGTGATAAAGTGGACAATGGAGTAGGAATAAAGTGGATCATAGGACAGTAATAAAGTGAGCAGCAGGACAGTGGTAAAGTGTAGCTGTAAAGTGCAAGGCAGTATAGAATTGCTCCATGATATTTTTTTTTGATGGTGAATGCTGTGCAGTGGCGCTTGAGTAACTTTGACATTTAGTGTGCTATCTGAATGTAAATTAAAGTGATAATTGATGTTTGAAAATGTAGTCAAAATGTGAGCGCTGTTATCTGTACTTGATTGAACAACGCTTGATAAAAACTTTATTGTAATACTATTGATGGTGATAACTAGTTACGCTCTTCAGTACTTCATTCTTTATGTATATAGGTGTGTGTGTGTGTGTGTGTGTGTGTGTGTGTGTGTGTGTGTGTGTGTGTGTGTGTGTTTCATGTGTTAGCCTTATCATATGTATTAGGTGTCTGTTATTTTACAATATGAATGTGTTTGTGTGCTTATGGTTGGCGTTCCCTCCTCCACACCTCCTCAGTCTGCCTCAGCTGACTGAAATGCAGATGACCTGAAGGAAATCTGGCTGAATTTACAGCTGTCTGACAAAAGCTAATGGTCACGCAAGCCTGTGGTTTCTGGATATGTAGCATATGCTTTTGTCTTCCATGTTTCTAGTTCTAATGACTCGGGTTTGCCACAGCTGAGCATGACTAAATAGGAAGAGTCCAGTGTTGATGATTCTGTGAACTGACTCTGTCACAGCCTCAGATCATGTAAGGGCTGTTGCAATAAAAGAAGAGAATGGAGACTGTGATTGTGCTTTGGATGTGTATCTATGGATGTGGTGAAGCTGATTTACTGGTTTAGGCCTTGGGGCATGTTTGAGGAATACAAGCTCATGCATACACAGTACACACAATTTTGTATGCAGGGAAGCTTGTGGAACACAAAGTCATTGTAGTCTTACTACGTCGCACTCAATAAGAATATATATGTATCTACAATCACAGTCGCACTCAGTAAGAATATATATGTATCTTCAATAGTTTGTAAAGCACCAAGACTTGATAAGAGCCTTGCATGAAGGAGGATGCACTGAAAAAGTGTTGTCCTTCCTTCCGCCACCTTTAACCTTCCCTGACATGAATCATGTCCTCATTTACTTCTGGGTGGACAGGGAGGGTTTTCAAGCTGTAAAGCATACTCCGTCATGCATGGTGGATCCCATGACAGTCAACTCAACAGGCATTCGTTCAAACTATTAGACTTCTGGCCCTTCAAATTAGTGCACATTATTTTTATTATTTTACACACACACACACACACACACACACACACCAAAAATATAGAGCAGAAATGAAATAAATTCACTTTAAGTCTATGAATCTTCTTGTCCACCATCATAAGAGTATTATCTTTGTTGATTTGCTGACTAACTCTAACTGTAGTCCCTTACAGCAGAAAGAAGAACCCAAGCCATGGAAATGAGGTCATGAGATATTAAACATAAAGAGTCACTGATCAGATCATTAGTGGACAAGTGTGCAAAACCATTAAACAGCATGTCGGACCACATGAAGGTCTGTTGACATAAAAGAGAATGACCTAGGTTGGCCATGTAACAAGATCCAGGGGACAACTTTGTAGGCTGGATAAGGTAACTGTTAGCTGAGACCTGGGCCTTGCACACAACCCACAGACCTGGATGAACCCGGTCCTGTTGAACATTTCATTAGTGTAGCGTTTGAAGGATTGCTTTCGAAGGCGAGAACCCATCTACATAAAATTATACCTTTTCTGAATCCCAGTCTCACTTAAAGTCTTCTCATAATTCCAGCCAACAGAATCAAAGTTTTTTTTATTTTTTTTTTTAGAATTTATAATCGCAGAAACCGAAAGCCAGACCTAATTTATTTCAAGATTTCACATAATCATGATAATGTCGATGCAATCCCTTGTCCTCAAAATATCTACCTGCAGTCAGTTGGGCTATAAGCAACACTACCATACCTTATCTGCTATCAAGACTGTGTGGTCCTCATGGACTTTTTTTTTTTTTTTTTAAATTACTTTCATCCTGTTTGCTGTACGTAGATTAATGGTATTAGTTTCAACTATAGCAAATAGTGTCTAGGGTTTGTCTTCCTTTGGTAAATAAACATTCATTCCTTCTCTTCATTCGGTGTACATTCTGTCCAATAAAAGTCTTCATTAAGTGATCCAACAACAAAAACTTCCAGTTGTTTACAAAAGAACACAACAAAATTTACTGTCAGGCCATCTGCGCCTGGTCTCTTATCATTTTGCATTGTGTTAGTACTAAGCTTCTGAAGCTTCTTGCAATCCATTCCTGTAGTTCTCCAGTCTCCTTTATTTAATCTTGATGGACTTTTAACGTAATCCCAAATTTCCATCTCCTCAGCCTCCTTTTCTCTGTAAAGTTTCTGGAAAAATGTCCCACTTCCTCGGATACATGTTTTGTTTCTGTCGATGCCTAACTGTAATCAGTTCATGTTTTAAGAATTTATATGCTGGAAGAAATGGTTTTCCATGTTACAAGGGTAGTTTGTTCCTTATCCTTGCAATGCCCATTTTCCATTCAATCTTAACATTACTTCAGTTTTTTTTATAGTTTGTTTTGTTTATGTCTTCCAATGCTTCCTTTCTTTTAATTGGTATCTGGCATTATTGTCTGTTAATAAACTACTTTATGGTGCATTGATCTCAAGCTATGATGTTTTTGGTTATGTCTATGTTCATATTTCTTTTTCTTTCTGACGCTTAATGAAATTGTCATTAACCTATCAACAGTTGACCCAAGTATATGTCGTTATTAGCCATTTCTTGTCTTTAAAGCAAAACAGGCAAGTTCACTTTCTGCTCATGCAAAATCAAGTCCTCTCTCTGCTTACTAGGACCCCCACAAGCTGTGATGTATTGGTTATTGCCTCACGATGACCCCCACAAGCTGTGATGTATTAGCTTCGACATCACCATGTCTCCCACAGGCCATGATGTATTGGCTTCTGCCTCATCATGACCCCCCACAGACTGTGATTATTAGTTATTGCTTCATCATGACCCCCACAAGCTGTGATGTATTGGCTTCTACCTCACCATGTCTCCCACAGGCCGTGATGTATTGGTTATTGCCTCACCATGACCCCCAAGGCCGTTATGTATTGGTTATTGCCTCAACCTGACCCCACAGGTCGTGATGTATTGGTTATTGCCTCACCATGACCCCCATGGGCCATGCTGTATTGGTTATTGCCTCACCATGACCCCCATGGGCAATGATGTATTGGGAATTGCCTCAACATGACTCCCACAGGCCATGATATATTGGTTTCTACCTCACCATGTCTCCCACAGGCCGTGATGTATTGGTTATTGCCTCACCATGACCCCCAAGGCCATTATGTATTGGTTATTGCCTCAACCTGACCCGCAAAGGTCGTTATGTATTGGTTATTGCCTCACCATGACCCCCACAGGTCGTGATGTATTGTTTATTGCCTCACCATGACCCCCATGGGCCATGATGTATTGGTTATTGCCTCACCATGACCCCCAAAGGTCGTTACGTATTGGTTATTGCCTCACCATGACCCCCAAAGGTCGTTATGTATTGGTTATTGCCTCACCATGACCCCCACAGGTCGTGATGTATTGTGTTTTACCTCACCATGACCCCCACAGGTCGTGATGTATTGGGTTTTACCTCACCATGACCCCCAAAGGTCGTTATGTATTGGTTATTGTCTCAGCATGACCCCCAAGGCCATTATGTATTGGCTATTGCCTCACCATGACCCCCACAGGTCGTGATGTATTGGGTTTTACCTCACCATGACCCCCACAGGCCGTGATGTATTGGTTGTTGTCTCACCATCACCCCCACAGGCCATGATGTATTAGTTATTGCCTCCCTCACAGGCCGTGATGTATTCATTATTGCCTCACCATGACCCCCACAGGTCGTGATGTATTGGTTATTGTCTCACCATGACCCCCAAGGACGTGATGTATTGGTTATTGCCTCACCATGATCCCCACGGGCCGTGATATATTGGTTATTTGTCTCACCATTACCCCCACAGGCCATGATGTATTGGTTATTGCTTCACCATGACCCCCAGAGGCCGTGATGTATTGGTTATTGCCTCACCATGACCCCTACGGGCCGTGATGTACTGGTTATTGCCTCACCATGACCCCCACGGGCCGTGATGTACTGGTTATTGCCTCACCATGACCCCCAGAGGCGGTGATGTATTGGTTATTGCCTCACCATGACCCCCAGAGGCCGTGATGTATTGGTTATTACCTCACCATGACCCCCACGGGCCGTGATGTACTGGTTATTGCCTCACCATGACCCCCAGAGGCCGTGATGTATTGGTTATTGTCTCACCATGACCCCCATGGGCCGTGATGTATTGGTTATTGCCTCACCATGACCCCCACAGGCCATAATATATTTGTTCTTGTCTCAACGTGACCACCAAAGGCTGTGATGTATTGGTTTACGCTTCACCTTGACCCATACAGGCTGTGATGTATTGGTTATTGCTTCACCATGACACCCACAGGCCGTGATGTATTGGTTAATACCTCACCATGACTCTGACAGGCCGTTATGTATTGGCTTCTACTTTACCATGACCCGAACAGGCCCTTATGTATAGGCTTGTACCTCACCATGACCCCACAGGCCGTGATATATTGGTTATTGCCTCAAAATTACCTCAACTGCCGTGATGTATTGACTATCGGCTGCCGGTGACCCCCACAAGGCGTGATGTATTGGCTTCTACCTAACCATGATCCCAGCAAGCCGTGATGTATTAGTTATTGCCTCACCACGACCCTCACAGGCCGTGATTTAGTGGCTTCTACCTCACCATGACCCCAGCAACCCATGATGTATTAGTTATTGCCTCACCATGACCCTCACAGGCCGTGATGTATTGGTTATTGCCTTGCCATGACCCCCACAGGCTACGATGTATCGGGTAGTGCCTCGCCATGACTCACATAGGCCGTGATTTAGTGGCTTCTACCTCATCATGACCCTCACAGCCGTGATGTTTTGCTTATTGTCTCACCAACACCCCCAAAGGCCGTGATGTACTGGTTATTGCCTCACCATGACTCCACAGGCCTTGATATATTGCTTATTGGCTCAAGATGACCCCCACAGGCCGTGATGTATTGGTTATTGCCTCACCATGACCCCCACAAACCATGATGTATTGGGATATTGCATCACCATGACCCCCACTGAACGTGATGAATTGGCATTTAACCTCACCATGACCCCTGCAGGAACGATGTATTGGTTATTGCCTCATTATGACCCCCACAGGCCGTGATGTATTGGTTCTTTCCACCTTGATGTATTGGTTATTGCCTCACCATGATCCCCTCATGCCATAATGTATTGACTTCTGCCTCACCATGATTCCCACAGGCCGTGATGTATTATTTATTGGCTGATGATGACCTCCACTGGCGATGAGGTATTCTGCCTCACCATGATTCCCACAGGCCGTGATGTATTATTTATTGGCTGATGATGACCTCCACTGGCGATGAGGTATTCTGCCTCACCATGATTCCCACAGGCCGTGATGTATTATTTATTGGCTGATGATGACCTCCACTGGCGATGAGGTATTCTGCCTCACCATGATTCCCACAGGCCGTGATGTATTATTTATTGGCTGATGATGACCTCCACTGGCGATGAGGTATTCTGCCTCACCATGATTCCCACAGGCCGTGATGTATTATTTATTGGCTGACGATGACCTCGACTGGCGATGAGGTATTCTGCCTCACCATGATTCCCACAGGCCGTGATGTATTGTTTATTGGCTGATGATGACCTCGACTGGCGATGAGGTATTCTGCGTTACCATGATCGCCACGGGCCATGATGTATTGCTTATTGCCTCACCATGACCCCCATAGGTCGTGATGTACTGGCTTTCACCTCATCACGACCTCCACAGGCCATAATGTATTGGTTTTTGCCACACCATGGCCCTACAGGCCGTGATGTACTGATTCTATCCATCATAACCCCACGGCTGTTCTTTTGGTTATTGCCTCACCATGACCCTACAGGCCGTGATGTACTGGATTCTATCTCATCATAACCCCCACCGGCTGTTCTGTATTGGTTATTGCCTCACCATGACCCCACAGGCCTTGATGTATTGGTTATTGCCTCACCATGACCCACAGGCCTTGATGTATTGGTTATTGCCTCACCATGACCCCACAGGTCGTGATGTATTGGTTATTGCCTCACCATGACCCCACAGGCCTTGATGTATTGGTTATTGCCTCACCATGACCCCACAGGCTGATGTATTGGTTATTGCCTCACCATGACCCCACAGGCCTTGATGTATTGGTTATTGCCTCACCATGACCCCACAGGCCTGGTGTATTGGTTATTGCCTCACCATGACCCCACAGGCCTTGATGTATTGGTAATTGCCTCACCATGACCACCACAGGCCGTGGTGTATTGGTTATTGCCTCAACGTGACACCCACAGGCCATGATGTATTGGTTATAGCCTTACCATAACTCCCACAGGCGATGTATTGGCTTCTGCCTCACCCTGACCCTTACAGGCTGTGATCTATTAGTTTCTACTTCACCACGACCCACACAGGCCGTGATGTATTTGTTATTGTCTCACCATGACACCCACAGGCCGTGATGTATTGGTTATTGCCTCACCATTACCCCCTCAGGCCATAGTACATCTGTTATTGCCTCACCATGACCCTCATAGGTCGTGATGTATTGGGTTTTACCTCACCATGACCCCACACGCCGTGATGTAATGGCTTCTTTTTCATCACGACCCCAACAGGCCGTGATGTATTGGCTTCTACCTCACCCTACCCCAAAGGTCGTGATGTATTGGCTTCTACCTCACCATGACCCCAACAAGCCGTGATGCATTGGTTATTGTGTCATCTAGACACCCCACAGGCTGTGATGTATTGGTTATTGCCTCTCCTTGACCCCCACAGGCCGTGATGTATTGCCTTCTACATCACCGTAACGTCAACAGGCTCTGATGTACTGGTTATTGACTCACCATGACCCCCATAGGCCGTGATGTATTGATTATTGCCACACCATGATCCCCATAGGCCGTGATGTATTGGTTATTGCCACACCATGACCCCCATAGGCCGTGATGTATTGGTTATTGCCACACCATGATCCCCACAGGCCGTGATGTATTGGTTATTGCCACACCATGACACCCACGGCCACAGGCCGTGATGTATTGGTTATTGCCACACCATGACCCACCCACGGGCCGGATGTATGTTTGCCTCACATGACACCCAGGGCCACGGGCCGTGATGTATTGGGTATTGCCTCACCATGACACCCACGGCCACGGGCCGTGATGTATTGGGTATTGCCTCACCATGACACCCACGGCCACGGGCCGTGATGTATTGGTATTGCCTCACCATGACACCCACGGCCACGGGCCGTGATGTATTGGGTATTGCCTCACCAGACACCCACGGCCACGGGCCGTGATGTATTGGTATTGCCTCACCATGACACCCAGGTGCACTGTGTACTATTCCTCAGACCGTTGACTTCTCTCGTCATCAACCCCACCGGCCGTGCTGTATTGGTTATTGCCTCACCATGATCACCGCAGGTGCTCTCTCTCTCTCTCTCTCTCTCTCTCTCTCTCTCTCTCTCTCTCTCTGTCTTTGTCTGCCTGCCTGTCTGTCTGTCTGTCTGTCTGTCTCGCTCTTGTGTGTGTGTGTGTGTGTGTGTGTGTGTGTTGTGTGTGTGTGTGTGTTCATTGACGTTGATTTCTAAACTGGTGGACCGATTTTGAAACTTCGAACGTCTTGGATCCATGAATAATTTGTAAAAGAATCTTTTAGAAACGATTGATGATATTTAACCTTTTGAGTTCAACAAGCTCCCCGTCTGGGGCAATATTAGCCTCGGTGGAGAGCCTCCAATCCTACTTCTGACCCCCCCCCCCCCTCCCCTTCCCCCTCCCCATCCCCTCCTAACTCCCAACTTCCCTCCCACCCACAACAAAGTATGGCCTACCAACACTGCCTAGAGGCCCGAAATAGGGATGGGTGGCCCCAGCCCCTTTTGTCCAGCCCCATTAGTTAGGCTCCGATTACAAAAAAAAAAAAGACAAAAAAAAAGACCCACAACACTACAGCAAACCGGAACCTTGTATATGATGCCAGAATCTTCAACTCGATGAAGGCGGGCAGATATAAAAGAAGAAGAAGACTTTGATTTATAAAACAATGTAGTCCAGAGAACCTATCTTAGCAAGGTCGTGTTGTATATAATTGATCTATTGCCTCAATAGAGTGAAGAGTGGTTTGAATACACTTTGGGGCCGATTTTGATGTTGTTTGCATCAGGTTCTGGTGTGAAATAAACTACTGCTTTGACCTAAAATCAACTGTTTTCAAATTAGCTCTAAATACTACTCAAATTATCTGAATGACTTCAATGACACAGAATATGCAGATGCGTAACGGAGTTCTTCAAATCACAATGCTGCCTAAGTGACCATGATTTAATTAAGGAGAAATACCACATTAAAGCTACACACACACACACACACACACACACACACACCACACACACACACACACACACACACATCCTACACACCTATCTACCTATTCTAGGAGCACATTTTACACCTATCCATACTCATACACACGCACGCGCATGCACACACACACACACACACACACACACACACACACACACACACACACACACACACACACACACATCAACCAATCAATCGGTCTGTTCGTCTGTCTGTCTATGTATCTATTTGTCTGTCTGTCTGTCTATTTTTTCTGTCTCTTTACCTGAAACAACAGCAGACTCTGCTGAGACCTTGTTCTGAGATAATAATTCCACAAGACTCAATTTTTGAGTTTCTGAAAGAGATTAAAAAAATATTTCAGTTCATCTCAAATCTTAAGATTCAGCATATAGACATTTTGAGCACATTTGAAATAAACAGGTTTACTGTTTTCCTTTGAAAACAAGCAGAACGGTCCCTGCTGCAAACCACCGAAGTGACTCCACAGCTATGCAATGTATCTTCCCGTATTGGAAACATCAGTTTAACTCTTCTCTTCACCCTAACCTTTCGGCGAAATTTGTTGAAATTCGTATTTCGGTGCTTACTATTTGGTGAGCTTCCAGGACAGATCTTCCATATATGTTCACCTCCGGCAGACGAACTAGGAAACATTTATACGACCTGACCGTCTGTTGTCAGTTTCTCAATGGAGACCAGGAAACTAAATACGTTAACTACGCCACCAGAATATCCTTTCTCCTCTAAATCAGATGCATGGGGGCACCCACCTATGCCCCTAATTCACTTGGTCTGTGTGACTGAATTCCTTTATTGGTCCCATTTACCAGATTAGCATACGTCCACTGCGACAGCTGCAGAGAGGAGGACCTCTGTGATACATAGACAGCAGGGAGCCGAGTTCAGTTATCGCTACTTTTTCCTGCTGAGCACTGTTTTTCCACACGGCTTTTTCGGGGGCCACGTTTTCGGGGCCACGGTTAGACAGCCTGTTTCTTGTGGTCACAACAGACAAACCCTCTTGTATTCATGTGCTGTTTGGTGTTGCAATGTGGCAGTGACAATTCACTACTAAAGCGTATGGCATGGTTAAATTCTATATTCATGACCCGAATATTAGCACTGCTGTTATCATTAATGGCAAACTGTCAGCACTTTACACTGACCGAATCAACTGGTGGTTTGTGGTGTTTACGTAAATATTGGATCACAAAAAAAAAGTGGTATTAGTTTCTTTTTGTTTGTTTTAACGAAGGATTTTGGGATTATAAGCTTTGGCACCACCATCTTGCAATAATGGAATAGGATGAATTAAGGCCCTTTCCTACTGATTAGGGATAATCAACTCAAAATTATCCTTATTGAGGGTTGAAGAATAAGCTTTACATGTTGTTGGTTTTTTAAAAACATTCTGCCCTCATAAAAAAAAAGAAAGACAGCATAGTATAAGGAAGATTACAAACAACAATTTCAAAGGCACCAGCATATACCATACAAAGCAATGGACGAATTAAAACCCTTTCCTTTGGGCTGGGGATGTGCAGGAAACGTGCCTTTTTCCTTTCATATAACAAGTCGGTGGTGGTTCATGACAGAAGTGAATCATCCTTTTTATACAGTGAACACGTCTGTGAGAGTCATTTAGTAGAAAGAAACTCGTGGAGAGCGTGGCAGCAGAGAGTCCTCAGAAGAGAAGCCCCCTTCAAGCAAGTGTTTCGGCCCTTATCTCCTGACACTCTAGGGGGGTTGGGCCACACCTGGTTCATGACTCCGGATGTCCCTCTGCTGCCCCTTTTTTTCCCATCTTGGGACGAGCCATGGCTGGGATTCGAACCCATGACCCTCTGGACATGCTCATTTTCCACTTAATGACTCGCGCTTTAACCACTGAGCCACAGGGACACCTGATATTTGTAGGGAAATTAAGCCTTATGAAGTTCACTTTTGTTCCTCCTTGACCAGATCCAGCTTGAACACCTCTCTGCCGCTTCTGCCATTGCTTTCAGGGCTCTGGTTTTTTCCTTCCCTGCAACTGAGAGCTGTTTCATGAGGCTGTATGCAGACGTTCCTACAAACCCCCTAGCTCCAATTTCTGCAGTGAGGACTTTGACCTGATAGCCTTCTCTCCTCAGGCTGTTTGCCAGATCAGCATACTTTTCAGTCTTGTAGATTTGAGCTGCCTCCATTCTGTTCTCATATGGCACCGTGAGCTCGATCATGATCAGCTGCTTGGTTGACTTAGAGTGGACTACTATGTCTGGTCTCATGCCACTCTTGCTGATGATCTCTGGGTGACTCTTCCATTCTGGGAGGTCTGCAGTGCACTCCCAGTCATCTGCCCCGTCCAGCAGACTCTGCCTGCATGTTTCGAGTGGCACTGTTGTTCTTGGCCATGATTTGCTGCCTCCTGCCGTGAAGAATGTTGCGGGTGCTTTTGGAGTCCTGATTTTCCCTTTTGTGGTGTTGGTACTAGCCCAGACTACTTGTACAATTTCTTTGAGCACTTGGTTGTGCCTCCATGTGTACCTTCCTTGAGCCAGGGCTACTTTACATGAGCTTAGGACATGCTCCACTGTTTGTTTTTCATGGCAGAGGGGGCATGCAGGATCGTCTGTTTTCCCCCACTTCACCAGGTTTGCATTTGAGGGCAGAAGGTCATATGCAGATCTGAGAATGAAGCTGATCCTGAGAGGGGCCATGTGCCAAATGTCATTCCAAGTGAGACTTCTTTGGAGTGCATTCTCCCACGTTGTCCATTGCCCTTGCTGGTTCTGCTGGACTGCTTTTTGGAGTCTTTTTTTGGGCTTCTTCTTTTCTCATCTCCTGAATCATCATGTCTCTTTTGGCTTTTCCTTTGGCCTTTGACCACCATTCAGTTTTGGTCACCCCCAGTCCCTGTCTGTTGGTCTGTGTGTGTCCTGTTATTTCTCTGATCTTGAGACTTTCTTTTGCAGAATCCATCGCCTCTTGAACTTTCCATTTTCTGCCTGTCTTCAGCTGGGGCTTAATTGCTTCTACCACCTTGTCTCCTGAGTCCTCCAGCATGCTTTGAAGTCTGATCTTCCCTGCTTTGTATTCCTCCAGGATGGATTTCAGGGGTAGTTTCAGCTTTGCTTGGCGACAGTACAGCGCTATGTCAGTCAGACAGGGTGGGACACCAAGCCATTTCCTTGTGAACTTGTTGATTTTGGCTTCCATTGCCTCCACTATGCTGGTGCAGATGTCGTATATCATCAGAGGCCATAGCAGCTTTGGTATCAGCATGAACTGCAGACACCAGACCTTGTATTTGCCAGGGAGCCCACACTGGTCAATGGTCTCCAAGCCTTCCTCCGCCATCTGCTTGGTTTCTTTTGCTCTTTGTGTGTCTTTCAGCGTATCATCATACCATCTTCCAAGGCTCTTGACTGGTTCTTCTGTGACTGTTGGAATGGCCTGGTTGGCAACACTGAAGACCACAGATCCGGCCACTTTTCCTTTCCTCAGTGAGAGACTCCGTGATTTCTTTGGCTTGAACTTCATTCTGGATGAGGCAACTATGTCGTCCAGCCTCTCCAGCACATGACGTGTCCTCGTCTTGTTCATTCTGATGAAAGCACTTGTTAGTGTCATCCATGAAGGCCTTGAGAGGAGGCATCTTGTATCCATCGCCAAGGTCTGTTTGTCCTCGCGTTGTTTGTTGTTGGCTGCTTTCAAGATGAGTTCCATTGCCAGCACGAACAGTATTGGGGAAATTGCACAGCCATTGCAATACCCACTTCCAAGTTGATCCAGTCTGTTGTGTACTCCTTGGTAGAGAACCGCATTGAGAAGCCATTGAAGTACTTCTTGAGCATGTCGCGGATGTTCTTTGGCACATGGTACATCTCAAGAGCCAACTGTATCATCTCATGGGGCACAGATCCATATGCGTTTGCCAGATCAAGCCACACTACGTCCAGGTCTCTCTTTTCTGTTTTTGCTTTTTGGATTGCGTCCCAGATCATTGTGGCGTGTTCTACACAGCCCGCCACGCCTGGGATGCCACCTTTCTGGACTGACACATCCAAGTACTTGTTTTCCATCAGGTACTTGGTCAGCCTTGCTGCCATGACAGAGAAGAAGATTTTCCCTTCGACATTCAGTAGTGATATTGGCCTGAACTGGCTAATGTCACTTGAGTTTTGCTCTTTGGGGATGTACACACCATCTGCCGTCATCCACTGGCCGCTGATCTTCTGGTTTCTCCAAGCCGATCGCAGCAGCCTGTGGAGCCACTCCAGCACCTTGGGACATTTCTTGTAAAGCTGGTAAGGTATTCCGTTTGGCCCTGGTGATGATTTGGCTCTGGCTTTGTCGACCACCTTCTTGATTTCCGCCAACGTTGGAGGCTTGCCATTGAACTGTTCCTCAGGGTTGGTTGGCCACACCAGACCTTGAATGTCGAGTGGTGCTTTGCTCTGTGGGTCAGAGTATGTTTTCCTCAGATGCTGCTCAAGAACTCCTTTGTCCACACTTAGGGTCCCAGATTTTGGCTGCTCAAACAGTGTTCTGGCAAACTGGAAGGGGTCTCTGAAGAAGCGCTCTTGTGTCTTCTTCTTTTTGCTCTTCCTCTTCCTCGCAGATTCCGCTTTGCTGAGGGCACTGTGTTTTTCTTTCAGGTCTTTCCACAGTTTTTCCAAGCCTTGTTTTTCAGCTGGCAGTGCGGTCTTCATTTGCATCTTGAGGTTTTTCTTTTGGACCCTGATCTTGTCCATCTTTTCTTGGCGTCTGGATTTCTTTGGAGGTGTTTTCTCTTTGGGTAGTTTTGCTCCATAGGCGTCTCTACATGTGGCATACACAATGTCCCCATATGTGGCTAGTTTGTGTTCCAGGGTGCTTTTCCCTATCAGTGCATCGAGTCTTTGGACGATTTTGGCATCCAGTTTCTCCCAATCTTCAGTTTCGTTTGCTCGTGGCAGGTTGAGTTTCAGGCGCCTGGCATCGAGGGCCTGTGCAAATTCCTCATCCGAACCAACAGCGTGGATGTCCTTGGCACTGTGGTTTAAATCCTGGCCTTGGTCTTCCGACGTCTTATCTGCTGATGCAGTGCGCTGCCTGCTCATTCAGATGAGTCTTCACACATCCCATCTTTGTTCTGTGGATCTTCATGCCACGGGTGGTAGCGAAACGCTTTCCACAGACACATGGATATTCCATTTGGTCCATGTTCATAGTCCGTTTGGGATTTGCAGTCATGATTGGTTGAGCACCGATGGATTCATCATTCTCTCCCCCTTTCGGTGAATCCTGGGAGCATCTTTTCCTTTTATTTTTAGTAGCCACATGTTTAAGGCAAAGTGGGGAGCCAGCCCACAGAGCCCTTGGTTCTGGTCTTTCCCAGTGTCCTCCGGTCTTTCCCGGACGTCCTCCGGCCTATTCCCGGAAGTCAATGGTTTACCCATGCATCAGTAGAAAGAAACTCGTGGAGAGCGTGGCAGCAGAGAGTCCTCAGAAGAGAAGCCCCCTTCAAGCAAGTGTTTCGGCCCTTATCTCCTGACACTCTAGGGGGGTTGGGCCACACCTGGTTCATGACTCCGGATGTCCCTCTGCTGCCCCTTTTTTTCCCATCTTGGGACGAGCCATGGCTGGGATTCGAACCCATGACCCTCTGGACATGCTCATTTTCCACTTAATGACTCGCGCTTTAACCACTGAGCCACAGGGACACCTGATATTTGTAGGGAAATTAAGCCTTATGAAGTTCACTTTTGTTCCTCCTTGACCAGATCCAGCTTGAACACCTCTCTGCCGCTTCTGCCATTGCTTTCAGGGCTCTGGTTTTTTCCTTCCCTGCAACTGAGAGCTGTTTCATGAGGCTGTATGCAGACGTTCCTACAAACCCCCTAGCTCCAATTTCTGCAGTGAGGACTTTGACCTGATAGCCTTCTCTCCTCAGGCTGTTTGCCAGATCAGCATACTTTTCAGTCTTGTAGATTTGAGCTGCCTCCATTCTGTTCTCATATGGCACCGTGAGCTCGATCATGATCAGCTGCTTGGTTGACTTAGAGTGGACTACTATGTCTGGTCTCATGCCACTCTTGCTGATGATCTCTGGGTGACTCTTCCATTCTGGGAGGTCTGCAGTGCACTCCCAGTCATCTGCCCCGTCCAGCAGACTCTGCCTGCATGTTTCGAGTGGCACTGTTGTTCTTGGCCATGATTTGCTGCCTCCTGCCGTGAAGAATGTTGCGGGTGCTTTTGGAGTCCTGATTTTCCCTTTTGTGGTGTTGGTACTAGCCCAGACTACTTGTACAATTTCTTTGAGCACTTGGTTGTGCCTCCATGTGTACCTTCCTTGAGCCAGGGCTACTTTACATGAGCTTAGGACATGCTCCACTGTTTGTTTTTCATGGCAGAGGGGGCATGCAGGATCGTCTGTTTTCCCCCACTTCACCAGGTTTGCATTTGAGGGCAGAAGGTCATATGCAGATCTGAGAATGAAGCTGATCCTGAGAGGGGCCATGTGCCAAATGTCATTCCAAGTGAGACTTCTTTGGAGTGCATTCTCCCACGTTGTCCATTGCCCTTGCTGGCTCTGCTGGACTGCTTTTTGGAGTCTTTTTTGGTCTTCTTCTTTTCTCATCTCCTGAATCATCATGTCTCTTTTGGCTTTTCCTTTGGCCTTTGACCACCATTCAGTTTTGGTCACCCCCAGTCCCTGTCTGTTGGTCTGTGTGTGTCCTGTTATTTCTCTGATCTTGAGACTTTCTTTTGCATTTATTTTATAGCACCGCACACAGCGCTGACATGCTTCTGTTAAAAGGGACCTGAAGATTCAGGCTCTGGACGAAGAGAGGCTGCAATATTCACGAGAAGACTGTGTCCTATTTCATTCGTTCCTTTCAGCATACGGTGCGTGTATCACGTTAGTCCTACGTCCCCTACCAGATTTGTGCTGGTCACACACAAACCGCGCATCTTTCACATGCTGGTATCTTTTAAAGACAAGCATTTTCCAAGACTCCGTGGACACGTTATTCAAGAATGTTCCACCAGATATGGTTTCCAAGTTCCCATTGTTTTTGACACATTTTGGTCGTATATAGAGTCGATGTTGACATGATAACAACCCTGATATGTCACCTTGTGGTCGGCTGGGCAATAAACTACCTGAATGAAAATTGGCTTGGAAACCAGTGCAAAGATAGGACAAAAAGGAGAACGTTTTAAAGTAATGGAACCCGAACGCACCTCAGGTTTTAAAACAAAAAACACAAAGCAGGTAAACTTTCAGTCTTTGAGTGTGCTGTTTGTTTGTTGTCTTACGATGCCGTTCGAGCCGTTCCAGCATGTTTCGTCTACTTACAAATTCTGGGGTCGGCTCATCTGGCATTTTGTTCCATCAGCTTTAGCACTGCTTGTTTATGTTTGTCGTTCATTTATCCTCGGTCTGATATGAGTGAATTTATGACGGTATTGGCTGTCCCCCAAGTGACAGTCAATGACAACTTCCCTACACTACTTGAAAAAGTAAAAGCAGCAGTTACATTACTAAAACTGGGAAAATCAGCGGGGGTGGACAACATGCCAGCAGGGTTAGTGAAGGAAGGAGGGGATGCCATGATTAGTCCCCTCTTGATTAGTCCCTCTTAATTAGTCCCTCTTAATTAGTCCCCTCTTGATTAGTCCCCTCTTGATTAGTCCCTCTTAATTAGTCCCCTCTTAATTAGTCCCTCTTAATTAGTCCCTCTTGATTAGTCCCCTCTTGATTAGTCCCCTCTTGATTAGTCCCTCTTGATTAGTCCCTCTTGATTAGTCCCTCTTGATTAGTCCCTTGATTAGTCCCCTCTTGATTAGTCCCTCTTGATTAGTCCCCTCTTGATTAGTCCCTCTTAATTAGTCCCCTCTTAATTAGTCCCTCTTAATTAGTCCCTCTTGATTAGTCCCTCTTGATTAGTCCCCTCTTGATTAGTCCCCTCTTGATTAGTCCCTCTTGATTAGTCCCCTCTTGATTAGTCCCCTCTTGATTAGTCCCTCTTGATTAGTCCCTCTTGATTAGTCCCTCTTGATTAGTCCCCTCTTGATTAGTCCCCTCTTAATTAGTCCCTCTTGATTAGTCCCCTCTTGATTAGTCCCCTCTTGATTAGTCCCCTCTTGATTAGTCCCTCTTGATTAGTCCCCTCTTGATTAGTCCCCTCTTGATTAGTCCCCTCTTGATTAGTCCCCTCTTGATTAGTCCCCTCTTGATTAGTCCCTCTTGATTAGTCCCCTCTTGATTAGTCCCCTCTTGATTAGTCCCTCTTGATTAGTCCCCTCTTAATTAGTCCCTCTTGATTAGTCCCCTCTTGATTAGTCCCCTCTTGATTAGTCCCTCTTGATTAGTCCCCTCTTGATTAGTCCCTCTTGATTAGTCCCCTCTTAATTAGTCCCTCTTAATTAGTCCCCTCTTGATTAGTCCCTCTTGATTAGTCCCTCTTAATTAGTCCCCTCTTGATTAGTCCCTCTTGATTAGTCCCCTCTTAATTAGTCCCCTCTTGATTAGTCCCTCTTGATTAGTCCCTCTTGATTAGTCCCTCTTAATTAGTCCCCTCTTGATTAGTCCCTCTTGATTAGTCCCCTCTTGATTAGTCCCTCTTGATTAGTCCCCTCTTGATTAGTCCCTCTTAATTAGTCCCTCTTGATTAGTCCCCTCTTGATTAGTCCCTCTTGATTAGTCCCCTCTTGATTAGTCCCCTCTTGATTAGTCCCTCTTGATTAGTCCCTCTTGATTAGTCCCTCTTGATTAGTCCCTCTTAATTAGTCCCCTCTTGATTAGTCCCCTCTTGATTAGTCCCTCTTGATTAGTCCCCTCTTGATTAGTCCCTCTTGATTAGTCCCTCTTGATTAGTCCCCTCTTGATTAGTCCCCTCTTGATTAGTCCCTCTTAATTAGTCCCCTCTTGATTAGTCCCCTCTTGATTAGTCCCTCTTAATTAGTCCCCTCTTGATTAGTCCCTCTTAATTAGTCCCTCTTGATTAGTCCCTCTTGATTAGTCCCCTCTTGATTAGTCCCTCTTGATTAGTCCCTCTTGATTAGTCCCCTCTTGATTAGTCCCTCTTGATTAGTCCCTCTTGATTAGTCCCCTCTTGATTAGTCCCCTCTTGATTAGTCCCTCTTGATTAGTCCCCTCTTGATTAGTCCCTCTTAATTAGTCCCCTCTTAATTAGTCCCTCTTAATTAGTACCCTCTTAATTAGTACCCTCTTAATTAGTACCCTCTTAATTAGTACCCTCACAATCATTTGTAACAAGATCTGGCAAACTGGTGAGTGGCCAACACCATGGACCCAATCCCTGATCATCATTCTCCCCAAAATCTTAGCCAAAATTACCGAACCATCAGTCTGATCAATCACCCAAGCAAGGTGATGTCGAAGATCCTTTTAAACAGACTGAAGCCGCAAGCAGAGAAGATCATTGGTGAAGAGCACGCAGGGTTTAGAGCAGGTCACAGTATCACTGAACAGATTTTTAACCTGAGGATAAAGTGTGAGAGATATCATCAGCATAAGGAATAATAAAATGCAGAGCATTAGAAGCTGTGTCTGGTGGCCAGGTTTATCAAAACATATTGAGACGAAAATTTCAAGCTGTCACATCTGTGAAAAAGAAAGAGTTCTTCATCCTGAGTCACTACAACCAACAAAGACACCCGAAGATCCTTGGCAAAGAGGTGGAACGGATCTCTTTGAATGGGAAAGTCACTTCCATCTTTTGATTGTAGATTATTTTTCCGGATGGACTGAGATTACCAGTCTGAAGCAAGCAACTTCCCATGATGTCACTGAGCACATCAAAACAATTTTCGCACGTCAAGGCATCCCAGAGGTCTCAGACAATAGACCGCAATTCAATTTTTGGGAAATTGTCAAGTTCGCCAAGTCCTACTGCTTCACTCACTGCAAGAGTTGTCCGTCACACTCACAAGCGAACAGAGAAACAGAAAGAGCTGTTCGAACTTTCAAGAATTTACTACGAAAAGCAGAGTGTCACACGCCGGACTCACACTCACATGCAAAGATTATCATGTGCCCCGCACGCAGCCACACACCTGAATCCCTTTTTTCATAATAAAACCGATCAGAACATTATTTTAAAGTTCTTCCCCGGAAAATTTTTGTTTTCTTTCTTTCTGCGCCTAATTCTTTTGGCGCGTTGGGATCTTTAATTTGTCCCCCCCCCCCCCCCCCTCCCAATATATATATAATTCATTCGACAATATCAAACATTATTTAATACATAATTATACTCCTTTTTTTTTTTTTTTTTAGCTCTCTGGGTCACATAGATGCTGATCACGCCCCACGCACACAAGTCACTATGGGATCACAAACCCTAACTTTCAGTTATTAAAAAAAACAAACACCATTATTACCACTAAATTTTCCAAAAGAAAATCAAAAAATTCTCGGGCAGCGGGCACCACGCCAAGGGCCGAGAAGGGGTCGTCAGAGTACCAAACACAGGGCCCCAAGGGTCGAGAAGGGGCTGTCAGAGTACCAAACACAGGGCGCCAAGGGTCGAGAAGAGGTCGTCAGAGTACCAAACACAGGGCGCCAAGGGTCGAGAAGGGGCTGTCAGGGTACCAAATACAGAGCGCAAATTGCAGGGTGTTTGCCAGAGAAAGACAAGACACCTAGATTAGTAAAATAAATACTTACTTTATAATCATCTGTGAAAAAGATGAGGACTATCTAAAACACAGATCTGAACTTAAGGATCAGTTGCGCAAACGGGGCTATAGTAGCAAACTCATAGAAGGTCAGTTGAAAACAGTTGATAACACAGATAGGAACCAACTTCTTCAGAAAAAAAAAGAAAGAAAACACTGAAAGAGTACCACTAGTGTTGACATTTTCAAGATTATTGCCAGATGTACAAGCTGTACTGAAGAGACATAGTGATACGCTCTATAAGTCAGAATACATACACCTGTTCTTCACTAGTAACTTCAACAGTGTTGGACACAAAGCAGAAATCTTCACACAATGTTATGAGTAATGTGACATGTGCAGATAGAAATTTGATATATGCTTTGTTGTGTAAACGGT
>CM065725.1:56575712-56613212 GCA_033310375.1 Conus canariensis
ATAATAAGTTTTAAAATGACATCTCCCCCCCCCCCCCTCTCTCTCTCTCTCTGGTATAAAGTTGTTTCTATATTCTATTGTAATATATTGCCTACCCGGTCAATCGTCTAAATAATTACCTATGCATTCCCTAAATTCATGAAATAGTTGAATTTGATGAAATGTTCATATTACAGCCCCCCCCCCCCTCTCTCTCTCTCTCTCTTTCGTTCTTTGTGTCTACGCCATGTTATTGATATATTTGTTTTTCATTCCATTACTTTTCTGCAATTATAACTATTAACGTATATGCTATAGGCCTTTCGATGTCCACATCTCATGTTTTCTTCTATTTCTTAATACTATTGTGTTTCTGACACAACCTAAGTTTTCTCTCTCTCTCTCTCTCTCTCTCTCTCTCTCTTCTCTCTCTCTCTCTCTCTCTCTCTCCTTTCCTTTCTATTTTTTTTCTTATTTTCAATAGTTCTGGTTTGGTTCCAATTATACAATCTTAGGATATTATGATCCTTTGTATGACGCATAGTAAACTGATCTGTAGAGACATATTTCCATGTATGTTTCATTTTATTTTGCATGTTATAATTTTCGCGTGTGTTTATTTGTAAACTGATCTGTAGAGATGTATTCTCATGCATATTCCATTTTATTTTGCATGTTAAAATGCTCGTATTTGATTCTCTGTAACTTCCCCTCAGGGGCGAGGACTGTGCGAAAAAAAGTGCACCTGTGCTTACTCCATTCTCCTCGTTAATAAAGAGTTCTCTCTCTCTCTCTCTCTCTCTCTCTCTCTCTCTCTCTCTCTCTCTCTGTGTGGCTAAGTGATCAACTGTTCATGAGTGCACACGTATTGCATGATCTCTCGCGCTCCATTCATAGTACAGTGACGTGGTTTGATGTTTATGTTTAGCAGAGACAGGGGTGAGGTGCCATGCCTTCGGCAGCAACAGACTTTCGCTGTGTATGTGGCTGCTTTTTGGCAGTTTTCATCAAATTCATGACCGAAAGGGCCCAGTGCAAGTTAGAAATGCATGTCGCCATTGTGAGACTTGCACGGAGAACAGATGGTGTCACCTTTGCACGACTCATCTCTGATCTATTCTGGGGCAGTTTGCTCTTGCGCTGTGGGGACATTGAGAATAATCCAGGACCCAACCCTCTCCCAGCTAAGAGCAATACCCGACAGTCACGGTTGACCAGTGCAGGATCAAGTCGCCGGGTCAGCCTGGAGAATCTGAGTGAGTACACAGCTTCTGTGACTTCCCAGGCCCTGGATCTGACCCTGAGTGATGTGGTGACCACTATGAAAAATATCGGCAATCAGATGAACGCAAAGCATGAGGTAGTGAAAAGGGAAGTCCGAGACTAACGTGACGATAACTTAGCTTTACATAAGGAACTTAAGGGACTGAAAGAAGAGATTAACAAGGCGTGGAAAGAAACCCAGGAACTGAAGAAATCCAACAACGACCTGTTGAAGAGACTGGCTGACTGCGACAAGAGGATTGATGATTTAGAGGGGCGTTCTAAACGCACCAATCTTCTCGTCTGCGGACTTCCTCGGAGGGAAAATGAGACCAACGCGAACTGCGAAGGAATACTCCAAGATCTGATCGCCGACAAACTTGGCTTGACAGACACTGTT
Source organism: Conus canariensis (assembly GCA_033310375.1). Lineage (NCBI taxonomy): Eukaryota > Metazoa > Mollusca > Gastropoda > Neogastropoda > Conidae > Conus > Conus canariensis. The sequence continues at coordinate 56,577,355 of CM065725.1, forward strand.
GAGTTCGACGGAGTACATGGACTTAATGGGAAGCAAGATTCTCCAATCATCGCACGGTGTATTTACTACAAACAGAAAGTGGACATTTTGAAGTCGAAACGGAAACTTGAGGGACAGAATGTTTTCATCAACGAGGACTTCTCCAAGGGTGTGAGAGACGTTCGAAGAAGACTGACGCCACAGCTAAAAGAAAAGCGCGACAGAAAGGAAAGAGAGTGACAATGATTTATGACTATCTAGTAATAGATGGCAAGGAATACTCTGTGGATAGTGCGGAGAGACTGGTAGAAATCAGATAGGTATACGGCCGGTCCCTGAGTAACGTCTCCCCGGCGGAGAATTTCAGATACGACAAATCGGCGGGTTGCGACAAATCGGCGGTCTACACAAGGTGCAAAGTAAAAGCGGGTTAATTCACAACACAAAACAGACAAGTGAATTTTCGACAAATGCCACAGACAAGAAGTGCGTCACTTGGCAGCATGTTTTGTGCGTTCATTGTGAAGAAAACCGAATGGTCAGGTGAGCAGATAAGAAAAGAAAACATGTTTCCATATTAAATTACTGCCGAGTCATTTTGGTAGTATTACGTGGTGCTTGTTCTGATCCAACATACGCCAAGACACTATCTTCTAAATCCCCTACTGACGACAGTAACTGGTAGTCGCGGAGCTGGCATGAGATAGCGTAATCCACCAGAGGGCGCCAAACGTCCTTGCAGCGCCAGTCTCCATGAACTGCCGCTGCCTGTGACCTGAACAGGAAGCCAGCAAGGGCAGAGACGTGCAGAGGAAATCAGCACTGAGGTGGCCATGAGAACAGGGCATGAAGGGCCGTACAATTGAAGCCTTTTTATTCTGATGGATGGGACTGAGGACGATGAACGCGTAAACCATGGCGTCACGGCTGCTGGTGAGAAAACAAAGCATAATAAACAATGACAAAATAACGAGGACGACGACGACGACGACGACGATGATGATGATGATGATGATGATGATATTATGCATGATAAAACATGAAATGGTAAAGGAATACAGTGCGACCGTAACAAATAAGAAAAAAATCTCCAGTAGGGGAAGCCCGCTTGTTTGATGCATCTAACATATCACCGAAGAGCCTTCAACAGCATCAATATATCTCCCGAACTTGAAGAGCCTTCAACAGCATCTGACATATCTCCCGAACTGAAGAGCCTTCAACAGCATCTGACATATCTTCCGAACTGAAGAGCCTTCAACAGCATCTAACATATCTCCCGAACCGAAGAGCCCTCAAAAGCATCTAAGATGCATTGTTTATTTACTGATGAATGCATCGTCTATTTCATTTCTATAATGAGGAGGGCATTGCTTATTTATTGAGGAATGCATCGTCTTTTTCATTTTTACACTGAGTAGGGCAAAGGCACAGTTTATCTTTTGAAATGGAGGAGATTGCAAAGGTTTTATGATTTGTGAGGAGAAAACCTGTTTTTTTTTTATGTCAGCGAGGACCAAAGAATTTTGCTTGCACAAGTGATTTTTGTATTACATTATTTCAGGCTAACTTTTTAAAGATGCGTATTTGTGAGTCTGTGAGGACCTGGATGAGAGGTTTTTAGTCTATTGAAACGTGTGTAAAATTGTGTATTTGATATAAATGACGTGAAAATCTCATGAATGAAAAAGGGGAACTTTCTGTGTTTGTCTGACTGGCTGTGTGTCAATATTGCACGGGCTACTCTACTGACGACGGACCAAAACAGGACGACGTCCACACACATAATAGGCTAGTTTTAATGTCATAGCCTGCCAAAAGAATTTAAAGAGCACAAATAATACAGCATGAGAAGGAGAGGGGAGAAACAAAATCTAACCAGTAGAATATGTTAATGCTGGTTGTTTTTTTTTAAACACCCTTCTTCTTCTTTTGTCTAATACCGGGGACAAACCCTAGTATCAGTCTGACGGTCATTATGTCGGAAAGCCTGTTGTTTTTGTTTGTTTGTTTTTAATTTTAAGTCGGGGTCATCTCTGTTAGACTTTCTCTCGCGCAACATTGACACCTTAAACCTGGAAAGAAAATTTTCGTAGGTCTATGAGGACCAAGGGATTTGTTGGCTATAACAGAGTTTTGTGTGGTACTGTTTGAAGTCAGGTCTTAAAAGAGACGTTTGTTAGTCCGTGTGGACCCGGTTAATTAATATGCTTGTATTGAAAGGTGTGTGGTTATACGAAGCAATACAAAAAGAATTTTCTTAAGTATTATAAAAAATAGTTGTAAATGAAAAGGGAAAACGCTCTTCTGTTTGTTTGACTTTTCCTTGTGTCATGTTGCACAAACGAGTCTGAAAGTGGTGACACAGACTTCAGGTTACATACTGACTGATGACAGGAAAACTCTGACATTACAGTGTGTTTCCGGTGTAGAAAAAGATTAAACACACACACACAACACACACACACACACACACACACACACACACACACACACACGCGCGCGCGCGCGCGCGTGCGCGCTAACACACATACGTGCGCGTGCGCGCACGCGCACACACATGCGCGCGCGACAACACACACACACACACACACACAGACACACACAGATACACACACACACGCAAGCACGCACGCACGCACGCACGCATGCTTACACACACACACACACACACCACACACACACACACACACACACACACAGGCGCGCGTGCTCGTGCACACACACACGCACACACACACACACACACACACACACACACACACACTCACTAACACGCACGCGCACGCGCGCACGCACAAACACACACACACACACGCACGCACACACACACACACCTGCGCGCGCATGCACACTCACACACGCACGCACGCACACACACACACACACACACAAAACACACACACACACACACACACACACACTGTAAGATTTTGTTCTTTCTGCCCATTCCCAGACTTATTTTGTGACAGGCTATGATTTTGTAGTATATTTTTTTGACAGACTAATCCTATGTCTACTTCACTGAATTGAGTAATTGTATGAGTGGAAGTTGTCCTGTTTATTGTTTATTGATAATTCCCTTCTCTAGGTTACGGGACGTACTTACCATTAGGATTCTGCCTGAGGATTTTCTGTTGCTTCCTTTCCTTTCTTGTCTCTCGTGGCTCTCCCATTCTTGGTTCTTTCTTCCTTCCTTTCAACACCTCTCATTTCAACAATAGCAGACTATCTATTGTGTACATGTTATGCTAGTTTACGTAGCGTTTCTTGTCATGGTTTCTTGAAAATTTATGTATTTTCAGTATCTTTCTCTTTTTTCTGACTTGTCTAGTAAGATTTCAATATAACCTAGCAATTTCGAACACCTTTTCAAACTTTCAAATTGTAGATAAAGGTTCGTCAAAATGTCCAAATGTCGATCCCTTCCAATTGAAAATCTTTGTGATCATTTTCAAAATTTAAGGATTCCCGTGGAATTGATTTTGATTCTTCAGAACTTGGATTATTATTGTAGAGAGACAAAGGCAATTGTTGGTCGAGTGAATTAATATAATCTTTTCGTCTTTTTTCCCCTGGTATATGTTTACAAGTCAGTGTGAATGATTCCTTTTGCCCCCACCCCTCTCCTTTCGGTTTACAAATTTACATCTTTACACCTTTACATGAATGATTTCATTTGCGCCCCGCCCCTCCCTCTCATGATTTTGAATACTTTGTTGTTACAAGAAAGTTTGTGGATGTGGCAGTAATATTTTTGACATTCTGGTGGAACTTTTTCATGATTCAGTATACGAATCGGTTTTTCGGAGATAGCATTCTTCTTAAAACAGAAAAGGCAGAGGAGTCAAGTTACCACTTTCCGCGGTCACTGAGGAGAAACAATCAGGTTTCGAAATACCGGTATCTCACCAGGAGTTATATGTTAGTGAGTTTCCTCCCCACTGGAGACAGTCTCCCTTTTGGAGACTATAAGCTTGCTGAAGGCTCATTTTGAGAAGCATTTATTATTCCCCATTCACCCACTAAAGCACATACTGTTAGTTAGGCAGAATTAGCTACCACTGCAGATATGTATGCTTATCTCTCCCTATTTCTTCAATCTAAGACATAGGAGTAAGCTTTGTTTATAATTGAATATTTCTTGCAGTCATTGCAACACCAAGCTGCTCTGTAAGTTGCTGGAATGGTGCTCGGTTACTTATCCTTGTAATTTATTATTTATATATTATATATATATATATATATATAATATATATATATTTTCGTTTAAATCCAGCTTGGTGTTCGCCTGTGATATTATTTTCTTCGACCCATTCCTGAAGTCTTCTATTAATGATAGTGCTAAATAATTTACTGCCAATATTGTTCAGCAATATTCCTCTGTGTTTTTTGGGTTGACTTTCTTATATATTGGGAGAATAATCGATTCAGCCCAACTTTCAGGGTACACGCCTTTATCAAATAGAACATTCATAAATTTTGCTAAAAGATTCAACACCAAATCGGATTTACAAGCAATTTTAATTATTTCACCAATGATCCCATCTGGACCCGCAGCTTCACGATTCCTCATTTTCCTTAAGGCCAAAAAATTTCTTCTTTCGATGTAGGGCGATTTATATCATTATAGTTATCATCATCGTCATCATTTCCGTCTACCTGCCCTGCACCATTATCAACACTATCATTTCTTTCAATCTTAAAGTGATGAAATCGATTGTCCAGACTAGTATCACTTTGAGTCTGGAGTCTTTTTTGTCTGAATTTTGCGCATTGTTCCACAAAACTCTTTTTGGCTACTAACAGAATCGATAACCTATCTAGCATTATTCTGTTAAATACCTTCTGTTTTTCCTTCAAAAGATGTTTGTAATTGCGTCTGAAATTACGACATTCAACATGATCAAGTACAGATAAGGTTCCACGAAATTTTGTCAGCAATTTACGTGCATCTCTTTTATTTGAAAGACATTCTTTATCGTATCAATCATCGCCAGCTTCTTTCGCATTTACCTTAATCTTCTCCTTCATACAGTCAGCGGCGACTGTTACGGATGGTGTGCGGCGCTTGTTTTGCTGTCTGACTCTCACCTGAAGAAGTTTGGATGCGTGTACGTCTTTTTACCCTACACACACCCACACCACACGAATATAGACAACCCGGCAACAAGTTAAGTTTCTTCCTTTTCTTTTGCTGCCTGAACCATCAAATCACAACAAACACATGTTACACAATAACCAAAAGCAGGCACATCAATAAACTCACGCCACCACCATCAGGGGCGCGCAATAGCCCTAGGTACTATACTGACATATCAAACAGTTGTTTTGCGCAGGCCAAGCTGGCACCCACAGCAGTGTCACCGCAGACAGTCTGTGCACTTGGCCGCGTCCGGCTCAAGTCACACAGTCCTCACACAGTACGGAAGCCGCTCACGGAAGCAGTTTATGGAGTCCTTCAGGGGACTCCCACACAACAGAAGAGACACACGTCGTCGTCCCGACGGAGAACTCTGAATCCCTTTAACACACATGATGGCTACTGACCACTCGGTCAGCCTCCCCACATCCCTCTGGATGGAGACAGCGGCTGGGCACGGGCTGCACCCCACACCCGGTTGACAGTCAGCTCCAGGTCGGACACGGGGCTTCACCGACACCTGGGGAACTGATAGCTACCTTGATTATCTAGCCTACTTCCTACATATTTATGGTTCTTGTTTCTCACTAACAGTCACTCTTCACATAATACATTTCACTGGAATTTTGGGGGAAAATGCCCGTAATAGAATCTACTAAGTTTCAATACAGTGGGTGCATTACAATAAAAAGATTCTCCGATTAACACCATGAGTAATTGCATTGACGAAAAGGATTTTCACATGTAAGCATTTTCAAAGTACCAAGGATACGATTATTACATATAAAGGAATGATTTCCTTTTGTTCTTTTTATCAAGAAAAGAATGTTTTTATCTTTCCACATTATCATCACTAGACGTGTCCACAACAGGAATCAGAATACATTTTTCAAGAATTTATACACAATAATTTTCATTGCTCATTTCCAGAGCTCACCAACTCTTACATCATTATAATACTTAGGGAAAAGATAAACAACACTTTTTTTCCATTAATACATTGATTTAACTAGATTACTTTTCCCCGAACACATATAACTATATTGATTTAAGTAGATTACTTTTCCCCGAACATGTATAAGTATATTGATTTAAGTAGATTACTTTTCCCCGAACATGTATAAGTATACATATTCTTTCTTTCATCTGCTCACTCCATTCTTCTCATCCACCTCTCGACTCACACATTCACTAACCGCAACTTCCTACTGCCACCCTATGTCTCGTCAAGTCCTGTAAATCACAAGATATATCAAGGGAACAATTATATATTTTAGGCCTTTACGAAGAACTGGGAAATTCACAATCACCTGTAAGAAAAAACAACTTCATTAGCACAAACCCTTACTTCCATTTAAGTATTGGAACATACCTGACTACCAGCAAAATTCGCCTTAAGTCTCTCTTCGGCTCTCTGGAGATGTTTCTGTACCGGCAACTCTGCAGAGACTGAAGGGAAATCTTCGCTTACCTGACTGACACAAAACGCAGGTGAGTAGCTGTCAGGTAAACGGGTCAACCGGTGAACAGGTAAACTTGTGCCTGTCCGAAGTGTTCCCACAATTTGGGACTGGACAAAGTGGTCCGTCACAGAGACTTTTAAACAATTGTTAAAAACAAGTAATGCTTCATTTATATTAGCTTCAATGAGACTATTGTTAAAAAAACAAGTAATGCTTCATTTATATTAGCTTCAATGAGACTATTGTGAAAAAAACAAGTAATGCTTCATTTATATTAGCTTCAATGAGACTATTGTGAAAAAAACAAGTAATGCTTCATTTATATTAGCTTCAATGAGACTATTGTAAAAAAACAAGTAATGCTTCATTTATATTAGCTTCGATGAGACTATTGTAAAAAAACAACAACAAGTAATGCTTCATTTATATTAGCTTCAATGAGACTATTGTAAAAAAAAAAAGTAATGCTTCATTTATATTAGCTTCGATGAGACTATTGTAAAAAAACAAGTAATGCTTCATTTATATTAGCTTCGATGAGACTATTGTAAAAAAAAAAACAAGTAATGCTTCATTTATATTAGCTTCAATGAGACTATTGTAAAAAATACAAGTAATGCTTCATTTATATTAGCTTCGATGAGACTATTGTAAAACAAAACAAGTAATGCTTCATTTATATTAGCTTCGATGAGACTATTGTAAAAAAACAAGTAATGCTTCATTTATATTAGCTTCGATGAGACTATTGTAAAAAAAAAACAAGTAATGCTTCATTTATATTAGCTTCGATGAGACTATTGTGAAAAAAACAAGTAATGCTTCATTTATATTAGCTTCAATGAGACTATTGTAAAAAAACAAGTAATGCTTCATTTATATTAGCTTCGATGAGACTATTGTAAAAAAACAACAACAAGTAATGCTTCATTTATATTAGCTTCAATGAGACTATTGTAAAAAAAAAAAGTAATGCTTCATTTATATTAGCTTCGATGAGACTATTGTAAAAAAACAAGTAATGCTTCATTTATATTAGCTTCGATGAGACTATTGTAAAAAAAAACAACAAGTAATGCTTCATTTATATTAGCTTCAATGAGACTATTGTAAAAAATACAAGTAATGCTTCATTTATATTAGCTTCGATGAGACTATTGTAAAACAAAACAAGTAATGCTTCATTTATATTAGCTTCGATGAGACTATTGTAAAAAAACAAGTAATGCTTCATTTATATTAGCTTCGATGAGACTATTGTAAAAAAAAAAACAAGTAATGCTTCATTTATATTAGCTTCGATGAGACTATTGTAAAAAAACAAGTAATGCTTCATTTATATTAGCGTCGATGAGACTATTGTAAAAAAAAACAAGTAATGCTTCATTTATATTAGCTTCGATGAGACTATTGTAAAAAAAAAAAAAGTAATGCTTCATTTATATTAGCTTCAATGAGACTATTGTAAAAAACAAAACAAGTAATGCTTCATTTATATTAGCTTCAATGAGACTATTGTAAAAAAAACAAGTAATGCTTCATTTATATTAGCTTCAATGAGACTATTGTAAAAAAAAAACAAGTAATGCTTCATTTATATTCGTTTCAATGAGACTATTGTAAAAAAAACAAGTAATGCTTCATTTATATTAGCTTCAATGAGACTATTGTAAAAAAAACAAGTAATGCTTCATTTATATTAGCTTCAATAAAACAAGTAATGCTTCATTTATATTAGCTTCAATGAGACTATTGTAAAAAAACAAGTAATGCTTCATTTATATTAGCTGCAATGAGTCTATTGTAAAAAACAAGTAATGCTTCATTTATATTAGCTTCAATGAGACTATTGTAAAAAACAAATGCATCCTTTGTTGAAACTCTGTACGCAGCACCAAAGACACTGATCAGAATCAATCCTTTGTTGAAACTCTGCACGCAGCACCAAAGACACGTGATCAGAATCAATCCTTTCAGCCACACATAATTTACAATCATTAAAGTATGTTGCAAACATATCGTACGACATTATGAATTATCATTCACACTGTTACCACTCTCAGAAATGTATGTGTGGCAAGCTTTGAGGTCATCCTGACAGAAACCATTCAAAATGCACAAATCCAAGGGAATGCATATATTCAGCATCTTACCATAATCATTTACCACATTATTTTCTGAATTCCTGCCCACATGCAATGGTCCACTCAAACTTTGATTTTCAAAAGGAAAACAATTTCTTCTTAATCTTGAGAAACATGACTTTACTTCTTTCTAGAAAATCATTATGAAAGATTCAGAGCATGCTTTCGAGCAGTGTAAGAAACTGGGTTACATTGGAGATCAACTAAATGAATACATTTGAAAAGAGAGCGAACAATTAACATCTACTTTCACCTTGAAATCAGCTCAGTTTTTACGCAATAACTGAAACATCTCACTTCGGCCAACGCAGCATCTTAGCACGTACATGGGCCCTTCATATCGATTCCTGCTACCGCCTAGGGATACCCTGAATGCCTGGAGGCTGTTAAAGAAAGCATCTACCACTCAATCAATAGGCCTGAATTCAGCATGTACTGAGGTGAACTAGGTCCATACAAAGAGAAAGGAGAGTGGACTTGACAGATGAGCGCGCGGGGTCACCACAACATGGCAGTGTGTGTTATGAAGGTTTGTGAAGAGGACTTCCAAGATACACTTGTGGTTTGCACCTGTAATTCTGTTCAACATTGTGTTATCCAGATCAGTACCCCCGCTCGCTGTCGTTGTCTGTCTGTCTCTCCCCCTCTCTCTGAAATATACACATCTCTCTCTTACACACACACACACACACACACACACACACACACACACACACACACACACACACACACACACACACACACACACAGTCGCTGTCTCTTTTCTCTTTTCCTTTCATTCTCTTCTTGTCCACTCATAATCAGGACACACTAATATTTCCTCAACACCAGTGCCACAGTTTTGTATCAAACTGAGGGACATTAGTGTAAAACTGAGTTTTAGTATAATAGAATCAAACCCAATTAGAAGCGAAAAATATGTTTAGTATATCATCTGGCACCACGAACTACTCCATTCTATGGCACCCAGCAATGACAGAACTAAGGCTGCCATTAGGGCAAAATAAGGTTTTGTGTCTCTGCTTTGAAGGCAAATTCATGAACTGTCTGTCTGTCCGTCTGTCTGTCTGTCTCTCTCTCACATAGACTGAGTGATTGGACGTGGCAGTAGACTTACAGACCTATCGTTGTGCAGTAGGTCAGTTTGTTACACCTTTTATCAAAATCATGATTTAAAAAATGATGAAATCATTGTGCAGAGACAGTGGTTGTGAGCCGTTTGCAGGTCATGTGCACAATGGACAAGAGGTGGCAATGTTTGTTATGTGGCTGATGCTGTCAACAATTATTCTGTTCAGGGCCCCTTTCTGCCTGCATATGACTGTGTGGGGAGATGTGTTTAGGGCAAAACACAGTATGTACAGTGACTTCCCCCTTTCTGCCTGCATATGACAGTGTGTAGAAATGTGCTTAGTGCAAAGCACAGTATGTACAGTGACTTTCCCCTTTCTGCCTGCATATGACAGTGTGGGGAGATGTGTTTAGTGCAAAGCACAGTATGTACAGTGACTTTCTCCTTTCTGCCTGCATATGACTGTGTGGGGAGATGTGTTTAGTGCAAAGCACAGTATGTACATTGACTTTCACCTTTCTGCCTGCATGTGACAGTGTGGGGAGATGTGTTTAGTGCAAAGCACAGTATGTACAGTGACTTTCCCCTTTCTGCCTGCATATGACAGTGTGGGGAGATGTGTTTAGTGCAAAGCACAGTATGTACAGTGACTTTCTCCTTTCTGCCTGCATATGACTGTGTGGGGAGATGTGTTTAGTGCAAAGCACAGTATGTACATTGACTTTCACCTTTCTGCCTGCATGTGACAGTGTGGGGAGATGTGTTTAGTGCAAAGCACAGTATGTACATGACTTTCCCTTTCTGCCTGCATATGACAGTGTGGGGAGATGTGTTTAGTGCAAAGCACAGTATGTACATGACTTTCACCTTTCTGCCTGCATGTGACGTGTGGGGAGATGTGTTTAGTGCAAAGCACAGTATGTACATTGACTTTCACCTTTCTGCCTGCATGTGACAGTGTGGGGAGATGTGTTTAGTGCAAAGCACAGTATGTACATTGACTTTCACCTTCTGCCTGCATGTGACAGTGTGGGGAGATGTGTTTAGTGCAAAGCACAGTTTGTACGATGACTTTCCCATTTCTACCGGGCATGATGCCGCGTCTTTCTGCTCCGCTCCCTGCCTTGGTTTCTACCCATTCCCCTCATCAACTGAGATTTGTACCATTTTGTGCATGCGACATCCAGTCCTCCCCCTCATGATCTCAGATTTCTTTTGCTGAGATGTGGGGACACAATCTAATCCAGGCCCTGACAATGTTCCTAAATTTGTCAAAGGTTTAGAAGTGAAACTCAACAGTCAAAATGCACGACTGGAAGACAAACTCACTCCCATTAATATGATGAATAAGGCCCGATCTCACAAAGACCAGCTTGAAAAGAATTCGATGCTATGGGCAAAGAACTTAAACAAAACAGTAGAGAAATACGTACACAGCATCATGTGCTAAAGAAAAGCACAACGAGATTGGAAGAGCATGTACAGTCAAACAAAAAAACATTTACAGGACATTCAAGGAAATCTTCATTACACAATCTCCCACCTCAAACAACTCAAAATTGCAGTAGAAAATCAAGACAGACGTTTAAGTCGTTCTAATCTGATATTTTATGGCATCAAAGATGAAAAAAGAGAAAACATCATAGTATGCATGTCCAACCTTGTCCAGTGTTTAAGAAGAAACTTTCTATAAACAGACTGGCAAGAAGTGGACATAGAAAGTGTTTATCCTCTGGGTTCCATGTCCCGTTTGTCCGACCACTCACGCCCGTCCTTGTCAAGTTCAGCAGATGGAGAGAGATGCCATGACCATTATGAGGGACAGGGATGGTAGGGACAGGATGCGTAGACGTGAGGGACTTCGTGTTGGGGCTGATCTGACCAGGACACATAGGGACACCGTGCTGTATCTCAAGAAGCAGGGAAAGCATGCATACAATGTGAATGGAAGACTTACAGTGAAAGATTCCCATCCAACTCCCCCACCCTCCCGCGTTTTTCCAGCTAGATATCCAGCCAGCCACCCAGTGACTCTCTACCTAGCACTAGTGGTACTGCTGCGTTCTATTCTGAAGCAGCAGCAGCATCACCATGCCAATGGAACTCAGCCAGATGGCCGACACGGCACCCTGAGGGAAAGTGATGACAGCCACAACACCAGGCAGCACCGGAACACCAGTCAGAGTACCAGCCTCAGTCAGCCTCTGCATGAAGTCACCCTCAGGCTGCCCTAGCAGGGCATCACCCTAAATCGGTCCCAATATGATGTCATCTCCAGTCAGTCCCCCATGATGTTGTTGCCAGTCAACCTCTTCATGGTGTTGTCACCGGTCGGCCCGAGTCTGGAGTTATTAACATTCAGTCCTTAGCTGAAGTCAGCCAGAGCCAGTCCTTAAATGATCTGAGTCCAAGCCAGATCCCCCATGATGTCATCCCCAGTCATCCTCTGCATGAAACCAGCATCAGTAGGCCGCTTCATGACGTCACTCCCGGTCATCTGCGTCATGATACCAACTACAGACAGATCTCACATCATGTCAACGCCTGTTAGCCGATGCAGAGGAGGGTGCCAGACTTGACCCTCCCACTTCATCACCTTCTGTCACCAATTCCTGGCGCCGTTCCCATCGGAGTTATGGAAGAGGCTCTTCCCTACCATGGACCCCAAAGCCCATTAAACACAACCGATTTCATGTTTTCAACGTTGGAACCAGTAAATTAGTCAGTGATAGACCATTTGACAGATCAAAACATGTTGGTGATGAAAAAAACAACAACGTTACTTTCGTTTGCGGTCTTTACTATTGAAGGATTTTAGAATATTACCCAAGGGATATATTTGTCTTTTTATTGTAAATAGCTGTATTATTCTTTTGGTGAAAACCTTTATTGTAACTGTACCACAATCCCCTTTTCGTTCCTATAAAATATTTACTTCCCCTTGTGTGAAGGTTTCAGACAGTGTTCATGGTCGTCTGTGAGGTGATCTTATGCTCGTGAGAAACGAACTTGTTAAATATGTTGAAAGACTGAAGATAAAATATGACACCATGATTGCTCTGAAGCTGTCTCATAAATTACTAGGTACAAACATTGTTTGTTGTTAGGGGTTTACTTGCCGCCTGATAATTCTGTATATTATGCTGAAACAAATACATATGATGGAGTTTCTATGCTGGAAGGCTGCCTCTTTCAACTGATAAGAGCAAATAGTGATTTGCCATTGATTGTATTTGGCGACCGTAATTCAAGAACTTGTTCTGTAAATGCCAGTAGTTCTGACCCCGTGGACGACATGTGTAATATAATATGCCACTTTGACTTCCAGTGTTCACGAAGGCCGAATGAAAGTATAACTAGGAAATCAAGAGATAATACTATGAACTCTTTTGGCCGTTATTTAATCACTGTGTGTGAAATGTTTGCTTTGTCTATGGTCAGTGGCATGCAGGCATTAGAATTTTCAGGCAATTTTACGTATATTTCTCCAGCCGGTAGTAGTTTGCTAGATTACTTTATTGTTTCAGGTGGGTTATTTTCTCAATGTGCCCACTTTAACACAGTTTATACAGTTTAACCTAAACATCAATGGTGATTTCAGCATTTACTAGTGACAGCAATGAATGTGTTGTTGAAAGTAAAGAAATTAACAGGACTACCATTTCGAAGTATAAATGGGAGGACCAAAAACATGCTACGTTTTCCCCCTTGATGCAAACCGAGTATGTCCAAGGTCTGTTGAACGAGGCAACATTTTTAATTGAGTCTGACATGAACCATGTTCAATGCAGACTTCGTGAGTGTTTCATATATCCTAGGGAATGTATGAAGAAAACTATATTCTGTGGAACAGAGAAAAATATGGTCTGGTTTGGCCTTAAGTGTAAACAAAGCAGAACATTATTAAGAATAGATTTACACAGGAGCTCAAGATCACATAATAGGGCTGGATATTGTGAAAAGAGAATAATCTATGAGTTACTTAGGCGAAAGAAAAAAGCCATAAGGAAAATATCATAATGTCTTTACAAGATAACTTGCAAAATCCCAAGAAATTCTGGGATACCAATCGATCTATGAAACGTAAATCTACCAAGCCAGTGATTTCCATTGAACGCTGGTATAACCACTTTAATAATGTATTTAATAGTGTTGCTAATGAAAATGCTATGGGCGATGTTGATAGCGATCGACTTGAATGTGTCTCCGACACTGATTTTGATATTAATTCTGACCCTCCAAACGAGAAAATATCTGGTAATGAAATAAAAAGTGCAATCAAAGCATTAAAGAAGCAAACAAACTACTGGACCGGATGGTATCACCTCACCTCACCTCAGGCCCATAACTACAGAAGTAGTCGTTGGGAAAACTTGAGGACCGCAGACGTGGATGGTATGCTAGGCGAATTTTACAAATACAGTGTTGATATTGTTATACCTTTCTTGATGAAACTTTTAAGCATATGTTTGACAATGGCCTGTATCCAGATGAATGGTTCTTATCAATCTTATACTCTGTATTTAAGAAAGGGGATATGAATGTGTCTGACATGTACAGGGGAGTATCACTGCTGAATGTATGTAGCAAATTGTATAGCTTTGTGTGAAACAAAAGAATCACTAAATGGATCGATGATAAAGTAATCGGAGAAGAACAAGCTGGATTTAGAGCAAAGCATAGTGCCTTAGATCATGTTTTTACGCAATGGCACTGATTCAGAAACAGTTTGTAAGACACAGAAAATTGTATGTTGCTTTTATCAATTTTCGTAAAGCATCTGATACAGTTCATAGACAGAAACGTATGGAAAATATTAAGTAACAATGGTATTAAAGGAAAAATCGCCTGTGCAATTAAAAGCATGTACGCTGATGTTAAGACTCGTTTTCGGGCAGGTGGTGATCTATCCGAAATTTTCTTCTGCTGGCATAGCCTTAAGCAAGGTGAAGTATGCTCGCCTGTTCTGTTTTCCTTGTTCATCAATTAACTAATTAAAGCTGCCATCAGTTATGGCTGACATGAAATTCAGCTGTATCCTGATATTGTAGAACTGTTTGTTTTTCTCTTTGCTGTTGATGTAGCATCATTTTCGGATAGTGTTGTAGGTCTGCAGACACAACTAAATATACTTTTCAACACGTTTAACCGCCTATATCTTACTGTTATCTTGGAGAAATCTAATATTGTTGTTTACAGAAACGGTGGCTATCTTTCCATGAATGAAGAATGGTATTTTGAGGAAGAAAATTTAAAGATCATCAGAATGTACAAATATCTAGAAATATATCTGACAACAAAGCTGTCTTTTCAGCCTACGTTACGAGATCTCGCAGATCGTGCTTAAAAGTATACTTGTGTTATTATGAAACTTCTATGGTCCATTGGAGAACATTCTGCAAACATATTCTCGAAAATGTTTGATTGCCAGGTTCAGCTAATTTTGATGTACGGCTCAGAAATTTGGGGACTGACACAGGACCAAGAGTGTATTGAAAGAGTACGTCTGTCTGCATTGAAAAGGTTTATGGGTGTTCATCTAAAGTCTCCAAGACATTTAGTATATGGAGAAATTGGTAGGTTTCCCATTTTTGTCAACACATTTTCTAGGTGTGTTAAATTTTGGCTGCGGGTGGTATATACGAATGATGATAGGCACCCAATATAGGCTTATAAACTGCTATTGTCTCTGCAGAGTCAAAACTATACCACTTGGGCCTGCAAAATTCGTAATGTTATATAAAAAGGTTTGGTTTTGGTGTCGTTCGGGGGGGGGGGGGGGGGGGGGCACAGAGTGTTGGTAGCATTAATTTGTTTATGAGGGAATCCAAACAGAGAATGATCGAAGGTTACAAACAGAATTGGCATGCTTCTTTTCAGTCTCACGAATGCTATAATGTTCATTTGCAGTTCAAGAGCACGTTCATTCTCAGCCCTTATATGTATCTTGTAAAGAACATACAAGTTCGAAGAACATTTGCAAGATTTCGAATTAGAATGTCTGCTCTGAATTCACATTTTTTACAGTATATAGAGAACAGTGATAATGATAAATTGTGTCCACTCTGCAGAAACACACCATACATTGAATTACATTTTGTTCTTTTGTGTCCAATGCACCATGAAATAAGAAACGAATTTATTCAGCTTCCATAAGCCATGTACGTTTAAATTTTACCTGCTCATGTCAAGTGAAAACAAAGGTATTGTTTTACGGTTATCTAAGTTTGTTTACAAAGCGTTAAACTTACGGATGCAGTCTATTCAATCTGAATCATTCTTGTGCTGTTGCTCCAATGTTATGGGCCAGAAGCCTGACATTAACACATTTTTGACTTTGACGTTGACTCTCTTACATAGACACACACAGAGGACAGGACAGTGAAATGGTTAATATTGATTGTAGAACTGTGTGGGTGCTTTCACACCTGCAATTCATGGACTGGAATACTTAAATTGACAGTACTTATCCAGGTGTCGATCTCAGACACGGAGAACTTTAAAACTACAGTGGTGAGAACGTGTCATGATTTCCTTTGCACACTACCAGGCTTTACCATCACTGGTCTCTCGCTCACTGCCTGGCCCAGTGTGGCCTCAGTAGAGTTGCTTCACAGACGCCCCATAAGTGCTTAGAACACTCCTGCGGGGAAGGCTGCCAGTTTGTGGCCATGACAAGAATGCCGACAGTCTCTTGCTAGAGTAGCCGAAAGACATGGGTAGTTGTCGATCAGTCTAACACTTTCATTGATTCACATTTTGTTTTACCAAGAGTAAGGGGATAAAGTGGAAATACTTTTGAATAACGTGTTACAATATTAGTGTTCTCAAAGTGATTTTGTGTTTTCCACTCTGAAGCTCACAACCACACTCTGCTTCGTCCGGTCGCTGCCCCAGCACTGCGGCCCACAAGACGCATTCTATTTGAAGTCGTCATAAGGCGATCGACCCAAGGAGGCACTGCGCTGCTGCTCAGTCTCTCCCGAGTGCGCAGTGGTGCATGTTCTGATCCAACATATGCACGACACCAAATTGTGAGACCCTGCTGAAGACAAGAGTTTCTTAGTCGAGGAGCTAGCGAGAGTGATTATTGTCCCCCTCCCTACGGCGCCGTCATGTCCCTCCACTGACAGTATCCCGACGTGAAGGGGAACTGAAAGGGAAGACGGACGAGACCCTAGCACAAAGGGCCGCAACATCGGGGACTTTTTTCCACCACGATCAACGAAAACGAAGATGATGAAGATATTGCCACGGAGTTGAATCCTAATTTGAGACACATGACAGGGCTGCAGTTTACGCTTACTTTCATAACAGGCTACATCCTGGCGTCCACCAAGCCAGGCAAATACAGACAGCTACAGTGATAGTAAGGAAATCAGGGAAACACTGTCAGGGATGCGTTCATTCAGAGGATAAAACTCAGCTATATGTTTCCAGTCTTCCCATTAGGCCATAAAGCATACTAAACTCTGAGCAGACGCCAGCCGGCCGAAAATTCCCCCAAATAAAAATTTTTCTGTGTACTGTCATTTACTCCGAAATCTCTAGAAATGAATTCAGATCTGTCTGACAGCAATCCAACCACTGAATCCAACCACTACATTGGGATCAGGGGACAGAAATAACATCTCGTCTGATCTGCGTTCCTTCATTGCTGAGATAACCAGCTATATCAACAAAGTAGCAGTTTTCTCCAATACAGACAAAGCAATTTATGTCTCATACAGCATGTCTTCATAACAAGTACTTTATTCATGACAGACAGACAGACAGACAGACAGACAGACAGACACACACACACACACACACACACACACACACACACACACACAAACACACGCACGCACGCACGCACACATTCACACACGCACACACACATCACGCACAGAAACGATTGAGCGCGCTTCTCTCTCACCCCCCCCCCTCTCTTTCTCTCTCTCTCTCACACGCGCACGCACGCACGTACGCACGCACGCACGCACGCACGCACGCACGCACGCACACACACACACACACACACACACACACACCACACACACACATCACGGTCAGAAACAAAGCGTGCGTTTTTCACACACACACACACACACACACACACACACACACACACACACACACACACACACACACACGCAGATACGCACGCACGCACGCACGCACGCACACAAAGGACACACCTCCCATGCCCTTTTCTTCTGTCTTCCCACCAGTCTCCTCGCTCTGCCAGAATTGATTGACATGGTTGGCGGCCCGCGGGAGGTGGTCAGTGTGCTTCAAGGCTAGCGCTATGCCAATTAGTGGACTTGAGGGTCACAGTAAAAGGAAGAGTAGTCACTCCGTTCTCATTTCCTTTCCACGTCTTTGCCCTTGGGGAGTTCTCGTCGAGGTCGACGGTCTCGGGGAGTTCATGAGGACTGTCGCTGGACGACCTAGTGACGCCTCCCGGAAGGGGACGCTTGTTAACGACCAATCTGTCGCCCCTGCCCAATTTGTCGCCCGGCGACAGATTGGTCTTCAAACCAGGACCAATCTGTCGCCCAGGCGACAGATTGGTCTTCAACACCAGGACCAATCTGTCGCCCGGCGACAGATTGGGCCTGGGTGTTGCATATTTTGAAAGGATAGACCTAATAGGGAAGACATCATGATTGAAGAGGGAATATTTGAGCGGATAGAAAAACAGCGTCACAGCGAACTACTTTTGAAGTTGGAGTGTTTCTACTCCTGTGGCGGGGTAATAAAGAATCGCGGCCCCTGTAACTCCAGGGTATTGGGGCCAATTCTCTCTCTCTCTCTCTCTCTCTCTCTCTCTCTCTCTCTCTCTCTCTCTCTCTCTCTCTCTCTCTCGTCCTTTTCGGTTCCTAGTAATGCCAATGCTACAACAAAGCCCAGTTAATTAAAATTCCTTGGGACTACTCCTTGACTTGCTAGTTAATTTCAATTTGTTAGGTTTATTTTGAGTTTGTTTTAGATTGGGCAAAAATTTAGATTAACTCAACACGCGGATAATTTCAAATTCGGATATTTAAAAGTCCATAGGTGGTTCAAAGGCTCTTTCAATTAACCGGGTTTTACTGTACATGGTCAGGTCAGTGGTGTTCATGATCTCTTTGATACAGAATCTATACAACCTATTTTGACCTACATCATATTAAGAGGAGACGTACATATTAAAAATATATATAGATAGATACTGCATCAAAGAGACCACGGGTAGGAAAAAAATACTCATCACACAATAATATGCAATCAAATAGAGAAAACATGGAATTTACATCACAATGAAAACTGGTCATTCTTGCTGATTACCGGTCATCTGCATTGTAAAGAGCAGAGAAACGTCCATACCACAACAATATTCTGTCTGTCAAACTTTTTTTTTCAAATTTGGAATTGGCATCAATCTGATCACTGGTCATTGTCACTGACTACTGCAACAACACTCTGTCTGTCAACATTTTTTTTTAAATATGGAATTGGCATCAAACTGATCATTGGTCATTGTCACTGACCACTGGTCATCTAAATTGCAAGAAGCACAGAAATATTCATATAATAAACAGTAAGCAATTACGTTTTCCAGACTGGTCACTGGTCATTGTTGCTAACCACTAGTCATACTACGTTTTAAGAAGCATATACACCTATAACACATCAATACAGAATGAGATAGTGAAAATATGAAATTGACATAAAACTGACCACTAGTCTTTCTTGCAGACCACTGGTCTTCTATATTAAAAAAAAGAAAGCATTAAACATATCAATATGGAGTGAACTCAGGAAAAGATTAAATTTACATGAAACTGACCACTGGTCACTCTTGTTGACCACCGGACATCTATATTGTAAACTGTACAGAAGTGTTTATAACACACCAATATGCAGTGAAATAGTGAAAACGTGAAATCTTCATGAAGCTGACCACTGGTTTTGGCACTGACCAGTAGTTATCTAGGTTGTGAATATTATCAAATTACCATTAGAGCATACGCAACCTAAGTAGTGAACATTTGGATTTTACAATAAACTGAACTACTTCGTGGTCACCCCATTCGATAGGGAGAGTATTGGACAGTTACGTTTATGGCCAATGTTTAATACCATGTCCATATAAAATTACCAAAATAACATAAGCAACATTTTTTGTGTATTTGCCTACTTTCCAGCGTGAATTATATTATTTGGATTTGATAACTAGTTGATTTAACTACTTGACACTTGCATGTTTGATTTTTCTGATTGATTATGCACTCTGAAGATTTCTCAATGTGACCATTCAATAGAAAAACAACAATAAACTCCTGTCTCATTCCATCACTTTTTATTAGATTTTATTATCATTTGGCTCTTAGTCTGATGTTAAGGAAAGACAAGAAACTAATAACGAAACTGAAAGTAAGTAAATAAATAAATAAAAATATGGGGCACTTCCCACACTTTCTCTCACAATCGGAGAAAGTATGGGGGCGCCCTCATACTTTCTCTCACATGGGAGAAAGTGGGAAAGGGGAAAGACCACACTTTCTCTCAATCCCGCACTTTCTTTTTAAGTGAGAGAAAGTGAGCCCCCACACTTTCTCCTAAAGTGAGAGAACGTGTGGGAATGAGAGAAACTGTGGCCCAACATCAACTTATTGAGAGCAAGGTAAGTTGGCGACAAATTGGCCAAGGGGCGACAGATTGGACAGTGAAATGCGACCCAATCTGTCGCCCTCAAAAACTTAGAATGGGCGACAGATTGGTCCTGGTGCTGACGACCAATCTGTCGCCTGGGCGACAAATTGGTCCTGGTGTTGAGGCCCAATCTGTCGCCGGGCAACAAATTGGGCAGGGGCGACAGATTGGTCGTTAACAACGCTTACTTACGCCGGCTTGTCGACACAACAACTACTGTCGTCATTAGGGGGCTGAGTGGATGGAGTTCTGAGTAAGCTGGATAGGAACAGGCAGCACTGAACATCACCGAAGTAACTCGGCAGCAGCAGTGTCTCCTCTGGTGGGTTGATCGTGACGACATGCTATTGCCTGCTCCCAGAGGGAGTGCCGATGGGGGATTATGGCGGGACAAGCAAGGATGTAAATGTGGACGAGGACTGTGGAATGAATGGGTCACGCACAGAAAATGTTGTGGACACCCAGTCTTTGCGAGAGGCCGTCGTGGCTCGAGAGATCAAAAGCCCTGGTCAGATCTATGAATGCTATGTAGAGTGGCAGCTTCTGTTCTCTGCATTTTTCGTGGAGGGAGAATATCGTGTCAATAGTTGAGCGTTACGACCTGAAGCCGCATTGTGACTCTGGATATTTCCTGTCAGGCAGCATGTGAAGTCTGTTCAGGACCACGAGGTCCAATACTTTCCCGACGATACTCAGCAAGGAGATTCCCCTGTGCCCATTGTAGTCACTGTGATCTCCTTTGTTCTTTGTACAAGGTGACGATGTTATGGCCCCGCATGTCCTGTCTCTCCCTTCCCCTCCCCCTCCTCCCCTTCCAGCACTATCAAAGCTATGCGTGAAGGTGTTCAAAGAACAGCCCCTTTGCACTCTTGATGATTTCCGCTGGGATTTTATCCAGCTCTGGTGCTTTTCCAGTCGGTAGGCTATCTATGGCTTTGCTGAGCTCCTCCAAGCCTGGCGTCTGATCTAGGTATATGACAGGCTCCCCAGCTTCCAGTGTGCCATCTGAGATGGTGTTCTGTCTGCCATGATGATTCAAGTTATGCTCCACCCACCTCTCCATTTGCTTGCTCTTGTCTGTTATGGTGTCACCAGCAGTCACTTTGAGTGGACCAGCCTTGCTGGCCGTCTTGATACAGTCGTAGACACTTCCGATGTTTCCCATGTCACTGCCGTGAATATCTTACAGAGGTGTAGCCAATGGTCGTTAACATATCTTCTGGCTGTGTGCTGCACTTTACTGCTTGCTGCACTGAGAGCTTGCAGTGTTGACTGTGTTGGCTGCCACTCGTGTTCCAGCAAAACGACACGCTTTTCAACAATTACAGTGTGCAGTCTGCTGCTCCCTGCCAAGACTGGCGTGCCATGGATCGTATCCCTGAGATGATCTCATCTCCGCTTCGCGTCTCCTTCTTTGGGTTTCGCTTACAGGCTCTTGGTAAGTATCTCCACCTTCTCTGGGTCCTAGGCTTTTACCGGTGTCGATGCGTGATTTCCCTGGCGGTTTAGCGCGATGTTGCTTCCAAGGCTGAATCCTGATCCTGCAGCAGACCAGCATTCTGTGCTGCATTCAGCGCTGTCGTGGGAACCTGTGGTAAGAGCGCCTCTCATTTGGCAGCGTCGCATGATAAACATTTCGAGCTATTGCCATCGTATGGATAAGAGATGTCACTACAATACTTTGTGCTGCGGTTTCGCCTAAAGGAAGGTGTTGGTAATGCACGGCTCGTGGAGTGTGCATGGCTGGAATAGTCTTTGTCCACTATCCTTCATGGAAAAGCTGCAGATGAGGCCAGAGAACAGGGTGTTGGATTTGTCGTGAAGACCTTGCGTGCTGAATATGATACAGCCTGATGAGAAAGGGACAGAGAGGATCCTGACCCTACATCTTCATACAACAACCTCATCAGTGTATACGTCCCAACCCTCCACTCCGACCAGGAAGCAGAAGACGGATTCTACGACCAACTACAGTCAGTCATCCAAAGAAATACCAAATACCGAGACCTGTTTCTACTCAGCAACTTCAAGGAACGAGTCGGTGCTGACCACGCCTGCTGGCGGCGCTGCCTGGGATGATTTGGAACGGGCAGCTTTCTGTGGCAGAATAGCACCTTACTGACCGGAGATGAACTGTGGCAGAATAGCACCTTACTGACCGGAGATGAACTGTGGCAGGACAGTACCTGACTGACCGGGGATGAACTGTCGCAGGACAGCACCTGACTGACCGGAGATGAACTGTGGCAGGATAGCACCTGACTGACCAGGGATGATCTGTGGCAGAATAGCACCTTACTGACCAGAGATGAACTGTGGCAGGACAGCACCTGAGTGACCGGGGATGAACTGTGGCAGGACAGCACCTTACTGACCGGAGATGAACTGTTGCAGGACAGCACTTTACTGACCGGAGATGAACTGTGGCAGGATAGCACCTTACTGACCGGGGATGAACTGTGACAGGATAGCACCTGACTGACCGGGGATGAACTGTGGCAGGATAACACCTGACTGACCGGAGATGAATTGTGGCAGGATAACACCTGACTGACTGGAGATGAAATGTGGCAGGACAGCACCTTACTGACCGGAGATGAACTGTGGCAGGACAGCACCTTACTGACCGGAGATGAACTGTGGCAGGATAGCACCTGACTGACCGGAGATGAACTGTGGCAGGACAGCACCTTACTGACTGGAGATGAACTGTGGCA
This sequence comes from Conus canariensis, assembly GCA_033310375.1. Classification (NCBI taxonomy): domain Eukaryota; kingdom Metazoa; phylum Mollusca; class Gastropoda; order Neogastropoda; family Conidae; genus Conus; species Conus canariensis. The sequence continues at coordinate 56,600,553 of CM065725.1, forward strand.
GGATAGCACCTTACTGACCGGAGATGAACTGTGGCAGGATAACACCTTACTGACCAGAGATGAGCTGTGGCAGGACAGCACCTGACTGACCGGAGATGAACTGTGGCAGGATAACACCTGAGTGACCGGGGATAAACTGTGGCAGGATAGCACCTGACTGACCGGGGATGAACTGTGGCAGGATACACCTTACTGACCGGAGATGAGCTGTGGCAGGACAGCACCTGACTGACCGGAGATGAACTGTGGCAGGATAACACCTGAGTGACCGGGATAAACTGTGGCAGGATAGCACCTGACTGACCGGGGATGAACTGTGGCAGGATAACACCTTACTGACCGGAGATGACGTGGCAGGACAGCACCTGATGACCGGAGATGACTGTGGCAGATAGCACTTACTGACCGAGATGACTGTGGCAGGATAGCACTGACTGACCGAGATGAACTGTGCAGGATAACACCTGACTGACCGGGGATGACGGGGATCCCCCATTGTTGTTTTGACAGGACGGCTGGCTTCAGTCGTAATAGACGACGGTGTTGCTGCCTTCACCTGCAATTTTCAGCTTGACACTGTGTTTCGTTAGCAGGGCGCTCAGGCTGTCACACAGTCGCTGGAAGTCCAGTAACTGGCATTGCAAAGAATAATAGAACATAATTTTCGCAGCTTAGACAATGGGCCCTGTCGCTTCGTGTCCAAGAGGAGAGAGAGAGAGAGAGAGAGGAGAGAGAGAGAAGAGGGTGGGTGGGGTGGGGTGGGGGGGGGGAGAGAATAGAAGGGGAGAGGAAGTGATGGGGAAGAAGAGGGGGAGGTGTTAAGCTTTAGTCAATCGGAGCAGAACGTCCAAGTCACATTAAATTCCGGTTTCTCTAACTCAGTAACATCGGTCATGCTCATGTCATGTCCATCTTTTTTTCACAGAGAAACTGGTCATGTGATAGACGTTGTCTATTTTTGTGCTAATCTGTTGCATGCTAATTCTTGCGTGCTAATTCTTGCATGCTAATTCTTGCGTGCTTCTCACTTCCTTCTCCTTCCTGCCGTGTGGATCCATAATTCAGACACTGTTTGAAACACATGTACAAAAAGAGCCTCTCTTCCCTCCACACTGCACGATCACATGAAATAACACACACACACACACACACACACACACACACACACACACACACACACACACACACACACACACACATCTTTTCATACTGACTAAAGAAGGTTTGATGCCTCTGGCATAACACAAATTCTTCCTTGTAGAATCTGTAAATTAGATCGAGAACACCACAACACACACACAGACACACACACAGACACACACACACACACACACACACACACACACACACACACACACACACACACACACACGCACACACACACACACACATCTGTGTTGTGCGCGCACACACACACACACACACACACACACACACACACACACACACACCCCACACACACACACACACAAACACACGTGCGCGCGCGCGCACTTTTGTGTTGTGTGCGTTCTTTCTCTCTCTCTTTCTCACTCTCTCTCTCTGTCGGTCTGTCTGTCTGTCTGTCTGTCTGTCTGTCTGTCTGTCTGTCTGTCTGTCTGTCTGTCTGTCTGTCTCTCTCTCTCTCTCTCTCTCTCTCTCTCTCTCTCTCTCTCTCTCCACAAACACTCCGTTAATATTTCAGAAGAGGGGAAGGGGGTGGGGAAGAGGGGATGGTGCAGTAGAGATTTTTCCATTTTACCAGTGCGTTTACTGGTATATACATGTCGTTTCTTTCTTTTTCTTTTTCATCCAGCTGCCAGAAATTGCAGATTTTTCCTGGCTGAGAGTGTACTTTGTGTTCGAGCATTACTGTTTCAACTCGAAAATCTCATTTCATCTTGGCAATATGCTATCCATTGAGTCAGTCTGTACTTTGTCTGTCAGCTGACAAACATTTTCATTTGATTTGTTTATCCCTTCTGTCAAAATTCTACTTGTATTATATGTTGTGGCATAATCAACTGCGAGTTCTTTATTGTCGTCGGTCTACACCACGCAGTTGACTGCTTCAACACTTCTTCCAGCCCATTCAACAGACATGGAACAGAGATACAGTGTGCAGGGCAGGCGCTGCTTTGCTGTGAGCTGTTAGACTGAAGTGATGCTAGGAGTTCGCTGGCGATGGAATCCGAACTTTATCAACAGCTGTGTGTCACAGGCCACCGTGGTACGACGGATAACATCGTTGACTGGCAGCCTGGGATTTCGTGAGTTCCATTCCCATTACCTGCATTTAGGCATGAGAATGTTGAATGAAGTTAAACAACAATGCACATATTTACGCATGCACATACATACGTACATGCACGCATACTTACGTACATACATACAAACGTGCATACATGACTACATAGATACGTGTATACATAAATACATACATGCATACATACATACATACACACATACATACATGCATGCACATACTTACAAGTACAAAGCAAGTGCCTACATGAGATAAGTTCATCAAAGTCATCAATGTGGGCAAGTTTGTGAGGAGTGTGGTTGGGCCAGGGACTGTAGAGAGAGGGATGACCAACTGTGGTGGCACGCTGCATTGGCCTTTTGTAAACCTGTGGACACAGCTGCTTTTAGGTGTTTGGGAAGCTGACATCCGTTTACAAAACAAAATGTGCTGTCTAAAGTCTGTCGACCGTCTTGCTGAGGGGGGGGGGGGGGGGGGGGAGGTAAAACATTTACACATTAAGAATGCAAATCATTGTTTTCAGCTGAGACTTCCTGATGAAGTATTGACATATGCTGTCCTTCCAAAACGTGTCATTTTTGTGTGTGTAATTGTTGGCCAATGTAATAAGATCATGACCAGAAGAAAAGTGAAAATGACTGGACTGCAGTGTTGCTGAACAGAAAGGAAGACACACACACACACACACACACACACACACACACACACACACACACACACACACACACACACACACAATAAACTAATAAATTCCAAGGATAAGTAATCGAGCACCATTCCAGCAACTTACAGAGCAGCTTGGTGTTGCAATGACTGCAAGAAATATTCAGTTATAAACAAAGCTTGCTCTTATGTCTTAGATTGAAGAAATAGGGGGAGATAAGCATTCATATCTGTAGTGGTAGATAGTTCTGCCTAACTAACAGTATGTGCTTGAGTGGGTGAATGGGGAATAATAAATGCTTCTCAAAATGAGCCTTCATCAAGCTTATAGTCTCCAAGGGGGAGACAATCTCCAATGGGGAGGAAACTCACTAATATATAACTCCTGGGAAGAGAACGGCAGTCAGGGATTGGAGGTTGTCTCCCCCTTGGAGACTATAAGCTTGATGAAGGCTCATTTTGAGAAGCATTTATTATTCCCCATTCACCCACTCAAGCACATACAGTTAGTTAGGCAGAACTATCTACCACTGCAGATATGAATGCTTATCTCCCCGTATTTCTTCAATCTAAGACATAAGAGCAAGCTTTGTTTATAATTGAATATTTCTTGCAGCCATTGCAACACCAAGCTGCTCTGTAAGTTGCTGGAATGGTGCTCGGTTACTTATCCTTGGAATTTATTAGTTTATTGTAATTCAGTCCCTTGTGGATTCATTCCAAGAACTGGCCATCAGCGCTTGTGTCTTATGAGGTTATCTTTTTATATTTTCTACTTTTCACGAGAAAATGTAGCTTGTTTTGCTCTTTCATGATTTTCTTTTGCTTCTTAGGTGGCACCTTTGGTTTACTTTTTGAAAGCTTAACAACCATACTACGGTATTGCACACCAGCCTTTTTCTGGGATGGCATTCTGCTTAAAATAGAAAAGGAAGAGGAGGCAAGTTACCACTTTCCGCGGTCACTGAGGAGAAACAATCAGGTTTCGAAATACCGGTATCTGACCAGGAGTTATATATTAGTGAGTTTCCTCCCCATTGGAGATTATCTCCCCCTTGGAGACTATAAGCTTGATGAAGGCTCGTTTTGAGAAGCATTTATTATTCCCCAATCACCCACTCAAGCACATACTGAAAGTTAGGCAGAACTATCTACCACTACAGATATGGATGTTTATCTCCCCCTATTTCTTCAATCTAAGTCATAAGAGCAAGCTTTGTTTATAATTGAATATATATATATATATATATATATATTATATATATATATATATATATATATATATAAGCGAACACAATGCACAACGACATTTAAAAAAATACACGATGCAAAAAAAAAGAATTTTCAACAAACGTATTCAGACATTGATGCGATTGATCATAAGATTGATTGAATGCATGTGTTTTCCCTTCATTGAACGCATTGTGGTTGTAGTAGCGTAGCAGACGTAATAACACGATGCTCTGTATCGACTGGCTAAGGTAAAGAGTCTACTCTGATTGCTTAATGATATTACTTTAAGAACGGCCAAGCCTTCCGTATTAGTGCGCCTGTTCACTCATTCTTCCTTTGCTTACTTTAGTGCACTAACGGTCTTGGTTTGTCGTCTTTTAAGTCGTGCGGCCAAGACTAGCGCTGCAAGAGCCCTCAGGCATGTTGAAATGAAGCACGAGCAGTGTTTGATCTCACTGCCAAAAAGTCGATATCTTGAGAGCCGGAAATGAATATTCGGATGTCCCCGAGGATAGCCAACCCACGCTGTCCAGAACGCACAGTGGAACCTGTGTGTCCCTCCTGCTTTGTTCCTGTCTTGAACGGACGTGCTGATTGGCTCACTCACGCTGGTTCCGACACCAAGCATGTAGGAGTAGTGTGGTCTGTATGGGGCTTCACAGACTGTGTCCTGTGAACGCTGGATCAGACCAGGGCAATTCAACTGCGCCAATGTCACTTAGCAGCCGTGCAGTGTCGTTTATGGCGGGTTGCCTCATGACAACTTTATTTTAACTGCATGGGAAATAATCGGACACTCAACAATAGCCTCATTCTTTAGTAATACTGTCCTACCTACAAATACATGGAAATGAATCGCAAGTTAGAATTTGACGCTTGATTGAAATCGCATTTTAATTGGTTGACCTAATCGTGTGGTTTGGGATGCAAAATACATCAGGATGAATCTCCTTTGGGCTTCGAAAATGCATGCCAAGTATTATAAAGGAGCATTAAACTCGATTGATAACTGTTCAGAACAATTAGTACTCATTTTAAAATCAAAGCTGGGTGCATTCTGCATTTGATCGTCAAAGTATTGTTGCAGTTGCCTGGACAAAAAAAAAACGTTTTGACATCCTGAGGACCTCTGTGCTACATCAAATCTTCTACAGCTTCACCAGTTACTGATTATGACACCCATGACGTAGGGTGTTGAAGTGTAGAGCCTGCTCCCCCACAGATTGTTGAGATTGTTGGTATCATGTGACCAAGCTGGTTCCCTATGGACTGCCGATTATAAAAATGTCATTTGACATCATATAAGACTTATGCAAACAAGCCAATCAAAAACACTGACGAAAAGGAATATTGCGCTTAGCAAAAGAGGATCAGTGAAGAAATGAATGCAAAAGAAAGCTGGAGCAAATAGAAATGTATGGACATCGAGAAAGAGAGTAACAAAGACAAAAGCGACAAAAGGAAAACTTTTAAATTATGAAAGACTTGACCAAGCAAAAGCAAACTGAAATCAGCACCACGCAGGACAAACACGGCGTTGTCTCGCACAAGGAGAAGACATCAAAAGACGGACGGAATATTTCTCTGAACTTTGCCATAAAAGGAGCAAATGAGGTCCAAGAATGCCAACAGTACAAGATCCATTGAATGAGGATGACCTTTCTGTAAAGAAGTCGCAGCTGCAGTGAAATTGCTGAAGCACAGGAAGAGTGCAGACATCAACAACTCTTGAAACATGGCAGAACGCTGTTCATGCTGTCCTAACTTCCATCTCTAACAATTGATGGTACACTGAGCAGTGTCCAGTGTCATGAACTCAATCAGTGATCGTCGTCCTGCAAAAAAAGTCTCCAACATTGCCCAAACGACCACACTATTAGTTTGATTACCCATTCCAACGAAGTGATGCTCCAAGTCATTCTGACTAGGTTATAGCCACAAGCAGATACCATTTTTACTAAAGAACAAGCTGGATTCTCCAAAGGCAGACGTGCCATCCAACAGATCTTTAACTTTTGTAAACTTTGCGAAAAGCATCTCCAACACGTCTTTGTAGACTTCAAGAAAAGGCGTTTGAGAGAGTCCGGCGGGAGACACTAAGAACGACAATAAAGAAACATAACTTTGGGCAAAAGCTCTTAACCTTATCCGGCAGCTGTACTCCAAAACGTCCAATGCAGGACTTGTACAGGGCGCGATTTAAGAGTGGTTCTATACTTCAGTTGGTGTTTGTCAGGGTTGCCTTCTATCTTCCACTCTTTTCAATATATTTCTTAAATGCATCATGACTGATGCACTTGAAGATTATATCAGCGCAGTCAGCCTTGAAGAACAGAGAAGGTAGCGGACAGCTGAGCGAAGTAAGTCTGATGAGTGGATCTCTTCTGCATGAGCAATTCTTGAAATTCATTGCTGTTTTCGACGTAGGCAAGGACTTCCTCAGATGTCTGCAGGATGGCAGTTTTCAGTTGTACCCAAAGCATTTCAGGAGAGCGATCCGTGGAGTATCTTGCCTCTTCAAGCCTCAACTGCAGGCCTGCCTGGAAGTCAGCTTTCATTTCAGCTGACTGGAATCTGTGAACCATGAACTTTTTCCTGAGGGCCTGTTACCGCACAAAATGTCACTACTGCACAAAATGTCATAATTGTGACATTTTGTGCCAGTTGTGAAATTTTATTGCAGTGAAGGACTGCACAAAATGTCACAACATGCAGTTGTGACAATTTGTGCATCTATGCCCCATTTTCGAATTCACTCTTGCACAAAATGTCTTAACCTCTGTCAGTCTTGTTAGTCTGCTGCTTTCAAGAAAGCGAGCAGACTAGTAAGTTCGTTCGTGTCTGATTGTGTGTGTGTGTGTGTGTGTGTGTGTGTGTGTGTGTGTGTGTGTGTGTGTGTGTGTCCCACGTCGGCCAAAACAGACATTTTTGGCACTGTCTCTTCAACCATTTGAGACAGCCTTCTCAAATTTGTTTGTTGATTAGATAATGTGTGCTGATGCTGCTCGCAAAAAATCAAGGTCAAAGGTCAAGGTCAAGGTCACGCTGATTATTGAACACCCATTTCCTTTTTTCTGCAATATTTTCCACATCTTTCAAGCTAGATTTTCCAAACTTGCTACACAGGTGCATAGCCTTGGGGACAACAACTGACAATACTCCGTGTGCGCTGCGCACCCGCTGGGCGCAGCGCACCCCCCCCCCCCCCAAATTGCCTACTTTCCGTTTTTATGACCTTGGCAATATCTCTTGAACCACTTCATACAACCTTTTCAAATTTTGTTTTTTGACTAGGTAAGGTAGGCTAATACTGTTTGCAAAACATCAACGATCAATGTAATCTTGACCTTGACCTTGGACCTTGAGCAATCCTTTCCTTTCTCCTGCAATATTTTCCACATCTTTAAAGTTACAACCTCCAAACTTGCTTCACAGATGCACCAGCCTTGGGGACAAGACGTGACAATAAGCCATGCCCTGACACCCAGTGCCCCTAATGCCAGTACCCCAAACGCCTTGCGCAGAATTAGCACAGTGGTCCACAACTGCCTTTCCCTGTCACCAAGACGGGAGCAGGGCGCTGTGCGCCCCTCATGGTCACTGCAGGGTCACCCTGGGCCCTGAGCACCCCACCGGGACGCTGCATGCCCCACCTGGGCGTTGCGCGCCCCTGCACACTGCACGCCCCCAATCACAATTTTCAGACCTACAGTGCGCTTTAGCCCGAAGCGCTATCAAGTTTATATTTGGCACAAAGATGAAAAATACCAAGGGACAAACTTGTGTGAAATTTTTAAGGTAATCAAGGAATAAATACTGAAGTTCTCTGCGTCGACGTAACGGACTGAAGAGGACAGAGACTACAAAGAGCTGGTCTACATTTGAGCGGCGGACTTTATTGCCGTACCCGGCGATAGCCTTGTTTTGTTTGTTTGTTTGCTTTTTATGCACATTGACAGGGAAAATCTATCACTTTACCCTCTGTCAGTCTGGTTTTTATGCACACAAAGTTTGGATTACTTTATCCTCTGTCAGTCTGTTTTTTTTTTTTCTCGTTTGTTCTTGTTTGTCTGGAACATATCTCAGGCACTGCTTAACACATCAAAACAAAACTTGGAGGTTAAAAAAAAAGAGATAGAAGGAAAGACACCAAGAGACAACATAGACACACACAATGACATATTAAATCCAGAGAGAGAGAGAGACAGAGAGAGAGAGAGAGAGAGAGAGAGAGAGAGAGAAAGGAGGAAAGGAGGAGGAAGAGAAGAAGGACCTTCTCCCCTGCCAGAAGAATAAAGAAAATTCTGTACTCCCTAATGGAGAACACGACAAAATGTATCTAAAACGTGTATAAGAAAAAATGGACAATTATATAAACACATGTGAAAAATACATCTTGACCATCTTGACTGTCTAAGAGTTTCCCCCTCTCCCAGATAGTACTTGTGCCCCTCAATAAGGAGGTGGTCGTAAACCATGGTCGCTTGCTTGCCCTCGTCTCTGGCCTTTTTCACATGCGAGGACAGGTGTTTCCTTAAGTCTCTCACCCACAGAGAGAAGTCTTCCCCAACGATCACGTCACTCCTCTTCAATTTACGTTTGGCTTTAAGGATCCTCTCTTTGTCCCTGAGATGACGGGCGAGGTGGATTTGCATGATTAAACGATGCACCCTGTCGAACTGTACATCGCCACTTAGACCCAGCTTATCCACTATCAGGTCGCCGACGATGCCCTCACATTCAGCCTGCGTCTCATTTGGCTTACGAGGAAGACCATAGAAAATGAAGTTGTTTCGCTTGGAGCGTCCTTCGAGGTCATCAGCTTTGCGCTCTGTGTCCAGCATCCTCTTTTTCAGAATTTCATTTTCTTGACGAAGGTCGCCCACTTCTCCTTTTAGGAACTGAATCTCTTCCTGCAAGCCTGAGACACCATCATGAATGTCTTTAATGTCGTTTTTGATATTGTCCACTTTACTGTTCAGATCCTGAAGCATGGACACGACACCATGAGGGTAGGTAGCTCAGCAGGTCGGGAGGAGGACTTGGTAGACGAGGAACTTGCTGATTTCTCAGTGCTGGCTCTACGACTGTTAGCGTTGAGGCAGGTCTGGCGATAGTGTCCTTCCGGGCCCAGGATTTTGTTCCACATTACCACATTGGCGTAATAAACTACCCCAGAACAGAAGTGAGGAGGCAGCCCGCCGTTACACCGTCTGCCGCCGTTCTCAACTTCAGTGTCTTTAGGTGCATAACGACGCTATTTTCCGCTCTTTATGCGATAAATGACCCCCCAAAAAACAAACAAACAAACAAAAAACAAAACAAAAAAACAAAAACAAAAAAAAAAACGACCGAACAAAAAACAAACAAACAAACAAAAACCTGACACAAAACACCCACATCTTGCTCTAAAATCAAGTTGTGACGAAGGCATGTCACTTCATGGAAGTACTTGTAGCACCCACAAACAAAACACTCTCCCGATCCAGTGCAATTAACAAAATACACAGAGCTAATTAACATGTGTCACACTCTTCAATGCCGCTTACACACCACCGAGAGAGAGAGAGAGAGAGAGAGAGAGAGAGAGAGAGAGAGAGAGAGAGAAGAGAGAGAGAGAGAGAGAGAGAGAGAACAGGGAAATAGTTGGGGAAACGGATGGGGGTTCAAAGCATAATAGTTTAACGTAATATGAGAGTCACCCAGAGATCATCAGCAAGAGTGGCATGAGACCAGACATAGTAGTCCACTCTAAGTCAACCAAGCAGCTGATCATGATCGAGCTCACGGTGCCATATGAGAACAGAATGGAGGCAGCTCAAATCTACAAGACTGAAAAGTATGCTGATCTGGCAAACAGCCTGAGGAGAGAAGGCTATCAGGTCAAAGTCCTCACTGCAGAAATTGGAGCTAGGGGGTTTGTAGGAACGTCTGCATACAGCCTCATGAAACAGCTCTCAGTTGCAGGGAAGGAAAAAACCAGAGCCCTGAAAGCAATGGCAGAAGCGGCAGAGAGGTGTTCAAGCTGGATCTGGTCAAGGAGGAACAAAAGTGAACTTCATAAGGCTTAATTTCCCTACAAATATCAGGTGTCCCTGTGGCTCAGTGGTTAAAGCGCGAGTCATTAAGTGGAAAATGAGCATGTCCAGAGGGTCATGGGTTCGAATCCCAGCCATGGCTCGTCCCAAGATGGGAAAAAAAGGGGCAGCAGAGGGACATCCGGAGTCAAGAACCGGGTGTGGCCCAACCCCCCTAGAGTGTCAGGAGATAAGGGCCGAAACACTTGCTTGAAGGGGGCTTCTCTTCTGAGGACTCTCTGCTGCCACGCTCTCCACGAGTTTCTTTCTACTGATGCATGGGTAAACCATTGACTTCCGGGAATAGGCCGGAGGACGTCCGGGAAAGACCGGAGGACACTGGGAAAGACCAGAACCAAGGGCTCTGTGGGCTGGCTCCCCACGTTGCCTTAAACATGTGGCTACTAAAAATAAAAGGAAAAGATGCTCCCAGGATTCACCGAAAGGGGGAGAGAATGATGAATCCATCGGTGCTCAACCAATCATGACTGCAAATCCCAAACGGACTATGAACATGGACCAAATGGAATATCCATGTGTCTGTGGAAAGCGTTTCGCTACCACCCGTGGCATGAAGATCCACAGAACAAAGATGGGATGTGTGAAGACTCATCTGAATGAGCAGCAGCGCACTGCATCAGCAGATAAGACGTCGGAAGACCAAGGCCAGGATTTAAACCACAGTGCCAAGGACATCCACGCTGTTGGTTCGGATGAGGAATTTGCACAGGCCCTCGATGCCAGGCGCCTGAAACTCAACCTGCCACGAGCAAACGAAACTGAAGATTGGGAGAAACTGGATGCAAAAATCGTCCAAAGACTCGATGCACTGATAGGGAAAAGCACCCTGGAACACAAACTAGCCACATATGGGGACATTGTGTATGCCACATGTAGAGACGCCTATGGAGCAAAACTACCCAAAGAGAAAACACCTCCAAAGAAATCCAGACGCCAAGAAAAGATGGACAAGATCAGGGTCCAAAAGAAAAACCTCAAGATGCAAATGAAGACCGCACTGCCAGCTGAAAAACAAGGCTTGGAAAAACTGTGGAAAGATCTGAAAGAAAAACACAGTGCCCTCAGCAAAGCGGAATCTGCGAGGAAGAGGAAGAGCAAAAAGAAGAAGACACAAGAGCGCTTCTTCAGAGACCCCTTCCAGTTTGCCAGAACACTGTTTGAGCAGCCAAAATCTGGGACCCTAAGTGTGGACAAAGGAGTTCTTGAGCAGCATCTGAGGAAAACATACTCTGACCCACAGAGCAAAGCACCACTCGACATTCAAGGTCTGGTGTGGCCAACCAACCCTGAGGAACAGTTCAATGGCAAGCCTCCAACGTTGGCGGAAATCAAGAAGGTGGTCGACAAAGCCAGAGCCAAATCATCACCAGGGCCAAACGGAATACCTTACCAGCTTTACAAGAAATGTCCCAAGGTGCTGGAGTGGCTCCACAGGCTGCTGCGATCGGCTTGGAGAAACCAGAAGATCAGCGGCCAGTGGATGACGGCAGATGGTGTGTACATCCCCAAAGAGCAAAACTCAAGTGACATTAGCCAGTTCAGGCCAATATCACTACTGAACGTCGAAGGGAAAATCTTCTTCTCTGTCATGGCAGCAAGGCTGACCAAGTACCTGATGGAAAACAAGTACTTGGATGTGTCAGTCCAGAAAGGTGGCATCTCAGGCGTGGCGGGCTGTGTAGAACACGCCACAATGATCTGGGACGCAATCCAAAAAGCAAAAACAGAAAAGAGAGACCTGGACGTAGTGTGGCTTGATCTGGCAAACGCATATGGATCTGTGCCCCATGAGATGATACAGTTGGCTCTTGAGATGTACCATGTGCCAAAGAACATCCGCGACATGCTCAAGAAGTACTTCAATGGCTTCTCAATGCGGTTCTCTACCAAGGAGTACACAACAGACTGGATCAACTTGGAAGTGGGTATTGCAATGGGCTGTGCAATTTCCCCAATACTGTTCGTGCTGGCAATGGAACTCATCTTGAAAGCAGCAACAAACAACGCGAGACAAACAGACCTTGGCGATGGATACAAGATGCCTCCTCTCAAGGCCTTCATGGATGACACTACAGTGATTTCATCCAGAGAAGACGAGACACGTCATGTGCTGGAGAGGCTGGACGACATAGTTGCCTCATCCAGAATGAAGTTCAAGCCAAAGAAATCACGGAGTCTCTCACTGAGGAAAGGAAAAGTGGCCGGATCTGTGGTCTTCAGTGTTGCCAACCAGGCCATTCCAACAGTCACAGAAGAACCAGTCAAGAGCCTTGGAAGATGGTATGATGATACGCTGAAAGACACACAAAGAGCAAAAGAAACCAAGCAGATGGCGGAGGAAGGCTTGGAGACCATTGACCAGTGTGGGCTCCCTGGCAAATACAAGGTCTGGTGTCTGCAGTTCATGCTGATACCAAAGCT
>CM065725.1:56620712-56630712 GCA_033310375.1 Conus canariensis
CCTTCTGACCTTAGACTGCAGATTGGCATGATACAGAATTATAATAATGAAATTCTCATAGCCGGAGACGACCAAAACTTAGGACACAGTCAAGGTTTAAACACAAGGCCCGCACCAGCCATTTTTAAAAAAGTATCTAGCCCTAAAAGCGACCCACCACCAGCTATAAGCAGCCCACAGCCAGAAAGCGGTCCAACACCGCCTGTTGATGTACCTCACCCCGACAGACACACTAGTGAAAAGACAGCCCTTGTTGTGTTTTTAACTTTTACTGGATTAGCCATACTTTATTTCACTAAAAATTAAACCGGCAGCCAGCACTCCTAACGTCCACAGATGGTCGGCCATATAACCAGCCACTTTGCCTATAGTAGACAAAACCCAACTAACAACACTGCCTATTATGCCAGGCAGAGCATCAAGCGCTTTGACAGCTAACTTCTTTAATAGGTTTGCCAGATGGTGCAATTGTTTTATAATCCAACTTTTACCGGGCTGAGGCGTTGGAGGTGCTACTGACCCTGTTGGCGCACTGCCGGTTAATGCATAAACCAGTGTAGAGATAGCAAACCCAATGGCTGTTAATATACTAACTATTGTAATCCCCTGCTCTCTGAACAGAGTCCTTATTCTTTCTGCTAACGTAGTATTTTCATGAAGGAGTCTGTTTATAGTTTCTTTGATTCTGTTTGTTTGTAATACTATTTGTTCTCTGTTAGTAGACAGCGTTTCTAACCTGTTTGTCCTTAGTGACATTAAATCCTGTATTTTCTGCTGTATTCTAGCCTTTACTTCTAACCCTAAATTGTTATCATCTGCATCAGCCAGTTTATTTTTTTCTTCTTCTATCTCTCTATCCAGTTCACCAAGTTTTGCCAAGTTGTTTTTTAGCTCGCCATTTATTCTCTGTAGAGTAGCATCAAGAGCCCTGATTTCACGCAGAGCAGCTTTAAGACCCTCGAGTTCACGCTCAGACAATGGAGGATCATCAATTGTTTGTAAAGCTGCTTCTTCATCAGGACTCAGCTCACCTTCTCTTTGACTAGGCGATGAAGAATCGGCAATTGTTTTTAACTGTGTTTCTTCATTAAAACTCGTCTCAACTTCTGCTATTACTTCATCTGCTCTTTGACTTAATTCTTGAAGAGGTATGTTTTGCATTTCAGACTGCGCTGGCAACCTTTGCTTTAAGTTCTGTAAAGCACTAACAGCCTTAGACCTTAGAGCAGACTGCCTTGGATCTACAATATTTAATCGCCTTCTGACCCGAATAGGAATCTCCCCAAGTGAGCCTGGAATTAAAAACTCGGAGGGGTCCCGGCTATCAGTAACTTGTTTACGCATTTGTTTATTGCCCTTCTTATAATTTATAAACAAATGACCTTCCTCGTCTCCACCCACTTTTCCCATCTCAAAATCGTTAGGATCGAGCACGTCTGGCAGCCCTCGTCCTATACTTCTATAGAATGATTCAATTCGTTGTCGCAATAGTTCTTGACGCTGCCTAGGGAGTAAAGAACCCGCTTCTGCTCCTTCAAGTTCATCTTGTATTGAACGGCCCGGTTCTATTTCATCTTCATCTTCTTCAATAGGATCAATCGCGTCAAAATCTTCATCAGCCATATTTATATATTTAATATTTTTTGTTTTATAAAAAATGAACCCATACGGTTGCGACCTTGATCCATACAGAAAAGCGAAGGAGCCCCATGGCATAAAAGGCATAAGACAGACTGTGCGCGTTGTAAATAATCCATCAACAATTGAGCCCAATGAAATGTTAACAGTAAGATTTAGTGACCTTGGACCTGACGATGTTATAATGCCAGGCACTGCCAAGCTATTATTCAAAATAGATATTGAGTCGGCGGATCCTAATGCTACTGTCGTTGCTAACCTGGGCAGGGCCATCATTAAAAATATGGTAATTAAACTGGAAGGTAGAGAAGTCTTCTCACTGAGTAGCGCAGACATTTTTAATCTCTATTCTGATCTGTGGCTGCCTAGAACAGAAAGAAAAGACAAAATCTTTCAGGGGATCCAGAGCCCAAACGGTCTTAAGCACAGGCTTAATGCTGCAGATGCAAAGGAAGACGAGGGAGACCAGGCAATAGCGCGAGCATTTAAGAACAGATTTTGCATCCCTCTAGATTTTGAACTGTTAAAAACCCATCAGCCATATTACCAAGGCGCACTAAGAGACAAACTTACTTATGAACTGACATTCAATGACAGCGGGTCTGTTATTCTGTCCGAAGACCCAACAGCTAGATACACTGTTAGTAACATCTCTCTTAATTTTGACGTTGTTACTAACCCCGAACTGGCTAGAACAATCTTAAACCAGTATAAAAGTAGGACGGTTGTTTACTTTGAAAGAGTTTTACACCACAGTCTAGCGATTAAAAACAAGCAAGACGCTGTCTGGGAAATAGCTATAAGCAATTCTTTAAGGTCCCTAAAGGGGGTTCTCTTGCTATTTACTAAACCCTCAGCTCCTTTTAAGAGGGAATCTGAGGTGTTTTACAACCCAAAAATTGAGCAGTTGTCTTGCACAGTAGATGGCAAGCCTTTTCAGCTGTATTCAGCCGGACTTTTACCCGACCAACACTTTGATGAAATAAGAAAATTGTTTGCTGGAGGCAGACAGACAAGCCCCACAGCCGATCATGTGTGTAAAAAACTTCACCTTCACGATGTAAGACTCGAAGATTATCTAACAGACAAATATGGATTATGGCTGGATTTTAGGTCCACGTATGACAACAGACTGCACGGGAGTGGAAGAAGGGTAGGGTCAGATGGCATACTCATACAGATTAATAAGGAAAAGGAGGAGAATGGCCAGATACAAATGCACGTTTTTGTGGTTTATGACGCCCAGCTGAACATTGAAGAAAATAGACTGAAAGAAATAGCCTATTAAAACAGATGGATAGTTTGAACTTTTTGCCCAAAGACCCGCACTGTTCGCTTATTTGTGGGATTACTGGGTGTGGGAAAACTGTCTTCGTGCTTGATTTGTTACAAACAGTCTACAGGTTTCATTACGAGTACATTGTTATATTCTGCACAACCATTAAGCACAACAAGTCTTACAAAGAAAGGCAGTTTGTTTGGACAGACGAGAATATATTTTTAGTTGATCCTACTGACAAGCTAAGCGACTGTTTAGAACATTACTATAGGCTATTTGAGGGAACTGAAACGCTGTTTATTATTGATGACTGTTCAGCCGAACAAGACATTGTTAAAAAAAGAAGGACTCTGTCTAAGCTAGCCTTTAGCGGAAGACACGCATTAGTTTCTGTTTGGCTCTTAACTCAAAAATACAATGCTGTCTTAAAAGACTTTAGATCGCAGTTAAAATCAGTCATCTTATTCTATACTAAGGACAAGGATAGTTTTGAAGAATGTTTAAGTGAAAATTATATAATCAGGGACAGGGATGAACTAAAAAAAATAAAAGAGCAGTTAGAAAAATCTAAGCACGCTAAACTATGCTTACGGACTGACCCGCCAGTTCAATACGTTTGCTTATAACAAATTGTTTATTACAGATTGTTTATTACAGATTATTTATAATAAATTGTTTATAATAAAAAGAATGTCTCGAGGGCCAGAATCTTAAGCGGAGTTAGCTCCTAAATGCGTTTCAGTAGAGCTAAAAGATCTAGCAGACACAACTGACTTTGATCTAATAGGAGTGGCAGGAAATGTTTATGGATTTGAGTACACCGACGATGGCGTTTACAAACGAATAGAAATTGAAGATAAAAAACGGCAGCAATATCCTACCCTGGAAGAGATAAGAAATCTAAGGGCAAACGATTTTGGCAAACACGAATACAAACTTCATAAACGAGAGAATGCCTGGGCGTTGCTTCCTGACATTAACTGGGATTTAAAGTTTCAACTACGAAGCCCCTATGTATACTTTGATAAGAAAAACAATTTTAGAAAAGCTTTAAATGAAGGACACCTTCTTATTAGCCTAGTCCCAGGAACACAACAGAAAAAGCAGATTGAAATAACTAAGCAGGGCCCTGAATATATGCTGCGGAGAAAGCTGCCCTTAGCTGAAGTGGGGGATGACACCGTTGGCTTAGAATTTAACCCAACGCTAAAACCACTGCCTAGAAAAATGACGATGCTTTTTCGCTTATTTATTACTCCGAGGGAGTCTGACCCTAGTTTGCCAGAGCATACGTTAATCAGAGGTATAGAAATAAAGTCTGAAAAATTGGACGAACCTCTTAGGCTTGTTATTGCTATTACTAAAAACGGGGATGAAATAAACACTTCTGTATCTTCTGACAAAGTTACTGTGATGGTTGACAAAGACAAACTAACAGTACTTGATTTTATGTTCATTAAGTATGTTGATTTTATTGGGTTTTACTCTGTTGATGAAGTGCTGCCAGAAGGGTTAATAAGAAGATATGTACAGGATTAATCTTAATTAAAAAATTAATCTTAATTAAAAAATGGATGATCAGGCTCAAAAGTTTAGGTTAGAGCAAATAACTGAACTTCAAGAAGAAATAGAAAGTGACTTGGATAAGTATAGGGTTACTAGAAAGAAATATGCTAAAGTTTTAAATACTCTTTCTTATATAATCACCGGCTCATCAGCTGTAGCGAGCGTAAGTGCTGGGTCTAGCGTTGCTCTTTTAGCTACTGGGGCTGGAGCGCCAGCCTCTTTAGCATTAGGGAGCCTTGGTTTGGGTTTAGGTGCTATGTCTATGATTGTGAGTGCTGTTTTAAAAAAAATAACGCCTAAACTACAAAAGCACACTGCCATTGTAGCCCTAGCATCAGCAAAACTTTGTTCATTAAGATTGAGAATAAGCAAATCATTACAGGATGAAAACATTACAGATGAAGAATCTTAGCGTCTTATGGCTGATGGTGATGATTACAGACGACAAAAAATTGCACTTCAAAAAGAGTGGAGAAAGACTTTTACTTCGCAACAGGTAGACACTGAGACAATCAAACAGAACATTGAAAAACAAGCAAACAACAGTTAAACCCAAAATAGACTAAAAAATAAGATGTGAACTAAAATAAATAAATCATAAGTTTAACAACAAAAAAAAAAACTATTTTTTTTAACTAACAGGCACTGTGTTTGGTGGAACAACTTGCAACTCTTCGCGAACAAACGATCTTTTAGGGGCGGGCTTTTTAGAAGAAAGAGTTTCTCTTAAATAATATACGGGAGGGGCTGTTTTCATAATTCTTTCAACTTCATATACGTCTACGCTCCATATAGGGTCTGTGGCTCTAATTTTAACATCGCCCTCTGCCTCTCCAGGCGCATACAAGTATCTTACTTTTAATCCAAAAGGCAAGAGTTTCTGATTGCCTTGGATGTCTTCAGTTATGCTAATTTTTTTTAATTTGATCACGTTTACTGGCTTAAGGCCTGTTGCTTTAAATTCTTCGTTGTTCATGGCGCGTAAGACTGCTGGCAATCTCCTAACCCATTCTGTGTTGCGTGTTTTGTCCATAAGGTCTCTATGATATTGATAGGTAAACAGACGTTCAGCTAGATTCTTATTAAAGTTTTCTACTAGAGCCTGGGAGCGATGGTTGCCTGGAATCCCTCTCTTAACTGTAACCCGATGTCTTAAAAACAACTGGTTTACAGCTCCTTTAAACTCTTCCCATCATCAACCTGGATCAACCTAGGATACTTTAATGGACCTCGCATGTATATTTGTTGTAAAGCCACAGCCACAGCAGTTGAGCTTTTATCTGTTAAAGGCTCAGCGTCTTTATACCTTGAAGCCATGTCAACAACTGTAAGAGCATACTTAATCTTTTTTCTTCTAACTTTGTCATGTGGAAGATACAACAAGTCCATCTGGTGGGTGTCATTAGGAACTGAATTAACAAATCGAGGCCTTATTATTCTTTTTGGGGCAGGCAGATATATTTGCCAGATCGCTTGTTTTGAAAGCCAGTCTTTCGCTTCTGATTCAGACACCCTAGCAGCTTTACTCAGTTTATCAATAGCGGCCTTTCCTTTCCAATACCCTCTAGGAGAATAATATATTTTGTACTTCGTATCGTCCATAAGAAGGGACTGTTTTTTTTTTTTTTATTACATTTTAACTATGTTTTTAGATTGAATATGCAAGAAGAAAGATTGCTCCCATAGCACCTATAATAAAGCCTATTTCTACCATTTTCTGATCCTCGGATGGTTCATAAAAGTGAGACAGTTCTGGCGGTGACGATGTTAGAAACTTCTTTCCTGTCACTAAGTAATATTCATTCATTGCTTCATCAACGTCTGTAAATGTGTGCTCTGCATGTCCCTGTTCTCTTAACTTTTTATTAATAAAGTCTAAGTGAGCAATTCTCCTTTTCTCGTAAGCGTCTCTTGCCTTAGCTAAATCTTCCATTGCCTTGTTATGGCATTCTCTCTCTTCATCAGACCGCAATTTACTAAACATATAATTGCTGCCAGAGAAAGCCAATGCATTAACAATAGCTCCTCCCACCATCAGAACTAATCCAGACATCTTTTTATAAATGAATGAATCTTTTTTATAAATCAATATTTTTTAGAATGAATCTTTTATAAATCAATCTTTCTATGCATTGATGTTTTCTGGGATAATTCCCTGTGTAACAAGAAAGTCTTTTGAGGCAATCCCTGCCGTTATTACAGCTATAACCTTAACAACATCCTCAATGTCTAACCTTCCTAGATCAGCCGGCCTCATTTTAAACATGTTTTTTGCTAACACGCTATATCCTATACTAAGACCGCTGATTACAGCAGAGTGGTAAATAGTATTGATGATCTTTGCAGTGCTCATGTTTTTTATTAACTAAAAAAATAATTAAAATAATCATAATATGAAAGGCTGTCTATGTGCTTTTTAATCAGATAATCTTTTGTTGCTAGAGCTAAAAATAAGGTTGTAACTAGTTTTGGTGAATCTTCTATCTTTCCCATGTTGGGCGGTTTTATTCTTAACAAACATTTTGCTAGGGTTGAGTAAACTATAATGCAAACAATGGGCACTGCATAATTAACCAGCGTTAAACTCATGGTTTTATTTTTTTTATTGCTTTTAAAAAGAGTTTAAAAATGGATTGCGACGAGCTATTAAAGTGTGAGGAGGCAGCAGACCCAAACCTCTGTCATAAAGAAAGATTATACTCTCTGGCTGCATGTGGGAAAACCAGGCAGTATTTAGGCGTTGAACTAAGTATCGAACAGATTCAGCAATTGTCTACATCAGACGTTGAGAAGTATTACGCTAGGTACGATGCACAGCTAGGATCAAAAATGGTTAGATCGGTGGGACAGACAATGATTAGTTTATATGCTAAGTTAGTAGGCAAGATAGCGCCGATTGATTCAGAAGAAGATTTAAAATATGACTTAACACAAGATCCGGTTTTAACCAAGTCCCTAGAATCTCTTGCATGTGACATGTATTATAGATTTGGGACGTTGCTATGTCCATTCATCATGGGATTAATTACTTTCAATCATATTAATTTTAATCATATTAATTTTAATCACACTAAAAAAAAATGAGCGAGCAGGAGAAGATTGCGACTCCACAGGAGCAGAATGCCCCACAAGTGAGTGTCCCACAAGTGAGTGTCCCACAAGTGAGTAGTGTTACTAAAGCTAAAAGTCCTGGGCGTGTTGAGGCCGGTCGTAAACTAGCTGAATGGAACAGACTGCAAAAAGCAAACCAAGCAGCAAAACAAAAATTATTAGATAGTAATACAACATCGCCACCAGCACCGCCACCGTCACCACCAACAACAACGCAATCAAACTATAAAATGTATTATTATGTACTGGGGGGTATTGTTGTTGGTGGGGGGCTTTTGGCATACAAGTGTCTAAAACCATACTTAGCAACAAAGTTACAATTCCCCACAAAAACAGTAAAAGAAGAAGAACCAGCCTCTGCAAAAAAAGCACAACCTCCTGCTGTAAACCCATTATTTTTACTGAATTAGTTTTTTAATGTGTTGTTAAGTACAAGTTAAGTACTGTTTAAGTACAAGTAAAGTCAGTTATAACAAGTAAGTGTAAGTAAAGTGCAAGTTAAGTGCAAGTCATGTTAAGTACTAGTTAAGATCTTAAGTAAAGTACTAGTTAAGTACTAGTTAAGATCTTAACTTAAGTCAGTCAAGTTAATCTTTCAAGTCAGTTCTCCAATGGCCTACAGCATATGAAAACTCAGGATTAACGTAAGTTCGCTTGTTATTGTTAGAGACTAGTGATTTCTTATTAACAGCAGTTGTGTTTACTTGATGCAGAGTAGAGCGCAGATTAACATTTGTGTGATGAAATACTTTGTTTTCAAAGAGAGCCTGCTTGTAGTTGTCGCGACTTATATTTTTTTTGACAACTTCTTTACTTATGCCCTTAGCTTTCTTCATTACAGAAGTCTGGCTAGCAACGCTATACATTTTTGACCGCAGACCAACATATTCTTGTATAACTGTCCCATTAAGTTCGTCCTTCATCTTTCCAATTACTTTCTTGTTTACAGTTGAATGTAAAGGACTGTCCTTTGGGTAGTCACATGTGTCATACCACCCATCGGCTCCTTTAGCTACTTCTGCTTCTAAATCCTTGTAAAAATCTTCTGTTGGGACATCCAGAATAAAAGAGTCAGTGTCTGTGTAAAGAACTCTGGACTCTGGATACAGCGGTTTAAAGTAGTCATACAGAAATTCTAGCATTAACAATTTTGACAGCTCTAACACAGTAAACCCAATAAACACTGGCTTGTCCAACTTCACATTCTGTTTCTTCATCATAACGCCAACCAGGCTGTCGCTAAATCTTCTAAAGTCTTGATAGTTAGGTTTAGAGACCAGCTTAATTGCTCTTTGTTCGTTTGTAACTAATCTCACATCTTTACGATTGTGTACGTTCTCCATGGTTTTGCCAAAACAACTGTTGTTCATTAGTTTAAAAAAGTCTTTTTCTGAAGCGTCAGTGGCTTTAGTCCTAAGATCAGTATTCTTCATAATATATGGTCTCATAAAGGACCCTTGTTCAAATTCTATTATTCTATGAATGGCGGTAAGTTTTAGTCCGTGCCTTAAGTAAAACTGTAGGAGTCTGTAATGACAAACGTACTTAGTCTTGTGTCGAAGATTAGGCACGAGTTTAGGTGGTTCGGTTGGACTCATCTTTAATCTTTCTGCCGCTAGGGGGTAATCATTATGGAGGTCATGCAACTCTGTAGGATATTCTAAGTCTACCTCTAAGATTAGTCCTATTGGATAATCAGGCGTGAGGCGCGGTAGATAACTCAACATTTTATTAACGTCATGAGGTCCTACGAACATTTTAAAGTTTCTTAATGGCAGTGCCTGGCTCATGGCCCACCCATACAGATTGTTGGCGTCTAAGTACATTGGATAGTTAGATGGTTTAGTGGGGTCATAATCATCTAAATACTTATTGTTGGCTTTGCAGTAAGGGTGCGAGGCCATGCTAATGCCTCCCCTCAGCCCATCTTCAATCATCTGGAGTGTAGCCAGATCAGATATTAAGTCAATCTTGATGTTTGTAGACTTTAAGAATGCGTCCCAAGACAACCCCGGGGCAGAAATGTAATGTGATGAATCTAGACCGTAATGTTTCATGCATGTAGATCTGTAATTCTGAAACACATCAGCCAATAAACAGACATCAGCCAATAAATATTGATCATGATAATCGCCCATTGTTTGACAGTGTAATTCTGTCCAGGCTTTCTGTGCGTGTTCATATTCAGAGTCGCTTATGTCCTTTCCTCTAAGACTAGAAAAGAAAGCGCCTTTAGGAGGAAGTGAGTCTTCATCAAACCTTTCCCACGAGTTCATGTATTCATAAGGATAGACACCTTTACGTACTAAAGATGGGTCAAAATATTGTTTAGTTATTGGGAAGTCTTGTAGAGATCCTGATAATTTATCCAAACTTGCCATCAGATGTTGGGCAGAGTCATAAAAG
>CM065725.1:56635712-56663212 GCA_033310375.1 Conus canariensis
GATTGTCCACTGGTGAAAATATAAATTTTGGCATATATTGCTTGATCACAAACAATAATGACTGTTTTCTGGTCTAAATATTCAACAAAGTCCATGCTTCTGCAGAGGATAGTGTTGACTATTGACATGTCTGTAGCACTGCCATCAATGACAGGAAGATATGTCACAGAAGCACAGGCTGGCACTTCCTTCTGAACAGCTGCATTAAATCCAGTCCAGGGTGGCAAAGGAAGGCTTTCAAGTGACTGGGCGCATAGCTTGAGCAAAAAATACAGCATGTCTTGTTTTACAATGGTCATTTTGGCATTTTGTTGTGCAGCATCAGTAGAACCTAGTTCTGCAAACCGAGGATCTGTCCTCCTCTTTTTAGAGAAATACACAATGTTAGTCTCAGCACACTCCAGTTTTCTTTTCCTGGATTTGCTGACGTTAGAATTATGGGTAGTGGCATTTTCCACAAATGTAGCTGGCAAAGGATGTTGTCCACACTGAATTGCAATCCCATTCACACAGTGTGTTGTGTTTTGTCCATTCATAGTTTCTTCTTGGAAGTCAATGTTGTCCCACACCAGTGTTGTATACAGAGACCTGTTGATAGAAGATGACACTGTATTTCTCATTTCAGCTTCAGCGATACAAGTCTCAACTCTCTGAAGTGTTGTCTGTGAGGTACAATGCCCAAGTCCATTCAATGTATTAACACGTCTTCCTGATCCTGTTATGTGTCTTATCGCCACCCTAAACATGATCTGCTTTGGTGTGGTGTAATTCTTGTTTGCCAAGGAAATAATGTCCTGTGAGATGGATAATATCTTTTGCTTTACATGTCATGGAACATGTACATGATCCTGTTCAAATTCACATGTGAAACCACAGATCCAGGCAATAAAGTTGAATAATTCAGCAAGAACAATTATTAAAAGATTGTTTTCATTTTCATCATCTGAAGAAGGAGGCCATGAAGCTATTTTTGGAGTTGTTCTCAAAACATTCCTCACAGAAAGAGCAGACATGTAAAGTTGCTTTCATTCATTTTCCGAATCATCGCTTGCAACTTCTGCAGTTATCTTTGACTGTTTTATCCCAGTCACAAGCCTTTGTCTTACTCACTGTTTCACAAGTTTGCTAACATTCAGCATTACAGTCTTTATCAGGTGTATCCTCTAGGCCTCAAATCCTGAGTATAGATGACATCATTGTTAGACTCATTACTCTCTAAGTCACTGTCTTTTGATTCATCACTGTTGTCAGTTTCAGTGTCTTCTAGTTCTGTGCTCGCAACAATGCTCTGCCCAGCACTGAAAAAAAAAACCACCACCTGTGACTTGCTTTTGCACCTTTGCCCTGCAAAAACAATGTAAGAGTATACTGCCTGAAGGCAAGTTTTCAAATATGTGCTTTTACAATGCTTGCTCAAAGAAATA
This sequence comes from Conus canariensis, assembly GCA_033310375.1. Classification (NCBI taxonomy): domain Eukaryota; kingdom Metazoa; phylum Mollusca; class Gastropoda; order Neogastropoda; family Conidae; genus Conus; species Conus canariensis. Next base: position 56,637,137 of record CM065725.1, read on the forward strand.
TTTTCCTCTTCTTGACATGTTTGCCTAAACAGTCGGTTGAGCTTAGTGGCAATTCTTCCACCCTTCCGCAGTTGTGGTTCTATAACATTCATATAGAATGAATCAAATGATTTCTGCAATGGGCGTGGTGAACACAGGGTAGAAGTTGACTCGGATGAACCATCACAGTTGTTTTGGCCTTCACTGTCCCCTTGGATGCTGTATGCATCAGATTCTGTACCAGGAGTTGTGATACCTGTGAGAGCAATGAAGATTGATATTAAAACTAAGACAAGAGGCTCGCAGTGAGGGAGGGAGGGAGGAAAGGGGGCAAAAGGAGAGGGAGGTGACAAGGAGGGAGAATCATAGAAAAGGTTTTGAAATATATATTTATACTGGTGAATTCTTAAAACAAAATAAATAATAGCAACATAACTGCAGTCACCATCATCATCCCCATTATCATCATCACTTAATAAATACAATAACAAAAACCATCACAGCAATTGGTAACTCTCAAAAGGCAGTAATACTGACACCAAAGAAAGTAAAATGGGGTAAGGAAGAAAGTGGATTAAGATTAGCATACCATGAATATGGAAAAAAGGAATGCACTATGGTGAAGTTCCACTGAAAAAAGGTAGCCTGAGGGTGAAGGTACAAAAAGAATGCAAGACTAGGGGGAGAATGGTGACTGGATGAATGAATATGAGAGAAAACTGATGAAACATTATGACCAAAAGGGATGTTAGATGAGAGAAAAAAAATCCCAAATGAGAAAGTAGGTCTAACTTACTTTTTTTTAATTTGTTCTTCAAACAAGGATCTATGAACATTTTCTTTCCGCATCTGTCAGTCTCTTAAGCACACCACTCATGTGCACAGTGACACACATACAATGACACCTGTCATACACTTCTCAACAAAAACAAGAACAGCAGCAACACACACACACACACACACACACACACACACACACACGCGCGCGCGCGCGTGCGCGGCGCGTCATGTCATGAAGACAGTAAAGTGTTCTTGACTTGAAATGAAATGGGATGTGAGAGGGGGCGAGGTGGGGAGGGAAGTGGGGTGGTGGTAGAGAATGGTAGGGATAGGTTAGAATTGTAAGCGGTTTGTGAAACTGGGTATCAAGGACCACCCTTCTCTCTCTCTCTCTCTCTCTCTCTCTCTCTCTCTCTCTCTCTCTCTCTCTCTCTTGTGATAAATTTGTCAGTTTGCATCAGCAACATCCCCTTGTTTACTGAATTTGTGGCTGATGTCAGCACGATATTTGTTTGCTCATGACATGTTTGTCATTCACTATGTGATGCGTGACACCACATCAAAATTTATTTACTGTCATAACAAAAATGCTTTAAATACTTACTTGACAAAGTTTTTTCTGGACACCATGTTCTTGTGGCTGTGTTTCGCTTCCACTTGGTCTTCTTGCATAAAATGCAGATGGGTGGCAAAACATTGTAACTTGTTCCTCTTCCATTTTTCTGTCGTTGTGGTCTCACGTTCTTTCTTGGTGGAACTGTACCAGTAGCTTTGCCCTTCTGAAAACGCACCTGTGCTTGTTCTATTCTGCGTTTGCATATAACACGGGGGTGGTACCGTGCACTTTCTGGCTTCGAGTCGAAATCAGAAGCTTTTGAGCGATCACCTGTTCTTCTCCATCTAAGACCGTCCACTGGTGACAGGATCGTATAGTTGTAATCCATCGAATGTCAGAAAATTGTTCTAAATAGGTAGAAATTTCACATTCGCAACGAAGAACAAGACAGTCGTCTGCATGTTAAGGGAAATAACTCGCGATGAAAACAGCCGGTAAAAAGATGTTTTCGGCTTCATTAATTCGCCAACTTTTTTGCGTTCTACTGATTAATTTAGAAAGGTTCGGTGGTTCTAGACTATAAAATTTTAATCTTAAGTTATCCAAGTACCTTTCGCAAAAAAAAAAAAAAAAAAAAAAAAAAAAAAAAAAAAATCGATGCGGTTTTCTAGCCAACGAACTTGAACGATAGCTCGATGTGGCCCTCGGACTATTAGCCTCGTTTGAATGATTTATTTCACTAAGTTGTGAAAGTCGTTCTCTGTCACTGAGTTGTGAACAGTCGTTCTTTGTCACTAAGTTGTGAACAGTCGTTCTCTGTCACTGAGTTGTGAACAGTCGTTCTCTGTCACTGAGTGTGTCAGTGTTCTGTGCTGCGTCTGTAGAAGATCGCAGCGGTTGTTTGTATTACTGCCCGTGTCTTTGACGTGTTCCAGGTCGTTGTTGAGCACTGTGATGTCCGACATAAGGAGCTGTGACTATTTATTGAGCTACTGTCCAATGGACTGAAAAGCCTGGCAACTATGTCGCAGGAAAGCGAGGCTATGTCTAGTATTTCACCTAAGGTTTATGTGTTCGCCGTGTTATGTCCTGTGTTTTACTCCACACCACCACTGAGCCGAATTTTACTCAGAAAACACATAAGTTGATGGCACAGTGTCAAAAAACAAGTACAGGTTCACCTGCCTTAATGTGACTTTCTTCATTCGGACACCTAGTGTCTCTTTGCCACACACACCACTGTGCTCACCCAGCCAAAGTCAGCCCAGCTGACAATCTCCACAGCGTCTACCAGAAAATGCACGCAGAAGCAAAGAAAACAGAACAAGAGGCACAGTGACACTTATATCTGTAGAACTCAGACAAGCTTTGCCGTTGAGGTCAACTCTCACCTGTGCTGCGCAGTTTACCTGGCCTGCAACACCCAGAGTGACGTCGACCGTAAAAGTTATGGATTACAGCCCTCCACACGGCCACCTCCCTGTCGCTGATTGTTGACAGTCACAACGTTCACCTCATTCAACACATTCCACTTCCATCTACAAAGGAAATTCATACCGTCTGGCAATTAAAAAAGTGATCCGCCATGTTTACGACTACAGGAACCCCCACCTCCTCCTCCCAGAGAGAGAGAGAGAGAGAGAGAGAGAGAGAGAGAGAGAGAGAGAAGAGAGAGAGAGAGATTCGGATGGTTTATTCACATAGGCCTAGACCCCTTACGAAGGGGTGTGGGTATAGTATATTTGAAACAAATATCCGTGACATGTAACAAAGTATATCAAAAGACAAAATCATTTGTAACTTTTAAGAGGCAGCCATTTCTCTATTTTAAATGCCTTATTCAAAAAGAACGAAAGATTTCGAACATTTTTTGTTGAAGTTGACGACATCCATAGGGACAAGCTAAATAGGGAAGGCTGTCTATAGAATTTCGGCTAAATGAATTCATTTCTAACGTCCATAAGGGCTGGACAACAAAGAACAAAATGCATCTCATTTTCTTGAGACTCTTCACAAAGAGGATAGTCTGAATTTTGCCATTACAAATCTAAGTAATAAATGTACGTATCTAACCATTTCTAAAGTTACATAAGGTTTCAGATCATGAGAATTACCAAAATGTCTGTAAAAAATCAAACCTTTCACTATTATGCACATGATTTAACCTTTTTTGCCAACTGCAGTCAACTAGTCGTTGACGAAAACAACTTATAAACTATTTAACATTTTCAGCACCCTGGTTCAGCCATACAAAACCAAAACCGTATTCAAAAAGACACATACGTACTTTACTAGTCCAGTTATTTTTTTCCTCTAGAACCAAGATAATAAAGCATATTACAAGCTTTACGAGGTACTCTGTACTCTTCCATGTGAAGTAAAATAAGCCAGTATCGGATGCATTTAACTGCACAAACAATATATATAGAAAACCCATTCGTCTCACTGTAAACAAGATCATTAGGCGTCCGCCTATCTCCACCTAGAATTTTTTTTAAGTGAAAAGATACACAGATTCACAATGCATTGCAGCGTTATCTAATCCCTATAATTCCGATCCGTTCTGTGCAATTGGCTGCACTTGACTATCGAACAACTTGCAAAATACATCAGGAGATGTACTGTACATTTTTTCCATAATACGAAGCAAAACATTTTTGGCCTTGCTAGCGAGATTCTTGCAAGCACTGACAAAACTCAGACAAGTAGGGGAAAGTATACCCAAATATCTAAAAGCATTCACAACAGGCATTACTTACTTAGACTTAGATGCCCCCACGTCTTGCGACGCATGAGGCAGTCAAGGCGCTCCACTGTGCAACAGGCATGGAAGCATTATTATATAGCCATCGTTCTCTTGCACTCAGATAACCACCCTTACGAAACTCAATAATGTTACTTTTAGACAAACTAACTTTCAGCTGGAGAGATGTAGCTGAACGGTGTAAACTATTCAGTTGTGTCTGTAAACCATTGACTGTCTCTGATATCAAAATCACGTCATCAGCCAGTAACAGAATAAACAATTCAAACGCATCAAGTGTCAACAAACACCCGTGTTTCCTGTTATTAATTACCTCAATTGCTAACTCATTGATGAACAATGAAAATAAAAACGGACTACAGGCATCGCCCTGTTTAACCCCGGCTGAACAATTTATATAATCTGTAAATTTAGCTCCACAACGACCTTTAGCTTTCATCTCATTGTACATACTTCTAATACATCTGTAAAGTTTACCCTTAACGCCGTTTTTAATCATAATTGGAGAGAGATGATTTCTATTAATGGAATCGAAGGCTTTTTGAAAATCAATGGAAGCTACATATAATTTTCGATTAAAAGAAAACAGCCAACAATGTGAACATGTGGTCAACAGTCGAATAACCCTTTTCAACCTAGCTTGATAATCACCCGTAATATGGTCATCCTCAGTCCATTCTTGAAGTCTGTTATTCATCATCATCCCAAACATTTTACTGCTAATGTTACTAAGAGAAAAAAAACCGTAATTATTTGGATCATCTTTTTTCAAAATAGGCACAATTACTGATTCTCTCCAACTATCTGGGAACACACCATTGTTAGATAATTTGTTGAATAACTTCAGACAGAACTGCACAGCATGGGTAGAAATTTTTTTTAAACAGCTCACCAATATGTCCATCGGGACCCGCTGCCTTGCGATTTAAAAAAAAAGTTTTTTAGTTGCTAGTAATACTTCCTCTTCACATCAGAGTCATCTTCAAACACCTCTTGGTATGTTTGAATGTCATCGGTGGATTGTGACAATGCTTGAAAATGCTGAAACCACACATCTACTGTAATGTTATTTCTAGGCTGTTTTCTTTGTGGTGATATCCTGTGGACAACATCCCAAAACTCTCCCTGAGACTTTATAGTTGAAACAAACTTATCTATTATTGATTTGTTGAAATCTTCCTCTTTTCTCTTCAGTAAATGCTTATATTCACGCCTGGCTATCACATATGCAGTCCCATCTGTGTCTTCCAACGAACGACGACTAATTCTCAACAGCCTCCTGGTCTTTCTTTTCTTAACAACACAGTTTTGATCACACCAGTCTTCTGACGCTCTTTCGTTCGTAACATGCACACGTGTGTTCCTTCATTCAGCGCTTTCAACTGAACATGCGTTAAACATATTTAGAGCATTGTTTACATCAGAATCAACTGAACATTCGTTAAACATATTTAGAGCATTGTTTATATCAGAATCAAAGAGCATTGTTTATATCAGAATCAAAGAGCATTGTTTATATCAGAATCAAATAAACTTATGGCAATATCAAGTTTTTCTACTCCTATTTTCATTACCTAATATATCACTAAACAATGAGGAGCATTCATCACTCTAAACAATTTTTTTCTAAGGTGTAATCTTACACTTCTTTACCAGTTTCTACCAAGTTTCCAAGTAGGGTCGCAATCTGAAAAGACAGAGGAAAATGATTAGAATCGATACGTTCCAAAGCATTCAGTTCACATTTATCGTACCAAGGAGCAAAAAGTTCATTTGACAAAATGAAATAATCGTTTACACTGCAACCAGAATCAGAAACGTATGTATAGCAATCTTTTTGGTCGCCTTTACATACGCCATTTAAAATGCATAAGTTCAAAGCAGTGCACATGTTTGATAATAACTTCCATAATTATTCACAGTGTTATCTTGAGAACATCGGTTAATGTTGACAGAATGACTATCGTGTTGTGCTTCAAAAACATCACACTCAGCAAAGTTCTGAGAAACATCAGTTCTGCTGTTCAGATCACCATTTAGAATTAGTATACATCATTTGTTAACAAAAGGTTAGTCAGGCATTCTTCTAGTAAACTAACAACACCATTATCTAAGTTAAAATGGACATAAAACGGGGAACCTTCTGGTGAAATATACGAACAAAAATACAAAATATCCTTTTCTGTTTCAAACAACATTTTATCAATCAAGAACACAAATAAATTAGGGCAATTCACTTCGGTTGATTTAAGATATGGGGTGAACTCATTCTTTATTAACAAACCACACCTCCCGACCTTCTTCCCATTTTTGAAAATTTAATAGCAGGTTTACTGAATACTTTATAAGCAGTAAATAAATCATCACGAAAGAATGTTTCAATTAAACAGACAAATCCAAACTGATACAGAAATGAAATGAAATTGGAATCTCCAAATTTAGACGTCAAACCATTTACATTCCAAGTTAGAAAGGAAACAGATTTATGTACAATTGAACACGAAATATTCGTCGTAAGCTCACATGTGCAAAGCGTCGCTAGCTCCGCCTGGCACGGCAGACGAACACAACACCGCTCACACGCCACACTGTCACCGGTGAAACGATCCATTTTAACTCGCCTCCACTTTTTAACTCCCCGGGGGTTAGAATTAGCACGTGCCAAATTAAACAAACCACGCCAGAATGACTCCCCCCCCCCCCCCTGTTTTAGATTACCCCCCCCCCCCACCCGAAAACATTCAGTTTTATGTGTTAGTCATGATTTGATAAATAAACATTTAATATACACCCCCTTCCCTCCCTCCCTCCCCTTCTCTCTGTCTGTCAGCCTGTCTCCCTCTCTCTCTCTCTCTCTCCCTCCCTCCCCTCCCCCCAACTTTCTTTCAGTCTCTCGCTCACTCTCTCACTCTCCTTGCTTGTCTGTCTGCCTTTTTGCTTGTCTGTCTGTCTGTCTCTCTTAATCTCTCTCTCTCTCTCTTTGCTTGTCTCTCTGTCTGCCTGTCTATTTGTTTATCTATCTCAGTGTCTCTGTCTCTAGTGTCTCTCCCCACTCCCCCTCTCTCTGTCTGTCTGTCTGTTTTTCTTTCTTTCTTTTACTCCCCCCCCCCTCTCTCTCTCTCTCTCTCTCTCTCCTCCTCTCTCTCCCTCTCTCCCTCTCTGCATGCTTCTAGTCAGCTTTGTTTACTATTATCAGTGTTTATCAAAGACAGATTGGATTAATAGGCTTTTATGTTAGCCTAAGATTTTTTTTCCTTGTCAAGTAAAGTTTTCAAGTGTCATGTGTCAAGTGTCTCTCTGCAGTGTGTGTGTGTGTGTGTGGGGGGGGGGGGGGGGGGGGGGCAGTCCTGGCATAAGGCTAGAATGACCCCCCCCCCCCTTCTATTTTTTAACTCCCCGGGAGTCAATCTGGATCAACATTTCTTGATCGAAAGTAACTCCCCGGGAGTTTGTTTAGGCACGTGCGTATTTTAACTCTACCCCAGTGACTCCCAGGGAGTTAAAGAATAGAAGGGGGGGGGGGGTCATTCTGGCCTTATGCCAGGACTACCCCTCCCCCCCCACACACACGCACACACACTGCAGAGAGACACTTGACATATGACACTTGAAAACTTTACTTGACAAGGATAAAGATCTTAGGCTAACATAAAAGCCTACTAATCCAATCTGTCTTTGATAAACACTAATAATAGTAAACAAAGCTGACTAGAAGCATGCAGAGAGAGACAGAGAGAGAGAGGGGGGGAGGGACAGAGAGAGAAGGAGAGAGAGAGAAGGAGAGAGAGAGAGAGAGAGGAAGAAGAGAGAGAGAGAGAGAGAGAGAGAGAGAGGGGGGGGGGAGTAAAAGAAAGAAAGACAAACAGACAGACAGAGGGGGAGTGGGGAGAGACACTAGAGACAGAGACACTGAGATAGATAAACAAATAGACAGGCAGACAGAGAGACAAGCAAAGAGAGAGGGAGAGAGATTAAGAGAGACAAACAGCCAGACAAGCAAAAAGGCAGACAGACAAGCAAGGAGAGTGAGAGAGTGAGCGAGAGACGGAAAGAAAGTTGGGGGGGGGGGGGAGATGGAGACAGACAGATAGACAGGCAGACAGACAGAGAGAGGGGGAGGGAGGGAGGGAGGGAGGGAAGGGGGTGTATATTAAATGTTTATTTCTCATATCGTGACTAACACATAAAACTGAATGTTTTCGGGTGGGGGAGTTAATCTAAAACAGGGGGGGGGGGGGGGGGGGGGGGGAGGGGGGGGAGTCATTCTGGCGTGGTTTGTTTTAACTCCCGGGGAGTTAAAATTGGCACGTGCTTATTCTAACTCCCGGGGAGTTAAAAAGTGGAGGCGAGTTAACATGGATCGTTACACCGGAGACCGGAGAGTCAAACGGTGTAAAGTCACTGGAGTTCCCCTTTTTATCATTCCTCGCTGTCAGACAGATTTGATCAGGTGGCCGGCCGTCTCCCTATCTTGATTCTCTCAAGCTACCATCTTCATTAAGGAAACACTCACTGCCATTAATAATTAGATGATAAAAAAATCATCGAAGGTTTTTTTCCTTCAACTTCTTGCCTTTTTAAGATAGGGAGAGAGACCACATCTGACTTCTCTGACTCTAAAGAGAAATCCTCCCCAACAAAGATATTGCTGCCTTTCAGTTTAGCTTGGCTGTAAGAATACTTACTTTGTCTTTGTATAAACAGCAGTAAGGAATGGTGGGGGAGTCAGGTTTGGAATTCAACCTGTGAACACGGTTAAATTCATCATCACGTGTAGTGTTCAATTTGTCAGTAAGCAAGTCATGCACCTTTCACATCACGTGTAGTGTTCAATTTGTCAGTAAGCAAGTCATGCACCTTTCACATCACGTGTAGTGTTCAATTTGTCAGTAAGCAAGTCATGCACCTTTCACATCACGTGTAGTGTTCAATTTGTCAGTAAGCAAGTCATGCACCTTTCACATCACGTGTAGTGTTCAATTTGTCTGTAAGCAAGTCATGCACCTTTCACATCACGTGTAGTGTTCAATTTGTCAGTAAGCAAGTCATGCACCTTTCACATCACGTGTAGTGTTCAATTTGTCGTAAGCAAGTCATGCACCTTTCACATCACGTGTAGTAGTTCAATTGTCAGTAAGCAAGTCATGCACCTTTCACATCACGTGTAGTTTCAATTTGTCAGAAGCAAGTCATGCACCTTTCACATAAACGTGTAGTGTTCAATTTGTCAGTAAGCAAGTCATGCACCTTTCACATCACGTGTAGTGTTCAATTTGTCAGTAAGCAAGTCATGCACCTTTCACATCACGTGTAGTGTTCAATTTGTCAGTAAGCAAGTCATGCACCTTTCACATCACGTGTAGTATTCAATTGTCAGTAAGCAAGATCATGCACCTTTCACATCACGTGTAGTGTTCAATTTGTCAGTAAGCAAGTCATGCACCTTTCACATCACGTGTAGTGTTCAATTTGTCAGTACAAGTCATGCACCTTTCACATCACGTGTAGTGTTCAATTTGTCAGTAAGCAAGTCATGCACCTTTCACATCACGTGTAGTGTTCAATTTGTCAGTAACAAGTCATGCACCTTTCACATCACGTGTAGTTTCAATTTGTCAGTAAGCAAGTCATGCACCTTTCACATCACGTGTAGTGTTCAATTTGTCAGTAAGCAAGTCATGCACCTTTCACATCACGTGTAGTGTCAATTTGTCAGTAAGCAAGTCATGCACCTTTCACATCACGTGTAGTGTTCAATTGTCAGTAAGCAAGTCATGCACCTTTCACATCACGTGTAGTGTTCAATTTGTCAGTAAGCAAGTCATGCACCTTTCACATCACGTGTAGTATTCAATTTGTCATAAGCAAGTCATGCACCTTTCACATCACGTGTAGTATTCAATTGTCATAAGCAAGTCATGCACCTTTCACATCACGTGTAGTTTCAATTTGTCAGTAAGCATCATGCACCTTTCACATCACGTGTAGTGTTCAATTTGTCATAAGCAAGTCATGCACCTTTCACATCACGTGTAGTATTCAATTTGTCAGTAAGCAAGTCATGCACCTTTCACATCACGTGTAGTGTTCAATTTGTCAGTAAGCAAGTCATGCACCTTTCACATCACGTGTATGTTCAATTTGTCAGTAACAAGTCATGCACCTTTCACATCACGTGTAGTGTTTCAATTTGTCAAGCAAGCATGCACCTTTCACATCACGTGTATGTTCAATTTGTCAGTAAGCAATTCATGCACCTTTCACATCACGTGTAGTATTCAATTTGTCAGTAAGAAGTCATGCACCTTTCACATCACGTGTAGTTTCAATTTGTCAGTAAGCAAGTCATGCACCTTTCACATCACGTGAGTGTTCAATTTGTCAGTAACAAGTCATGCACCTTTCACATCACGTGTAGTGTTCAATTTGTCAGTAAGCAAGTCATGCACCTTTCACATCACGTGTAGTGTTCAATTTGTCAGACAAGTCATGCACCTTTCACATCACGTGTAGTGTTCAATTTGTCAGTACAAGTCATGCACCTTTCACATCACGTGTAGTGTTCAATTTGTCAAGCAAGTCATGCACCTTTCACATCACGTGTAGTGTTCAATTTGTCAGCAAGTCATGCACCTTTCACATCACGTGTAGTGATTCAATTTGTCAGTAAGCAAGTGCCTTTCACATCCAGTCATTCGCAATCAGCACCTTTCACATCACGTGTAGTGTTCAATTTGTCAGCAAGTCATGCACCTTTCACATCACGTGTAGTGTTCAATTTGTCGTAAGCAAGTCATGCACCTTTCACATCACGTGTAGTTTCAATTTGTCTTAAGCAAGTCATGCACCTTTCACATCACGTGTAGTATTCAATTTGTCAGTAAGCAAGTCATGCACCTTTCACATCACGTGTAGTTTCAATTTGTCAGAAGCAATCATGCACCTTTCACATCACGTGTAGTGTTCAATTTGTCATAAGCAAGTCATGCACCTTTCACATCACGTGTAGTGTTCAATTTGTCAGTAAGCAAGTCATGCACCTTTCACATCACGTGTAGTGTTCAATTTGTCAGTAAGCAAGTCATGCACCTTTCACATCACGTGTAGTGTTCAATTTGTCAGTAAGCAAGTCATGCACCTTTCACATCACGTGTAGTTTCAATTTGTCAGCAAGTCATGCACCTTTCACATCACGTGTAGTGTTCAATTTGTCAGCAAGTCATGCACCTTTCACATCACGTGTAGTGTTCAATTTGTCAAGCAAGTCATGCACCTTTCACATCACGTGTAGTGTTCAATTTGTCAGCAAGTCATGCACCTTTCACATCACGTGTAGTATTCAATTTGTCAAGCAAGTCATGCACCTTTCACATCACGTGTAGTATTCAATTGTCAAGCAAGTCATGCACCTTTCACATCACGTGTAGTATTCAATTGTCAGTCAAGTCATGCACCTTTCACATCACGTGTAGTTCAATTTGTCAGCAAGTCATGCACCTTTCACATCACGTGTAGTATTCAATTGTCATAAGCAAGTCATGCACCTTTCACATCACGTGTAGTTTCAATTTGTCAGCAAGTCATGCACCTTTCACATCACGTGTAGTTTCAATTTGTCCAGCAAGTCATGCACCTTTCACATCACGTGTAGTTTCAATTTGTCAGCAAGTCATGCACCTTTCACATCACGTGTAGTGTTCAATTGTCAGTAAGCAAGTCATGCACCTTTCACATCACGTGTAGTATTCAATTTGTCATAAGCAATCATGCACCTTTCACATCACGTGTAGTATCAATTTGTCAGTAAGCAAGTCATGACCTTCACATCACGTGTAGTGTTCAATTTGTCAGCAAGTCATGCACCTTTCACATCACGTGTAGTGTTCAATTTGTCAGCAAGTCATGCACCTTTCACATCACGTGTAGTATTCAATTTGTCACAAGTCATGCACCTTTCACATCACGTGTAGTGTTCAACTTGTCAGCAAGTCATGCACCTTTCACATCACGTGTAGTGTTCAATTTGTCAGCAAGTCATGCACCTTTCACATCACGTGTAGTGTTCAATTTGTCAGCAAGTCATGCACCTTTCACATCACGTGTAGTATTCAACTTGTCAGCAAGTCATGCACCTTTCACATCACGTGTAGTATTCAACTTGTCAGCAAGTCGTGCACCTTTCACATCACGTGTAGTATTCAACTTGTCAGCAAGTCATGCACCTTTCACATCACGTGTAGTGTTCAATTTGTCAGCAAGTCATGCACCTTTCACATCACGTGTAGTGTTCAATTTGTCAGCAAGTCATGCACCTTTCACATCACGTGTAGTATTCAACTTGTCAGCAAGTCATGCACCTTTCACATCACGTGTAGTATTCAATTTGTCAGCAAGTCATGCACCTTTCACATCACGTGTAGTGTTCAGTTTGTCAGCAAGTCATGCACCTTTCACATCACGTGTAGTGTTCAATTTGTCAGCAAGTCATGCACCTTTCACATCACGTCCAGTGTTTAATTTGTCAGCAAGTCATGCACCTTTCACATCACGTGTAGTGTTCAATTTGTCAGCAAGTCATGCACCTTTCACATCACGTGTAGTGTTCAACTTGTCAGCAAGTCATGCACCTTTCACATCACGTGTAGTATTCAACTTGTCAGCAAGTCATGCACCTTTCACATCACGTGTAGTATTCAACTTGTCAGCAAGTCATGCACCTTTCACATCACGTGTAGTATTCAACTTGTCAGCAAGTCATGCACCTTTCACATCACGTGTAGTGTTCAATTTGTCAGCAAGTCATGCACATTTCACATCACGTGTAGTGTTCAATTTGTCAGCAAGTCATGCACCTTTCACATCACGTGTAGTGTTCAATTTGTCAGCAAGTCATGCGCACCTTTCACATTACGTGTAGTGTTCAATTTGTCAGCAAGTCATGCACCTTTCACATCACGTGTAGTGTTCAATTTGTCAGCAAGTCATGCACCTTTCACATCACGTGTAGTGTTCAACTTGTCAGCAAGTCATGCACTTTTCACATCACGTGTAGTGTTCAACTTGTCAGCAAGTCATGCACCTTTCACATCACGTGTAGTGTTCAACTTGTCAGCAAGTCATGCACCTTTCACATCACGTGTAGTGTTCAATTTGTCAGCAAGTCATGCACCTTTCACATCACGTGTAGTGTTCAACTTGTCAGCAAGTCATGCACCTTTCACATCACGTGTAGTGTTCAACTTGTCAGCAAGTCATGCACCTTTCACATCACGTGTAGTGTTCAACTTGTCAGCAAGTCATGCACCTTTCCCTCAGCCTGTTCATTGCACTCACTTTTATGCCTGGGAATACCATAAAAAACTAGATTAGGACGCTCTGAGCGACATTTTGAATCATCGGGTTTTCTTTCAAGTTGCTCCACCTTAGCTAAGAGATCAGAATGTTTCTTTGATAGTTCCATATTGTCCTTTCTTAAAGTCTCCACCTCCTCACGCAGATCACTATGTAGTGCAGCAAACTGGTCCCGCTCACTATGTAGTGCAGCAAACTGGTCCCGCTCACTATGTAGTGCAACAAACTGGTCCCGCACGTCCATTAAGCTTCTGTCCAAGTCACCAAACTTATAGTGCAACTTGTTCATGACGTCAGCGATCGTTGGATGCCGAAGAGGAGGCGAAGTCGTCTGCCTGTTGTCCGGTGAAGCGCCAGTCCGGTCTTTTCTTTTTTTCTTTTTCTTTTCCGTAGAGTGTCCACAATCATCAAGTTGATTATTCTGACACTTTTGTATGTATGACCGTTTTCTCTATCCCGCCATTAAGGCAGCCATACTCCAACTTCGGGGAAGGTGCATGCTATGTGTAATGTGTCATCCATACCAACGGCCAAACTGGCCTTCTCTTCCGAAAGTTGGTGATGGGATTCTACGTGTGTGCAAGATGTTATGCGTGCGTTCACACACGGAACCTCGGTTTACAGTCTCATTCGAAGAACTGTATGGAAAAAGTCAGAACTAATGTTAACTCCGAGGGAAAAATCCCCCTGCACCGTAACGGCCCGGTGGAGATTCAAACCCTCAACCCCAAGATTACGAGTCCGGCGCTCTACCAACTGAGCTATTCCGGTCCGTGCTGGTCCTGCGTCCTGCATTGGCCCTCAGGCTGATCACTCTCAGCTGCCGAAGGTTTCTGGGCCAAGGGTTCTGTTCGATGTCTCCGCATCGTAAAAGGAAACTGGCCCAGAACAGCAGCGTGAGGTGCAAACCTAAGGTGACACCAGCAACTTCGTTTCTCAGTGTCAGAGTGGCGAATCTCATGGCAGTCCCTTTTGAGGCCCTCCTCAACGTAAAGGCGACAAACTGTGGCAAAAAGGAGTCCACATGACTCCCTAAAAACAAGTAACACCACACACACACACACACACACACACACACACACACACACACACACACACACACACACACATATATATATATATATAAAATATATATATAAATATATATATATATATATATATATATATATATATATATATATATATGTATGTATGTATGTATAAACATGTATGTATACACATATCTATTGTTACGGATGGTGTGGTGCTCTGTGTATGACTGTCTGACTCACTTTCAAAAGTTTGGATGCGTGTAACGATTATTCCCTACACACACCCACACCATACTAGCATGGATAGCCAGGCAACACACAAGTGAAGTTTTTTTCTTTATATGCTGCCTGAACCATCAAAACATTATAAACACATAAGCCTATCACCATTGATCGTTAGTACATATACTGGTAGGCACAAAAATCAATACACGCCACCACACCGCGTGCAGATCAATATTTAACATTAACTAAGATATCAATACACAGGAAGCTTTAACCGTCAGATATCAATTTATCACATCCCATATCATATTCTTATAAACAAAAGCAACAGTCCTTCAAATGGAATAAAACAGTACACAAAATCACAATTCCACTCTTCAAATTTTCGGCCACGTGGCCTTTTTCAAGAGAAAAAAGAGGACTACTGCTTTTCTTTCTGATAGTTGAAACCACTCCTTAAAAAAAATGGATTACGCAATGCAACCACGTTGACTGAAGGAGAAAAGGGCAAGGTATGTGTCACATGAAACATGTTTAAACTCTTGTCGTGCAAAATGATGTATTCCGACGGGTTTCTCCATGAAATGGAACAATAATGTTGAAATGGACCAGGAATCTTTGCACAAATGTTGGAAAATCAAACAGGACGCATCTCTTTCACTTATGGAAGTAACAAGGCAGGCGTGCACGAAAAAAATCCTTCAACTGAACGCTGAAATTACTTCATGTGAATCTCTCACGGACTCTGAAACATGCGTGTCTACAGACAACTGCGAACAGTTAGAAAAGTCACGTATGAGCTTGATCAAAGACAAGAAACTACGTAAAGCAGCAGACATTAACTGGAGAGAAAAATCACTGGCGATGGGAATTGTTTCTACACAGCATTAAGTTTTGATTTCCATGGTAATGGGATGAAACATGCAGACATTCGTAAAAATGTTGTAACTTTCATGACAGAGCACGAAAGTGAATTTCAACCCTTTGTAGATGGACATATTGACCACCATTCACAGAACCAAGCCTACACGGATGGAAGGACTGAATCTTGGGCCACAGAGGCAGAACTCATGGCGGCGTCTGCTTTATACAACGCTATCATCACAGTCAAAGTCAAGTGTCAGGACAGATTTGTATAGCATGTTTTTACTCTTCACTTGAATTCTGATTCACATCATGTCTCACACTTGATTTGTTTTGAGTTTCGTTCAATAAAGATTGATAAGAATGGAGAGAGAGAGAGAGAGAGAGAGAGAGAGAGAGAGAGAGAGAGAAGAGAGAGAGAGAGCGCATACACACACACACACACACACACACACACACACACACACACACACACACACACACACACACACACACACACACACAGAGAGTTTTCTTCTTTTTTTGTGTGCATTACCCGTGGTTTTTCATATGATAATACATTGAGCTCCGCCGCATCAGCTCCGGCTGCCGGCACCTCACAGCAGCGGCAACTCCGATATGATTACGGCAGGCATTCTGTGCAGGCTGGAGCACTGTAAACATCCCTCTAGCTGTCTGTCCACAGCAATCCTCTGACCTCTTCTACAGCTTCAACATTCTGCGGTCAAAAACTCATCGTTAAACTACACATGTCTCAGCACTTCTTTCTGGAGAACTCCACTGGCTTCTAGTTGAACACAGAATTCAGTACAAGATCTGTCGTCTGTGTTTCCAGGTCACTTCTGTAACTGCACCCCGATAGATCTCTGAGTTTTTAAATCTATAGGTTCTATCCAGCCCTCTCCGTTCTCTGGCTGATGACAGGATCTTCCGCATGCTGAAGTTGGGAAGAGAGGCAGGGAGGAAGAACTTTTTCAAAGAACTTTTTCTCCGTCCACTATGGTCAGTCACTGTCATCTTTCTGCTTCTGCCCCAGCTGTCTTTTCTCGGCCGTCCTCCTTGTTTATTTATTTAGGGTTTTTTTTAAAGTGGGGCTCCAACCGGACAATGGACAACGGTCACACAGACCTTTTTGTTTCCTTTTTACATTTTCTCTTTCCTTTTTTCATTAGGAAAAATTCACTCTCTCTCGTTCTCTCTCCCCCCCCACCCCTCTACCCCTCCCCATCCCTCCCTCACACTTACTGTTTATTTTCTCGATCGTGTATAACAGTTTGTCGTTACTGTGTGATGACTCTCACTCTCTCCCTTTGTTCCCTCCCCCACCCCTCCCACCCTCCCCTCCCATCTTGTCCCGCTCGGAGATGAGAACAGTGCGTATCAATTTATCATTTTTCTTGCATGAAGAAGGATTATAATTATATAAATTTCCATTCACAACTTTTATTTAACAACTGTGAGATAAAGTACAAAAAATAAGGTACTGTTTTTCAAGTCTCGGCAAGAGAAAGGGCTTCAACATACGAGAAATTTCATTCACCGTGCAGAAAATACAAGAACAAATCGGTCATAACAGGGCAAAGACCTTTCTGGGGCGTTATGCACTAGTGAATGCAATCCCAAGGGTTTGTTTTCAGTGGATAGAAAGAGGTGAAACCGAGACAGACTCCCAGAAATGCGATACAAAATCAATACAAAACCCAGTCAAATCAGAAAGCTATTATAAAACAACAACAACAACAACAACAACAACAACAAAACGACAACGGTATCTGCACCAGTGCTTTTTATTTTTGGCCTAGAAAATTTGATGTGGAGGTTGATGAATCAACGTGGGTTAGTGCAAAAGTATATACAAGTGAGACAAGACTGAGAGTCTTGCACTGGAAAATTCTTCACCAGATTTATCCCACAAACATCCTCTTACATGAAATGAAATTAAAAGACAACAAGAGATGTTCGTATCGGAAGAATACCGTTGACTTCCATCGAACATTTCTTTTATGACTGTCCAGTGGTGTTAAGTTTCTGGAAATACGTCGAACAAAAAGTTTGCCTAGAACGGAGCGTTCACCTGAAGTTGTCAGCATTCAACATACTACTGGGTATTGAAAACTCAGCACTGCTGAATGGTTGGTATAAGCACATAAATTATTTGTTATTGATAAGCAAAATGTGCGTCAGTATTTACAAAAAGACTGAGTCTGCAATTTCTTTGCAGTCATTTTTGCCCTCCTTGTTTGTCTGCCTTTTAAAAGTGGTGGTGGTGTGGTGGTGTGGTGGTGGTGGTGGTGGTGGTGGTGTGTGTGTGTGTGTGTGTGTGTGTGTGTGTGTGTGTGTGTGTGTGTGTGTGTGTGTGTGTGTGTGTGACAGGAAGAGAGATGCCATTTACATAGTTGCTTTTGTTTTTTTAAGCACTTCGAGACTGAAAAATAAAACAACCGCTATAAACATTACCTATCATAATCAATATAAACATTACCTATCATCATCATCATCATCATCGTTATCATTATTACTATTACCATTACTATTTCAATGATTATGATCATTATGTTTGATATTGTTTTATTATTCATTACTACTACTACTACTATGCTACTACTACTACTACTACTGTTATTATTATTATTGTTGTTGGTAGTAGTAGTAGTAGTAGTAGTAGTAGTAGTAGTAGTAGTAGTAGTATAGTAGTAGCAGTAGTAATAGATGTGGTAGTAGTGATCGGTTTTGTCATTTCGTATACAGTAAGGGAGTATTGTCTGGTTGATTTCAATATATCCTTTGGCAATGGCTGCCCCCCCCCCCCCCCCCCCCCCCCCCCCCCCCACACACACACACACGCCCTGTATTCTTTAGACAGTCTGTTCTCCGTCTGTCTGTCTGTTTCTACATTCTCTCTCTCTCTCTCTCTCTCTCTCCTCTCTCTCTCTCTGTGTTTCTGTCTGTCTGTCCGTCTGTCTGTCTGTCCGTCAGTCTGTGTGTCTGTCTGTCTTTCTTGGTAACCTATGTTTGATTCACATGAAATGAAGTCTTAAATGAGGTAGGGAACACTAAACAGTAAATAACAAACAAATAGAGTAACTCTTGGTCCTATGATAAAATGACTGCACGCCCCTGACTGTCAACGAATGCTGCCTATGACACCAAATCGCCTGCCACCAAAATGACAGCGGAAAGGCAGAACACAATATCTCAGCTCTGAGATGTTCATGATCCAGCTGGTGTTCTGATCAGTAAACATTTGGCGGATCATCATTGCCTTGGATGTGTTTTTGATTTGGGCTATGGTGATGTGATACTGCCGTGCTTGCCAGTGCCTCTGGATAATCATAAGAAATAAACCGCGAAGAAGCCGGCAAGGTGAACACTGAAAATAGCCGTGGTCATTCTGAGGTATTTGTCTTCTCCTGTTTTGTCCGGTCAACGGACATAAAGTTTGATGAAGGCGACCCACGCCAGTACAGCATCTGATGGTCTGTTTGCCTTCTTCTCCTTCTCCTTCTCCTCCTCCTCCTCCTCCTCCCCTCCTCCTCCTCCTCCTTTATCTTCTTCTTCTTCTTCTTCTCTCTCTCTTTACCTCTATCCCTCCCCTCCCTTTCTCAGCATATATACACTTTGTGGGTGAATTAATCAAGAACGAACAAAAAAACATTTCTCAAGAGACACCGAAGTTCTCGATTCCTAAAGGACACGGGATGGAAGGATAGGATATTAAAGCTTACATGAAAGAAGCAATTGGATTTGGATGACTAATTTAAGTCTTTTTTGATGCGGATAAGCCGTTTGTTTGACCGCTACACTAATGTGTCCAAATTGTTACATACATTGAAGACAGGCGCCATTTTCTTCCTTTTGAACGGTATCTGCTGTTCCTTGGCAAATTGACCCCGTGTCTATCATCTGAAATTTCTGCACTGATTAAGGCTGTAGAGAAGTGGAAGAGACACAATGCCTTTTCTTTTTGGTGACAAAAGAGTACGTGTGGAAATCTGCAAGGGAGGTAATCTGTGTTAGAGCGCACATTCAGAGAGAGTGATCCCGTCGTTTTTAATGAGACAGATGCGCTGGTGGGCATGCCCAAGCATTCAGAGAGAGTGATCCCGTCGTTTTTAATGAGACAGATGCGCTGGTGGGCATGCCCAAAGCATTCAGAGTGATCCCGTCGTTTTTAATGAGACAGATGCGCTGGTGGGCATGCCCATAGCGGTTTTGCCCCGTCAGTCTGCATCTCAGTTCAATCAAAGAGAGAAAATGCGAAAACATGGGTATGAAACGGAACGCCTGTAATGTAGAGTCGAATTCTCGATCATCAGCTTGGCGTGCGCTTCAAATCAAATATTTGAAGATTTGACTCTCGAGATCTATGTACTTGACCAGTTAACTGACTAGAGATAACTGTATTTGCAATTTAAGAGAGGTTACCTTTGATCTTTTTCCGGGACAGGTTTATTCCTCTGGACCAAAACTGACACCAACGTGGACGGAAAGAACTGCTTTCTGTTTTTTTTATATTTTTTTTAAAAAACTAAACATTGAGTGTACATTGAACAGCAGCGGATATGATTGCTTCCGCTTCCCAGAATCCCATTGATGCTGAAGTGTTGTGTTCACCACTGATGTAGAGTCGCAGCTTCCAGTGGTGGAAGGCTGTATGGTGATAAACATGACTCTATGCAGCTTCCAGTGGTGGAAGGCTGTATGGTGACAAACATGACTCTATGCAGCTTCCAGAGGTGGAAGACTGTATGGTGACAAACATGACTCTATGCAGCTTCCAGTGGTGGAAGGCTATATGGTGACAAACATGACTCTATGCAGCTTCCAGTGGTGGAAGGCTGTATGCTGACAAACATGACTCTATGCAGCTTCCAGTGGTGGAAGGCTGTATGCTGACAAACATGACTCTATGCAGCTTCCAGTGGTGGAAGGCTATATGGTGACAAACATGACTCTATGCAGCTTCCAGTGGTGGAAGGCTGTATGGTGACAAACATGACTCTATGCTCACGGATCTAGGTTCAATTACCGCAGAAATGCGAAGGGTTCTTGTACATGAAAGCGATTTACAAAACTTATGAAGAGAAAAAAAAAAACAAGCAGGTCACTATATTCCTCCTGTCAGCAGGTACTGTCGGAAAGTTGCACAACCTCACGATACCATGAATTCTGGGAGAACTGAAAATGGAAATACAAAAAAGCTGACAATGATTTTGTCCTTGGCTTTAGACTGTTCTTTTGGTTGCCATGGTTTGAACA
The DNA here is from genome assembly GCA_033310375.1 of Conus canariensis. Taxonomy (NCBI): domain Eukaryota; kingdom Metazoa; phylum Mollusca; class Gastropoda; order Neogastropoda; family Conidae; genus Conus; species Conus canariensis. Next base: position 56,657,946 of record CM065725.1, read on the forward strand.
AAGTAGACACAATACAGACTGCGCAAAACAGCATGCATCAGGCGGCAGTTCTCCACCAGCAATCAATAGCAGACAGGATTACCGTTAGGGAGGAAATCCAATTTACTAGGCCAGCAAAATACCGTTACTGTGGTTAGATTGGATCAAAGCATCCGCACCTCGGTTCTTTGTTCCTGCGTGTCTGATCAGCTCATTGGCCAGGTCTTTCTGACATGGAGCAATTTACAGTCAGCATGTACTCCAGTTCCGTTCCTTTGTGGGCTGTGGGCTACATTCTCTCTCTCTCTCTCTCTCTCTCTCTCTCTCTCTCTCTCTCCTCTCTCTCTCTCTCTTGGTATGTATGTGTGAGGACCATGTAGTCAGTCATATGGCAGAGCGTTCGCCTGTAGATCTGACGTCGTGAGTGCGAACCATTTGTGGGGTCAGATTTTTTCAGCTTTAAAGGCTTTCTCTCCACCCTACAGTAAATGAGTACCTGATTCTGCTCACGGAATGTCAGAGGTGGTGGAAGGAGAGAGAGATAGACACCGCCTACCACCTGACAATCCACGGACCCAATGGCCAATAGGCTATGGAAAATTTAACACACACACACTTTTATATGTTTAGATATGCATGTGTGTGGGTGTGTTGAATAATTTAGTAGTGGGGGAAAACAAGTGCAGGCTAACAATTCCTCCGTCATTACATTTGTGATTTGCCAAGCATTGTTGAATAAAATATGGGTGGGAAGGCACGGGGCAAGAAATAAAATGAAAAAAAGGGAAATATATCATAAATGTATAATACTTCGCTAGCAACGTGTAGAGACCATTGTAATCTATCTTGAAGACAGAACCATTGATGTTGCATGCAGCGAGGCTTTTCGTCCGCTGAATCAGTCTCATCAGGGAAGCAAGGCTGATTGAGTTTGTGCTCCCTTGGCAGCAAACGGAGACATACCAAAGTCTATAATTCTGAGGTATTCTCATCACCAAGGGTTCAAGATCCAGCAGTATCCCAAAGCAGCCGGCGAAGGGTAGAAGGTAAAACGGAAAGAAAATGGAGTTAGGAAATAAGCTGCCGAAAAAGTAAAATCATTATATTAAAGGTATAAATGTAAGGAAAAATCTTTGAGCCTATGCTTAAGGCTCCAGCGCAGGATGCAAGGGAGGTTAAAAGGACAGACATACTGTGCCGCTAAAAGAAAGAATAAACAAATTGTAAAACAAAAACCCCCGTTAGAAAATCGTTGGAACTGTTCCGCTTCTCGACGTTGAGACGGAAAAGGGGAGAAAAGTATGGTGAAAAGGAATACTGGCTAGTGGGAGGGAAAGATATGGAGTAATTATTTCTTTAAAGCTATCTTGCCGATAAACTTTCGTTCAAATGCTTAGCTTTGTATTATGGCTGCAGTATGGTGAGATAAGATCCGATTTCTTTTGAGTGTGCTGTCTTTGCTGCGATAACTTATATGACGATGACCCTTATTATGATTAAGTTCGACCTGATGTGTCATGGGATCACGATGTCGTTGTAAACAGATCGGTTTGTTGGCTGCCGTTCTGATGCCTTTTGTTGTAAACGAATCGGTTTGTAGCCTGATGTACGGATGCTTTTTGTTATTAATGTCTCAGTTTGGGGACAAATGTTCTAATGCCTTTTCGTTGCTGATGTACTTAGTTTGGTGATTAATGTTCTGATGCCTTTTGTTGTAAATGTCTCAGGTTCGATGCCTATTGTTGTTCTGAACATTCACGCACGCAGTCACTACACACACACACACACACACACACACACACACACACACACACACACACACACACACACACACACACTGTCGTTCTTCTATCTCTCTTTTTTTATTTTTCATTTTCTGTCTGTTCTGCTATTCGCTCCTACCCCGCCCCCTCCCTCCCCTGTCTGGTGTTCACTTAGTTCTGCCTTCTGCTCTGATTCTCTCCCCTCCCTTCTCCAGTCCAGTTTCCCGCCGACAGTGACCTGCAGAGTGTTGTTTTGAACAATGTGATGCCTGCCATTGTCCAGTTTCCCGCCGACAGTGACCTGCAGAGTGTATTTTGTACAATGTGATGCTGCATTGTCCATTCCCCTCTGCAGCTGTTTGTACATGTGATGCTGCTACTGTCCAGTTTCCTGCCGACAGTGACCTGCAGGCTGTTGTTTTGTACAATGTGATGCCTGCTACTGTCCAGTTTCCTGCCAACTGTGACCTGCAGGCTGTTGTTTTGTACAATGTGATGCCTGCTATTGTCCAGTTTCCCCGCCAACTGTGACCATGTCATGGCTGTTGTTTATGATGTTGACAATGTGATGCCTGCTATTGTCCAGTTTCCCGCCAACAGTGACCTGCAGGCTGTTGTTTTGTACAATGTGATGCCTGCTATTGTCCAGTTTCCCGCCAACAGTGACCTGCAGGCTGTTGTTTGTATTGTTGTACAAATGTGATGCGCTTTATTGATCCATATTTCCCCGCCAACAGTGACCTGCAGGCTGTTGTTTTGTACAATGTGATGCCTGCTATTGTCCAGTTTCCCGCCAACGTGACCTGCAGGCTGTTGTTTTGTACAATGTGTGGATTGTCTTGGCCTTTTTTTTTGTGCTATTGTCCAGTTTCCCGCCAACAGTGACCTGCAGGCTGTTGTTTTGTACAATGTGATGCCTGCTATTGTCCAGTTTCCCGCCAACAGTGACCTGCAGGCTGTTGTTTTGTACAATGTGATGCCTGCTATTGTCCAGTTTCCCGCCAACAGTGACCTGCAGGCTGTTGTTTTGTACAATGTGATGCCTGCTATTGTCCAGTTTCCCGCCAACAGTGACCTGCAGGCTGTTGTTTTGTACAATGTGATGCCTGCTATTGTCCAGTTTCCCGCCAACAGTGACCTGCAGGCTGTTGTTTTGTACAATGTGATGCCTGCTATTGTCCAGTTTCCCGCCAACACTGACCTGCAGGCTGTTGTTTTGTACAATGTGATGCCTGCTATTTGTGTGACGCTTGAAGAAGACATAGCTGTCGAAAATTCACTTGTCTGCTTTATATTGTGTGCTAAATTAGCGTTATATTGCCTTTAGTTTTGTGTGTTCATGTGTAGTGTAGCTCTTAAAAGCCAAGGCGAAATAAATAGAATTCGCTGTCATTTCAGGTGAATGAAATTAAGCGAAATTGCCCTCAGTTTTGTGTGTTTATTTTGTATTTTGGCTGTTTTAAATCAAGGCGAAATCAATAGAAAAAAAATCGCTGTCACTGCAGATGATCGAAATTGAGCAAAATTGTGATACATACCACTACCTCACAGTTCTTGTTTTCATCACGGGAACATACATACCACTACCTCAAGTTCTTGTTTTCATCACGGGAACATACAAACCACATACACATACCACTACCTCAAGTTCTTGTTTTATCACGGGAACATACATACCACTACCTCACAGTTCTTGTTTTATCACGGGAACATACATACCACTACCTCACAGTTCTTGTTTTCATCACGGGAACATACATACCACTACCTCACAGTTCTTGTTTTCATCACGGGAACATACATACCACTACCTCACAGTTCTTGTTTTCATCACGGGAACATACATACCACTACCTCACAGTTCTTGTTTTCATCACGGGAACATACATACCACTACCTCACAGTTCTTGTTTTCATCACGGGAACATACATACCACTACCTCACAGTTCTTGTTTTCATCACGGGAACATACATACCACTACCTCACAGTTCTTGTTTTCATCACGGGAACATACATACCACTACCTCACAGTTCTTGTTTTCATCACGGGAACATACATACCACTACCTCACAGTTCTTGTTTTCATCACGGGAACATACATACCACTACCTCACAGTTCTTGTTTTCATCACGGGAACATACATACCACTACCTCACAGTTCTTGTTTTCATCACGGGAACACGATTTTGCCTTGCTTTCTTTCGTTTTGCCTTTCCTTCTATTCTCAGAAAGTTGTAAAATTTCAAAATCAAGGTAATTTAAAAGCTGTCCTGGGACTAATTTATATGAAAGTATGTAAGATATAAGACAAACATGTCATCGCAGATCGGAGGAAATTTAACTAAACTCGGAATTACTCAAGATAATAAAACCCAATGAAGTGCAAATTTCGGATGGTACTAATTCAGTAACTTGATTACTGAGACATGTCGACTATGAACCATAACGGTATTAACAGAGATGAGTACACAGATGGAGGGATGATAGTGCATTACAGTGCAAACTACTGCCCCATATGGAGCTACAGTTGTTTGTGGAAGATTCTGATGGGGCATATTCCTTGTTTTTTGTGTGTTGTATGTCTGCATTGAGCAAGGCAACCTGGTGCCATAAGTAACAGTTGTTTGGAGCTATAGGCAGGATACTGGTGCCATAAGTAACAGTTGTTTGGAGCTATAGGTAGGATACTGGTGCCATAAGTAACAGTTGTTTGGAGCTATAGGCAGGATACTGGTGCCATAAGTAACAGTTGTTTGGAGCTATAGGCAGGATACTGGTGCCATAAGTAACAGTTGTTTGGAGCTATAGGCAGGATGTTGTCTCATCATGGCGCAAGAGCCATCGTTCGTTTTTTGTTATTTTCTGTTCACTGTTCTCTGCCTCATTGGCGATGTCTATGCTGATTGCGTGTTTCTATGACGACAAGCATTTTAGTTTTCTTTCTTTCTTTTTCAGGATACGCTTTCAAGGGCTTTCAGATTTCTCTGTATCATTTTCGGAACGGGGCTGTTCGGGGGACGGGGGTGGGGGTTGGTTTGTGTGTGCTGGGATGGCGGTGGGTTGGGGGGGGGGGGGGGTAGGAGGGAAGCCGGTGGGGGAGAGGAGGCGATCTTGAAGCTCTTACTTTTCTGTGTTTGTTATTCTTGCAAGTCGTTAGATAAAAGAACAACAACAAAAAAGAAACCCAATCAAACAAACAAAAAACAACAACAATAACAAAAAACCCAACGAACGCAAAAGCAACCGACGTTTGTTCTGTCTGTCATTTTTGCCAGTAAAAAAAAATGACTTCTGTACCGCCTGCTATTCTTGCCGGTTACAACAAAGAACGTATCTACCGCCCGTTCTTGTTGCCAGTTACAACAAAGGACGTATCTACCGCTCGTTCTTGTTGCCAGTTCAAAAAAGGACGTATCTACCGCCCGTTCTTGTTGCCAGTTGCAACAAAGGACGTATCTACCGCCCGTTCTTGTTGCCAGTTACAAAAAAGGACGTATCTACCGCTCGTTCTTGTTGCCAGT
>CM065725.1:56668212-56673212 GCA_033310375.1 Conus canariensis
TTGAGTTCCTCCTGTTGGGTGCCGGGGCTAAGGCTGCCGCAGCGCCATCCTCTGTGTGTGTGTGGGTCAGAATACTCGGTGTTCGAGTAACGCCATTCGGAGGGCACAAAAGACGACACTGAACAAACGGTGGACTTCCCATGTGAAGACGTGTTGGACCAGTTTGTATTGGTCCTTTAGCCCACACATGTGTTTAAGGGGCACTGTTTACAAAATGGTTGGTGATGGCATGCTTTTTCATACCCACGCCACAGATTTGATCATCAACAACGCAAAACAACAAATCAAAAAAGGAAAATCACACACACACACACACACACACACACACACACACACACACACACACACACACACACACACACACACACACACACACACACACACACAATACACGTCTTTCAATACATACGAATTTTGCTTTATTGAAACAAGGATTTGTACATGTATGTAAGGATTTGTTTCCATGGGCAGTTCACAATTAGGGCCGCACTACTTTCAGCTGATTGACCGTCTCCATCTGATGTTCACGTCTGTCCAGTCACCATCATATAACATCGGCCGTCAATCTCAAGTACCTTGACGTACTTCTTCAGCTTAGTTTTGTTCTTCTTGTCCTTCATACAGGCCGCTAGCAGAACATTGCTCACGACGATTTTAAGACGTTCCTTAAATATTTGTTTTCTGCTTTAGCTGAACCAAGACTTTTGTCGACATAAATCAGATTATTGAGAGTCCCTGTTCCCCACCCCAGCCTCCGAACTCATCTTTTTAGCACATGTTTTAAGACCACCGATTCCCTCCTTTTACGCTGTCGAGGAGAGAGAGAGAGAGAGAGAGAGAGAGAGGAGAGAGAGAGAGAGAGAGAGAGAGAGAGACAGAGACAGAGACAGAGACAGAGAAGAGAGAGAGAGGAGGAGGAGAGAGAGAGAGAGAGAGAGAGAGAGAGAGAGAGAGAGAGAGAGAGAGAGAGACACACACAGACAGACAGACAAACAGACAGACAGACAGGCAGAGAGAGAGAGACAGAGACAGAGACACAGAGAGAGAAACAGAGACAGAGACAGAGACACTGAAGTGACTGATATTTGAATGGTACGGGAAACGACTGAATGAGCGCCAGTAGGCTGCTCTTCGGCCGGCTCTACCTGGGTAGGCAGCCCGTTGAGTGAGTAAGGTAGTGTGTTTATTGTAAAGCGCTTACAGCTTGGTCTGTGACCGAGGATAGGCGCTATATAAATACCCAATATGATATAATATATGATATAATATATAATATAATATATAATAATGTACTTAAGTCTGAGAAACATGTTCAGATAAGGACTTTTTTCCCATCACATTTGATACAGACTGTCAAAGATGGACTAATATGTTCAATTCTGTGTCAAACACGTGTTATTTGACTGTTACCACCTGCTGTCGAGGCGAGTTTCGGTTTCTGTAACTGCTTCTATGACGTAACTGTGGTGGGAGAAGCAGAATGAGGAGGTGAGGAGCGAAGGGGCAGCCCACAGCGTGAAATGCGGAGCTTGGTTCCAGTCCACCAGGAAGGGCGAAGTGGAGCAGTCGTGCCAGCCGCCGGCTGTCATACATGGCATCACCGTCCCACGGTTCCAGTCGTCTGAAACATAAAGACAAGACTATGATAGAACGTGCAGGAGAATGCCACACACAACACACGCATTCGTAGTTTCGGCTTCACCAAGGAGATGTCACTGCATGCGGCATGTCCATATATACACTACACCATATTTCACCAAGAAGATGTCACTGCATGCGGCATGTCCATATATACACTACACCACATTTCACCAAGAAGATGTCACTGCATGCGGCATGTCCATATATACACTACACCACATTTCACCAAGGAGATGTCACTGCATGCGGACATGTCCATATATACACTACACCACATTTCACCAAGGAGATGTCACTGCATGCGGCATGTCCATATATACACTACACCACATTTCACCAAGGAGATGTCACTGCATGCGGACATGTCCATGTATACACTACACCACATTTCACCAAGGAGGTGTCACTGCATGCGGCATGTTCATATATACACTACACCACATTTCCTGGGTTTCCAGACCACACTGCGCACGACGCACTGTTGATGGGCAAATTAATGACTGTGATTAATTGAAGACGAGGGTCTTATGGATACGACTTAGTAGATAGTTGACGCATTAGCTAAACGCAGTGGTCAGACCTTGTTTGCCTACCTAACGCTGCCTGCGCCACGTTTGTCATGGTATGTTTGTGTTTGCGTGTGTGTACACATGTGTGTGTATATGTGCTGCATGGATGGGTGGGCAAAGATCCATGCGTCTGTCACACACACCACACACACACACACACACACACACACACACACACACACACACACACACACACACACACACACACACACACACACCTAAACCATCCATCTCACCAATTTCCAGGTGGGAGCAAAGCAAAAAAACCTCTCTTGATATCAGTTCCAATGAAATATAAAAAAAGAGATCCCCTATATATTAACAAAATTTGTCAATATACATCTGGATGAAAATTACAGAAATCATATGAAGATTTTCACTGATGGCTCAGTTTTAGACGATAATGTAGCAGGTGCTGCTTTTTTTTTATTCCAGATTTGAATGTAGAGAAACTCTATAATCTTGGTAAAAAAAAAACCTTTCCATATTTAATAATAATAATAATAATAATGATTTCTTATATAGCGCTTAATCAAACGATTTTCTCTAAGCGCTTTACAAAGTCATACTACATTCACCCTTCTCATATACAATAATACACCTTACACCCAACTACAAATACTATTACTACAATAACTAACAAATCCTAATCCTACCAATGTGACATTCACGTATTCTTCAAATATCACTACAAAAACTTAATCCTATAACGTTCAATCATACAACAAATACATATAATAGAGAACATACACATACGCTACATTTGAAAAGGCCCAGACGGCTATGAATTAGGTTGTACCCCCCCCCCCCCTCTCCCCACAGCATTGACTAATTATGAGAAAATAGATGGGTTTTAAGTTTAGACTTGAAAGAAGAGATAGAATCTGAATGTCTGAGACAGTCTGGCAGTCTGTTCCACGTCGCTGGAGCTTGAAAAGAGAAAGATCTTTCACCAGTAGTAGTCCTGAAGCGAGTCATTCGCAGAAGGCGGTCGTCAGCACAGGAGCGTAGTTGTCGAGAGGGGGTGTAGATTTTAAGGAGATCTGAGAGATAAGAAGGTCCATTTTCAAAGAGAGCAGAGAAAGTGAGAGTTGAGATTTTGTACGAGATACGGTTTGAGACAGATAGCCAGTGAAGAGAGTGGAGGAGAGGCGAAATGTGAGCATGTTTTCTTGCTCTACAGACGACTCGGGCTGCATGATTTTGGATTCGCTGTAATCTTTCTATCAGGTATTTTGGAAGGCCGGCCAAAAGTGAGTTGCAGTAATCTATTCTAGATAAGACAAATGCACAAATGAGAGTTTCTGTAGCATCTGTAGAGAGAAGGTGACGTACAGAGCTGATTCTTCTTAGTTCTAAATAGGCAATCTTGCAAATATTTGAAACCTGTTTCTCAAAGGAGAGGGATTGGTCAAGTATGACCCCTAGACTGCGGACAGAGGTGGAGACAGAGACAGCACAGTCGTTGATAGTGACAGTTGAAGGCAGAGAAGGATGGTTAGGCTGTTTTGTCACGAACATGAGTTCCGTCTTGTCGTCGTTTAGTTGTAGTTTGTTGGTTGTCATCCAGTCCTTCAGGTCTGCAATGCAGCCCCGCATCCGAGAAATCAGTGAGTCAGTTTCAGCAATGGGAGCCGACTGATGAAGCTGAGTATCGTCAGCAAAGCTCTCATGCGACATGGCGTGACCACTGATGACGTCAGACACAGGACTAGCATACAGCACAAAAAGGACTGGCCCAAGTACAGAACCCTGAGGCACACCGTACCTAAGAGGAGAACTGTCTGAGTATCTTCCCTGTACACACACTGTCTGAGTCCGTCCAGTCAAGTAAGAGATAATCCAGTCGAGAGCTGTGTCTTTGAATCCAAAGGAAGTTTGAAGCCGTGAGAACAAAATATTATGATCGATCGTGTCAAATGCTGCAGAGAGGTCTAACATCGCTAATAAGGAAACGTTCCCATCGTCAAGCCCGCAGAGGAGGTCATTGACTATACGGAGGAGTGCTGTCTCACAACTATGGCCTTGTCTGTAAGCAGATTGATGAGGATTCAAAAGGTGATTCTTTTCGAGATGTTCTAGAATTTGTTCCAAAACGATCTTCTCGATATTTAGTGCAGAGCTCATTGCCATTTTGATGTCTTTGGAATTTATGTTACATTTCCCCCTAAATTCTTGTCGAATTCTTGTTTGTACTGATAGCAGATCGATTCTGGGTGCCCTCCAGTCCCAAAATTAAAAAATTTGACTTGAGATCATATTAGAAATTAACCATATCATTCACCTTTTATCACTTAAATGGAGCACTGCTACGTTTTATTGGGTACCGTCTCACAGTGGAATTGTATCAAATGAAAAGGTTGATCACGCAGCAACAAGAGCAACTAGAAATATGGAAAGCACAACTTCACTTAAAATACCTTTAGATCTTTCAGAATGCTATTCCTTAATTGACAAACAGACTGAGAAAAGCATCCAACAGTCCTTAAAGAACTCGGAATCTCAGTGTTATCATAACTGTATTGCATACAGTTCTGGAACACAGAATAAAACACCAAAAACTTTTTTTTTTAACTCATATACCTAGAGATGTAAGAAGCTTAATTCACAGATTACGTTTAAATTCACTGAAAACAAAATTCAGTAGAAATGTTAGATGTATGTGTGGAAATGCACTAAGTGTTTCACATTTGTTAAGTCATTGCCCCAAAACAAAGAACTTGATTATCATGGCTGGTGGTAATAGTACGGATAGATCGACGTTATCACTTTCTAAAATGTTGAATGATT
>CM065725.1:56680712-56708212 GCA_033310375.1 Conus canariensis
CAGTAGCAGTAGCGCTAGTAATAGCAGCAGTAGTAATAGTAATATTACTTGTCAGTGAACTAGAACAATGGCTTTGCTTAAATTTGATTTAGAAATCGGTGTCATTTACGTGTGGTAAATGTGAAGCTTTTTTCATGCAGTAAGGTGTTTTCAAAAGTAAAAAAAAACAAAAAAACTTCCCAAATCCATGTATGCCAGTTTTGATGAACAGAAAACAAACCTGTTTTTTCTCGGACGCTCATTTATCCTTTGACTATGTATGTACTCTTGAGTAAAGCGCTTTTGACAAATCTATTGTCTCATTTTACTTATAAAACAGAGTGTACATCATTAAGATCTCTAGAACTTCTACTTACAGAACAGACTGTATATTACCAAGATTCTTTAGTTCTGAAAGAACAAAGAGGTAAATGTGACAACATTGATAGAGTTATAAGTCTGTATGGGAACGGTTAAACTCCTAAACTAAGTCGTGATTTGGTCAATATTTGCAGTAGGATAAAAGTGGTAGAAACTATGCATCTCTTACAACAACAACAACAACAAACAACAACAACAACAAACTTTAAAAGCGTGGGAAACTCTTTGATCAGTAAATTGAACGTATTCTGACGTATGCATCCAAGGCACGGGGTCAGGAAAAGATCAGCCACACTAAGAACAATACGCCAGTTTCAAAGACAGATCTGAACGCCGTACTGCGTACATCAAAGAAACACATTGTCGGGAAACCGGATGATAACCAGTTCATGTCAAAACGTCTGGAGAGAACAAGAAATAGTGCACTGAGAAAAATCACTCTGCCATTTTTACCAACATGCAGACACATCTCTTTGCAACGCATTTGTGATAGCATAAATGGTCCCATTTAATCACTGAAGAAAAACGTTGACTGGAATGATTTGATATTGTAAGTTTTAAGAGAGAGAGAGAGAGAGAGAGAGAGAGAGAGAGAGAGAGAGAGAGAGAGAGAGAGAGAGAGACGTGAGCGTGCGCACGTAGACACAAATACACGTACGTGTGCGCAACACAAACAGACACACACAGACACACACAGACATACACACACACACACACACACCACACACACACACACACACACACAACCCTCCTCTCTCTCTCTCTCTCTCTCTCTCTCCCTCTCTCTCTGACTCATGTGAACACACACACACACACACGCACACACAACACACACACACACACACACACACACACCACGCACGCACGCACGCACGAACGCGCGCGCGACCACACACAACCACACACACACACACAACACACACACACGCAGGCACGCACGCAAGCACCACACACACACACACACACACACACACACACACACACACACACACACACACACACACAACCTTCGCGAACACACAGAAACACACTCACACGCACACAGACTCACACAGAGTCACACACAGAATCACACACATACACGTGCGCACGCGCGTACACACACACACACACACACACACACACACACACACACACACACACACACACACACACACACACACACACACACACACACACACACACACTGACTGATTGGAGCCAATTTATTGTCAGATTAAGTCATGGTTGAATTGACATTTAATAAAAGGTTATGAAAAGAATGTCAACGATTTCATTTAAAGAAAAGGAGCATAATTAACACACACACACACATACACACACACACACACACGCACACACACACACACACACACACACTCACACACACACACACACACACACACACACAAAAGAGGCTTTCTTCAGTGCTCCTAAACACTTGTTACAAAAGCTGCAAAGCATAGATAGCAAAGCCTATAAATTATGCCTTGGTCTTTCTGTTCCATGCTTCAACTTACCGAACTTGTAAGGAAATTAATATTTTACCATCAGACGAACACAGAAAGCTAACACTTGCCAAATATGTAATGAAGTGTTCAACGCTCATAGGTGTGAACGAAAATGATATTGCTATAAAACTTGAATCTTATTATCCAAAAAGAGCTCAGAATATTCTGTCATATTCTACCATTGGTTCTTATAAGAAAATCTTTTGAAAGAGTCATCAATCAGTTCTGAGACATTAGCAAAGGTGGCCTTGATTTCTTCTCCAGCTTGGGAAAGAAACAGGGCACATTTTGATCTTGACCACACTGATGTGAGCAAAACTGACCAACCAAATATATTGTTGTATTCTGTAAAGATGCACATACAAAAGAAATATCCTCAACATCTTAAAGTTTACACAGATGTCTCAGTATTGTCTAAGAATCAGTCAGGTTCTGCTTTCGTTAAACCAATCACAAATGTTGAAAAGACATATTCCATCAGAAAAGGCAGATCGATTTTTGTCGCCGAAATGATAGCTGTTATTATGGCGTTGTCATATTTAACCGACTTGCCACAATCAATATTTAAAGTAGTTATTTGTGTGGATTCAATGTTTGTTCTACAATCCATAAAATTTCTGAATACCATTTCGAACAACTTTCCTGTAAATGAAATATGCCATCTAATTCATGCTTTGATATGCAAAGGAACTGATGTCACCTTCTGTTGGATTCCATCGCATTGTGGTATGTGGGGTAATGAGCTTGCTGATAATTATATGCACAAAGAGAGGAGCCAGAAATGAAAAAAGCGCCACGGTATTGAATATACCCTTTCTTTACCTGAAGTCAATCAATAATTAGAGCAAACCGTCTGGTGCCGACCCAGAAAACACTACAAAAATACGTTGCTTGGTGCGGCTGATAAAAAACACTCATCTAATAAACAGCATTCTTCATTTACAAGTGAAAAATATGTACCAATAAAGAAATTTCATTTCAATATTTCATCAATCAAAACTTAGTGTCTTAAAAACTACATATATAAACGAAGCAAAATGTATATGTGGAGAACGAAGAATAACCAGCAAGCATCTCTCTTGTTTGACTTCAAGCACCTTTACCACCATTATCAGGCATGTCTTTGTGTGATGTCTTTTCAGATTCAACGTTTGCCTTCAGTGCTGTTTTTTTCTTTAATTTGTAGTCCAGTTAAGCGTTAACTGTAAGATTATTTGCAGGTATGTTGTAGGGATGTAAAGAGAAACATCTATATATATATATATATATATATATATATATATATATTAGATAACCACACTATCCATACACTTGCATAGTCACAGACATTCATGCCTCTCTCTCTCTCTCTCTCTCTCTTCCTCTCTCTCTCCTCTCCTCTCTCTCTCGTCTCTCTCCTCTCTCTCCCCCTCTGCTAATATCACAGATGTGAACAGACGTAAAACTAAACTACTACTACTACTACTACTACTACTACTACTACTACTACTACTACTACTGCTACACATATCCATACGAACACACCTATACACTCACATCCACACAAGTAACATACATACATACATACGCGCGCACACACACACACACACACACACACACACACACACACAACACACATACACGCACACGCACGCACGCGCGCGCGCACGCACGCACGCACACACGCACACCCACATACACACGCACACCCACACCACACCACACCACATACACACACACCCTCATACACACATATACACACACGCGCGCGCACGCACGCACTTACACACACACACACACACACACACACACACACACACACCACACACACACACACACACACACACACACACACACACACCACACATGGAAAAAACGACATAATAAAAACGAAAAATGGCATATTGAGTTTTTGAAAAAAATATTTGCTCTAGTGAACCTATATGGGCCCAGTGGTGGTGATAACCCTGAATTCTTTGATAGAGTGTGCGAACACATTGAACGCATTGGCAACCAACACATTATAATTAATGGAGACTGGAATTGTGCATTGAACAGGGATATAGATGCTCGAAATTACACCAGTGTCAGGACGTCCAAGAACTCGTGAAAAAATAAAGGATATAATGACAAAATACAATCTATTTGATCGGAAATTTTATACTGTTTGCATAATGTCTTTAGTTTTTCGGCAACTTTTTTCCTCCCCACACTTTCGTTTGGTTTCATTTACTACTCTTCGCTGGCTGCTTTGGGAGTGCTATTGGATTCTTTTTTGCACTCTTGGTGGTGAGAACACCACAGTATTATGGACTGTGGTGTGTCTCTATTTGACGCCAGGAGCGCAGACACAACCAGCCGTGTCTCCCTGACGAGTCCGACCCAGCGGACGAAAGGCCTCGGAGCAGGCAATACAAATATATCTGCCTTCAATAGAGATTGCGATGGTTCCCTTATGCAGCTAGTGAAGAGTTTTCATATCTGTAACATATTTTCTTAATTTCATGTTCCCAGTTTCTCCATCTTCAAATTACCCCCCCCCCCCCCCCCCCCTCCTTAAGTCCAAATATTTGCCAAGTCATTACTATGAAGATAGTTCAGTTGTTGGCCTGCGCTTGTTTTTTCCCCCACTATTAGATTGTTCGTCTATGTATTTGTCTGACTTTATTCAAGTTTAAAAGGCTGTGCCAGTCTTGAATAAAAGTTACTCTGTGTTAGGTTTTCTTATGGGAGCAAAAAATACCCAACTTGTTTACAATCTATTTGATGTTTATAGAGATATGTATCCAGACAAAAGAGAATATACATGGCGGAAATTCAACTCTTTTAAACAAGCAAGACTCGACTATTTCATGATCACCGAGTAAATATTGTCAGAAAATAATGATGTTCGCATTGATCCTGGTTATAGGTCTGATCATTCTCTTGTTACATTAATTTTAACAAAAGAACAGTTCAAACGGGACCGTCCTTTCTGGAAATTTAATAACAGTTCATTAAAAGACAAACAATACATTTCAGAAATTAAAAAAGTAATAAGCGAGGTAAAAAAACAACAACAATATGCATTACCCGTTTACAATTTGGATAATATTGATAATATAAAGAATGAGAACTTGTCATTCCAAATTGATCAACTTTTTTTTTTATGAAACCCTATTGCTTGAAATCAGGGGCAAAACAATCTCATACAGTTCACATAAAAAAGATGGAATTAAAGAAAGAACAGGAGCTTGAAGCAAACATTAAAAATATTGAACAAAATCTACACGAACAAGACATTCCTAAACTAGAGAATTTAAAAACGGAACTACAAGAAATCAGGGCTCATAGAATCCAAGGTGTGGCAATGCGTTCAAGGGTCCGCTGGTTGAACCAAGGCGAGAAGATTAACAAGTATTTCTGTAATCTTGAAAATCGAAATTTTATTGATAAATCAATCCCTTTCTTAGAGAGGGAAGACGGGTCAGTCATTTCAGACCAAAATAGCATTCTTTCTGAAACTAAGCATTTTTACGAAAATCTATATAGCTTTAGAGATGTGACAGATATTAACATCTCGGATGAATTTCCTGGTGCACCAGTGTTGTCTGATACAGAGAGTGAATCAATAGAGGGTTCGATTACACTTGAAGAGGCTGCCATTGCTTTAAAAAACATGAAAAATTATAAAAGCCCTGGGCCTGATGGGTTTACCGTAGAATTCCTAAAATTTTTCTTCATTGATATTGGTGTTTACCTTGTGCGCTCAATTAACGAGGGATTCTCCAAAGGTCAACTATCTATTACCCAGCGACAAGGAATAATAACATGTATTCCCAAAGATGCTAAACCAAAAAGATTCATTAAAAACTGGCGACCCATCTCCTTATTGAACACCACTTACAAAGTTGCATCTGCCTGCATAGCTAATCGCCTTAAGAGTATGCTTCCACACATCATACACGAAAGTCAAAAAGGATTTCTAAAGGGAAGATATATAGGGGAGAATATTAGAATGATATATGATGTGCTTTTGTATACCGAAAACGAAAATATTCCAGGAATGTTCCTTCTAATCGACTTTGATAAGACGTTTGACAGTGTCTCTTGGTCATTCCTACATAAATGTTTGAAATTCTTTAAGTTTCTACTTGTACTTCTACTTGTATTTCTGTAAATGGTCAGTACTCCTCATGGTTCTCAATGGAGAGAGGGGTCAGACAAGGAGATCCGCTCTCTCCTTATTTATATCTAATTTGTGCAGAGATCTTGTCACTGATGATCCGCTCCAATGAACTTATTAAAGGAATTAAAATTAATAACAAAGATATTCTCTTATCGCAATTTGCCGACGACACTAGCTTGTGTTTGGACGGTTCAGAAAGATGATTTAACGAGGCAGTATCTATCCTCATTAAATTTGCACGAATTTATGGTTTGAAAATCAATTTTGGCAAATCTCAAGTTTTGTGGCTGGGGAGTAGAAAAAACTCTCCAATTAGATACATGAGGGATAAAAATTTTGTCTCGGATCCTGGCACTTTCAAAATTCTTGGCATTAAATTTTTCACTAACATTGATACCATTGTACGAATCAATTATGAAGAAAAACTTTTTGAGATAAGAAGGGTTCTCGCTCTTTGGAAAAAAAGAAATATCACCCCTTTTGGTAAAATTATAGTAATTAAAACTTTGGCGTTTAGTAAAATTGTCCATCTATTAATTAATTTACCAGACCTTCCAGAGGATTTCATTGATGCATTAGAAAAGGAATTGTACACATTTTTATGGAATGGTGAGAGAAGTAAAATAAAAAAAAATCTGTTGTTCATAAACAGTACTGCGAGGGGGGAGGGGGGGGGGACTCAGAATGTTGAATGTTAGAAATTCTATATCTGCTATAAAAATAAGTTGGTTGAGAAGATTAATGTGTGAGTCTGATTGGAGGGAGTTTACTATTAATATGTACCTTGACCTGGGCATTATAGGTAATCTTGGAGCAGAATTCTCAAATGTTGTTATGAATGTCATTAATAACCCATTCTGGAAAGATGTTATGAAGCACTATAAGAAATTATGTTCCAGATGCTGTCCCATCTCTGTGCATGATTTTATGGTTGGATGTATTCATTACAATATCAATATTGTGAGGGACAGAATGGTGATTTTTGTACAAGAATGGAGTGATTATGGTATTTTCTTTGTGAAACAACTATTGAATGAAAATGGCAATTGGATGACATACCAAAAATTCTTGCAAAAATGTTAAGGTATTAATACCAATTTTCTCTTATATGAAGGCATTTTAAATGCAATTCGTACCTATTTTCAAAAACTCCAGATATCTTTAACTTCCAGATACAAGCCCCGAGACCCAAAAGCCTGGTTTTATATTAAAAGAGGTAAAACAATTTGTTCAAAACATTCTAAATGGAAACAATGCCCCCCCCCCCCCCCCCCCCAACAGCTATCCATAAATGGAATAATCTTTTTGAAAACCTTAATTGGAAAACCATCTTCTCTCATTGCTATAAGGCTTCTACAGATGTGCAGCTTAGATGGTTTCAATGCAGACTTTTGCACAGATTGCTCCCAACACAGGGGTATTTATTTCTGTGTAAAATTATTGAATCCCCTATCTGAAACTTCTGTGAAGAGGATGAGCAGACCATTGATCATATCCTTTTTGACTGCTTTATTGTACAGAGGTTCTGGAGAAATCTGCAAAGTCTATTAAAAAATACATGTCGGCGCTGTGACAACTTCATTATTGACAAAGAGTTGGTTTTATTTGGTACCAAACAGCATGTGAAAACGGATAAAACTATTGATTTTGTTCTGCTCTTTGCCAAGTTTTACATTTACAAATGCAAATTACAAAATTCCCCTCCTGACCTACATGTCATTCTCACAGTATTAGGACACAGATTCAAACATGAAAAATATTTGGCTTTTCTTGATCATAGTATAGGACAATTTGAGGAAAATTGGATGCCCTATTACCCTGTTATACCTTAGCTTCCTTTGTGATGTGTGAGCACCTACATGTATGGAAGTGTATAACTTCCTTTTCTCATGTTATTTACAATTGTGAGACTGGACTATGTTATATACTTTGGTAAAGGAATTTGAGTGCTTTACAATGTAATGATATCCCTCTCCTATCCCAATGACCTATGCCACATTAGATTCGCACTGCTTTCTTTACACCACTTGCCGGTGTTTATGTAGTGTTTATATATACATGTGTGTGTGTGTGTGTGTGTGTGTGTGTGTGTGTGTGTGTGTGTGTGTGGTGTGTGTGTGTGTGTGTGTGCACTCATCATAGAGGTCATTTGGTGTCATTATTAGAAAGAATGACGAGGTGAATGTCTCATATATCAATGTCTTTATTTCTTTTTGAAGTTATAACTATTGGAATTACCATACATAGCTCTTTGTATCAATATATTGCCTATGTAAACTAGTGTTATAAATCAACTTTGCTCATAGGAATGATGATAGCATTTACTGATTCATCCGCTGCTAGTTGCTAAATACTCTTATTACCAGTATTGTCGAATCCATGCTTGACTATCAAAGTGCTGTGTCCAATGCTGTTTCTGGAATTGGTACCTTTACTTAACTATCACCTTTACTTTCACTGTTATTCCTTTCTATTGATATGTGCATATTTGTGCTTTGTATGTGTCTTGTAAAAAACGAAACATTGTTCAATAAAAAAAAAGAAAAAAGGCATTCTCCCCATTACATTCTGTCTGGTATCCCCTGCAAGTATCTTCACCTCCCCCCCCCCCCCCTTGCCCCTTTTGCACTCTCTATCTCTCCCTCTAACTAAGTGTTGTCATTCTTTGAGTGTTGTCCTTACTTTTATCCTCCGTTTGCAAGGACAACTCTTCAACACATAAAAACAAATGACATATACCCGGAATGTTTACACACACACACACACACACACCACACACACACACACACACACACACACACACACACACACACACACACACACGCCGTGGACCCATATACACTTATATGCAGAAACCTCAATTGCATGTGGCCATATCAATTCCATGTGGCCATATCAATTCCATGTGGCCATATCAATTCCATGTGGCCATATCAATTCCATGTGGCCAAGATCACCAGAGTATGGAACAGGCCGACATATTACTCGTGAGAGTCGAACAGCTATTGGGTGTATGTGACATGGGGAAGGGGGAGAACGGGGAGAAAGGGAATGGGATGGGAAATGAAAAAGCCTTGCTCTACGTGCAGATTAGACACCAAACCGTTCTGATATGGTTTATACATAGAATAAAAATAAAAAATTTCAAACATTCATGAACTGAAAAAAAAAGCTGTTGGGAAGGGAGGCGGTGTGGTGGGGGTGGAGTAGTGGAGGTGTTAAAATGTCTTCCAAGTGGATGAGATTTAATAAGATAAACAGCCAACAGTGCCAGACTCTATCCAGTCTTAAAACTGGGATTGAAAACAGTACACATATTTAGCGAAAAGTTAAAGAAGACTTACTTGATCTTATCATGAAGAGGCTGAAAGTGAGTTCTAGAACGAGTGCAGTCAAATAAAAAATTAGGAATATCAAGAATCTGACCACATGTACAAGTAGGTGCCGGTTTTAAATATCTGCCTACAACCCATTAACCCGCAGCCTATGTATAAGATTACGTTTTTCCCATCTGTAATTCCGAGCTGAATCTTCGAGGTATCGTTTGTCTCATGTTCCAGATTGATCTTAAGAAAATGTGAATAGCTTCAGATGAAGAAAGAGGGACATCACAATTCAAAATATCGGATGCATTTCTTGCAGCTTCCTTTGCATAAAAATCAGCTGAGTCATTGCTACGTAAACTGGAGTGCCCTGGAAACTATAACAAAGTTATATCGGTACCCCGCGTTATTAACTGATGGATTGGAATAAGATCTCACATACTATGTCTGAACGACTACACTTCGATTGACAATGAAGAGCCGTAAGCGCTGATTTTGAATCCCAGAATAGAAGTATTTGTCTATGTATAACAGGCATGTCAAGTATGAAATAATGGCAAATAACCCTGCTGTACGTATAGAGCATCCTCTTGTAACATGGAATTTCTTTCTAATATTAAGCGCTGATATTACAAAGGAAGCCCCAACATCGGAAGAATCTAATACAGAACCATCCGTGAAAATGTGTAAATAGGAGTCGTATTTCTTATCTATCAAGTCTTTGGCAGGATGAGAGTAACAGAGGATTATATTTTTTTATTAAGATCTACGTAAGCGTAGATGAGTTCAGCCTGCTGTACAACCAAGAAGGATGTGAACAACCTGGGACAGCGGCAATACCATCAACAGACAGTGCACAGTTCTGGAACAATGGGGAAACATAATCACCTCGAGCTCAGGACATGTACAACGCTTTGTTACGGATCTCTCTCGAAAAGTAAGTACTTCCATTCAGTTCAGTCATTGCTGAATTTGGGACGGCTCTAGCTCTCACTGTAAACTTACAGGCGCAACTTAGCCTGTGTTCATTTAAGCGTAACACACCAACCTCCTTCTACGTCAAATCAGTTGAAGCCCATCGGGGAAGTCCTAACGCAATGTTAAAGGCAGGCACACACACACACACACACACACACACACACAAACACAGGAGAGAGAGAGAGAGAGAGAGAGAGAGAGAGAGAGAGAGAGAGAGAGAGAGAGAGAGAGAGAGAGAGAGAGAGAGAGAGAGAGAGAGAACCACAGCGGCACACGCACACAGAGACGCGATCGCGCTTGCGCGTGCGCGCACATGCTCTGGCACGCACCTAGCCAGGCACAAAGAGATGGCAGGTGAGGAAGCGGCACCTTGAGCCCAGCAGGAAGAGCATGCTGACAGTGTGTCAGGAAGCGGCCAGAGAAGAAAATCCGGGAACAGCACCGGAAATTCCCGGTCAGGAAGCAGATGACAGACACAGCTGAAAGAACTGAAAGACGATCAAAAGAAAGAACTGAAAGACGATCAAAAGAAAGAAATGAAAGACGATCAAAAGAAAGAACTGAAAGACGATCAAAAGAAAGATTGGGCCATGACAGAAGAAAAAGAACTGTTGGATCTGAAAAGACAGGAAGGAACGTAAGGACAGACAGAAAGAAAGGATAGAAGGAAGGGAAACAAGGAACAGCATTGGAAGAGAGAGAGAGAGAGAGAGAGGAGAGAGAGAGAGAGAGAGAGAGAGAGAGGGCGGGGGCAAACAGGGGAAAAATGACAATATACAGGACCACGGCAAGTCAGAACGTTATGACTGTTTTTGCTTTTGCCACTGTACCTGCAGTTAGTACCACCATTATCACCACTGCTGCCTCTTCTACCACCGTAGTGACTACACACACACACACACACACACACACATACGCACGCACGCACGCACGCACACGCACCCACACGCACGCACGCATGCACGCACGCACGCACGCACGCACGCAGCACACACACACACACACACACACACACACACACACACACACACACACACACACACACACACACACATATTTAAGAAAACCGTATTTTTCTTCTTCCGTCAAGCCCCTCCGTCTTTCTTTTCCCTCTCTTTTCCCCTTCCCCCCTCACTACACTCTCTTTTCCGCAAATATGTCATTAACGGTGATGTGCGATTTTCTGTAGCAAACAGATCAGGGATGATAATGTACTTGCCTGACGTAAATTAAACCTATCTCATCTTGATTTTGAACTTTTGAAAACGTAACACAGCTATCAGATCAGAGAAAATCCTAATACCTTATGTAAGGATTACCGTTTGACACCCGCAGACCTGGCATAAACTTACTGATAAGCACATGATAATTTTGCACCATCAATCTTATGATAGGATGTAGAGAAACTTACTTCGTCTATTTCCCCCCTCCCCACTTCATCTCACAACCTCGATCTACACCCCCATTAATTCCATGTTAATCCATGATTCCCCATATGCTAACAGCTTTATAACAGTAACATAACTGGAAGAATTGAACTTCATACCTTCCTCTCCGCTTATATGGAGACTCCTACGCGCTATATCAGTTATTACGCAAATCCCTTTTATCTCATGTTTGAGTATTCCTTTGACACACCCCAGACGAAATTAAGACCCATTGACAAGGACACTGAGATCCGAATTTATTCATTGAAACAGAATGTGGAGTCCTTGACTTCTTTCCCTTCAACCCCCCGCCCCCAGCCCCTCGTTTCCCATATATATTTCTACCCCAACCTCTTAGTATTTCTGAGCATTTTTGGTGGCTGCTGTTCTTACTGTTGTCGTGGATGGAAAGGCGCATGTCCTGCTTGGTGAATATCCCATGTAGCTGTTGACAGGTGTGTAGTGACCACCAGGGCGTATGTCTGCTGGAGTGTGGGCACTGGAATAATGCAGTGTGCTGTCTAAGCGTATTTTGCTATGAACGTTTCAAAGGAGGATATTGTTTGCATGAAATGTGATAGCGTGACGGCATTACGTTATTCTAAGTGGATTATGCAGCACTTCTTACATGAAAGCAGGATGATGACTGGGAAGTACCTGGATTGTGTTCGTTCATACTATCTCATCTTACACTGTGATTTTAAGATTTACGCTTAAAATACCTTGACGTTCCGGCATCATCATTTGGGAATTTTTTTTTTAAAGTCTTATTGGAAATATTAGGATTTCTCTTTGACACACCCCGCCTGAATAAGAAAACTCTGTCTGTCTCTCGTTTGGACCCGACTCTGTGGCTTTTCCACAGGCAGTTTTCTTCTCTCCGTGTATGCACACTGCAGGCTGGGACCATTTGAGAGAGATCTAGGCCGGGGCACTCAATCGAGAGGTAGTCAACTCAGTCGTAGGAACAATACAATTTTGCAGCTGAATCTACATGGTGAAACGCATTTGTTCCAAGTCCCATCCCCTTCCCTCTCCCCCTCCCCTACTACTAAATATACACAGTTACCTACACGGAACATAGCGATCTCTGTCCACCTGAATAGTTTTAGTATGGGACTTAGACTCTTTTAGAGACTTAAAAATCGTCCCAAGAATAAAAAAAAATGTTTACCATAGCATAAGATTTCCTTTTAATACAACTGTTATGACATATAGAATAAAGATAATCCAGTGCCTTCCTTTTCTTCCTCCCCCCTCTCTATTCCTGCCTTCTATCTCCCCTTCTTCCTCGCCCCCTTCCCCCTACCTCTCCTTTAGTCGCAGTGATGATCATATTCCTCGCGCGTGCGCGCGCGCGCGTGTGTGTATGTGTATGTGTTGGTAGGGTATAAAGGAAGTTCACCAGTGGGGTAGGAGAGGAAAAGGACGTGGCGGGCCAGTGGGTGGGTGAAGAGAGGAGGGAGTGGGGCCAGGAGAGTTGGGGTGAGGGTAGGGTCAGAACAGTGGAAAGGGATAACAGTTGAACAGGCCTTCAATGTATGTGCCACTGGCTATTAATAATAAAAGAGTACAACAATACCGAGCAGCGTCAGCTTTCATGTAATGAGAAGTTGTATTTTCGTTTAATTCCACCATGCCTGCGTCAGTATTTTCAGAATTGGCAGATCAGAATTTCTTCTCAATGAGACTGCCAGAAAGTCAACAACAGTGACTGGTAGTGATCGGAAGTCCCTACCTACACCACCTCAGTAGTAGAGCTAGCAATCGGAAACGTCAGTTATGTCACCACTAGCAACTGCTAACATTCGGAAGTCTAACGATTTAACCCCAGGAAGTGCAGTTCACATGCCAGTGTCGTTGACAAGGAAAGCGTTAATCACACCAGGCCTCTAACGGAAGCGGTCTGCCAACGGCTGTGAGAAGGGTTTAGCCCGGCGAGAAACTATTGTTGACGTCAGAAGGGCAGGGTGTGTTGCCATGGTGTTGATGGGCAATAACTGACATCACTGATTAAACGGAGCTTCCTGATGCCTAATTGTTGTCGTGGCTGGCACCATCCCTAATTGGTGCCACAATGAGACGTTGGGCCGCGGCCTCCCTCCTCGCAGAGCAGTCACCCTCTGCTGCCGTTAAAAGACTGCCGGCGTGACCGCTCTTCCTTGTCTGTTAGTGCCACTGGATTGCTGGACATTGTGTTGAGTTGTAGTCTGTGTACATGTGTTGAGTTGTAGTCTTGTCACATTGTGTTGAGTTGTAGTCTGTGTCACATTGTGTTGTATTTTAGCCTGTGTCACATTGTGTTGTATTTTAGCCTGTGTCACAATGTGTTGTATTATAGTCTGTGTGACATTCGTTGTACTATGTATGACATTGTGCTGTGTTGTAGTCTGTATGACATTGCGTTGTATTGTAGTCTGTGTAGTATTGTGTTGTGTTGTATTATGTGTGACACTGTGTTGTATTGCAGTTTCTATGACATATTTTGCATTGTAGTCTGTATGGCATTGTGTTGAATTGTAGTCTGTATGGCATTGTGTTGAATTTGTAGTCTGTGTGGTATTGTGTTGAATTCTTGTATGTGTTGACATTGTGTGTGTATGTGTCTGAATTGTAGTCTGTGTGGTATTGTGTTGAATTGTAGTCTGTGTGTGCATTGTGTTGAATTGTGTCTGTGTGTTTGTGTTGAATTGTAGTCTGTGTGGTATTGTGTTGAATTGTAGTCTGTGTGGTATTGTGTTGTGTTGTATTGTGTGTGCATTGTGTTGTATTGCAGTGTCTATGACATATTTTGCATTGTAGTCTGTATAATATTGTGTTGTATTGTAGGTCTGTGTGACATTCGTGTTGTATTGTAGTCTTGTATGAATATTGTTGTTACTGTTGTTGTGTCGTTATGACATCTGTTTTTTGTAGTCTGTGTGAAATATTGTTGTACTGCAGTCTGTTACGACATATTTTGTATTGTAGTCTGTATGACATTGAGGTGTATTGTATTCTGTTGGCATTGTGTTGTGTTGAAGTCTGTATGGCATTGTGTTGTGTTGAGTCTGTATGGCAATGTGTTTGTTGTAGTTGTGTGATATTGTGTGTATTGTGTTCTGTATGACATATTGTTGTATTCGTAGTCTGTATGACATATAGTTGTATTGTTGTCTATGGACATATTGTTGTATTGTAGTCTGTATGATATATTGTTGTATTGTAGTCTGTATGACATATTGTTGTATTGTTGTCTGTATGACATATTGTTGTATTGTAGTCTATATACATTGTGTTGCATTGGAGTTTCTATGACATAATTGTATTGTAGTCTGTATGAATATTGTTTGATATTTGTTGTCTGTTAAGTCATATTGTTGTATTGCAACTCTGTTATGACAATTATTGTTTAGTATTGCACTCTGTATGACATATTTTATTGGTAAATTGTATGTGTCTGTATGACATATTGTTGTATTGTTGTCTGTATGACATATTGTTGTATTGTTGTCTGTAAGACATATTGTTGTATTGTAGTCTGTAAGACATATTGTTGTATTGCACTCTGTATGACATATTGTTGTATTGCACTCTGTATGACATATTGTTGTATTGTAGTCTGTATGACATATTGTTGTATTGTAGTCTATATAACATTGTGTTGCATTGGAGTTTACATGACATATACTTGTATTGTAGTCTGTATGACATTGTGTCGTATTGTAGTCTGTATAACATTGTGTTGTATTGTAGTCTGTATGACATTGTGTTGTATTGTAGTCTGTATAACATTGTGTTGTATTGTAGTCTGTATGACATTGTGTTGTATTGTAGTCTGTATGTATTGTAGTTTGTATAACGTTGTGTTGTATTGTAGTCTGAATGACACTGTGTTGTATTGTAG
Organism: Conus canariensis; assembly: GCA_033310375.1. Taxonomy (NCBI): domain Eukaryota; kingdom Metazoa; phylum Mollusca; class Gastropoda; order Neogastropoda; family Conidae; genus Conus; species Conus canariensis. The sequence continues at coordinate 56,696,324 of CM065725.1, forward strand.
TCTGTATGACATCGTGTTGTATTGTAGTCTGTATAACATTGTGTTGTATTGTAGTCTGTATGACTTCGAGTTGTATTGTAGTTTGTATAACATTGTGTTGTATTGTAGTCTGTATGACATCGTGTTGTATTGCAGTCTGTATAACATTGTGTTGTATTGTAGTCTGCATGACATTGTGTTGTATTATAGTCTGTATATCAGATTGTTGTATTGTAGTCTGAGTGACATTTTATTGTAGGCTGTATGACAGTGTGTGGTATTGTAATCTGTATGACAGTGAGTTGTATTGTAATCTGTATGACAGTGTGTTGTATTGTAATTTGTATGACAATGTGTGGTATTGTAATCTGTATGACAGTGAGTTGTATTGTAATCTGTATGACAGTGTGTCGTATTGTAATCTGTATGACATATTGCTGTACTAATGTCTGTAGGAGATTGTCTTGTGTTTCTTCCCGTAGTAATACAGTCTTCATCTTCTTCCGTTGTAGTGTGTATGACATACTGTTGTATCATAATCTGTAAATTCTTCTGCAGAGTAGTCTTTATAATGTTCTGTTTTAGTATAGTCTGGATATCGTCTTGAAGAATCTGTGACATTTTGTCGTGCCACAGAATGGCAGTTTGTCCTGTTGTAGTCTGTTCCACTTTCTTCTGAAATATAATCTGTAGGATATTCAGCTGTGTTGTAATCTTTTCCCTGTAATGCTGCGTTACAGTCTGATGGAATGTCTCTTACATTGTACTGTTGTAACATCCTGTTGTAACAGGGACATTTAGCTGGATTGCCGTCTGGTCTGCCAATAGGTTCAATGTTGTATCTGAAATACATACTTGGGTAACATATACAGCAGAATTATGTCTGGGCTTTGCGTTTCATGCATCATTTTCTTCATTGGTCAAAACTAACCGCTGACAGAATAGGTTTTGCTGCTGAGCAATCCGACAAGTCTTACAGAAAATAGAGCTTGTTTGTCAGTGACTGTAATGGTGTGAAATGTAACACGACCGCAACAAATACTAACGGGCGTTTTAATGTCCACTTCACGCATTGAGAGCTTACCGACGAGATATACATAAACCGAAGATATTTTAATCCAGTGTGTAGCCTTTTCCATTTATTTGTTAGAAGATTATGGCAGTGGTTTTAACTTCAGAACCATAAAGCTTAAAGTGTTCACTTAATGATACTTGAGACGCGATTCGATACCACTTCTCACAGACACAGACACACACACAGACACAGACACACAGACACATACACACAGACACAGACACAGACACACAGACACACAGACACAGACACAGACACACACACACACACACACACACACACACGCACGCACGCACGCACGCACGCACGCACGCACGCACGCACGCACACACACACACACACACACACACACACACACACACACCTTGGTGGTGAGAATGCCAGAGAATTACAGACTGTGACATATCTCCATTTGATGCCAAGGGAGAACTGACACAATCAGCCGTGTCTCACCGATGAAAATCTGAATCAGCGGATGGTTATGGTTGGTTCTGTTTTCAAGATGGACCACGATGGTCTCCATACGCTGCTTGTCACAGATTTTATGTCTATGATATGATGCCCAACTTCTGTTTTAGCTTCTCGTTTTCTCTCTCTCAGAAGCGCTCAGCTTGTTATCCTTCTTTCCTCTTTTTAATCTTTGCCAACTCATTGTTTAATAACGGAGGAATCGTTAGCATATACGTGTTCACCACGACTAATGTGTGTGTGTGTGTGTCTGTGTGCGTGCGTGCGTGCGTGCGTGTGTGTGTGTGTGTGTGTGTGTGTGTGTGTGTGTGTGTGTGTGTGTGTGTGTGTGTGTGTGTGTGTGTGTGTAAAACACAAATTAGTCGTGGGGAACATACATGCAAACGATCCCTCCGATATCACACAATGAAGTCGGCAAAGATTATTTTTCTTTAATTTCGATGTACTTACTTTTCTGTTATAGTTTAAACGCTGACTCAGCATTTGAAAGTGTTTTTGGATCCTAGAGAGCTTTTAGTTAGTGTCTGTAGGCAAGAACGGGCCCTCAGGGCACTGTCTGAGTGACGTCACCCAGCAGCGTGGGATGGGGAAGAGCGATCAACACGGCACAATAACAACGTGACCCTGCTCGCTGTCACATCCCCGCAGGACCAATCCGGCCTCTCAGACGTCTTCCACTCCTATAACCATGCTGGAATATTTTTCTCCTGCCCCTTTTGATTAATCTGACAGGTCTTCCATTGCAAACCAGACTGAAGAGAGATGTGAATGGAAGCCGTCTTAATACTTCAGTTTTGTCGCATGCAACATTAAAGATTGTTTTGCAGTTGTGGTACAAGCAGCATTGTTGTGAACACCGTGATACTGGCGCTGTTAGCCGGTGACCGTGTCCGCCATCGTCTGATCTCTTACAGGGGCAGGTCGCTAAGACGAGGGAGATGAGCACAAAAACGTTGTGCTGGGGAAGGTTGTTAAAAAGGGTAAGATAAAGTGCTTGGAGGGGTTAGAGGTGAGATGGGGGGGGGGGGGGGGGGGGGGCGAAAAAATAGGGTTAAAGCAATAAAGACAGATGCAAGTGAAAATGATCAACCCAAAACAATATGAAATTACATATTCACACAAACATTACAAGAGAGAGAGAGAGGGGTTGGGTGGGTGGGGAAAAGTTGGATGTTACCATAAAATCATGCTGACAAACATGGATTTTTTCACACCACTACGTTCGGCAAAAGTTCTGTGCTCGGGTCTGGACATAATGTACAATTATGTGTTAATTACACATGTCTTGCACATCTGAATATGATAAAGCCAGTTGTGTTCAAAGACAAAATTCAGTTAAACGGTATCAAGTAATGGTTTTTCTGCAAACCACTTCGTCAAAATAACTGCATGGTTTAATATCAAGTATACAACAACTTCTCCAGTTTTGTATGTAATGTCTTATTTCTTAGGAATAAACTTTTTTTTTTTCATTTGACAAAAATGTATATTTAATGCCCAGCGAATGATATGCTGAAATAAGATATACTACCATTAATACTCACGTCGTCATAACAAAGCAAGACAATTGATTCTGTTGAGCCTTTGTTTCAGCTTTGAAACATTATTCTTTCATTAATCCAGTGAGCATTCCACAAAGCTTGTGCATGGTGATATTTCCAAACATGTGATGAATACTATCTTTGTGTGCGCTACGAAAACTATAGTTATTACTTTCTGCAACTCTGATTTCGTTTAAAACAATATTTGTGCGACAGAGGAAACTGCATTTGTACTTGATAAAAGGAATCGGATTTTCTTGCGCCATAGAGGAATAAAAGTGTTAGCATTCTGGTCGTTCGGCTTATTCTCATTTCCCCCTACATTCGCTGATGACGTTTTCTATGGCGATGACAACCCCCCCCCCCCCCCTTTTTTTTTTTTCTTAATCAAGAATATGTTGTATAAGGTTCTTTTGAGATCAAAAGAATTTTGCCTGGAATGCCGTGGGGGCGAAGACGAGGGAGGGGGGAGGGAAAGGAGGAAGAGAGGAACTAGAATCACTTGACTTCCACCTTCCATCTCCTCCACCACGAATCCTCTCCACGATCCATGCCTGATCGAATCAGTCGTATTATTTGCTTTCTGACAAAGAGCATGGTTTTAACAAACAAACAAACAAACGAACAAACAGACAATAAACAAACAAACGGAAAAGTACAATTGAGTTGTTATAGAGACACAGGCCTCCAGTCTATGTGATTTTAAGATGCATCCAAATTGTTATTGTGTCTGTTTTGTTTGTTTGTTTGTTGTCGCCATTGTTACCTAAAATGAAGAGAAATATTCATTGCTCCTCCAAATTATGAATGAGCACAAATGAAAAGAAAGTCTTTTATTGCATTCAGACGCTTCAATTATATATTTAATGATGTAATCGCATGTCATGTTGAAACAACGATTTTCAAGTGTTAGTGATTTTGAAAAGCTATGTCACAGTCTAGGGTTCAGGTTTTTCTTTAGGAGCACTCGTAATGGCTATCATGTCATTGTTGCTAAGAAACGGAAATAAAATCTTGTTGCTCGAGCCATACATGATCAGCCTTTTTCAATCTATTCTCCTTTGACCTTTGTTTTGGCTCCACACCCACCTCCTTCATCTGAACGCGATGAACGAAACTTCGTGTACTTGGGCGCGCGCGCAAGTGTGCGTTTGTACGTGTGCGCATCTCTGTGTGTGTGTGTGTGTGTGTGTGTGTGTGTGTGTGTGTGTGTGTGTGTGTGTGTGTGTGTTCATGCATATGGGCGTGTGCGTGTGTGCGTATGTGTGTACATAAGTGTTTGTGTATGTGTGCGTGTATGTTCTTTCGTTTTCAATATACTACTCTCTCGCTAAGTTGACGACGATGAGTGGAGAAAGACGAAGGTGACGATGCCGACGACGGAGAAGGAGAAGCTACACAAGAAGAAGAAGGTGAAAGGGGAACTGAAAGGTGAAGGAGAAAGATAGGGGTAGAGGAAGGAGAGGAGAAAGATAGGGGTAGAGGAAGAGAAGGGAAAGATAAGGGCAGAGGAAGGAGAAGGGGAAAGATAGGGGCAGAGGAAGGAGAAGGGGGAAAGATAGGGGCAGAGGAAGGAGAAGGGGAAAAGATAGGGGCAGAGGAAGGAGAAGGAGAAAGATAAGGGCAGAGGAAGGAGAATGGGGAAAGATAGGGGCAGTGGAAGGAGAAGAAGAAACGATAGGGTAGGGGAAGGAGAAGGGGAAAGATAAGGGCAGAGGAAGGAGAAGGAGAAAGATTGGGGTAGAGGAAGGAGAAGGGGAAAGATAGGAGTAGAGGAAGGAGAAGGGGAAAGATAAGGGCAGAGGAAGGAGAAGGGAAAGATAGGGGTAGAGGAAGGAGAAGGAGAAAGATAGGGTAGAGGAACGAGAAGGGGAAAGATAAGGGTAGAGGAAGGAAAAGGGAAAGATAAGGAGCAGAGGAAGGAGAAGGAGAAAGATAGGGTAGAGGAAGGAGAAGGAGAAAGATAGGGTAGAGGAAGAGAAGGGAAAGATAGGGATAGGAAGGAGAAGGGAAAAGATAGGGCAGAGGAAGTAGAAGGGGAAAGGATAGGGGCAAGGAAGGAGAAGGGAGAAAGATAGGGTACAGGAAGGAGAGGGGGGGAGAGATAGGGGAGATGAAGAGGAAGGGAAAGATAGGAGTAGAGGAGGAGAAGGGGAAAGATAGGGTTGAGGAAGGAAAAAGGGGAAGATAGGGTAGAGAAGAGAAGGGTGAAGATAGGAGAGGAAGGAGAAGGAAGATAGGGGTAGAGGAAGGAGAAGGGAAAGATAGGGGTAAGGAAGGAGAAGGGGAAGATAGGGTAAGGAAGGAAGAGGGAAAGATAGGGGTCAGAGAAGGAGAAGGGGAAAGATAGGGTAGAGGAGGAGTAAGGGAAATGATAGGGGTAGAGGAAGGAAAGGGGAAAGATAGGGTAAGGAAGGAGAAGGGGAAAGTATGGTGGTAGGGAAGGAGAAGGGGAAGAATGGGTATAAGGAGGAGAAGGCAGAGAAGGAGGGGAAGATAGGGGTCAGAGAAGGAGAAGGGGAAAGATAGGGTAGAGAAGTGAAGGGAAAATGGGTAGGAAGAGAATGGGGTAGTAGAGGAAGGATGAAGGGGGAAGATTAGGGGTAGAGGAGAGAAGAGGAAAGATAGGGTAGGGAGGAGAAGTAAGATAGGGGTTAGAGGAAGGAGAAGGGGAAAATAGGGGTAGAGGAGAGATGAGGGAAAGATAGGCAGAGGAAGAGAAGGGGAAAGATAGGGCAGGAAGGGAAGGGGAAGATAGGGGTAGAGGAAGGAAAGGGAAGATAGGGAAGAGGAAGGGAAGAGGAAGAGGGCTAGAGGAAGGAGAAGGGGAAAGATAGGGGTAGAGGAAGGAGAAGGGGAAAGATAGGGAGAGGAAAGAGAAGGGGAAAGGATAGGGGCTAGAGGAAGGAGAAGGGGAAAGATAGGGGTAGAGGAAGAGAGGATAGGGAGGGAAGAGAAGGGAAGTAGGGCAGAGGAAGGAGAAGGGAAGTGGGAAGAAAGATAGGTGGCTAGAGGAAGGAGAAGGGGAAGATAGGGGTAGAGGAAGGAGAAGGGGAAAGATAGGGGAGAGGAAGGAGAAGGGAAGATAAGGGTAGAGGAAGGAGAAGGGGGAAAGATAGGGGTAGAGGAAGGAGAAGGGGAAAGATAGGGGCAGAGGAAGGAGAAGGGGAAGATAGGGGAGAGGAAGGAGAAGGGGGAAAGTAGGGGAGAGGAAGGAGAAGGGGAAAGATAGGGGAGAGGAAGGAGAAGGGGAAAGATAGGGGCAGAGAAGGAGAAGGGGGAAAGATAGGGGCAGAGGAAGGAGAAGGGGAAAAGATAGGGGTAGAGGAAGGAGAAGGGGAAAGATAGGGGTAGAGGAAGGAGAAGGGGAAAGATAGGGGCAGAGGAAGGAGAAGGGGAAGTGAGGAAGGAGTAGGGGAGATAGGGAAGAGAGAAGGGGAAAAGATAGGGGTAAGAGAAGGAAAGTGGAGAGGAGGGAGGAAAGATAGGGGTAGAGGAAGGAGAAGGGGAAAAGATAGGGGTAGAGAAGGAGAAGGGGAAAAGATAGGGGTAGAGGAAGGAGAAGAGGGGAAAGATAGGGGAGAGGAAGGAGAAGGGGAAAGATAGGGGTAGAGGAAGGAGAAGGGGGAAAGATAGGGAGGAAAAAAAAATAGGGTAGAGGAAGGAGAAGGGGGAAAGATAGGGGTAGAGGAAGGAAGAAGGGGAGAAAGATAGGGGTAGAGGAAGGAGAAGGGGGAAAGATAGGGGTAGAGGAAGGAGAAGGGGAAGATAGGAGAGGAAGTAGGGAAAGTAGGGAAGGAAGGAGAAGGGGAAAGATAGGGGAGAGGAAGGGAAGGGGAAGATGGGGTAGGAAGGAGAAGGGAAAGATAGGGGTAGAAAGAAAGGGAAGTAGGGGTAGAGGAAGGAGAAGGGGAAAAGATAGGGGTAGAGGAAGGAGAAGGGGGAAAAGATAGGGGTAGAGGAAGGAGAAGGGGAAAAATAGGGGTAGAGGAAGGAGAAGGGGGAAAGATAGAGGTAGAGGAAGGAGAAGGGGAAAAGATAGGGGACAGAGGAAGGGGAAAAGAAGATAGGGTAGAGGAAGGAAAGGAAAGATAGGGGTAGAGGAAGGAGAAGGGAAAGATAGGGGTAGAGGAAGGAGAAGGGGGAAAGATAGGGGTAGAGGAAGGAGAAGGGGAAAGATAGGGGTAGAGGAAGGAAAATGGGAAAGATAGGGGTAGAGGAAGGAGAAGGGGAAAAGATAGGGATAGAGGAGAGGGAAGATAGGGGTAGGGAAGGAGAAGGGGAAAAGATAGGGGTAGAGGAAGGAGAAAGGGGAAAAGATAGGGGTAGAGGAAGGAGAAGGGGAAAAGATAGAGGTAGAGGAAGGAGAAGGGGGAAAGATAGGGGTAGAGGAAGGAGAAAGGGGAAAAATAGGGGTAGAGGAAGGAGAAGGGGAAAAGATAGAGGTAGAGGAAGGAGACGGGGAAAGAAGGGGTAGAGGAAGGAGAAGGGGGAAAAGATAGGGTTAGAGGAAGGAGAAGGGGAAAAGATAGGGGTAGAGGAAGGAGAAGGGGAAAATAAGGGTAGAGGAAGGAGAAGGGGAAAAGACAGGGGCAGAGGAAGGAGAAGGGGAAAAGAACAGGGTAGAGGAAGGAGAAGGGGAAAGATAGGGGCAGAGGAAGGAGAAGGGGAAAAGAAGGGGCAGAGGAAGGAGAAGGGGAAAAGACAGGGGCAGAGGAAGGAGAGAAAGGGGGAAACAGGGAGCAGGGGAGACAGGAGGAAGAGAGAAGGGAGAGGAAGAGGCAAAAGGGAGCAGAAGAGGACAGAAAGAGAAGGGGAAAAGACAGGGGCAGAGGAAAGGAGAAGGGGGAAAAGACAGGAAGAAGAAGAGCAGGGAGAGAAGAAGAGAAAAGAAGGGGAAAGAGAGAAGGAAAGAAGCAGGGAAGAGAGAAGAAAAAGAAGAGGAAGGGAGAAGTGAAAGAAGCAGGAAGAGGAGAAGAAGAAGAAGAGAGGGCAGAATAAGAAGAAGCAGGAAGAGGAAAGTAAAGAGGAAGAGAAGGGGAAAAGAAGGGGAGAGGAAGGAGAAGTGAAGAAAGCCAGGAGAAGAGGAGAAGAGAAGAAAGAAGGGAGGGAAGGAAAGAACAGGAATGGGAGTAAGGAAGGTAAGAGGGAGAATGGAAGAAGAGAGAAAGGGGAGGGAAGAAGAAAAAGCAGGAAGAGGAAGAAAGAAAGAAAGAAGCCAGGAAGGAGGAAGTAACGAAAGAAGCCAGGAAAGGAGAAGTAAGAAGAAGCAGAAAGGAGAAGTAAGAAAGAAGCCAGGAAGAGGAGAAGAAAGAAAGAAGCCAGGAAAGGGGAGAAGTAAAGAAAGAAGCCAGGAAAGGGGAGAAGTAAAGAAAGAAGCCAGGAAGGGAGAAGTAAAGAAAGAAGCCAGGAAGAGGAGAAGTAAAGAAAGAAGCCAGGAAAGGAGAAGTAAAGAAAGAAGCCAGGAAGAGGAGAAGTAAAGAAAGAAGCCAGGAAGAGGAGAAGTAAAGAAAGAAGCCAGGAAGAGGAGAAGTAAAGAAAGAAGCCAGGAAGAGGAGAAGTAAAGAAAGAAGCCAGGAAAGAGGAGAAGTAAAGAAAGAAGCCAGGAAGAGGAGAAGTAAAGAAAGAAGCCAGGAAAGAGGAGAAGTAAGAAAGAAGCAGGAAAGGGCAGAATAAGAAAGAAGCAGGAAGGGAGAAGTAAAGAAAGAAGCCAGGAAGAGGAGAAGAAACGTGATGGGAAGAAAAAGAGAGATTTAGAAAGAGATTAGAACTTCAAAGCAGATTCCAGTGTTAGAAGTGGAGATCTCTCTGTTACAAGTGGGTGGGAATCTCTCTCTCTCTCTCTCTCTCTCTCTCTCTCTCTCTCTCTCTCTCTCTCTCTCTCTCAAAGTAAGCTCTTTTCACTTAAGGTCATATTGGACAAAAACAAGTATGTGTCTAAGGTGTGAGAAGCTGGTAATGGGAGGGATTGCGCTCGAGTTCGCACATCACTTGTATCAGAGTGTGCAAATGTTGATGTTTGTAAATGCGTATTTACGTGTGTGAGTATTGTTTTAGCAGGCAAGTCTATTTACAGATTTTCTTTTTACACATTTTTCGACGTAACCCGATAGAGTGTTTCCGAAAAAGAAAACCAAAACGAACAAAACATTACAACAATGAGGGAGAAACATAAAGTATCCAAGCGTCAGAGTTCTTGAACAGTCCCTGAACAATTTCGGACATGTGCAAGTGGTGATGGGTACTGTGAAATGCTCGGGCTGAGCCTGGCCATTACTGGCAGCGGATGACAAGAATAGGCACATGAACGTACTGTCGCTGCTCTCAGGTTCACCTAGCTCCCATGACGTGTGTTCCCGTGTCTGTTCGTGTCCTAGCATCACTGTAGACAACCTTCACAATACTGAATGGTCTCCTGGACATCGACTCGGCAAAATTGTGCTAAATAGGGTTTAAAAATTGATTTACAACTGAGCATTTAATAAATAACTTTATATTTTCATTTATTTCAATCTTTGATTGACTCATAATATTTTTTTTTTTCGCAATATGAAAGTGTAAATCTATTATCGTTTTGGAGAATTACAAAATGGTAAACTGATTGAATGTCTCGGTTAACCTTTAGTCATGGTTATTGAACGATTGAATGTCTCGGTTAACCTTTAGTCATGGTTATTGAACGATTGAATGTCTCAGTTAATCTTTAGTCATGGTTATTGAACGATTGAATGTCTCAGTTAACCTTTAGTCATGGTTATTGAACGATTGAATGTCTCGGTTAACCTTTAGTCATGGTTATTGAACAACATATTATCTCCCCTGAAAGGCCCTCAGTGTTCTGTCTGTAACTTACTGAACCAGCTGCCGGGGAAGTCATACGTCGCTGGAGATGCATGCTGCACAACTCAGACCTCTCTGCTTGGGTTCATTGCACATACTGATTACTTCTTTTCTCACTTGCTGTCTCTGATTCTATGTTTCTGCCTGTCGCGCTGTTTGTATCCATGTGACGTATACGATTGGGAAATTCTCTCCCGAATTCGCTGCTCTTCCAGATTTCTTGAGCTGGAATCGAGCTTACACTAGGCACCATAGTGTGTTCAGCATGCAAATGACTGCATCATTCCGACTTATGTCAATAGGAAAAATATAATGGTTTCCTTGCTTGCATCTCTTCATATGCTTGGGGGCAAAATTGTTTCATCTGTTGATGAAAGAAAAGCCAATGACAGATGACAGCAGACTGCCACAAACACTACGACTGAACTTGGCTCTAAAATGATACTGAATCTCGATAGGATAAACAGGACACTATAAAGTTTTCTTTCAAACCCCAAAGTCACGACATCACGTTCAGCTCCTCTAGCCTATTACTCAAATACTCTGCAAACTGAAGGTGGTACTGGTCTATCTTCCTCCAAATCAGCAGAGGCAGTGCTGGCGGAATATATCTGGAACACTCTTGCAACCTTGGTACTTGTGGACAAGTCGGCGATGACTTGTTGACAGGAGATGGGGATTAGATGGGGCGTGTGGGGACCAGTGACACGGACGGTAAACCTGGCTCTGATCTCAATGCTGACCGCCCTCGCCGCAGTGTCTGCCCCTCCCAGAACTCGCTATGATTTCTGACGGTGGATCGATGGAATAAGTATTGCATTTCTGAAAAAGACGTGACCAGACAGTGATAAATGACACTGAGGTCTATGTGAGTTTGATTTAGTGTTAATTCCATTCATCAATTGAGACTTTTTTTCCTTTTCTTTCTTTTTTTTAAAACTCCGATCAGGTTTTTTTTACTTGTGTATCATACAATTTATTTGTCATTGAAATTGGAAATTATGTATCAATAAACGTAAACTGATGTGGACTCAACGAAGAAAAAAGCTGACACAACAGAATGTCAAGGAGATCATAACAAAATGTCATACCGTTCACAAAGCAACACAATATCATACGGACTACAATACAACAGAATGCCACAATACAACAGAATGCCACACAGACTACAATACAACAGAGTTCCACACAGACTACAATACAACAGAATGCCACACAGACTACAATACAACACAATGTCACACAGACTACAATACAACAGAATGTCACACAGACTACAATACAACACAATGTCACACAGACTACAATACAACAGAATGCCACACAGACTACAATACAACAGAATGCCACACAGACTACAATACAACAGAATGCCACACAGACTACAATACAACACAATGTCACACAGACTACAATACAACACAATGTCACACAGACTACAATACAACAGAATATAATCTGTTCAGTTGTCTTTGAAAACTAGCAATAGTCGTAGACATTAAAATAATGTCGTCAGCAAAAAGCAAGACAAATATCTCCAAAAGGTCAAAAGTTATACCATGCCTTCCATTTTGAATAATTTCCGAAGCCAGTTCATTTATGAACAAGGACAATGAAACTGAACTGCAGACATCCCCTTGCTTAACTCCTCTGTTACACATGACACAATCTGATAATTTTACTCCAGATCTGATCCTAGCTTTCACTTCACTATACATACTCCTTACACAACGGTACAGTTTACCTTTAATTCCATTCTTTTATAGAATAGGCCATAGCAGTTTCCGTGAAAGTGAACCAAAGGCTTTTTCAAAATCTACAAAAGCAATATACAACTTCTTAAATTTTGTGAGCATCAAGTTAATGTGACACAACAATATGTAGGAAATACCAGCTGCCGTGGCGAAGTGGTTAGCGTCGCGGACTCCCGGCTGGGAGGTCGAGGGTTCGATTTCCATCAGAGTCATGTGGGATTTTTCTGCCCCG
>CM065725.1:56713212-56740712 GCA_033310375.1 Conus canariensis
ACTTGGTTTAGTTCTTGCCGACAAAGCTGCAATCGTTTCAATAACACCCTGAAATAGGGTTGCTGTCGTTTTGTGACAGAAATATGTGCACAGCATATGAATGATTGCAGAAAAAAGTATTTGTTAACAGTTGCAAATTAAATTTCCTTCCTGTAAATTCAAGGTTTTCAGGGAAAAGAAAAGACCAGTCTCCACTTTTTTCGCATTGCTAATCATTATGGGCTAGAAGAAGAGGAGATGTCTCCAGTTCTATGTTGATTTTTTTTTTGTCAATTGCTGATCACTGATTTACAGTAGCCTATTGTCGCTTAACCTGTTTATACTGACAACCCCCTTACCTTTCGGGTTGTGCCTTCAGAAGAAGTAATCATAGTTTGGCATCTGTGAAGCTCGGAGAAGTGCAAAGGTGTCTTCTATTGCAGTCACATGGATCGAGTTTAACTTGAGTAAGATTTGCTTTAATGTGCTCCGCGCATGCAGATTGTCCCTGTCAGAAATGATGTTTTCTGACAGTGGGTCCTCCTTGTGCAGATGTCGGGCTAATTCAGCTTCCCCGGAGCCCGACTGGCTCCATGTTCTGGCTGATGTAATATAATCACTGAATTAATTAGTATGCAAAACTCTAGGGAGAGCTTGACGGCAGAATGTCTGGAGAGAAGACCCTCCACCCCCCCCCCCCCTCCACCCCACCTCAGGCACTTGTTTTGGCCCTGAACTTGTTACACTCTAAAGGGGAAGGGTCGCGCTCAGATCATGACTTCTAGAAGCTCTTTTGCTGTCAGTTTTTTTTTTCTTGGCGTCGCCGAGATTCAAAACAGCAACTCCTGAATGGGTGGGCGTCTCAAGGTGTCGCGTTTTAGAAGGGTATCTTACCTATATCGTTATGGGGCACCTGTTCTAACTTGGGAAATGTAATCCTTATGAAGTTCCTTTTGTTCCTCCTCAACCAGATCCAGCTGGAACTCTTTTTAGCTGCCTCTGCCATTGCCTTTGACGTTCTGGTCCTCTTCCTGTCAGAAATCGCCAGCCGTTTCATGAGATTATATGCTGATGAACCCACAACCCCTTTGCTCCGAGGTCTCTTGGCCTGGAAGCCATCAAGCCGCTGGCATAACTGACATACTTCCCAGTCCTGTGGCTGTGAGCATGCTCATTCTGCTGTCAAATGGCATCATGAGTTCAGTTAGAATAAACTGTTTCCTTGAACCTAAATGGAGTACAATATCGGGACTCATGCCACTCTTGCTGATGATCTCTTGATGGTTTTCGAATTCTGGAAGGTGTGCTCTGCTCTCCCAGTCACGCAGTCACTGGAGTAACCCCCATTTACCTGCTGTTGATAACACAGTTGTTCCGTGCCATACTTTGTGGCCTCCTGCCGTGTAGGAACTCCATGATGGCAGTCATCTTACCACCTCTTGACTAATTCTTTTGACTCTTGCAATGGCCTGGTTGGCGACAGGGGATGCAACTTTGTTTCAGCTACTTTTCCTTTTCACAGGAAGAGACTTCGTGATTTCTTTGCTCTGAAACTCTTCCTCCATGAATCAACTAACTTGTCTAATTGCTTCAGTATTTTGTATGTTTCATCTTCCTTGGAGGAGGGGACTGTAATGTCATCCATGAAGGCTTTCATAAGTGGCACTGGGTATCCATGCCCGAGATCTGCTGAATTTGTAACACTCATGGCTAATTTCAAGATGACCTCTTTAGCCAACATAACAGCACCGGAGAAATTGCACAGCCCATTAATATGCCAGCTGTCAGACCCAGTCTGTTGTGTATTCCTTTGTGGAAAGTCTCACTGAAAAGCCATGGAAATACTTCCTCAGCATTTCTCGGGTATACTTTGTGACATGATACAACTCGCTGGCCAGTTGAATCATCGTGAGTAGAACGGATCTAAATGCACGGATCCTTGTGCCAGTGTTGACTGCTTACCTTCCCAGATGCGGAAACCGGTCGGTTCCATGGCCTGGCTAGGGACACCTTAGCACTGAAGTGTTTGTTAGACCTTGGTCGCTGAGAAATGGCATAAAGACACTTTTGACGTCAAACGCAAACATGATAATAAGATTCTGGGCTGGTACACTTATCTTGTCAGTTATTCCTATATTTAGTCATCTAGCAGTACAAGCCATGCTCCGTGGTCTCACAGTTTAGCAGATATGATGAAGCGAATATGGATCAGTCCGCACGCAGTGACACCTCCCTGATAACACTGACACCTCCCTGATAACACTGACACCTCCCTGATAACACTGAAACTTATGAATACAATTGTTTTGGCCTTTGGATGCTTTCATTATTGTCATTTGAGCATTTGTGTAAATTTTCATTGACTGTTCTGACTCTGGTAAATTTATTAATGATTTGACAATTTTGATTGTAACCTTTGTTAGTGTTACCCTCCATACCTTGAACGTGGAGTGATAGGAACCAAATATTGTTTATGCTTTATTGTGAAAGTAACCCCCCACCACACACACACACACACACACACACACACACACAGATTCAAAGATTCAAAGATTTAATCCTGTGACCCCTTTTGGGGCATGGACTTAAAACAAAATAAACAAATGTAAATGAAACACATCAAACATCAAAAAAATTTCCCGATAATTAACACACTGGATATAACGTTACACAACTTTACTAAGTTTTAAAAACTTCGCTAAGTTTAGCAACACTTTTTTATTACCACAGAGCAAACGACAATAGTTAAATACGGACTTTATACATGTAAATTGTTTTGGTATAAACTTATTTCTAATATCATCATATTTGGTGCATTTCATTACGAAATGAAATTCGTCGCCAACGTCATTCTGGTCGCAGTCCCGACAGAATCGTTAATCATGAGGTATTCCAAATCGTCTGCCAGTTTCGATCATGAGTTTATGATTACCACAGCGGAACCGAATTAGTGGGTATATATAAACATCAGGCAACATTTCAATATATTTTTCACGGCAAAACTCTGTTTTAAAATTCCTATAAAATAAACACTTATTACTAGATTCTAAAACATCGTTCCATGCACGTATGTAAACATCTTCTAATGAATTACGAACATTTCTACAGATACTGTGAACAGACGAAAACTTTTGTGTCTCCAACACAAAGTCGAATCCTGTTTCGATAAGGATATTCCGTATACACATCAACCACCTAGATGTAAAACCCTGATTTCTGTATAAATAATATAATACTTGATACAATCTAGATGAATATTTGTTTGTTTGTGGTGAAAGTAAGGATGAGCAGAATTTTATCATTCGTGCAATTGAACTGAAACAGGATACATTCCTAGTTCTCCATATATTAGTTCTGTTTTAGTAGAACGATTTAAATGAAAAAGATGCTTAAAAATTAAGCTGAAAACTTTCCATTAGCTTTAAATCACTATATCCCAAATTTCACAGCCATATAAAAGTACAGGCAGAACCATTGATTGGTATAAGTCCAGTACGATGTTTATAGGCAAAGTTTGAAATGTTGCCATCTTTAGTAAAGAAAACATTGCTCATTGCGCTTGGTCATACAAATACTTCTTACATTAATAAACATTTCCTGTTCTGCTAAGGATTATATCTAAATATTTGAATCAGACACACACACACACACACACACACACACACACACACACACACACACACACACACACACACACACACAAACGTATGTACGCACGCATGCACGCGCAAGCACGCGCACGCACGCACGCACACACACACACACAACACACACACACACACACACTCTCTCTCTCTCTCTCTCTCTCTCTCTCTCTCTCTCTCTCTCTCTCCTTACAACCTAGCACCTCTAAGTCTGTCCGAGAGAGAAACCAGCCACTGTTCACTGTTTATTGTGAAAATAGCCCCCCCCCCCTCTCCCCTCCCCTTTGAGCCTACCCCCTCCTTGCAGCATTTTTGTCAGTCACTGGGCATGGGGTTTCTGTCAAATTGGTAATTAAACAGCGGCAATTTCGAAGATGAGGTTATTAGGATGGCAGGTGTAAATGTTTGAGATCTGTCACGACACGATGCGAATCATTTGGGAGGCAAGCCGTGATTATCAACGACAGAACACGACAGGCACGGCCGACTTCTTCAATTAAAAAAGGGTGCAGTAAGTCAATTTATAAACGGTACGGGCATGGCAGTTTTACTCCATAGTGTAACACAATGGGCTTGGCCGACATCGTAATCCAGTTACGCCATGAGCATGGCTGACTCAGTTTTTGTCAACTAATTGGAGGCTAAAAGAACTGACTGGGTATCTCATTTTCAGACTACATAACGCCATTTGTGTCATTGTCAATTATTTCTAGACTCAGTTACGCCAGATCGCAGCCAAATGTACAACTGATGTTAATAACGTGATGTGTTTGGTAACATTTCAAACTGGAAACCATAATGAGCACGTCGTCCATTTTTGACACAAATAACTCAATGTCTTGTTTGAAAACCAAGTCGTCTGGCCAACTTCAACAAGGAAGCGAACAGAATTTTTCGTGTGTGTGTGTGTGTGTGTGTGTGTGTGTGTGTGTGTGTGTGTGTGTGTGTGTGTGTGTGTGTGTGAGTGTACGTGTGTGTGTCTTTTTTCACGAAAAGATGATAGAAAGACGCCGTGTAGGCTACATTTTAAGATGCTGGTAATATGATTGCATGCTACACTGTTAGTACGTCATCACTTCTGTGCGACGCTATAACTTAACTTGGTATCTATGCAGCTGTTACGGAACATATAACGGAGTATCGTGTCATAAGATCAAATGGTCGAAATAAAGCGATGTGTTCGACATATTACGTCGGAAAATGCAACATCATTAAGTGAAAGTCAGTCGATCAGATGACACAAGAGACGTTCAGATTGTTACGGTGAAATATTAGTGTTATGTTGGTCACTTTCGTACGGAGACCAGGCAATCGGATGCGGCAGACATAATTTATTCTAGTAACCGTTTTCCCCATCATCCTTCATCTCGCTTCTTCCTGGCAACGATTAGTGTGTGAGTTACTTCCCGTAATATGCGTCGTCCGCTAGCTTTTCCTACAACTCCCCCTTTTCGTGGAGTAAACAATGTTTATCGGATATATCTATGTCTATATAATGAAGAGTTCATTTTCATCTGTGTTTTTTCGTCCGTTTTCTCGCATGTTAATTCCGCTCTTCTTCTGTAATGTTCTTTTTTGCAAAACACTGCTTTGAATGTCAAAGTGTCCAAATTTTCATATAAAGAATATCAATAACATTTTGAATTATTTTCTTGTGTGTGTCCTTCTTTCTCCCCAAATTTGAAGTGTGAATAATCACTTGCTATGGAATCGCCTATGTAGAATGGTCTTAAAATATAAAATTATCTTTTCGGAAATAATCCTAACTCTGAAACACTAAGTTATAAAAAAAAAAACGAACAATAAAACTGTCACCTTTTATTTGTTGCACACTGTTATTGCACTAAGCATCACAAAAAGTGAAATATCTGTTTTTCACAGATCAAGCCGCTGTGATTTCTTACACACACACACACACACACACACACACACACACACACACACACACACACACACACCACCACCACCACCACCACCACCACCACCACCACCACCACCACCCAACAACAACAACAAAAACAAAAAAAACACGTTTAGATACCTATGACGAATATTTAAGTGCAACATAAAACCTACTATCAAAATAATATATTAAATAAGCTAAATAAAATAAGACAATGTGGATAGCCGAAACAGCTAATGAGTTCAATATTTCATCAAATGAAATTTTAAAAAAATTAGAAAATACAGCGGACATCTTTGTTGACGTGAAGAGCACGGTCAGATAGGAGGACGTGCACCATTTCTAACCTCCTGCGTATCTCACATAACGCAGGGGAAACGACGATGTCTTCCTTGACCCTGTAGTGTGACGTGGCATGATGTGCTATACAGCCTTTAACATTTTGCCTGATATCAATTAGCGCCACAAACCGTGCAGTGTGACATGGAATAACCGGTAAAGCTATACAGCCTTAAAGCTATACAGCCTTTAACATATTGCCTGATATCAATTAGCGCCACAAACCATGCAGTGTGACATGGAATAACCGGTAAAGCTATACAGCCTTTAACATATTGCCTGATATCAGTTAGCGCCACAAACCATCAGTGTGACATGGAATAACCGGTAAAGCTATACAGCCTTTAACATATTGCCTGATATCAATTAGCGCCACAAACCGTACAGTGTGACATGGAATAACCTGATGAGCTATACAGCCTTTATCATTTTGCCTATCAATTAGCGCCACAAACCATACAGTGTGACATGGAATAACCGGTAAAGCTATACAGCCTTTAACATATTGCCTGATATCAATTAGCGCCACAAACCATACAGTGTGACATGGAATAACCTGATGAACTATACAGCCTTTAACATTTTGCCTGATATCGATTAGCGCCACAAACCAGACGGTTTCTACAATCAAACGTTGATAATGTGAAGTAATTCCACGATGCCAAAATCATACTAAGCGATGTGATTTTCCAGTTAACAAATAAAATCAACTGTCGTAATGTGCACTGGGGTGCTTTCTGAGATAAAACATCAAATCAAATGTAACAACAAGGACACAGCACAAACATCAAATCAAATGTAACAACAAGGACGCAGCACAAACATCAAATAACGCGTGCTTTGAGACGAAGTGGACAGTATCAAATGCATCAATAGGCACGGCCAAATGGAGGGCAAACAGTGCGATGAGTATGACCAATATTGCGAAAAAAAGCCTTGGCCTACACACAATATCACATTGGCTTAAAATAACTTAAAATCAGAGAGAGAGAGAGAGAGAGAGAGAGAGAGAGAGAGAGAGAAGACAGACAGACAGACAGACAGACAGACAGACAGACAGACAGACAGAGACAGACAGAGAGAGAGAGAAAAGGAGAGATTGTTCACCGGCATGATATGCGGAAGTATTCTTCCAGAACTGGCACTGTCTTTGGCAATAGCGCACTAAATGTCACCAACAACGTTGACCGCACGGCAGACATGTAACCTTATCTACAATCGTCAGTTTCTGACCTTTCTCTGTAGTGCAGGGCTCAGCACAGAGAGCTGACTTGGGCATAATCCAAGGCGCACCCCCTCCACCTCACACATATACACACACAGATGGTGCTGTAGGTATCCGTAGAGAGAGAGAGAGAGAGAGAGAGAGAGAGAGAGAGAGAGAGAGAGAGAGAGAGGAGAAGAGACAGACAGACAGACAGACAGACAGACAGACAGACGACAGACAGACAGACAGACAGAGGTCACTGTCGATAATATACAATAACAATTACACGAACTGACCACCAAGGCAGAGCACAGAGAGGGATTCAGCCTTGACGTCCATTTCCGACAGAGCTCACAACTTCTCTGCATTAGCACCTGAAGTCTAGTCACACTGACAACTGTTCCTGCACACTCTACTTTTCACTGTTAGCGCTACGTTTCTTGGCAGACTGTATGTTTCATTACCTGTAGCGTTTCTTCTAGCAGTTATTCCAGGCAGATTACTTTTCGTCCAGGCAGACTTCTTTTCTTCTAGGCAGACTTCTTTTCTTCTAGGCAGACTTCTTTTCTTCTGGCAGACTTCTTTTCTTCTAGGCAGACTTCTTTTCTTCCGGGCAGACTTCTTTTCTTCCGGGCAGACTTCTTTTCTTCTAGGCAGACTTCTTTTCTTCTGGGCAGACTTCTTTTCTTCCGGGCAGACTTCTTTTCTTCTAGGCAGACTTCTTTTCTTCTAGGCAGACTTCTTTTCTTTCTAGGGCAGACTTCTTTTCTTCCGGGCAGACTTCTTTTCTTCCGGCAGACTTCTTTTCTTCTGGCAGACTTCTTTCCTTCTAGGCAGAC
Organism: Conus canariensis; assembly: GCA_033310375.1. Taxonomy (NCBI): domain Eukaryota; kingdom Metazoa; phylum Mollusca; class Gastropoda; order Neogastropoda; family Conidae; genus Conus; species Conus canariensis. Next base: position 56,721,124 of record CM065725.1, read on the forward strand.
TTCTTTTCTTCTAGGCAGACTTCTTTCTTCCGGGCAGACTTCTTTCTTCCGGGCAGACTTCTTTTCTTCTAGGCAGACTTCTTTTTTTTTAGGGGAGACTTTCTTTCTTCCGGGCAGACTTCTTTTCTTCTAGGCAGACTTCTTTTCTTCTAGGCAGACTTCTTTTCTTCTAGGGCAGACTTCTTTTCTTCCGGGCAGCTTCTTTTCTTCCGGGCAGACTTCTTTCTTCCGGGCAGACTTCTTTTCTTCTAGGCAGACTTCTTTTCTTCTAGGCAGACTTCTTTACTTCTTTTCTTCTAGGGCAGACTTCTTTTCTTCTAGGCAGACTTCTTTCTTCTAGGCAGACTTCTTTCTTCTAGGCAGACTTCTTTCCTTCCGGGCAGACTTCTTTCCTTCCGGCAGACTTTTTCCTTCCGGGCAGACTTCTTTCTTCAGGCAGACTTCTTTCCTTCCGGCAGACTTCTTTTCTTCCGGGCAGACTTCTTTTCTTCTAGGCAGACTTCTTTTCTTCTAGGCAGACTTCTTTTACTTCTTTTCTTCTAGGGCAGACTTCTTTTCTTCTAGGCAGACTTCTTTTCTTCTAGGCAGACTTCTTTTCTTCTAGACTTCTTTCTTCTAGGCAGACTTCTTTCCTTCCGGCAGACTTCTTTCCTTCGGCAGACTCTTTCCTTCCGGCAGACTTCTTTTCTTCTGGGCAGACTTCTTTTCTTCCGGGCAGACTTCTTTTCTTCTGGGCAGACTCTTTTCATTACATGTAGTGTTCTGCGATTGGTTATTTATTTCTGGGTAGACTAATTTGGATTATATGTAGTGTACTGTAAGCACTACATTTCCAGGCAGAATCTACTTTTCATCACATTTTGTGTATTGCTAGTGCTCCTTTTCTTGACAGGACTACTTGTCATTACATGTAGTATACTGTCAGCATTAATCTTACCGGCTGACTCGACTTTTTACTACATGTAGTATGCTGTCAGCATTAATCTTACCGGCTGACTCGACTTTTTACTACATGTAGTATGCTGTCAGCATTAATCTTACCGGCTGACTCGACTTTTTACTACATGTAGTATGCTGTCAGCATTAATGTTACCGGCTGACTCGACTTTTTACTACATGTAGTATGCTGTCAGCATTAATCTTACCGGCTGACTCGACTTTTTACTACATGTAGTATGCTGTCAGCATTAATCTTACCGGCTGACTCGACTTTTTACTACATGTAGTATACTGTCAGCATTAATCTTACCGGCTGACTCGACCTTTTACAACATGTAGTATGCTGTCAGCATTAATCTTACCGGCTGACTCGACTTTTTACTACATGTAGTATGCTGTCAGCATTAATCTTACCGGCTGACTCGACCTTTTACTACATGTAGTATACTGTTACTGCAAGGCTACTTTTCCTAGCAGATTCTGCTTTTATTACATGTAATGTACTGTCAGCGCGACTTTTTCTGACAGATTCTGCTTTTATTACATGTAATGTACTGTTAGTGCGACTTTTTCTGATAGATTCTGCTTTTATTACATGTAATGTACTGTTAGCGCGACTTTTTCTGATAGATTCTGCTTTTATTACATGTAATGTACTGTTAGCGCTACTTTTTCTGATAGATTCTGCTTTTATTACATGTAATGTACTGTTAGCGCGACTTTTTCTGATAGATTCTGCTTTTATTACATGTAATGTACTGTTAGCGCTACTTTTTCTGATAGATTCTGCTTTTATTACATGTAATGTACTGTTAGCGCTACTTTTTCTGATAGATTCTGCTTTTATTACATGTAATGTACTGTTAGCGCTACTTTTTCTGATAGATTCTGCTTTTATTACATGTAATGTACTGTTAGCGCGACTTTTTCTAACGGATTCTACTTTTATTACATGTAATGTACTGTTAGCGCGACTTTTTCTAACGGATTCTACTTTATTACAAGTAATATACTGATAGCCTACTTTTTCTGACTGATTCTGCTTTATAGCGCTTCTTTTTTTGTTTTGTTTTTTGACAGATTCTGTTTTTATTACATGTAATGTACTGTTAGAGCTTCTTTTCCTAACGGATTCTACTTTTTATTACATGTAATGTGCTGTTGGCACTACTTTTCCCTAGCAGTTTCTACTTTTTATTACTTGTGATGTGTGTGTGTGTGTGCGTGCGTGCGTGCGTGCGTGCGTGCGTGCGTGCGTGTGTGTGCATGCGTGAGAGAGAGAGAGAGAGAGAGAGAGAGAGAGAGAGAGAAGACAGACAGACAGACAGACTGACTGATTGACAGACAGACAGACAGACAGACAGGCGCGCACGCATGCTCTCTCTCTCTCTCTCTCTCCTCTCTCTCACACACACACACACACACACACACACACACACGCACGCACGCACGCACGCACGCACGCACGCACGCACGCACGCACACACATGTGTACAAACACGAGCACACACACACACAAACACACACACACACACACACACACACACACACACACACACACACACACACACACACACACGTGCGCTTATTAAAATACAAATCGTGTAATCATAAATGCATGCATAAGCGCAGTTACTTATGTAACCTACATTCTCACGGAGCTGCACATGCATGCGGAAAGGAACAAAGCGGCTTTAGAGCGGAAGAAGCACAATTACCCCAGATAACAGAGCAATAACCAGGACGGACCTGAATACAAGCAAACTAAAATATCCGTCTTGAATGGGCATGAAGCAAGTGTTCAATGTATGACAGCTGGAAACCACTGGAAGAGATCTGTTTTATAAGGTACGAACATGTTTGTGCCACTGGATGTTGATCAATGGTCGTATCTAGTAAATTGTGTTTAGCTACTTGCTTGATGACGGCGCCTTTACAATTCATTGGTTTCTTTCATGTTCTGTATTTCCTGACGAGCACAAATTAACATGGATTCTGTTTTATCAGGATGGACAATTATCGTCACGCCAGTATTCAACAGATTTCTTACTCATCATTAGATCATGGTTTATTTGATCAACATTGCGACTAGTACACTGTATTGATGTATCATCAGCAAATGAATCACGCACTCCGTGTTGAATGGATAAATGTAGGTCATTAATGTACAAAGAGAACAGAAGAGGGTCTAGTATTGACCCCTATGACACCTCGTGTGGAATCAGTTTTCAGAGGAATTCAAAGCCCGTGAATAGACAGTGCTGTGTATGATGTTGTAGGTACGATTTGAAGAACAATGCACAGTTGTCGCCAGTTCCGTAAAGCTTAAGCTTTTAAGACAGTAGTTCACGATTAATTAGATCAAAAGCTTTTGACAAATCAATGAAAATCACACCAACTGCTTTTCTTTATATTTTCTAACCATAGTCAGTAATTTTACACAAAGTTGTTTTACAAGAATGCTTTTTTTTTATATGCTGACTGGTTAGTATGCATTTTTTTCAACGGAAAATGTTAAATGATACTATACGTCACGTTCAAGTGATTTAGAAATAGAAGATAACAGTGACATTGGCCTGTGATTATTTAGATCGTTCTCATCCTCCTTTTTATAGAGTAGGGTTACTTTTACGTGTTTAAACGCTTCAGGAAAATAAGTTTGGATAAAGAAGGATTGAAAAGATACGTGAGAGAGTCAGCAATACATAGCGCAGAAAGCTTTAACATTTGGGGGCTAATACCGTCGAAACGACACGGATATTAGCTTGTCTATTTATTCATTAGAGATATCAGGTAAGAAAGCACTTCATTGGCAGGTATGAAAAAGAATTGACAGTTTCGTTTTACATCTTTATTTTGACAATAGCATGTTAGAGCATCAAAACTGAAAGACGTAGATTTGTTGTTTTTCATGACCAGTTTTGTTTCCACTATCAAGAAGTATGTGACATCTTATTTGAAGTACATGGCTTAGTAGGTTGATGTACTGCAGCTGCATTACTTTTGTCTTGAATTCAATTTCGAAAGATGATACGTGTAGATTTTCTGATCTTATTCTTAATCACATTGCGTTTCTCATTATGGTCGTCAAACAAACCACTTTTCAGTAAATTATCTCTTTCGCTCATTGCTTGAAGAATATCTTGCGTACGTCACTCCGGAAGGATTTTAGATTTGACCCGTCTGTGATTCAACGGAGATTCACGCAGATTAAAATTCTTGAATGACCGAAGTGTTTATTGGAACATGAGACACTTTAGGTGTCTTAAAACCTTTTTGTCCCATGTAGCAGACGCAGCAAAGTGATCTTTTAACCAAAAGGTGGCTTGCAAATATCTTTAAGTGACGTAATACTGGACAAACACAAGTGCTTAACCACAGTGCTAGATTTAGACGTAACTCTGGTGGTAAGGATAACACACTGACAGCGACTGCAGGAAGTGGTGATTGTGCCAATATGTGTCTGTGACTGAACTAGGTCTATGTCTAAATCTCCTAACAAAAGTATTCATTTTTTGAAAGCCAGATTGTGTTCATCATTTCAATGAAACTGTCGTGTCGCTGGTACTACTTTTAGGATGTTTGCACAAAGTCCTATTAACAAGCGATTCTGCTGATTATTCTGTGACTGGATTTCAAGTCAAAGTGATTCAGGACGTGGATGAAATAGGTCTTGATGGACTCTATAAGAAGCTTTATTTTGAGTATAATACACAATATAGGTTTATTCTGAGCATGGTACATAATACAGGTTTCCTGAGGGCTACAGGGGTAAAATTATTAGAGACGTGACGATTTGTTCATGTTTCTGTAAAACCAAAACAAAACAAAATAGAATTTTTTATTGTCTATGTTCCTCAGCACGTCAGACTTCTCAGAAGAAGAAGAAGACGAAGAAGGAGTAAGAGGAGGAGCAGGAGGAGCAAGAGAAGCAAAAGAAAGAAGAGGAAAAGGGGAAGACGAATGACAGCAACAACTGAACACCAAGAAAAGAGAGCGAGACAACAAGGGATAAAGCAGAACCTCACCTGTAGATAACTATCTGCGAAAGAACTTAGGATGCAACCGTCTTCGACTCCCTTCCTCCCGTGGCGGCAAGACCGACAGACTGTCATATTCATAGTCCTCATCCGCATCGTCGTCTTCGTTGTAGAACACCTCTTGCTGTTGCTCATGCTCTCTCTGTTCTTGTTGGAGTGTGGCTTGAATGAAGTGTGTGAGAGTGGTTAAAGATGCCGACCGTTTCCCGAAGGCTTCCCTGTACTGGCAGCGAGGGCCCGTATAGCCCGCCTGGCACTGACACCGGCATGGACTGAAGATGCTGGTGCCGTACCTCTCCACTCCGCCGTTGAAGCATCTGAAGGAGTTCCGGCAGACCCCGAAAGCGTGAACCCGGGGAGGGCAGGAACACGAAGACGAAGAGAAGCACCAGGAGTTTGTGTGGGAAGGAGCTGGACAGCATTGTGTTGGTGTGAAGAGGGGTGAACAGATGACGCAGAGTCCTGATCAACACGCGGAACAGAGTCATGGCTGGTTGAGTGAATGATACCAACTATGTTGCGGAGAAAAACAAGAATACTAGACAAAAGTCTCGAAAGCAACCTCAGCAAGACAGCGGTCTACGTGCCTGGTCAGGAGTGTTTGGAGAACAGACACACTCGGCGACAATCTGAAGGCCAGACAATAGCAAGGTCTGGCTGTCTCCTTCCCCCGTTCACCGCGAGCCGAACCACTACACACACGTGAGGCAGAAACTGTAGAAATGATGGAGTTATTTCTTCATTCCAACTCACCGGAGAAAACGATGCTAAATATCGGAGACCAGCTCACAGTTTCTGTTCCATCAGTTTCCAGATATTTTCAAATTTTGCATTATCGTGAAAGATACACATTTGTTTCTTGAAAATCCTGAGCTGTTTTCTTGACTGAATAAAAATTGTATTTGCACTATCGTAATAATTTTCTTTATTAGACAAGCATGTTGTTGAACTGTCTTCCGGAGGGACGAAGTCAGTCCATAAGCGGAACTAACTGTTAGTCAGCCGTTGAAAAGAAGTTGTCAAGGTGCCAGAAGTCAAATAAGGGATGTAACCTGGGTGAGATGTGACATAATGACACGGTCAGGAAGGCAGCACCAGAGACAGATCAGAGCAGATGTGGCTGTGTTAATGATTCAAGAACGTTCTGCACCCTGGTCAAGCGCCATGTTCGTCTTATAGCTCCCCCCCACCCCCCTCCCACCTTCTCTCACCCTTACCACTTTCACATCTTTCTGCCTCCACTGCAGGCCAGCCCCCGTCTTTCTCTTTCTTTCCCGCCCTTCACCCCCTTCCCCTCTCTCCCTCTGACGGGGCCGCCTTCCTCCTCCGCCACACCCCCTAACACAACACTTTCACCATTGTCAGTGTAAGTCTGTATTGCTGCTGCCACCACCACCATTACCACCACCACCATCTCCGTCACCACCACTGCCAATATCGCTCCATCGCTACTACCACTACCACTACCACCACCATCACCACCAACAGCGATCTTTCTGGTTAACGATTCCATCTTAAACCGTGACAAGCCCCCATCAGCCATCCCCATCACTGCCCCTGCCCATCCCACATCTCCCAATCCCACCCCACCTCCTCACCCATCTCCTCCTCCTACCATCTACCCTCAAAGCCCACGGGTCCTATCCCTCATTCTCAGTCGCCAAGAAACCGGAAGTTCCACCTTAGTCAGGAAACAATGGTCAGAGCGTTACCTGCACAGTTGTAGGCGAGCTGTCAGCTACCGGGGGCCGTGGACTGAACACTGAAACACAAACACGTCGGCTGATGTGGGAGAGTTCAGGGAGAAAAAAAAAAAGTGGGGATTGTGGGCAGTCGAAGACTAGTGGGGGCTGTGGGGGTGAGAATAGTGGTGGTTGTCAATGTTGTTGGTGGCGATGGAGGTGGGGAGAGCGAGGCGGTGTGGCGTCAGAAGGGAGGGCGAGTGAGGAAGCGTGGCGCGGCAGTCAGAGCGCTGATTGGTTGGCTGCTGTGTGCCGCAGGCTGACCGGGCATGGCGGGGACCCTGTGACTCTGGCACCGTGAGGCCGCCTCCACACCGTGCTGATCTGGGAGACAGTTTGCTTGTCCGTTTCTTTTCGTTGTGTTTTTTGTTGCTTTTTTTAATCTCTGTTTTTCCCCATATAGTGCTTTAGCTTTCAGGGTGCGGCTTCATGAAGTCTCTGTCAGCCAGTCAGTCAGTCAGTCAGTCTGTCTGTCTGTCTGTCTGTCTGTCTGTCTGTCTGTCTGTCTGTCTGTCTGTCTCTCTCTCTCTCTCTCTCTCTCTCTCTCTCTCTCTCTCTCTCTCTCTCTCTCTCTCTCTTTCTTCTACATCTTTCGCTGTTTTTCTCCTGCTTCCTCCTCACTTTCTCTCTTCTATCCCCCCCCCCCCCCTTCTCTTTCTCTCACCTTCTCTTTTCTTCTTCTTCTTCTTCTTCTTCTTCTTCTTCTTTCTTCTTCTTCTTCTTCTTCTTCTCTCTGTCTCTCTCTGCCTCTCTGTCTCCCTGTTTCTCTGTCTGTCTGTCTGTCTGTCTGTCTGTCTGTCTCTCTCTCTTCTCTCTCTCTCTCTCTCTCTCTCTCTCTCTCTCTCTCTCTCTCTCTCTCATTTACTTCTAATGATCATCGACATTCGCGTAAAATAAATCTCCCTTTCCCATCAATTAATTTATGCAAATCAAGCCTTGCTTATTCTGGGGGCTGGCCGTGGAATAATATCCCAGAAAAACTAAAAAACGAACCAAACACTAGTAAGTTGAAATCCAATCTTTTTACGTACTTGATGTATCTGTCTGATCTTACACCACTTTACCCAAAGATGTACCAATAACTGTTCTGTGAAAATGTTTCATTTTCCTTATCAGTTCTTCCTTTACCTCCATCCCCCCCTCCTGTCATTCTTAATTGTCCCCCATCCCACCGTCTCCCACACCTTCTGTCGGTGTTGCCTCTGTACATAGATTTTTGTGTCCTTTTGTATTTTCATATTTCATATTTAAGAGTTATTTTCCATTATTTTATATTAATCAATATTTTTTTTCTTTTCCTTTCTTAAATTTCTTTTGGCCCCGGAGGGCTGGATGTAAAAAAGCAGTGATGCTTATTCCATTATCCTCTGAAAATAAAATTCGTTCGTTCGTTCGTTCGTTCGTTCTCTCTCTCTCTCTCTCTCTCTCTCTCTCTCTCTCTCTCTCTCTCTCTCTCTCTCTCTCTCTCTCTCTGAAGGTAAAATGGATGTAGTCGAATGAAAAGAGAGAACCCTGAGGACTAGATCCAGTTGTAACGTGCACTGCATGTGGTCAGTCAGGGGCTGATCTACATGATATCATTATGCAGCGTGCATTGCAACAGTTCCTGTGGTATTGTCGCCATGAAGACAGACAGCGGCGGTTGGCATGTGTGGCGGATGCAGTTGCCACCGTTGGGTGGTCGTTACTGCCAAGGAAAGCAGGGAGTCAGCTCGTACCTCACGGCCTGCAACAGATAGCGTGAGACACGCAACCATGTACGTGCTCTCTGACCACTTCATTTTGATTTTTATAAAAGCAAGAAGGATATCATCCCATGTTTTGTTTCCTCGTCTGATAACGTTTAAAATCGACTTTGTTTCCGCTTCATTTTCAACTTCATCTGCTACTGACGCAGAATTGAGGTTTTCTTGCAAACTTTGCCATAGTTGGGCATCAAACCCCATATCCAACTAATAATATAGGGACTATGATTCAGTCACGTAGTTCAAATTTAATGTTCAGAGGTAGCCATCGTTCTCTTGTTCTTGTTCCTCTCACTACACCATTTCTGAAAAGGCTAAACGTGGCTTTTGAAGGTCGATAATACAACTGTTCTCCTGATGTATTAAACGTGTGATTGATGCGAGACTGTTATGCCCGCTGCTGTCCTAACTTGCCTTCTTTACAAAAAAAGCTGGGATATTCCGTTCTTATTTTTCTCTTTCTTTCGATGACACAGCTGCTTAAAGTTTCAGGGGGACCACAAAAGGTGTATTATTGTAGCCATACCTACTAGCAGCTTTCAGTGTATCCACAAGGACCGCATCCCCCGCTTCCCAATGCCCAGCTCCTCCTGCTGCTCCACCACCTCCTCCTGATGTCCCAAGAACACCTGACTGGCTAGCTTAGCTCATAGGTCTTCGACTTTTCGCTTGTTACAGTTCCATTGCGTATGCTGAAGGCATTCACCACTTCCTGTTGCTCTGGTTGCCTGGCGGTGTGCCTCCTGTTCTCGGGCTGCCTGTCTGCTGGCCGCTGTCTGTGTTGAAGGCATTCACCACTTCCTGTTGCTCTGGTTGGCTGGCTGTGTGCCTCCTGTTCTCAGGCTGCCTGTCTGCCGGCCGCTGTCTGTGTTGAAGGCATTCACCACTTCCTGTTGCTCTGGTTGGCTGGCTGTGTGCCTCCTGTTCTCGGGCTGCTTGTCTGCCGGCCGCTGTCTGTGTGAAGATGTCAGGTCTGAAGCACAGGGTCCCAGCGAGCAGTGGCTCCGTGCAGACAGTGCACCGACATGGTTCACAGCGGACAACAAGCTGGCAGACGTGGTGACCTGGGAGGGCAGCCCAGCTACTGAAACAATCACTTTGTGACTGTGGTGTCCAAACTTGGTGACCTGCGTGAGCCAATCGGACTGGTGGGAAAGTGAGGCGTGATACTTCTCCTTTCATACTACATGTTTGGCCTGCCACGGCGGAACACACAGACACACAGACACACACAGACACACACAGACACACACAGACACACACAGACACACACACACACACACACACACACACACACACACACACACACACACACACACATGCGCTTGCTTGCTTGCAAAACATTCTTTTCCTAGCTTCAACACATTTTAAAACAGCGCCTGACATCGTAACAATACACTGTGCTTTTCCCACCAGCACTTACTCAAGGACGAAAACAATGCAAAGACAAATGAGAAACATTAAAAGAAACTAAACTACCTCCTCCCCACTCCCCCAACATACTTACAAACACATAAACACATACTCATGGAGAGAGAGAGAGAGAGAGAGAGAGAGAGAGAGAGAGAGAGAGAGAGTTTTTTTTTTTTTTTTACATTTTTATTCACAAGATGAACAGTAAACATTATATATACATTTCCAGAAAGAAAATTGAATAGTATCTACAGCAGGTTTCATATATCATACTTTTTTCAAATGTATTCATCAAGGTTTTTTAACATGAATGACAAAAACAAACAAACAAGCAAACAAAACTACACATGTAGCAAGAGAGATAGAGATAGACAGACAGGCAAGATAAGACAAACAAAGATATGCAGACAGCTAAATGTAGTGCAAACTTGAGATAAACTTAGGTTGTGCAGATACTTCAATCAAAAAGAGGGACATAGGCTACCCAAGAAAGCAGGAATTTTTCATAATTCAACTCAATTGTTGAAATATACTTTTCAATCTCATACCGTTTTTTGAGGTATCCACAAAAGACACGGACAGTTGGCACTACACTTGTCATCTTACAATGGTATATATACAGTTTTGCTAATAGAATAATCAAATCTAAAACATGGTCAGTTTTTACGTCTCTTTCACATCCAAAAATCACCAGATGTTCGCTAAAGCGAAATGAGTGAGCCAAAGAACAGTTCTGAGCAAGAGTGGTTTGGAAATCCCTCCAGAACGAGTGTACAAAATGACAATGCCAAAAAATGTGTTGAATATTTTCTTTTTCTAGGTTGCAAAAAGAGCACTTATCATTCCTATTTATGTTCATGTTGAACAGTATACTGTTAGTTCCTAGAATTCTGTGCACTATCCTTATCTGCAACCACTTTAATTTGATGTCCTTTATCTTCCTAATTTTCCTGAAAATGGTGTTCCATTGTATGCTTCGATATATCCTTCTATCCCACTTTTCACAACAGTTTGGCAATGTGTTGTTTTTCCCCAGTAGATCATAAAATGGTCTTGCACCCTTTGGAATAGATTGTATTATCCTGAAAGCTTTACTCGAGTCATAATTTAAAAGATTATTATTTGGCATGGCTAATCCACTACTTTGAATATATGCTCTAACAGCATTAACCATTCCCCTATAAACAAGAAAGTTAGCCTGAATATCATATTTGACACAAAACGTATCAAAAGACAGAAATCCTCCATTTTCATCCAATAAATTAGCAACTTGATAAACCGAGAGAGAGAGAGTTCATATTGTTCACGCTGGGTATTGTCTGATCTAATATGGGCTTATATTGTGACTGAAAACACAACACAAACAAAATATGAAACAAGCTAATAAAGAAACACCGAATGAAAATCAAATACAGAAGTAGAACAAATGAACGAAAAGAGATAGGTAATAAACAAAAATCAAATCTCAAAGTAACAACATGCGATCACCTAGATCACTAAGATAAGGTAAGGCACAAAAAGCCCTGTAGGACTATTACAAAAAAGCAAGCAGAAGACACCCATGTCATCCACCCACTCCAGCTGCGGCATGATAAGTCAGTTTCAAGGACCCAAGAGTGAATCAGACGGCGGCAAAGCTGGCAGCACACGAATTGAGCCAAGTCCTGGAAAACAGCCACCGAATTTGAAAAATAAATGGATCACGAAAAGACGAGTGTGTGAACAGGATCATCAGCAACGATCACATGGTTAGTCTGCAGATGACGTGTGTGTGAACAGGATCAGCAGGAACGATCACATGGTTAGTCTGCAGATGACGAGTGTGTGAACAGGATCAGAAGGAACGATCACATGGTTAGGCTGCAGATGACTTGTGTGTGAACAGGATCAGCAGGAACGATCACATGGTTAGGCTGCAGATGACGTGTGTGTGAACAGGATCAGAAGGAACGATCACATGGTTAGTCTGCAGATGACGTGTCTGTGTGTGAACAGGATCAGAAGGAACGATCACATGGTTAGGCTGCAGATGACGAGTGTGTGAACAGGATCAGAAGGAACGATCACATGGTTAGGCTGCAGATGACTTGTGTGTGAACAGGATCAGCAGGAACGATCACATGGTTAGTCTGCAGGTGACGTGTCTGTGTGTGAACAGGATCAGAAGGAACGATCACATGGTTAGGCTGCAGATGACGTGTCTGTGTGTGAACAGGATCAGAAGGAACGATCTCATGGTTAGGCTGCAGATGACTTGTGTGTGAACAGGATCAGCAGGAACGATCACATGGTTAGGCTGCAGATGACTTGTGTGTGAACAGGATCAGCAGGAATGATCACATGGTTAGTCTGCAGATGACTTGTGTGTGAACAGGATCAGCAGGAACGATCACATGGTTAGGCTGCAGATGACTTGTGTGTGAACAGGATCATCAGCAACGATCACATGGTTAGTCTGCAGATGACGTGTGTGTGAACAGGATCAGCAGGAACGATCACATGGTTAGGCTGCAGATGACGTGTGTGTGAACAGGATCAGCAGGAACGATCACATGGTTAGTCTGCAGATGACTTGTGTGTGAACAGGATCAGCAGGAACGATCACATGGTTAGTCTGCAGATGACGTGTGTGTGAACAGGATCAGCAGGAACGATCACATGGTTAGGCTGCAGATGACTTGTGTGTGAACAGGATCAGCAGGAACGATCACATGGTTAGTCTGCAGATGACGTTTGTGTGAACAGGATCAGCAGGAACGATCACATGGTTAGGCTGCAGGTGCAGTGTTACAAAGAAGCACGCTGAAATTCTTCATCAAGTCATGGATGTTTACGTCACTGATGTTCCGGTGCTTACACTCGTGCTTTGAATGAGACCAATACAGTTTTCGTTAAATTACAGACACTTAAAATTCAGATTCATATCAGTTTCTCTCTGGACATTAAAAAAACTTCCAGTATTGATATCAGTCCCTGTCTCTTTCCCTTTCTGTCTGTCTGTCTATTTGTCTTTCTCTCTCTGTCTGTCTCTGTCTGTCTCTGTCTCTCTCTCTCACTCACTCACTCTCTCTCTCTCTGTCTCTGTCGCTCTCTCTCTCTGTCTCTCTCTCTCTCTCTCTCTCTCTCTCTCTCTCTCCCCCCTCTCTCTCTCTCTCTCTTACATACACAAATATTCTTGTATTCGCGCTCATAACACACGGATTTTGTTTCTACATTAGTCGATGTGAGCGGTTTTTTAATCACGCACCGATTATACATCGACTTAGAAACAAACATCAGTCGACGAATACCACGTTTGCTAATTTTTGCTTCTTTTTTTGTAGCATTCCCTTTTGCGATTTTCGTTCGTGGAAGTTCGCGGAGATTCCTTTTTCTGTGTTATCTTCAGTGTCTCCCCCCCCCCCTTCCCCGCCCACTTACCTTTCCCCAGTGCCACTTCTTCCATGCCGCTCATCTCAGATCCCCGTACACAGACACACCCAGGGCGGTCCTGTTGCAACTCCCCCGTACACAGACACACCCAGGTCGGTCCTGTTGCAACTCCCCCGTACACAGACACACCCAGGGCGGTCCTGTTGCAGCGCCCCCGTACACAGACACACCCAGGACGGTCCTGTTGCAACTCCCCCGTACACAGACACACCCAGGACTGTCCTGTTGCAACTCCCCCGTACACAGACACACCCAGGTCGGTCCTGTTGCAACTCCCCCGTACACAGACACACCCAGGACTGTCCTGTTGCAACTCCCCCGTACACAGACACACCCAGGACTGTCCTGTTGCAACTCCCCCGTACACAGACACACCCAGGACTGTCCTGTTGCAACTCCCCCGTACACAGACACACCCAGGACTGTCCTGTTGCAACTCCCCCGTACACAGACACACCCAGGACGGTCCTGTTGCAGCTCCAGTGCCGGGAATCCTCAGGGGGAACCAATATAAGTCGTCATGAAGCAACCCGCCAGAGCAGACACTGCACTGCTGCCCAGTCACCTGCATGGTGTTCAGTGGTACCTGAACAGACACTGCACTGCTGCCCAGTCACCTGCATGGTGTTCAGTGGTGCCTGAACAGACACTGCACTGCTGCCCAGTCACCTGCATGGTGTTCAGTGGTGCCTGAACAGACACTGCACTGCTGCCCAGTCACCTGCATGGTGTTCAGTGGTGCCTGAACAGACACTGCACTGCTGCCCAGTCACCTGCATGGTGTTCAGTGGTACCTGAACAGACACTGCACTGCTGCCCAGTCACATGGATGGTGTTCAGTGTACCTGAACAGACACTGCACTGCTGCCCTGCCACCTGGATGGTGTTCAGTGGTACCTGAACAGACACAAGGCGAACCCCTTACAGACAATGATCGCTTTGCTGCAGAGCCAGCGTGGGTAAGCGCCTCCTCCGTTCCCGTACACTTTGTTGTTGCCGACCACTCTGGCAGAAAGTCGCCATGGAGATGGACGTGCAGAGTACATCGATACTTTGGTCACCACAACAGCAGGGCACGGATGATTTTTAGGGCGATTCGTGAGGACGAGGTTTGTGAAGACAAAGCAATGGAGTTCAACTATGTAGTGATGGCTCAGAAATCTGGAAGGCGCTTTCAGAGACGCATCCATTGAGTGGATGAAACTCGACCGTGTGGTGCCAGTCTTCCCCATTTAAGCCCATAGCAAAAGCCAGCTCTGGGTATGATCTCCCATCCCGCATGGTCTGCTACAAATCCCTTCATCATAGCAGCGGTCGCGTTTTTCCAATACTAAACCCTTTCTAATTGGCGAGGTGGGGGAGGGGGGGGGGGAGGGGAGGGTTGAACCTGTTATATAACTGTGGCAACATCGGTGTATCCAACACATTTACTCTTGAGAAAACACAACGTTATAGTTACACACACACACACACACACACACACACACACACACACACACACACACACACACACACACACAGCAATACTTCCGGCCTAAATAACTACCACATTCGGTTAACACTACTGTTTCCTACTTCGTCCTCTCCCAATATCTGAAACGTTTAGTCAACAATGCTGTGTCCTACCTTTTCGCGCTTACACAGTTCCCACGTTCAGTCAGCACGATTGTTTCCTATCTTTTCTAGCATGAAGTCATCATGTTCACCAACACCACCGTTTCCTGCCTGACTAGTAACTAGGTTAGGTCAGCATCACCTTCCCCAATCAAAATAGTTACCACGTTCAGTCAGCGTCATTGTTTTCTGCTGTTCCTGCCGCTAAAGGCTCCACCTAGTTTAGCTGCTGAACCGGAGAGGCACTTCAAGTGGTAGACTGTTCTGTGGCAGTTACCTTTCCTTTGCACACCTTGCAGTGAAAAATAAGGAAAAGAAATGTTGGCTGAATAACACACAATGAAAAATAAGGAAAAGAAATGTTGGCTGAACGACACAGTGAAAAATAAGGAAATGAAATGTTGGCTGAATAACACACAATGAAAAATAAGGAAATGAAATGTTGGCTGAACGACACAGTGAAAAATAAGGAAATGAAATGTTGGCTGAACGACACAATGAAAAATAAGGAAATGAAATGTTGGCTGAATAACACACAATGAAAAATAAGGGAAAAAAATGTTGGCTGAACGACACAGTGAAAAATAAGGAAATGAAATGTTGGCTGAACGACACAGTGAAAAATAAGGAAATGAAATGTTGGCTGAACGACACAGTGAAAAATAAGGAAATGAAATGTTGGCTGAACGACACAATGAAAAATAAGGGAAAAAAATGTTGGCTGAACGACACAGTGAAAAATAAGGAAATGAAATGTTGGCTGAACGACACAGTGAAAAATAAGGAAATGAAATGTTGGCTGAACGACACAGTGAAAAATAAGGAAATGAAATGTTGGCTGAACGACACAGTGAAAAATAAGGAAATGAAATGTTGGCTGAACGACGACACATACGGTGAAAAACAAAGAAATATAATGTCGGCTGAACAACACACAATGAAAAATAAGGAAAAGAAATGTTGGCTGAACGACACATACGGTGAAAAATAAAGAAATATAATGTCGGCTGAACAACACACAATGAAAAATAAGGAAAAGAAATGTTGGCTGAACGACACATACGGTGAAAAATAAAGAAATATAATGTCGGCTGAACAACACACAATGAAAAATAAGGAAAAGAAATGTTGGCTACACGACACATACGGTGAAAAATAAAGAAAAATAATGTCGGCTGAACAACACCCAATGAAAAATAAGGAAAAACACTAAGACTAAACAACACATGCAGTAACAAGCAGAAAAAGTGGTTCTTGCGGAACACATCTCTTTTATCCTTGAACGATGCTTTGAGGTTCAACGAAAAATGAAGAGAAAAAGACTGTCTTTGGCTCTCCACCCCTTCAGAGTCCTGACAATACTTGCCCCAACCTCGATCAGAGAAACAGAGCAACATTAATGTCTTAGTATCAGCGGATGTGTGTGTGTGTGTGTGTGTGTGTGTGTGTGTGTGTGTGTGTGTGTGTGTGTGTGTGTACCTGCATGTCGCCAGGCTCGTCGGCCTGTTCCCATGGTTGTTTATCGGATTAGAATTAAACCTGAGGTCTCTAAATACGTATCTAACGAACGTTAAACGAATAATCGTTGGCAAACAAATAAACCAGTTGCCATGGCATTGTTAACAGGAATCCACAGCAATGCGCAGATGGATTGTAATGAAGGGACCGGGGGCACAGTAGACTGGGAGTGAGTGGCGAGATTTATGCTGTTCAGCTGGACGAGTCAATTTTATAGACACATGTCATGGACACACCGCACTCTGCATGGGAGTCATGGATTTCACCTCTGGGACCCTGCAACCACAATACTCTGCACAGGACATGCGCCCTTCTCTCTGCTGATGTTATCATGCATGCATTGATTTATTGGCAGCTATTGTGCAAGGTGCCTGCCTACAGCTCTGTGTATCTTCAGTGTTCAGACTGATAATCGTGTTCTGGTGCAAGCAGTGACGACACTACTTGGTTTATTCAATAACAAATACGTACGTATATCTCTGCTTGTCGAAAAGAGCACTGGCGATTCTGCCACCGATAGCATCCAGCAAAATATAACCATTTAAAGTCACAAGGCAATTTCAATATTTTTTTTTTTAACTTATCTTAGTAATTGTTTGAAAAAATGGTCGCCTCTTTTTTCACTGTGTTAATGACATTAAGGCCTCCCTCTCATTCTGTCGAGGAAGGTTTTAAGCACCTTGAATGGCAACGATTTAGAGAGTGGCAGAGAAGAGGATGACTGGCTAATTAGCAGCTAGAAAGTCTGATCATCCGAGGCGGAGAGGATTCCTGAGCTAGGACTTTTAACAGTCAGGGAAAGGAAAATCATCCATTCAGATCTCGGAGCATCAGGTGTGGTGCTCGGGGCGAAGTCAGTTGTAGCTTGTACGGTACAGATGAAGAGACTGATCCCATGACAGTTCACTTGAAGAATAGGAGTCTGTTGCTGGTTCAATGCTGTTGATGTAAGGCACTGTGCTGATGCTATTGTCAGGCTGATTTGAATGCGTATGGAAGAAGCGGTGTTAGTATCTGGAGGAGAATTACTGCGTGAAAGTGACCGCAGAAGTAGCTGGGATTTTTTTTTTATGTCCATTTGGTGAGAACTGGTTGTTTGTTAGGCTGTTATGTAGAAAATATGTGTGAATATTGGTGTATGAACGGTTGTTTGAGAGATTGTGCGTGTGTACATGACTGTAGAGATTGTGCGTGTGTCCATGACTGTAGAGATTGTGCGTGTGTCCATGACTGTAGAGATTGTGCGTGTGTCCATGACTGTAGAGATTGTGCGTGTGTCCATGACTGTAGAGATTGTGCGTGTGTCCATGACTGTAGAGATTGTGCGTGTGTCCATGACTGTAGAGATTGTGCGTGTGTCCATGACTGTAGAGATTGTGCGTGTGTCCATGACTGTAGAGATTGTGCGTGTGTCCATGACTGTAGAGATTGTGCGTGTGTCCATGACTGTAGAGATTGTGCGTGTGTCCATGACTGTAGAGATTGTGCGTGTGTCCATGACTGTAGAGATTGTGCGTGTGTCCATGACTGTAGAGAGGCCCAGCGTGGTAATGGACTTGGCCCAAAGGATAATTCTTTTTTTACTTCCTATATAAACCGGACGTTGGGAAAGACAGAGAAGGAGAACAACAACACGACACGAAAGAGAGTGCTGGGCGAGCAGGACAGACAGGGTTCGAGAGAACGTGGTGTGGGCGACAGGGTTCGAGAGAACGTGGTGTGGGCGACAGGGATCGAGAGAACGTCGTGTGGGCGACAGGGTTCGAGAGAACGTGGTGTGGGCGACAGGGTTCGAGAGAACGTGGTGTGGGCGACAGGGTTCGAGAGAACGTGGTGTGGGCGACAGGGTTCGAGAGAACGTGGTGTGGGCGACAGGGATCGAGAGAACGTGGTGTGGGCGACATGGATCGAGAGAACGTCGTGTGGGCGACAGGGATCGAGAGAATGTGGTGTAGGCGACAAGGATCGAGAGAACGTGGTGTGGGCGACAGGGATCGAGAGAACGTGGAGTGAGCGACAGGGTTCGAGAGAACGTGGTGTGGGCGACAGGGATCGAGAGAACGTGGTGTGGGCGACAGGGATCGGGAGAACGTGGTGTGGGCGACAGGGATCGGGAGAAACGTGGTGTGGGCGACAGGGATCGGGAGAACGTGGTGTGGGCGACAGGGATCGAGAGAACGTGGTGTGGGCGACTGAAGTGGAAACAAAATCTCCGAGCCAGGGAAAGGCGTCACAGTCGGACCGAAAACCAAAAACAGTTCCAAACCCAGAAGTAGGGAAAGAGGAAAGGAAGAAGACTTCTACGTCAGCGAACAGTCCCAGAGACGACCAGAGAGACCTAGGCCTGAACTTGGTGCCAGACAACTCATCTTCACCGTCACCTGCTTCTCAGGCATTTTGCAGTGACCCGTATGAGAACTGTGGTGTGGTGTGGTGTGGTGTTGTTGTGTGTGTGTGTGTGTGTGTGTGTGTGTGTGTGTGTGTGTGTGTGTGTGTGTGTGTGTGTGTGTGAACCTAGCCAGGTAAGAAGCCTACTGTAGCATTTAACCCGGGATTAGGAACTATTGATCTCTTGTATTTGGATTATATATTTTTGTGAATTTTGGATTTTTTTATGTGTATACTATAAGCCGAGGAAAACTATACTTCTTGTTCTCAGTCGTGTAAGAGGATAAACGAATGCATGACTTCCTATTCCAGGGACTTAAGTCCATAGGTGTATTAAGCCTGACTTATACATCACACTTACTTCCCTTTGGTGTCTTAAGCATGACTTGTACATCACACCTACTTCCCTTTAGTTTGTTAAACCTGACTTATACATTACACTCACTTCCCTTTGGTGTGTTAAGCCTGACTTATACATCACGCTTACTTCCCTTTGGTGTGTTAAGCCTGACGTATACATCACACTTACTTCCCTGTCACGTGTTAAGCCTAACTTATACATTACACTAAATTTCCTTTGGTGTGTTAAGCTGACCTATAGATCACTTTCATCCCTGTGATGTCTTAAGCCTGACTTATACATCACATGTAATTCCCTGTGACGTGTTAGGCCTGACTTATACATTACACGTACTTGCCTTTGGTGTGTTAAGCTTGACGTATATATCACACTTAATTCCCTTTAGTGTGTAAACCTA
>CM065725.1:56745712-56758212 GCA_033310375.1 Conus canariensis
AAGTCAGCTCACAAGTAAAAAAACAACAACCAAAAACAAAAACAAAACATTCATACATATTTAAAATACACTTTTTAAAAACGCACCAGAAAGACTGTGACTTGAGGATTCTCCGTCAAGACGACGTGGAGAGGCTGACCGCCAGGTCGGTAGTCCGACGTGATCTCCTGTGTGGGTGTACCCGGTGGGACTTCGAACTGTATTCGTAAGCGGCTCTGCTTGCCGTGTGAAGACTGTGACTTGGGCTCGTTGCTGTCAGCTGTATGGACTGTGTCTGTTGGGACGCTACTGACGGTGCCAGTGAGAACTATGCAAGTAAAGAAATTTTCAATGTGTCGGTTTTGAGAGTGACGGTTGAAGGTCCCTGTGTTTGTTGAATGTCTTCGCTGGCGGTGGCATGTATTGATTTTATGCTGATTTAAATTGATTTGTGTTTATGTTTTGATGATTCAGACAGCATATAAAAGAGAGGAACTTAACTTGTGTGTTGCCTGGCTGTCCATGTTCGTGTGGTGTGGGTGTGCGAAGGGAAAAATCGTTACAAACTTCTGAAAGTGAGAGTCGGACAGTCATACACACAGCACCACTCCATCAGTAACACTAAGCCTGACTTATACATCACACGTACTTCCCTTTGATGTGTTAAGCTTGATTTATACTTCACACTTACATCCCTTTGGTGTCTTAAGCCTGACTTATACATCACACTTACTTCCCTCTGGCGTGTTGAGCCGGACTTATACATCATACTTAATTCTCTTGGTGTGTTAAGCCTTACCTATACATCACACTTAATTCCATTGGTGTATTAAGCCTGACTTACACATCACACTCACTTCACTTCGGTGTGTTAAGCCTGACTTATATATCACACTTACTTCCGTTTGATGTGTTAAGCCTGACTTATGTATCACACTTACATCCATTTGGCGTGTTAAGCTTGACTTATACATCATATTACTTTCCTTTCGTATGTTAAGCCTGATTTATATATCACACTTACTTCCCTTTGGTGTGTTAAGCCTGACTTATTCATCACACTTACTTCCCTTTGATGTGTTAAGCCTGACTTATGTATCACACTTACTTCCCTTTGGTATGTTAAGCCTGACTTATATATCACACTTACTTCCCTTTGGTGTGTTAAGCCTGACTTATTCATCACACTGATTCCTTTTTGTGTGTTAAGCCTGCTGACTTATGCATCACAGTTACTTCCCTTTGGTGTGTTACGCCTGACTAATACATCACACTTACTTCCCTAAAGGAACACCATCAAAATGTCCCCCGTCCTGGACAAAGTGGCCAGCCTGCCAGGAGTCATGGCTCCAAAGTATTTTCAGGAATCAAAGAGGGTGCTAGAGTATGTATGTGTAAGCAGATCTTATATGGCCTTATGTGCAGGTTGACGATTTGGCGCACTTGTTCATCGGAATTAAGTGTATCTGATGTATTTCCATGGCTTGGATCCTTCTTTCCAGGTCCACTGTAACGGTCCATGTCTGGCATGCATAAAAGAAGATAGAACATACCAATGCACGCGGAAACTTTATCTCTGGACAGAGCTGATGTTGACTTTGCTGCCCTTGGGAAGATTCCTGGCTGGGATCGCTCACTGCTGAGGATGGAATCCACACAGGTTAACTGCTGAACAGTTTTTATGTTCAGTCCATGATGGTAGTGTTGCCCTGGCCGTCAACTTGGTCTTCTAAGCGCTGATTTTCATGTCCTTTGTTGTTGATGTTTCATCCAGTCTTCTAACAAGCCTGAAGGTTCGTGATGCTTCTTCATCGAGCGCCAACTGTACCCACACGATGCGTGGGCCACACCATGAAGCAACAGCTGAGTTCTTTTGGTTGTTTTTCCTTCTTCTTTTTCTCTCACACCATCACGCTTGGTAGCCAGTCCCCAGGGTGAAGTGACCCTCAGATACCCGCCCCCCCCCCCTCCCCCCCCCCACACACCACTTCTCCGTTGACCAGGGCAGTCCTTCTGTGCTATGTGCCACAACGGCTAGAGAAAATTAGTCAAAGTAGAAGCATAGCTGGATGAAGTCAGTGACTATCACTGTAGAATAATAAGAAGAAGCAATTTGCAAACAAGCAACAACAACAAAAATCAATCCAAACCAAACCGAAACGAAACAAAGATGATGTTGAAGAATAAGAAAAAGAACTGTAGAAGAAGAAAAAGAACTGTAGAAGAAGAAAAAGAACTGTAGAAGAAGGATCACCGACAAGAAGGAAAAGAAATGAATCAAGTCGAAGAAGGACAAGTAACAAAAAGAACCCCCCCCCCCACCCCTACCCCCACCCCCCCGAAAAAAAAGCTGAAAAGGAAGAAATGAAAGGAGAAGAAGAAAGAAGAAAGTAGAGGAACATGAAAACAAAACAGAAATAAAAAGAAGAGGAAGCAGAAGAGGAACAAAGACAAGGAGAAATGGAAATAAAAGAAGACCCATGCTAACAAGAGGAGCCTGGATGAAGGCGACGTGTTAATGAGCGTCTGAAAGTTGGGAACACAGGAAAAGCAGGTATTGAAGCTCCGAAAAGAAAGTTTTCAAGTGGTTTTCAGTTTTCAAGTGGCTTTCAGTTTTCAAGTGGCTTTCAGTTTTCAAGTGGCTTTCAGTTTTCAAGTGGCTTTCAGTGACCGCTTTCACCGGAAGGGAAGGCGGGCTGAAAGGGACATGGAAGGGAAAGGGGGAAGAAGGTGGTCAGAAGATCATGCTGAACCGGTGGAGAATTGTGCACTTGCTCCTCATCGGAGGCGTCTGATCCGTCACGCCTCAGTGCTGGTTTGGGGCTATCCAGTACAACTCCGTTTCTGAGAAGAAAACAAGACATTTCAGTCATGTCTCCGTCTCCTCTCTTGACTGTATCAGACTGTCTATCTGTCTGGCGAGCTATTTCCAGAGTGAGTTAACGACTAGACATCATTAAGCCAGAAAGTGTTTGACACGCACACCATGAGTGGCTCATTAGATCATAGCAACAACCGTAGGAAAAGAAAACAGGCTGAAGATTTTACCGCCGTTTTTGTGTGTGTGTGTGTGTGTGTGTGTGTGTGTGTGTGTGTGTGTGTGTGTGTGTGTGTGTGTGTGTGGGTGGAGTGTTTATTGTGTACTTACATAACGACCTGTTCGATGTCTGAATGAATTTGGTCTTTGGATTCTTTCAACACAAGACCATTATAGCTGCCAGTCACTCCCGTTCCCCACGCACCCATTTTGTTAAGTGCAACACCCATTTTGTTTGGTGCAACACTCATTTCGTTTAGTGCAACACCCATTTTGTTAAGTGCAACACCCATTTTGTTAAGTGCAACACCCATTTTGTTTGGTGCAACACTCATTTAGTTTAGTGCAACACCCATTTTGTTAAGTGCAACACCCATTTTGTTTGGTGTAACACTCATTTAGTTTAATGCAACACCCGTTTTGTTTGGTGCAACACCCATTGTGTTTCGAGCAACACAAATTTTGTTTAGTGCAACATACATTTTGTTTAGTGCATTATAGCTGCCAGTCACCCCGTACCCCATGCACACCCATAGCCAGATTCTGTCTCAGACACAGCGCTTGTAGTCCGCAGGAAACATCGACGTCAGGTTGTCTTGAGGCCACCCAACAGAGCACACACTGCACCGCCACTGAGCTGTTCTGATCTAACATACGCAGGATATCTACCGTGTCTCTTACTGAAGGCAGTATACACGAAGAGGCAGTAGCCAAAAGGAAAGTCCTGCCCCCACCTTCCGGTTATAGGCTGGAGATAAACAGCTCTCCCCGCGAATCTCGCCACTCCGAACACTAACACAAAGCCGTGATGGGTTAGAAAGGGGGAAGCACGAAAACTGAGGTCCCATTGACACTGGACGAACACAGCCAGGGAATCTTTTGTCTCACAGGCTCACAATGTTAGAAAGGACGAACACAGCCAGGGGAATCTTTTGTCCCACAGGCTCACAATGTTAGAAGGACGAACACAGCCAGGGAATCTTTTGTCCCACAGGCTCACAATGTTAGAAAGGACGAACACAGCCAGGGAATCTTTTGTCTCACAGGCTCACAATGTTAGAAATATCTTCTCAGTGTTGACATGCGCTACAATTCCTGCTTTTTGATACCAGATGTGGGTTTGGCTAAATGTGCTGATGGAAAGTGTCAATTTGTGGAGGATTGTGAGATCTTTTTCTTCGTCTGGACGATTCTTGTAGGACACAGCCTCTCTTCTCTCTCTCTCCTCCTCTCTCTCTCTCTCTCTCTCTCTCTCTCATCTTATATATATATATATATATATATATATATATGTGTGTGTGTGTGTGTGTGTGTGTGTGTGTGTGTGGGTGTGGGTGTGTTTAAATCCAATCGTTCTAAATCCAATCGTTCTAAATCGTCCAAAATTTAGTTGACGTTTACGGATGAAAAGTCGTTACCAAATAATCTTTTCCTGTTTGTTATGCTCACCAATGTTATTTTCTCATTTGAATGAACCACTTCATTCCCAGTTTCGCCAAATGCAGTTCCATAGACTGCAGAACACCACCTGGCATGTTCCAGTATCACACCATTTGCAAACCTTTCACGTCAACAGCAGGTGGAGTCGTCCTTTTAGGCATTAGCACAAAAAGGCTTTTTTTTTTTATCCGACCTCTTCGGCTGTCTTCTGAAAGAGATCAACATTTTTCATCTGATCTTAGCTTTTACAGATGCAAGGTTTTAACGAACTCTGGCATGTTTTTTTTTTTTTTTAAATCGCACTTTAATAAGTTGTGTGTGTATTAACAAAATATGTCAGATTTGATTTCAACGGGGCGACAGC
This sequence comes from Conus canariensis, assembly GCA_033310375.1. Taxonomy (NCBI): domain Eukaryota; kingdom Metazoa; phylum Mollusca; class Gastropoda; order Neogastropoda; family Conidae; genus Conus; species Conus canariensis. The sequence goes on from CM065725.1 coordinate 56,750,533, forward strand.
CCTGATATGGTCCTTTGCTGTCGGCTGGATTGTAAGCAACATTCTCTCTGTCTCTGTTTCTCTCTGTCACTGTCTCTGCCTCTGTCTCTGTCTGTCTCTGTCTCTCTGTCTCTGTCTCTCTCTCTCTCTCTCTCTCTCTCTTCCTCTCTCTCTCTTCCTCTCTCTCTGTCTCTCTGTCTCTGTCTCTGTCTCTCTCTCTCTCTCTCTCTCTCTCTCTCTCTCTCTCTCTCTCTCTCTCTCTCTCCACTCTTCTCTAAAGTGATTTGATTCTCGATTGATGCAGCTTTTAAGTTATTTCAGGAGCACGGTTGCATTGTCCGTTATCTGTTTTCTCACCTCTCTTTTATGAAATATTACAACAGACATGTACATGTCCATAGTCATAACTTCTTATAAACACACGGAAATGTAGTCATACATGTATGTTAGGGCAATGTAAACTAGATCAAACACTTTTATTGTGATATTATACAAAAGCTACAGAGAATGATTTTGTTTGTTACCTCTTTACCTTCCCTTATGGGCTTTGACATATTTACACCGGACTCCAATTTAAAACGTCCAACTCACCCTCCACTCCCACTCCACCACCCCACTCCCATCCAATCCCTCCTCCATTTCACACCATGCCCGTCCTCCACCCTTCGTTCCATTCACACACACACACACCACACACACGCGCGCGCGCGCGCACACACACACATACGCACGTGTCGATTGACTTGTTCCAGATTTTATAGCATAAGGTATTATCCTAGACTACAAAGGAATCATTGCAACAGTGTTAAATGAAGTAAACTGTACTTCATGTCGCTTTTTACATTGCAGTAAGTGAGTCGTGTGAATGATCATGCACCTGATTATACTAACGTAAGCGACATTTTGTACAGATCACTCTTGTGGCGCCGACGGACATTTTAGGTTTATCTTACGCACTCACAACTTGAAGCACGGTAACCATATTTTTCCGCCTTGAAAATAGTTTTCTGTGGGCATTTTTTGTTCTGTGAGATTTTTGTTCTGTGAGATTTTAAAATGGAGGAAATCAATTTTAGACAGTCAACAAAAAACATACCGTTCGCCAACCCACAACTTTACTTAAAAAGATTAATAGAACAAACTGAAAAGTTCATACGCAATATGAGATGGAAAGCATTCTTTTTTTCTGAACCCAGACGCAAAAAAAGAGGACAAAAACACCTACGGCTTCAAATCATGGCGATCACCACCTGCCATAGACGAAATGAAATCTTTTGAGAATAAAATGAAAAGAATGATAGCTAACATTGAATTAAAAAAATCTAATAATGATTTCCAAGCATCATTAAAAAATCAAATAAAACAAATACAAAATGACAAAAAAATATTTGTGAAGGCTGACAAAACTAGTAATTACTACAAAATGGAACCAAATGAATGCTCACAACTTCTTGATAAAAACATTCAGAAAAACTACAAAAAAGCCAACAAAAGTACACATGACAGCATCCGCATTAAAGAAAAAGAACTTGTGCATCGCATAGACCTAAGTGACAGGGTAGAAGCGACAGCAACAAAAGAAGCCTTTATAACACTCAAAGATCATAAGCCCAACTTTCACAACAACCCAACATGTAGACTAATAAATCCATCTAAATCTGAACTAGGCAAAATAAGTAAGAAAATTCTAGAAAAAGTAATAAAAAACGTAAAATCAAACTCTGAATACAACCTCTGGAAGAATACATACGAAGTTATCCAATGGTTAAAAAAACTCAATAAACAAAGGAACACAATATTCATCACATTCGACATAGTAGACTTCTATCCATCTATAGACGAAGAACTACTCACCAAAGCTCTGAAATTTGCTAGTAACCACTAAGACATAACAGGGTCAGAAATGGAAATCATTCTTCACACTAAGAAAACGTCACTACACAGCAAAAATGAAACCTGGATCAAGAAAACGAATAGAAACTCAACATTTGACGTAACCATGGGATCATATGATGGTGCAGAAACATGCGAACTGGTCGGACTGTTCATGCTGTCCAACATCCAGAAACAACTTGGAAAGCAAGTTGGACTATATAGAGACGACAGCCTTGCTGCACTAACCAACAACCCAAGAACCATTGAAAACAAGAAAAAAGAACTATGCAAAATCTTCCAAAATCATAACTTTAAAATCACCATTGAAGCAAACAAAAAGGTGGTGAACTACTTAGACATAACACTTGACCTCAACAACCACATATATAAACCATATAAGAAACCTAACGACACACCTATCTATGTAAACACCTAAAGTAATCATCCACCATCTGTATTAAAGACCATACCCAATGGCATAAACAAGAGACTATCCAATCTGTCATGCAACAAAAGAGTATTCAACAACGCAGCAGTAGAATACCAAGAAGCCCTGCAAAAAAGTGGCTATAACTACAAACTACAATACAACCCTGACAATAACATGAACAAAAGCAAGAAAAACAGGAAAAGGAAAATCATATAGTATAACCCCCCATACGACGGGAAACTTAAAACAAACATAGGGAAAGAATTCTTTAAAATCTTAACAGCATCGTTCCCAAAAGAACACACACTGTGTAAAATATTCAACAAAAACACCGTCAAACTATCATATTCATGTATGCCCAACCTCAAAAATCTAACTGATGCATCCAACAAAATGAAAACCAACACAACAAAGAAGGGTGAAGAAAGGAAATCTTGTACTTGCATCAAAAAAGAGCAGTGCCCCTTAAGCAATAAATGCCTCTACAACAATATTGTATACCAAGCCACTGTGACATCAGAAAATGAAAAAGAAACATATACAGGGGTCACTGAAAACCACTTCAAAACCAGATATGCAAACCACAAACAGTCATTCAATAAAGAAAAATACAAAAACCAAACAGAACTGAGCAAATACATTTGGAAACTTAAAGATGCAAAAATAAACTACAATATATCCTGGAAAATCATAAAAAGGGCATCATCATACAGTAATATTTCAAAAAGATGCAACTTATGTTTAACTGAAAAATGGTTAATACTATGTAAACCACACTTAGCAACTTTAAACACTAAAACAGAAATAGTAAACAACGGCAGGCACAAATGGAAATCGCTGTTAGTGAACACACCCCAAACAACTACCTGAAAACCCCCAAAACACGTGCAACTAACCCGCACGTGTAAACAGTGACAACTGGGCCCCACACGCTATAAAACACCGGCGGTGGGTGACCCAAACATCATCCTGACGAGTGCAAGAGCTCGAAACAATAGTGTAGATTTTAACATTCCTTTTAATACTTGATTTTAAACAAATGTTGCTCCCCAAGGGGTCGAGCGCTTTTGAAATCATTTTAGGCATTCTAATAATATATATATATATAATATATATATATATATATATATATATATTTGTGTGTGTGTGTGTGTGTGTGTGTGTGTGTGTGTGTGTTTCCAAAAAGGATTCCACCTGGTTGTTGTTTTTTTCCAATGTTTTAATTCCTGATAAATGAGCATTTTATTTCTGGGCACAAAGTTTGTAGTTTCTGTTTCAGGTTTCCATGTATATTTCTTACCTCATGGTGATTTCAGACGTGAATCGGAGAATACCTTTAAAAAGCTGTGTAAGGGGAGGAGAGAAGGTGAGGAGGTGGAGTGGAGGGGAGGGAAATCTTGGCTGAGGAGAGACATGGGGGGGGGGGGGGGGAGGCGTGTTAGTTCTCATGCAGCAAAGAAGGAAAAGGACGGAGGGGGCTGGGGGTGTTAGATCTGTGACGTCCCATACGAATCGTCCTTCTCCATTCCTTCCCCTTCTCGTGGACAAAGGTCACGGAACAACGATTACCACAGGAATAACAAATCAAGCGGTTTACGCCAATGGCGCCTGGTCACCACTGAAGCGAGCATGCAAGTCGCTGAATAACGCAGTCACACCACAAGACAGCTAGATGTTTCCAGCCTGTCTGGGCCCAGGCCAGCACAGCCACAGGGTGGAGCAAGGATTTCCTGACAGCAACACCAATTCCACCGCTCCCTGTCACGTGGCCACACCAATCGAGCACACCCCCTCCAGGAGTCAAAGGTCGATCGAAGTTATTATCAGGAAGAGCATTCCCATTGTCACCATGTTCATCATCGGAGAGTATAGTCCAATTTTCCATGTTTGAATACAAGGAGGAGGAAAGCACAAAGCAGGCATAGAAGGAGCACACAAAAATAATATAATTTCAAATCTAAAGATCAATGCACAGTGCAGAGATTAAAAATATGTAGCGGCCTTCATTAAAACCACAATTTAAAACAAGACGTATATTCATAAGTCCAATCAGAACTAATTCGCACACAGTACCTCCATCGCTCACAGCCCAGCAATCTTATGATTCGCTCGGCAAACGCACAGTTCAAAATACAACAAACAGTAACAGTCAGTCACATGACTCCACTAAAGATGCGCACCACCAGTCGCAACGGAGTTGCGCCCCTTAGCTCTACTCAAGCGACTGTTATACTTTGCTGTCATCTTAAATCAAAATTATTATTCAAATTATGATAGCACCTCAGGACTGTGCACTGTTTGGGAGGAAAACACAGTCGCATCCTCATTCTGTTCAAATTCGGCGCTCTAAAGTGCTACAAAAATGCGTGTCTCGTGAAAAGTCTACAGAATACTACTTCTGTCTTGAGTTGTTGAAAGACAACTTTCATTTTTTACACATTTCTCAAGGCACAGGCAAATTAAAGAATCGATTTTGATACTACTCTTTGAAGCATGATGGTTCTGTAGTTAATAAAGAAGTGTTCATTTTCAAAGAGTTTCCACTGCGCAATCCATGTATTCTTCTCCACTCATTCCGATTTAGTCCTTTCAACACCTTCTTAACACACAATACCCCGATTTCATGACACATATCATCTCTGCAGCCGTCGCTCATGTTTTACACTCACAAAAAAGGCTCGTGTGTGACATCACAACTGGGAATGCCGGCGACAGAATGCAGTCTGAGTGATCTCCCCTCTTCCCACTCTTCCCCGTAATTGTCGTGCCTGTTTCCTTCCTTTGCTGAATGAGTACCGCCACCCCTTCCCCATTCCCACGTCTCTCCTCATCCAAGATTTCCCTCCCCTCCTCTCAACTGTCTTCACCTTCTCTCCTCCCCCTGCACAACTTTTAAAGGTATTCTTCGATTCACGTCTCAAATCTTCCCGAGGAACTGGCCACGTGTAGGCTGGGCAGCCACTGTGATGCATACCAAATACAAAAAAGAAATAATAAAAAAAAAAATTGAAAAATAAAAATCAAATCGATCACGCGGGGGATATGGAGGAGGGGTGAGGGAGGGGGAGGCAGTCAACAAATTGAAACTCCTACATTCATGCGTGTCCATATAACAAACGGCAAGAAACCAAATGAAATTCTTGGCGAAAACATGCGAAAGGTGATGAATGTTACCAATTGAAAGTTTTAACTCTTCAATGCCAAAACAAAACAAAATTTTAACTCTTAACTCAAAACAGTTATTATAGTGGCCCTTGTCACCATAAGCGCCTTCATACGCGCTCATGCATGTACGTGAAGGAATGCGTGGCGTGTGTGTGTGTGTGTGTGTGTGTGTGTGTGTGTGTGCGGAAGAGAGAGAGAGAGAGAGAGAGAGAGAGAGAGAGAGAGTTTGTGTGTGTGTGTGTGTGTGTGTGTGTGTGTGTGTGTGTGTGTGTGTGTGTGTGTGTGATATGCTTGTTTGTGCAAGCGCTTGAGCATTATTTATGACTTGCATGCATAAGTGTGTGTGGTATGTGTGGTGTGTGTGTGTGTGTGTGTGTGTGTGTGTGTGCGCGCGCGCGCGCGCGCGCGCGAGCTCGCGCGCGGGTGCGCGTACATATGTGCATGCACCTGCATGTATGCTTGTTTCGTGTTGGTAACTCTTGCTCATGCAAATTAAGAAATGCGTCTCTATAAAGATGCACACACATGAACTTATATATATATATATATATATATATATATCTGTGTGTATTATATCTATACATATATGTATATATACATAGATTTATATATGTATGTATATATACATGCATAATATATATATATATATATATATATATATATATATATATTTAAACATACATACATACAAACATGCTTACGTACATTCATACATGGCTTTAAAACAATATCATGTAAGAAAAAGCTAACTAAAGAAACCATTATTACGTACAAATCTTTCCAAATGTTAATGGATGCGTCTGGAGATAAAACCGTTCTGGTGACAACGCACAGAGTGTGGGTTCCTGCCCTATCCTCATCAACACATGGAGGGAACAAGAACGGGATCGTTTTCTTCTTCTTCTTCTTCTTTTTCTTCTTCTTCTTCTTCTTTTTCTTCTTCTTCTTCTTCTTCTTCTTCTTCAGCTTCTTCTTCTTCTTCTTCTTCCTTCAGGTAACACCTTCGGCATGTCGAAGATTACTTCACACATGAGGAGGCAAAAAAGAGACAATACAAATCAAAATTGAATAAATGAACAACAAAACAAAGCTTCGTTTTCAACCGAGTCGGTATTGACAATAGCTATACATGTGAGCTGCCCTGGAGTTGAAGGGCAGAGAAAGATCTAGCCATTTGTTTAATCGATGAATGCAAAGATTTTGGAAATGTGAATCAATCAACCTGCTATTTCTTTTTTGGTACCTTTTGTACATGTGCTCCCCCCCCCCCCCCCCCCCCCCTCATTAAATCACCACGTCTGTGTTTCAAATAGCAGTTATGGACATCATTAAGTATAAGTCGTTTGAAATACTGCTGCTGTTTCTTCTATTGTTTCTGCCCCTTTCGAGAGCGACAACTCCTATTTCTACTGCTACAGCCACTTTCAAGAGCGACAACTCCTATTTCTACTGCTTTCCTTGGTGTAGATTTGACTGCTGCTCTTTCCATTGATATTTCTTGCCGTTAATGCTGCAGCAAATAACGGTCATCCTTTCCACGTTCTTACATGTCCTGTTCAATTTGGGATGTCTCTCACATCTAGTGGTCACAGTGAAGGCAACATGTAACCCATGCATTAAAATGGCGCCATGCCTCAAAGCGCTGGAACTGGATGTCAATGAATTTCCTCAAACTGAAAAAAAAGAAACGGTGACAGTATAGCATCATCGTAAAACATGACTGCCTTGGCATTGAAAGGCTGTACCGAACCTTTCTTTTTCCAAACAGTTTATGAAAAAATACAAAACCCAGCCAACCTGTACTTCCTGTAGTCTAGGTGACGCACATCAAGGTAACATAGTGAGACAGAACAAACATATTTTGCACACACGTGACAACTTCAGCGATAGAATCCGTGGAGCACTTTATGCCTGAGTGTATTTGTATGACAGAATGCAGATTCGTACCTGTGACTGAGTATCAGAGGGGAAGGTGCATGTGCCACTTGTGCACATTTCATGCAATAACGTGGTTGAATTAAAGGAACATAGTCACAGTCATACAGGCCCAGGTTGTTTCAATGGATAGTTTGTATGAGTAGTGCTAAAATGATTTGGAAAATCGTGGACGCCAACAGAGGAGAGTGACATGGAGTTAAGCGCACAGCTCTGTTTTCTGCCCAGTCAGCAGCTGACCATGAAGACGACGCATGTCAATAGTTTGAAGCAATGCACTGGTAAATCCGAGTCCA
>CM065725.1:56770712-56775712 GCA_033310375.1 Conus canariensis
AAGCAGGTATTATAAATTGTTCTGTTTTCAGGAAGAACTTCATGGTCCCCACATGCTGACAGTGAAGACTTCATGGTCCCCACATGCTGACAGTGAAGACTTCATGGTCCCCACATGCTGACATTGAAGACTCCATGGTCTCCACATGCTGACAGTGAAGACTTCATGGTCCCCACATGCTGACAGTGAAGACTTCATGGTCCCCACATGCTGACAGTGAAGACTTCATGGTCCCCACATGCTGACAGTGAAGACTCCATGGTCCCCACATGCTGACAGTGAAGACTCCATGGTCCCCACATGCTGACAGTGAAGACTCCATGGTCCCCACATGCTGACAGTGAAGACTTCATGGTCCCCACATGCTGACAGTGAAGACTTCATGGTCCCCACATGCTGACAGTGAAGACTTCATGGTCCCCACATGCTGACAGTGAAGACTTCATGGTCCCCACATGCTGACAGTGAAGACTTCATGGTCCCCACATGCTGACAGTGAAGACTTCATGGTCCCCACATGCTGACAGTGAAGACTTCATGGTCCCCACATGCTGACAGTGAAGACTGAAATTTATTATGCAATGTCCCAGTACTTCATTCACTTTTTTCCCCTCAGAAACCCTACACCCACCCACCCCCCTTTCTTTTTTATTTTCTCTCTCATTTAATCTTTGCAAATTATCATTGTAATAACGGAGGAAATGTGTTAGCCTTCAACTGTTTCCTCCTCTATTAATTTGTTGCAACATATTTTTCGTCAATCAGTGGGAGATGACACCTCTCAGGAGATCCAAGCAGAGGCTGTTATGCACAATTCTTAGTTGCTGTCAGCACTTATGGTAATGACAGAGCAAGGATTATGAAACAGTCCCCAAGCATAGGCTCAAAGATTTCCCCCTGCATTGAAAAAAGCTTTGTATGATGATGATGATTTTTCAGCAACTGATTTCCTTACGGCGCTTTCTTCTCATTTTACTTTTTACCCTTCACCATCTGCTTTGGGGTGCCATTGGACGAGTTTTTGAACCCTTGGTGTGAGAACAGCACAGAATTATAGACTGTGGTATACCTTCATACAGTCAGCCGTGCCTCATTGAACCCTTGGTGTGAGAACAGCACAGAACTATAGACTGTGGTATACCTTCATACAGTCAGCCGTGCCTCATTATCAAGTCCCAATCAGCGGACATAAGGCCACCGAGCAGCGATGTTAATGATTCAGTTCTCAGGATGGACTATAACGATCCCCATGTGCTGCTTGTGTTGCATTTTGTAGTTATCATCCAATTTCACGTTCCCGTTTTCTTTCCCTTACAAACCCACGCATTCCTGTCCCCCTTTATTTCTTACATCATTTTACTAGCGTAAGAATTATTAGCTCGCATTTGTCGCCCCACCCCCACCCCGCCCCTTTCGAGGAAAAGGACAGCACACTGAATATGATGAAGTATAACATGTATAGAGGTTACAATTAAACCAATCTGGAAAAAAAATCCGTTTTCAGTCTGACTTCATGATTGATTTCTTTGTTCTGAATCGGGCGACGGAGGAAAGAAAAGGCGTGAAAAAAGAAGACGAGGGGGAAGGTGAAGGACACGAGAGATTGATAACAAATGCAGTGATGGAAGACGACAGCGAAGGATCAAAATGTAGAGAACGGAGGTCAGCTGTAGATCAGATGAATGCATAAACACGCATGCATTTTATACATCTGTCTGGTCTACAACTTACAATTTTCCTGTCAGAAACGACGAGAGAATTACTGTTTGTGTTGAGCATTTTTTTGTGTTATACTATCTAATTCAAATGGCAGACCACTGTTGTGTATGCCCCGGCCTGTAACGGATGTCATCCATGGGTCAGTTTATATAGCCACGTGTAATCACAGAATTCTGATTTTGACAGGGACTGTACTTACACCTGCCTGGTCTAACAGAGCCTACAGTATTGCATTTCTCGTGACATTTATTGTAGATGACAGGGACTGTACTTACACCTGCCTGGTCTAACAGAACCTACTGTATTGCATTTCTGATGACATTTATTGTAGATGGGGGTCGTGGCATTCCTGGCACCCGAAAATCTTCATCACAGTGTCCAACAGGAGGGGGACACCAAGTTCATCAATCCACTGTCTAAGAATCCGATCGTCCTCCGATCGGTCGACATGAAGAAGAATGAAACAGTAAGTAATTAATTCTTTAAAGTGGAATGTAGGAGAGGATGTAGGAGCGGTTGAACTCTCCGGCACTAAGACTGGCAGCCTGGGATGGAAGGGCTGGAACATGGCCTCGGTCTTGCCGACACCCTTGGTGTCAGGCCAAACCGTCTGCAGGCTGATGTAAAGCAATCTGCACTGGATTTCTTCACTGGGGACAGTGGGTAGGGGGGAACACGGGGCGGTAGGCCAGTGCACAGTCTTCCGCGAACTTGCGCACAATGGCCTCGCCCACTCCCCTCCTGGCCCTAAGACGCTGCAGCTTGCGCGTCTGCACAATACTTGATGGAAGGGCTGGAACAATACTTACTTACAATACTTGATGTATGCATCCTTGTCAGCGTCTGCACAATACTTGATGTACACATCCTTGTCAGCGTCTGCACAATACTTGATGTATACATCCTTGTCAGCGTCTGCACAATACTTGATGTATACATCCTTGTCAGCGTCTGCACAATACTTGATATATACATCCTTGTCGGCGTCTACACAATACTTGATGTATACATCCTTGTCAGCGTCTGCACAATACTTGATGTATACATCCTTGTCAGCGTCTGCACAATACTTGATGTATACATCCTTGTCAGCGTCTGCACAATACGTGATGTATACATCCTTGTCAGCGTCTGCACAATACTTGATGTATACATCCTTGTCAGCGTCTGCACAATACGTGATGTATACATCCTTGTCAGCGTCTGCACAATACTTGATGTATACATCCTTGTCAGGCGTCTGCACAATACTTGATGTATACATCCTTGTCAGCGTCTGCACAATACTTGATGTATACATCCTTGTCAGCGTCTGCACAATACTTGATGTATACATCCTTGTCAGGCGTCTGCACAATACTTGATGTATACATCCTGGTCTGCGTCTGCACAATACTTGATGTATACATCCTTGTCAGGCGTCTGCACAATACTTGATGTATACATCGTTGCCAGGTGTCTGCACAATACTTGAATACATCCTTGTCAGGCGTCTGCACAATACTTGATGTATACATCCTTGTCAGCGTCTGCACAATACTTGATGTATACATCCTTGTCAGCGTCTGCACAATACTTGATGTATACATCCTTGTCAGGCGTCTGCACAATACTTGATGTATACATGTTTGTCAGGCGTCTGCACAATACTTGATGTATACATCCTTGTCAGGCGTCTGCACAATACTTGATGTATACATCCTTGTCGGCGTCTGCACAATACTTGATGTATACATCCTTGTCAGCGTCTGCACAATACTTGATGTATACATCCTTGTCAGGCGTCTGCACAATACTTGACGTATACATCCTTGTCAGGCGTCTGCACAATACTTGATGTATACATCCTTGTCAGCGTCTGCACAATACTTGATGTATACATCCTTGTCAGCGTCTGCACAATACTTGATGTATACATCCTTGTCAGCGTCTGCACAATACTTGATGTATACATCCTTGTCAGGCGTCTGCATAATACTTGATGTATACATCCTTGTCAACGTCTGCACAATACTTGATGCATACATCCTTGTCAGGCGTCTGCACAATACTTGATGTATACATCCTTGTCAGCGTCTCCACAATACTTGATGCATACATCCTTGTCAGCGTCAGTACAATACTTGATGTATACATGTTTGTCAGGCGTCTGCACAATACTTGATGTATACATCCTTGTCAGGCGTCTGCACAATACTTGATGTATACATCCTTGTCAGGCGTCTGTACAATACTTGATGTATACATCCTTGTCAGCGTCTGCACAATACTTGATGTATAATGTTTGTCAGGCGTCTGCACAATACTTGATGTATACATGTTTGTCAGGCGTCTGCACAATACGTGATGTATACATCCGTGTCAGGATCTGGAAAAGCGGCTATCAGTATTGCTGGAACAAAATGGAGAAGAAGGTGGGAGGCCAAGACACATCCTTGTTGAACTGCAGTTCTCACTGGGGAAGGATCTGATACATGCTTCTCGGCACACCCACACTGTTGCAGAAACTGCCAAAGGCCATCCCGATTTGTCAGGTCAACAAACGCCATGTGACATTCTTGGTTCTATGCTCAGCATTTCTCTTGCAGCTGGTGAATAACAAAGACCACACAAAGACTGGTGCTGCCGCCTGTTGGACAGCCACACTGAGATCAGGGACAAGAATGCCAGCGATATGGGAGATGATTCTGCTGCAGGAGAATGCCCCTTGTAAAGTGAGACGACTGCAGGCGGAAATCTAAACAAATCTTAAATAAATGTTAGCGAACCGCCCAGAGCAACGTGGACAAACGAGTCACAAGACAAAACACTACGCGTTTCGGCCTCTTAGGTCTTCTTCAGACAAGATACAAACAAATAGGACAACGAAAATTCACTTAGCTTTGATCGCTTCAGAGTTCAGCGGAAGGAAGGCGTTGAATGAGAGCCCCTTGTCACACACGATGACCGTCACAATATATTTCACTTCCTTCTTCTGGTAGAAAGACTCCATGGAGGCATCCTGGAAGTCTCGAGGTACCTCGCCGTTCTCTCAGTGAGCACAGTCCAAGGAAACTCAGGGCTCGATGCAAAGAAAAATCCATCAACTGTGAAAAATCCATCAACTGTGAAAAATCCATCTACTGTGAAGGGGAAAGAATCTGACCGTGCCAGACCTTCCAACAGGACCTCTTCCAGCTGTTTTCTCGAGGATATAAAGACACCCATGAAAAATAAATACAAAGCAGAAATCAACAAACAATCCAGTACTCCTCTTTTCCATGTGGGCAATCAAGCGCGTA
>CM065725.1:56783212-56788212 GCA_033310375.1 Conus canariensis
AAACTTGAAAATAGAATCTGTGTGTACATTACCGATGGACAATTGTTTGATAGTTTTAGTGTGTAGGAGAATGATACAAAATGTCTGGGTTTGTTTATGTACTGATGTGTGGTGTACTGACGCTTTCATTCTGCTGTAATAACTTCATTCTAACAAATGGATACAATTAAATCAACATAAGTGTAATAAAGTATTCATAGAAATACGAGCACAAAAAAAAGTGTGCGGGTGCATATGTGTGTATGTGTGTGTGTGTGTGTGTGTGTGTGTGTGTGTGTGTGTGTGTGTGTGTGTGTGTGTGTGTGTGTGTGTGTGAGAGTGTGTGTGTGTGAGTGTGTTGTGTGTGCGCGCGCGCGCGCGCGCGTGTGTGTGTGTGTATGTGTGTGTGTGTGTGTGTGTGTGTGTGTGTGTGTGTGTGTGTGTGTGTGTGTGTCTGTGTGTGTCTGTGTGTGTCTGTGTGTGTGTGTGTGTGCGCGTGTGTGTGTTTAGAACATTTTTCTAAGTCTTGCCTCTTGTTCAAATATGATTTCCAAAGGGGTAATTGATTTCGTTTTTTTCAGTTTACTGATACACATTTTCCCCACTAACAATACCCAATTTATAAGGTCGCACTCTTCCTTTGCGGTCTGAACATCATAACAACCAAGAAGAACAATATCCCTAGATAACGTGACAGATTTGTGTATAAAACCACTGACTCAATTCTACATACTTCCAAAATGTATTTACGAGGGGGCAATCATAGAAAAAATGTTCCAACACAATCAAGGGTATCCGGACAGTGATAACAATTTGGTGAGTTACACTTTCCCATTTTTTGCAGCAGAATATTAGTTGGGTAAAGATTATGCAAAATTTTCCATTGCAACTCTCGTAGTCGCACCTCTTTTGTGACTTTCCTGGGCATTAACCACATGTGTTTGTTAATTGTAATATTTACTTTTCTTTGCCAAAAGTTGACAGCATGTGTTGTTACTGGCGATTTGTTACTTTTTGACTCTAAGTATCTTCTTATATAATTAGGTTTTCTATGGAAGTGACCCGCTTCTGATTCGTTTACTAGACCTCTATTTGCTTCGCCTCTCTCTATCCAATCGACCCATTTCCTTGGACAAGCATTAACTAACGCATTATACTGAAAGAGTGTAACAGCTGGATTTTGGTTAATCCTTTCTTGTACTTCTTCTACAGCAAGAAGTCTGTTTTCATTTAAGCTAACGATGTCACTTAGTGTTCTAAAGCCTGCCTTTTGCCACTGTGGGAAAAATAACATTTTGTTTTTAAACTGAATAAGATGATTATTAAAAAGACCTTGATCCAACACGTTTTCCTGTGAAACTTCATTGAGCGGAATCCTTGATTTTTTATTTAGGTATGTCAAGAAAGCTTCCAACCAAAATTTGTTCTTTATATATTCCTTTCCAATAAAGTCCTTTCTAGAGCAGTTAATTTTAAAGAGATTTTGGAAGTCTGATACTCTGCTGAAGTGCCATTTAGGCAAACATGTCCAGTTTTGTTCCTCTTTGAACAATCTTCCGATCCATTGCAAGTTAAATATCTGTTGAAGTTCTAGCATATTGACCATTTGACCTCCACCCTCTATGTAGTCTGACTCCATAGTTTTTCGTTTAACCTTTTCGAACGCTCTTTTGTTAGACGTTTTCCGTTGCCAGATAAATTTATATAGCACGGTGTTAATCTTTGTTAAAACATGAACTGGAAGACCTATTGACTGCATGATGTACACGAACTGACTTATGAGAAATGTTTTTATTATCACAATTTTCCCCTGAATGCTGAGATCCCTTTTGCTCCACTCCCTTATCGATTTATGTAGACTGTTCATTCGTGTTTGCCAATTTTCCTCGTTGTCCTGAGCCAGGTTATTTCGGCTAAAAACAATGCCTAAAATCTTAATCGTATCTACAAGCTCAAACGGGCAGTCCTGCAAGGGTTGAGCAACACCAATTCGTAGTATTTTAGTTTTTTGATTGTTCAACAGTAACCCACTAAATCTTCCAAATTGCATTATTATATCCGTTACAATTTTTAAGTCCGTTTGACCTTTAAGAAAAAAGGTAGTGTCATCTGCCATCTGTTTTATACGAATGCTTTTTGGGTTCACGTTTTGTGTACTTGGCAATTTTATTCCGGTGACTGAGCTATTTCTAACTTTACAGGCCAGTATTTCTACCGCTAAAATAAAGGCCAGGGGCGAAAATGGGCACCCCTGTCGAATGCCACAGTTGACTTTAAAATACTCAGACAACCACCCTCCATGATTAATACAACTTACGTTATTTTACATTAAAACGGACACCCAACGTATGAAATCGGGTCCAAAACCAAAAACATTGAACGTGTGCAACAAGTATGTCCTAGATATCGAGTCAAACGCTTTGGCATAGTCTAGCGCAAGTATGTATCCAGCTCTGCCTGTTACATTTAAGTAATTTATAACGTCGTCTATAGTTCTCAACACTGTGGCAATATTTCTGCCTTTCATGTATCCTACCTGGTCTTCACTAATCAGCTTGTGTAAAACTGTTCCCATTCTAAGTGCTAAAACTTTGGCTAATAACTTGTAATCTGAGTTTGTAAGAGTTATTGGGCGCCAATTACTGAGGTGCTCCCTGTCTAAATCCTTACCTTTATGTATCAGTGTAATGACTCCAAGGTTTTGGGTGTATGATAAACTCCCATTGGTGAACGATTCGTTGAAGGATTTAATAATAATACGTTTTATTCTGGTCCAAAAGAACTTCAGAAGTTCAATACTGATCCCATCGCTTCCAGGAGCTGAGCCGTTCTTCATCTCTCTCAGAGCCTCTGTGGCTTCAGCTTCTGTGATGAGCCCTTCGCATGACTCGGATTCGTCACTGTTTAGCTTCGGGAGGTTTTCGTTTTCAATAAAGACTTCGCATGCCTCAGCGACTTCATTATCTTGCGTAGTTTGATTATACAGATTTTCGTAAAATAACGCTTGTTCACTCAGAATGTCTTTCTGATGATGCACTACCTCCCCAGTGTCTTTACACAATCGTGTCATGATATTTTGTCTGCTTCTGGATTTTTCTAAGCTACAAAAGTATTTGCTGTTCTTTTCCCCCCCCTCTATCCATCTCAAACAATTGTCCATCGGTAATGTACACACAGATTTTGCATGGTGAGCGTGAGTCAAGAAAGAAAGGAAAAAAAAGAAGAAGAAGAAGAAGAAAAAAAGACCGCCTTAAAAAAAAAAAAAAAAGGAAAAAAAAAAAAAAAGAAAAACGAAAAAAAAAAAGAAAGAGAAGTCAAGGCGGGAAAAAAAAAACAAAACAACAAAAAAAAACTTGAAAATAGAAACCATCAAATTTTGTTACTTCAGTTTCTGGCCCCGTCCCCTTTGACCCGTGTGAGGCATGTGGATCCGCTGAACAGACGGCAGGGAGGGTGAGTAGAGAAGGGATGTGGATGATGAAGGTAGTGGATCGGAACCAACCGACATCACAAGGAGGTGGAGAGGACGGGAGAGGATCAACTCCAAAGGAGGACACAAAGAGTGTGTGAAGGACGGGGATGATCAACTCCAGTGGAGTACACAAAGAGTGTGTGAAGGACGGGATGGATTAACTCCAATGGAGGACACAAAGAGTGTGTGAAGGACGGGGATGGATTAACTCCAATGGAGGACACAAAGAGTGTGTGAAGGACGGGGATGGATTAACTCCAATGGAGGACACAAAGAGTGTGTGAAGGACGGGGATGGATTAACTCCAATGGAGGACACAAAGAGTGTGTGAAGGACGGGGATGGATTAACTCCAATGGAGGACACAAAGAGTGTGTGAAGGACGGGGATGGATTAACTCCAATGGAGGACACAAAGAGTGTGTGAAGGACGGGATGGATTAACTCCAATGGAGGACACAAAGAGTGTGTGAAGGACGGGATGGATTAACTCCAATGCAGGACACAAAGAGTGTGTGAAGGACGGGGATGGATTAACTCCAATGCAGGACACAAAGAGTGTGTGAAGGACGGGGATGGATTAACTCCAATGGAGGACACAAAGAGTGTGTGAAGGACGGGGATGGATTAACTCTAATGGAGGACACAAAGAGTGTGTGAAGGACGGGGATGGATTAACTCCAATGGAGGACACAAAGAGTGTGTGAAGGACGGGGATGGATTAACTCTAATGGAGGACACAAAGAGTGTGTGAAGGACGGGGATGGATTAACTCCAATGGAGGACACAAAGAGTGTGTGAAGGACGGGGATGGATTAACTCTAATGGAGGACACAAAGAGTGTGTGAAGGACGGGGATGGATTAACTCTAATGGAGGACACAAAGAGTGTGTGAAGGACGGGGATGGATTAACTCCAATGGAGGACACAAAGAGTGTGTGAAGGACGGGGATGGATTAACTCTAATGGAGGACACAAAGAGTGTGTGAAGGACGGGATGGATTATCTCTAATGGAGGACACAAAGAGTGTGTGAAGGACGGGGATGGATTAACTCCAATGGAGGACACAAAGAGTGTGTGAAGGACGGGGATGGATCTATTCCAATGCAGGACACAAAGAGTGTGTGAAGGACCAGGATGGATCTACTCCAATGGAGGACACAAAGAGTGTGTGAAGGACCGGGATGGATCAACTCTAATGGAGGACACAAAGAGTGTGTGAAGGACGGGGATGGGTCAACTCTAATGGAGGACATGAATAATAAATGTCTTTGAGAATTCTCAGAAGATTTTGAAAAAAAGGAAAAGAGAACAAAATTAATATCGACAACGTTTCGGTCATAGACCGTCTTCAGAGCTTGTGACATACAAAGAAAAGAAAGACAAATATATACGTATAGGAAATGACGTATGAAAACATACACATAAACGGACGATGACGTGCTTAAATGTGTTGTGTGTGTGTGTGTGTGTGTGTGTGTGTGTGATTGCGTGCGTGTCTCCCATACTACAACTGCTATTGCCTTATTATCACCAAAAGTGGTAGTAGT
>CM065725.1:56793212-56803212 GCA_033310375.1 Conus canariensis
TGTAATCGGGTGCTGCACCTTCTTCAAGGCCAAGGTAGCTATACTTGGAGCGAGAGGGAAACTGAAAGGTTCCAGTATTTTTATCGGGGAAGTTTTTTTCCTTTCAGAGTAAGGGAAATCAGAGAAAACTGTTTCCCCATCTAAAACAAGCAAGAGCAGCCAACAGAAAGGCGTCTGTGGTGTTTGACCATCTGATCGTACATGGCACTAACTTTTCCGTGGACTCAGTGGGCAAACTGGAAGAACTGAGAGAGGACAGTGGCCGCTCTTCTTGTGAAGGTGTTTCGTCTACATTTTTTTTTTTTCTGAATGATGTTTCTTCCGCATTCAATTCAAAGGGAGCACCCAAAAAATTGTCACCGGTTGTGAACCATTTGTGAACGGTTGTGTGGCTGATACTGCATGTGCCTGTGTGTTTGAAGTTCGTGACGTTGTCAGTGACAGTGAGGAATGTGTGAGCGAACAGGTCACGGGCAGTGCGGCCGTGCAAAAAAGTTCACGGTCACACCCTGTATTTGGTCGCGTTAATTCCGACTGTGGTGCACGTACGTTTTCTGTTAAACATTTAAAAGTCTTGCAATGGAACATCAACGGATTGCTCCCTAAATTAAAACATCAAGGTTTTCTTTGTTATGTTCGTTCCTTTGATATCGTTTGTTTTGTTGAAACCTTTAGAGACATTTCAATCAGATTTATTTGTTAATTACATGCCTTTTTGTAAAACTGCTTTTAAGTTTTCCAAACAAGGTCGTTTTTCTGATGGAGTTGTGTGCCTTATTAAGAGAATGTATGCACCATTTGTGTGATCTATTTACGTAGATTACCCTAATATTATTGTTTTTCGTATTGATGGAGCTGTATTAGGCACCATGAAAGATTTATTGCATATGTGTGTATATGTTCTGCCTGAAGGGTCACCATTTTATTCTTTTTTGGATATAAACAATGGCATTGGTCTTGTGGAAGAATGTTTGTCAGATTGTTCAGTTGCATTTCATGATGTATATTTTGTATTGTCAGGAGATTTCAACTGCCGATATTGACGAATTCTACAGCGAAAACTTTATCAAGTCATTAAAAACAAGCAATTCGATCAACACGAATAGGAAATCTCAAGACACAGTACTAAATAACTGGTAAACTTATGTTCAATTTATGTACTACATTTGAATTACGTATTCTGAATGGTACATGTAACGGCGACCGCTTTGGTTGCTACACATACATCTTTTTTACATCTACATTTCCCATACAGTCCTTCGAATGAGACTATAAACCGAGGTTCCGTGTGTGAACGCACGCATAACATCTCGCACACACTAAATCCCATCACCATCTTTCGAAAGAGAAGGCCACAGTTTGGCCGTTGGTATGGATGACTCGTTACACATAGCATGCACCCTGCGTAAGAAATGAAAAGAACGAAAGAAGTAAGGATATTGAGTGAACGATATTGAATGATATGGACTGGATGACACGGGAAACGATTGAATGAAGCGCCAGCTGGCAGCTCTTAAGTCGGCACTACCCAGCTAGGCAGCCCGTTGTGTAAACGAGTGTGGATTGTAAAGCGTTTAGAGCTTGATCTTTAGCCCAGAATAGGCGCCATATAAGTATTCATCATAATGATAATAGTATTATAATAATATCTCAGATTCAGGCAGTAGTGTAAATGATATTTTTTTTTAAATGATAATTTTTTTTCATGTCGAGTGATATGTTTGCCATATTTGAATCCTTGTGTGAATTTAATATTCATGATATGTTTCATTCGGATCAAATGCCACTTGAATTACACTTACATTTTTCAGAAGAGCGTGGCAGTATAAAATCTCAAGATGCGAAACAAACATAAGATAGAATAGTCTGGAACAATAATACAGCGCCAGTGTTTATTAACTCAATGCATTTTGATCTTTAGCCGAGACTAGGCGCCATATAAATATTCATCATAATGATAATAGTATTATAATAATAAGATTAGCCTATTCTCGGCTAAAGATCAAAGATCAAGCTCTAAGATGGCATGGTTTGGCCACGTCATTCGTCACAACACCCTCTCCAAAACCATCCTTCAAGGTACTGTTGAAGGAGGGCGCAGACGAGGACGGCAGAGAAAGAGTTGGTCCGAAAATATAAAGGACTGGACCAAAATGACCATGCCAGATCTCCTCACGACAGCTACAAACAGAAGAGCCTGGAGAGAAACGGCGGCTGCCTCATCACGTCCCCCCAACGACCCCAGCAGTAAGGGGAATGACTGACGGACTGACTTTGAGGAATCTTGTAGAGTATTAGAGCTAGCTGTACGTTTAATCGATTGTGATATTAACGAAGCTTTGTCTATTTTAACGATTGGATTAAGCGATGTGCTGAATGCATGAATAAGCAGATCAGAACTGGTGATAATAGTAAATCAGATGACTGGTATGATCATGAATGTAAAGCAGAAAAGAAAAATTTAAGAAAGCTTTACAGAACAGCCCGTCGAACAGGATATTGTGAAGACGGAAATGCTTTTTTATTGCACGTACAGAATATAAACATTTGTTAAAGCGCAAAGAGAACGATTCCCATAAGTCATTGTTGAATGAATTGTTATCTTCTGTTAGTAATCAAAAGCAATTTTGGGAAAATAACATTACCGGGGAATATCAAGCAGGATTGAAAAAGAATTATTCAACTGTTAGTCACATGTTTACGTTGTTAGCCTTTGTTCAAAAACAGTTCTCTTTCGACAGAAAATTATATGTCGCATTTATTGATTTTGAGAAGGCTTTTGATACAGTAAACAGGAACATTCTTTGGTCAGTTCTACTCAAAAATGGTATAAAAGCTAATCTATACCACTGCATCGAAAGTATGTATAATAATGTTAAAGTTAAGGTACGGTGTGGCTATAAACTAACTGATTTTATAATGTGCAGTTACGGTGTTAAGCAAGGTGACGTGTACAGCCCGGCTTCATTTTCTTTGTTTATTAATGAACTTCACTAGAAATAATTCAAAAAGGTAAGCATGGTGCAATGTTTACAACCGACTATTTTGAGCTCATTATCTTACTACTAGCAGATGATGTTGTACTGTTATCAGTTATTGGTTTGCAAACTCAGTTGAACAGTCTGCAACGCGCAGCTTTTTTCTTTTGATTTAAAAGTGAATTTAAATAAAAGCAATATAATTGTGTTGAGAAAAGGTGGTTATTTAGCAGCAAGAGAAAATTGGACGTATAATCATGCTGGATGCCTGTTGTGAATGCTTATAAATGCTTAGGTATAATGTTTTCAACAAAACTCAGCTTCACATTGGCATGCAATGACCTGGTAAGTAAAGCAAAGAAAGCTCTGCCCTGCATTATGAAGAAATTTATGTTGTGAAGAATTCCAGTGTAGATTTATTGTTGAAGTTTTTTTTATTCCCAGGTTCAACTCATTGCTCAGTATAGTGCAGAACTTTGGGGACTTGATGATGCAGCCCGCCAGTGTGAAAAAGTGCACCTCTTTGCCTCGAAAAAAATTTTAGGAGTTGAGATGCGAACACCTAATGACTTTGTCTATGGAGATACCAATTGATATCCTATCTATTTAAATTCTGTGTTAATCTGTATTCGATACTGGTTGAAATTAACTAAAAAGAATGATAATAGATTACCACGGAAAGTTTATATGATGTTATATGACCTGGATGCAAGAGACAAAAGAAATTGGGTTTCAAATTCCGATCTAGATTATATCAATTTGGATATGTTTGGATGAGCCAATGCATGCAAAATGATAGATTGTTTCTGTGGGAATTTAAAGACAGACTGATTGCGTGCAGGTGGCAGGAATGGGACGCTCGTATAAAAATAGCGACAGATTTACCATGTGTCGTACATTTTGTTCAGTACACGATGTTAAACTTATCTGCTAATGGATTTAGGCAAACACTTGAAGTTTACTATGACCAATTTTAGACTAGGAAGTTAAGGCATTGCACAACACCGGTATCGTTACAGTAAATGTACTGGAATGGATTTTACTTGTTCACGATGCAACTATGGTAAAGGAGACGAATGCATTTTGTTTTATTCTGCTCAAAGTTATCTAGTCTAAGAGCGCAATATATACCAATTACGTTTTCCAGGGATCCCTGTCAATTTCAGTTAAGGTTGCTTGTGGCATCTCAAAATGAAAGCATAGTAAGAAATTTCTCAATTTACTTGTTCAAGGCATTCAGTTTCGATCAGCTATGACTTCGTGAGAGTGAAGTCCATCCAGTCTTACTAGTGTACTGTAAAATGCATATATTGTTGTTGCGTTCTCCATACCCTCTTCATAAGGGGCAATGGCCTTTTTTGAATAAGCCATCTGAGTTGTTCTGATCTCCTCTCTCTCTCTCTCTCTCTCTCTCTCTCTCTCTCTCTCTCGTCTCTCTCTCTCTCTCTTCTCTTGCTTCCGTCTGTCAGTCCGTCCGTCGATCTGTCTTTCTCTGTATGAATGTGTGTGTGCGCGAGGGCGCGCGCTCGTGTATGATTGTGTGTGTGTGTGTGTGTGTGTGTGTGTGTGTGTGTGTGTGTGTGTGTGTGTGTGTGTGTGTGCTTGTGTGTGTGATTGTGTGTGTGTGTGTGTGTGTGTGTGTGTGTGTGTGTGTGTGTGTGTGTGTGTGTGTTCCCCTCCCTCTTTAGCACCACAGACTACTCCAAAGACTGAAATGTGTGCAGAGGCAAATTTAGTAGACACCTGATTGCAGCCTGACGCAGTCACCACACTTTGGGGAACCTTTGACAATGTTCTGTGGCTATCGTCGCTGGTTTTAATGTTTCTATTTCTGTCTGTTTGTCTGCCTGTCTGTCCCTCCTCCCCTCTGAGTCTTCGTCACTCTCTGTTCTTTGTTTTACACACACACACACACACACACACACACACACACACACACACACACACACACACACACACACACGCACATACACACAAGCACGCATGCACACGCACAAACACACGCACACACACAGACGCACAGCTGCTCGCACGCAATGCTCAAGCCCTACCATCACCTATCAAACTGAGGGGTGGCTGGGCTGCTGCTAGACCCGTCCTGGAATTGTCCGTGCAGAGATCTCCAAAGACCAGCGTTTGAGCAGTTGGTGAGGTAAGTTATAGACCTGCAAGGTTGTCAGCTAGGTTCAGGAATGTGAGCTTTGTAGCTGCAAGCAGCTTTCCTCCCTCACTGACAGAGAATCATCCTGCGAACTCGCCTTGGCTTAAGCTGTGTCAGGCCAATTGACATAGGCTAGAACACCAAGGCTACATCCAAATGTTGTTATGCTCTGCATAGTTATGCGGGGATTGTCTTCAGTTGTGACAAGCTCCTAGAATAATATTATCAGTCTCCAAAATCCCCCGAAGTCGGAGTGTGGCTGCCCATGTGGTGGGGTAATCAAAAACGGTCACACACATAATGTTCTCATCCCCAGCTGATGCATTTGTACCTTAGTGTTCAAATGCTTCGGCTGTTTGGATGATCCCTGGAGCCCTTTTAGCCAGGGTACGACAACAAGAACAAGAACAACAACAACAACAACAACAACAACATCCTGCGAACGGGGAACCTTTCTCGTAGGCAAGTGGTGTAGGTGTAGGTCAGCCAGCGAGGCCTGACAGAATGATAAAGTCCGGTCTGGTGATCCACCGCAGGCAATGGTGTAGATGTAGGTCAGCCAGCGAGGCCTGACAGAATGATGAAGTCCGGTCTGGTGATCCACCGCAGGCAAGTGGTGTAGGTGTAGGTCAGCCAGCGAGGCCTGACAGAATGATGAAGTCCTGTCGGGTGATCCACCGCAGGCAAGTGGTGTAGGTGTAGGTCAGCCAGCGAGGCCTGACAGAATGATGAAGTCCTGTCGGGTGATCCACCGCAGGCAAGTGGTGTAGGTGTAGGTCAGCCAGCGAGGCCTGACAGAATGATGAAGTCCTGTCGGGTGATCCACCGCAGGCAAGTGGTGTAGGTGTAGGTCAGCCAGCGAGGCCTGACAGAATGATGAAGTCCTGTCGGGTGATCCACCGCAGGCAAGTGGTGTAGGTGTAGGTCAGCCAGCGAGGCCTGACAGAATGATGAAGTCCTGTCGGGTGATCCACCGCAGGCAAGTGGTGTAGGTGTAGGTCAGCCAGCGAGGCCTGACAGAATGATGAAGTCCTGTCGGGTGATCCACCGCAGGCAAGTGGTGTAGGTGTAGGTCAGCCAGCGAGGCCTGACAGAATGATGAAGTCCGTTGGGTGATCCACCGCAGGCAAGTGGTGTAGGTGTAGGTCAGCCAGCGAGGCCTGACAGAATGATGAAGTCCGGTCTGGTGATCCACCGCAGGCAAGTGGTGTAGGTGTAGGTCAGCCAGCGAGGCCTGACAGAATGATGAAGTCCTGTCGGGTGATCCACCGCAGGCAAGTGGTGTAGGTGTAGGTCAGCCAGCGAGGCCTGACAGAATGATGAAGTCCTGTCGGGTGATCCACCGGAGTGCTCAGCTTCCCGGACCAGCTGCTTCTTTCTGTGCCGTGTGCACAGTATCCCCCCCCCCCTCCCCTCCCCCCTTTTTTTTTTTTTAACAACCTCATCCTTCCGCCCCTTGAAAAAAGAACCCACATGGAACATGTGAAAAAGAGAACTTGAACCAAATGGTTTGGCCATAAAAGAATGTTTCCTCTCTTCCAAAGTCTTGCGTCACGGCAACCCTTGTTCGTGACAGTTTGTAACACAGAGAGAGACAAGACAAGACAAGACAAAATTCTTTATTTACGAGGATAATAGATAAGCACTGACGTGCTTTTTTACATCCAGTCCTCGTCCTGAGTAGGGACTACAACATGCAGTGAAATCAATTAATGTAAGAAAGCAAAGAAGCAAGCAAAGCGGTCATGTAATCATAGAGGAACATCAAATGAAAAAAGAAGAGAAATGAAAACAAAACAAAAAATAAGAATAATAATAAACAAAACAAACAAAATAATAATAATAAAAGAATGAAATAAAAATAAAAATGAGAATAACAATAATGAAGAGGAAGGAGAGAGTGGGGGTAGGGAGTGAGGTGGGCTGGGGGAACATATGTAAATGTACTACAACGTACAAGATTGGCATGTATGAAAACAGACAGTGAAGTGAATATGACAAAGTGCGTACATATTTTTAACACACACATACACGCACGCTCGCACGCAGAGAGAGAGAGAGAGGGGAGAGAGAGAGAGAGAGAGAGAGAGAGAGAGGAGAGAGAGAGAGAGAGAGAGAGAGAGGCAGAGCAAGGCACAACATGTAATCATTTTTCGCAAGGCATGAAAATACGTAGAAGGTATTAAGCAAAGTGAGATGAAATTGGGGGAGAAGGGGGGGGGGGGGGAGAAAAAAAAAAAAAAGAGAGAGAGAGAGAGAGAGAGAGAGAGAGAGAGAGAGAGAGAGAGGGAGGATGGAAGGGAGAGGGGGAACAGCATGAAATGTAACGATTTGAAATGGAAATGTACTAAAACGTACAACAATTAGCATGTATAAAATCAGACAGTAATAAAGAATATGACAAAGTATGTACGGAATTCGGAACATACACACGCACGCACGCACAGACAGAGAAAGAAAGAGAGAGAGGGAGAGAGAGAGAGACAGAGAGACAGAGAGAGAGAGAGAGAGAGGAGAGAGAGAGAGATACAGAGACAGAGAGACAGACAAGTGAGTAGAGAGAGAGAGAGAGAGAGAGAGAGAGAGGAGAGAGAGAGAGAGAAAAGGGCACAACATATAATCATTTTTCATAAGATTATATCCATATGCACACATATATATACCCACACACACATACACATACATGCATATACATATATATATATATATATATATATATATATATAATACATACATACACACCACACACATACACACGCACATAGATATACATGCGCACACGTACACATACATATACACACATACACACACATACATACATACATACATACAAACATACTACATACATACAACACACACACACATTGGTGATATATATATGTATGTATACATATATACATATATATACATACACATACACATACATACACATATACATATATATATATAAATACTTGATACATGATAAAAAGAAGAAAAAAATAGAAAAGACAAATTGGTTAAGTACATGGAAAATGGGATGATTTATGCTTTTGAGATCACTGTTGGTATTACTTAGTGGGTTTTGTTGTTGTTTTTTTATCGCAGAAGTGGGTAAGGTAAGTGTTTTTGAAAGTTGTGGTACAATGGATTTGTTTGATGGATTCTGGAAAGGAGTTCCACAAAGAGGTTCCCGAGTACGTTAGACTTGATTTAAATAGGTCAATTCTTGGGATTGGGATATGGAGTTTGTGGGAGTTTCTCGACGAGACTTTTGAGAATCGTCTCATTAAAGTTGTTGGAGCATTCCCGGTCAGAATCTTGTGCATCATTAGCCCTTTGTTGTATTTGAGTCTCTGGCTGAATGGAAGAATGTGAAGATGTTTATAATCAGAGCTTTCGAGGCTAGTTTTCTTCAGAAGGATTAATTTGAGCGCTCGTTTATGTAGGCTGAACAATGGTTTTAGTGTGTTTGCACTTGCAGAATCCCATATAGTCGATGCATAATCAACATAAGACTGAATATGAGCATGGAAAAAAAGTTTTCGTGAATGAAGGTCAAGAAAGTGTTTGATTTTGGTGAGCTGATAGACTTTCTGGGAGAGCTTTTTGTATAGTAACGTTATGTGGGGATTCCAGCTGAGACTATTGTCAATTATTAGTCCTAATACTTTATGATGAGTGACTTGTTCCACAAGTACATTATTGAGGTGTATAGAAGGGAAATCATTGGTGAGCTTTTTTTTTTTTTTGCCTAGTTGTAATGTACATCAGTTTTGTTTTTTGAGGGTGAAGTGACATGTGATTTAGTTCGGTCCATTTTACAAGGTCATTGGTATTCTCTTGCAAATGTTTTGAAAGACTGGAAGGATCATTATGGCTGGTGTGAATTGTGGTGTCATCTGCAAAGAGGTCGCATGCAGATCTCACATGTAGGGGTAGATCATTAATGTAGATTGAGAAGAGTAGCGGGCCTAAAATGGAGCCTTGTGGAACGCCATACTTAAGAGTTGTTATAGAAGAGACAGTCGTCCCCGATAAGACGCATTGTTGTCGTTTTGTGATGTATGATTTTAGAAGGATAAGGGCGGATTTTGAAAGACCGTATACCTCCAGTTTTCGAATAAGGAGATTGTGGTCAATGACATCGAATGCTTTTTTTAAAATCAACGAATAAGCACCACAATATCTGTTGTTATTAATATTATTAAGCCACACATCTACAAGATTGATTAATGCAGAATGGCAGGAATGTTTCTCTCTGAAACCAGACTGTCCGGGATGGAGCAAATCGTACTTGTTGAAGTGATGAAGGATGTGTTTATTTAAATGCTTTTCTAGAGGTTTCGAAAGGATAGATAAGATTGATATTGGTCTGTAGTTTGAAGGATCAGTATTATCACCAGATTTATGAATGGGTATAACTTTTGCTTTTTTGAACGCATTAGGAAAATAGCTTTTATCTATGCACAGATTAAAGATATACGTTAACGTGTCAGTTATAACTGGAGCCGAGAGTTTCAGAATTTTGCCATCTATGCCATCTAGTCCACGTGTTCCTGACTGTTTGAGATGAAGTAGGTACTGATACACCTCGTGCACAGTTATGAGTGGAATGTGTAGTTCAGACGTGATTTTTTTGTCGTGACAAAATTGATGGAGTTCTTTAAGTTCATTAGAGCTTGAATGATCAGTAGTAACAACTGTATCTGGAATGGTAGAGAAGTGAGTGTTAAGTTGTTCAGCAGAAATACCTTTGATAACAGTTGATTTTGAAGAAGAACTGTTATTGCTAAGCTGGTTTATTGCTTGCCAAACCAGTTTTGGATTTTGTTTGGAAGTTAATAACTCGCGATAGTGTTTTGGTTTTTCCCTGCGCTTC
>CM065725.1:56808212-56825712 GCA_033310375.1 Conus canariensis
GCCATTAGCGCGGATACAAGCTAGACATCTCTGTCTCATAGAGTCCACAAGCCTCCTGAGAGTCAGCTGGGGGATGTTGTTCCACTCCTGCCGCAAGAAGTCGAAGAGCTGGCCCAGGTTCACTGCTGGAGGGTGGTTCTCGTGAAGCAGGCGCCCCAGGACGTCCCAGGCGTGCTCGATCGGGTTAAGGTCGGGCGAGGACGCTGGCCAGTCGAGGCGGTTGACCTGCTGCTCCTCCAAGAAGACGTGTACCACCCTGGCACGGTGGGGATGGGCGTTGTTGTCCTGGAGGATGGCGTCAGGGCCCAGGGCTTGCAGGGCAGACAGGACCAGAGGCTGAAGAATGTTGTCCCTGTACCCCACACCAGTTAGGTTGCCTTCAACTCGGTACAAGGGGGTTCTGAAGTTCCTTCCTATGCCACCTCACACCATGATAGACCCCCCGCCATGCCGGTCCCGTTCGATTACGTTGGCTTCTTGGTAGCGTTCCCCCGTCCGCCTCCAGACACGTATGCGACTATCATGGAAGAGCCGAGCAAAATGCGACTCATCAGAAAACATCACCCGGGCCCAATGCTGCCTCGTCCAGGCCACATGAGCTCGGCACCAGGTCAGTCGCGCCCTACGGTGAGCCACCATCAGTATATGTCGAACAGCTGGCTGTCTTGCTCGGAGGTTAACTTCTCTCAGGCAGTTCCGAACAGTTTGGTCGGAAATGTTGACGTTCGCTGCAGCACGCAGTTATCGTCTGAGGTTGTTTGCAGTGGCAGTTCTTTGTCTCAGCGCCGTCAGAACCAGCAGTCTGTCCTGCTGTCTGGTGGTGGACCTAGGCCAGCCAGACCGTCTTCGTTCAGCAGTACTACCGGTGGCATTGAAGTGGTCATGAAGTCTTTGGATGACAGCATGATGCACTTGAAGGCGACGACCAACTTCTCTGACGCCTACACCTTCTTGAAGCCAAACAACAGCCCTTCCCCGGTCAGTGTCATTAAATCTCCGTCTTGGTGGCATGGTTACCCCCCCCCCCCAAAAAAAAAAAAAAAAAAAAGCAGCTTTTTTATACCCACTGGTCAGGAAAACTGGTTGCCATGTGTTCAGTAAAGGCACGACTTGCACGTGCAATGCGGTTTGCAGACAGCCCAACTCTGCTGCCTCAGCTATACGCTCGCAAACCGTGACATGTTTTCGTGATTTCGGTGTTTTTTTTATGAACTCGTTCAACCCACTAGACTCGGATTCAACTGAACACATGCCAAAACCAGTTTTGCATTGAAGCAGTTGTCAAACTTTCAGTGCAAAAATTGGACAAAAGCTTTGAATTCTATACACTACGATGCGTTATCTAAACCATATGAAAAATGCAGGTGGCTCTTAAATTGTTTTGAGCAGTATAGTTTACAATACAAATAGATCTGTCTTTGAGAGGGATTACGATGGCTCTCTCATGCAGCTAGTGAAGAGTTTTTATATTCATAATATACCTCAGTGACGCCAAGTCCACCTCCAAAAAGATGCGTTCAACAACATACGCTGAACAACTCAAGAGAAACTAGGAGATGCAATACACATGGTTGAGCAACAAAGCTGACGAGATCCAAGTTAAGATAAGTTTATCAAGACCATCCCCGCTGCTCAGTGCTGATGGAAACACATTGATCACGAACAAGGAGAAGATCTTGGAACGCTGGGAAGAACACTTCAACAGCATAGTAAATTACCCGTCATTCATCAATGACAAAGCCATTGACAAGCTCCCTCAACTGTCCACCAACGAAGAAATGAGACCCAGAAAGCGATCTGTTTGCTGTCCATTGGCAAAGCTCCTGGCTCGGACTCCATACCAGCTGAGGTCTACAAAGAAGATGGCAAAGCTCTGACTGAAATGCTTTATCATTTGTGTCTTTTTTGATGTGGCAGCAGGAGATGATCCCTCAGGAGTTCAAAATCCATCTAAATTATCCATTTGTACAAGCGCAAAGGGAACATCTAGGCTCGTGACAACCACCAAACGAAATGTCTCCTCTCCACAGCAGGCAAAATATTTCCTAGGATTCTGCTGAACTGCCTTTTAACAGACCCTGAGCAAGAGGTTTTTTTGCCTAAAAACAACAACAAAAGAAAAACAGTGTGGCTTTAGGAAGGACAGAGGAACCATTGATATGGTATTTGCTGGAAGACATTTCCAAGAGGAATATTAGGGGAAAAAAATCGCCGCCCTTTCTCCGCCTATGTCGACCTGACCAAAGCCTTTGATACTTCAGTAGAGTGGGCCTGTGGAAGATCATGGCCAGATACGGAAGCCCACTGAAATTCATCTCTGTGGTGCCTCAATTCCATGATGGCATGCAGGCCCGAATTTAGGACAATGGAGAGACATCTAACCCATTTCTGCTACAAATGGCATAAAGCAAGGCTGCATTTTCGCACCCACTCTTTTCAGCATTTTGGTCTCTACGATGCCTAATGATGCCACAGAGAAAGAGACGTAGGCATCGACATCAGATTCAGGACAAATGGAAAGCTATTAAACCTCAAGAGACTATGGGCAAAAAGGTTATGACAGACATCATCAGGGACTTTCTGTTTGCTGATAACTGCGCCCTCAATGCAGGCTCAGAAATTGACATGCAATACAGCATCGACAAGTTTTGTGTAGCCTGCTCCAACTTTGATCTCACCATAAACACAAAGACGACGAAAGTTCCGGATCAACCCGCGCTAGGCAGACTCTACGCTGAGCCTATCGTCACAGCATCGCAGTCTGTGTTGTGAGACTCGCTGCAGGGAGTGAATTCATCTACCTTGGTAGCACACTGTCCCAGAACGTCACTGTCGACGATGATGCGAGCGTCAGAATTGCAAAAGCAAGGGCAACCTTTGGCAGACTACACACTAATGTTTGGAATAAAAGAGGCATCAGCCTAGAGACCAAGCTGAAGGTGCACAATGCAGTTGTTCTCCCCACACTCCTCATACGTGTATGAAACATGGACGGTGTACGAGCGGCATACCAAGAAGCTGAATCACTTCCACATAACCTGCCTTAGAAGACTGATAAACATCAAATGGCAGAACACACCATCCTGACGCTGTCTCTGCTTCGAAGGGCAGGTCATGTGGCTCGCATGCCAGACCACCGGTTACCCAAGAAACACACACTTTCACGGCAATGGACCGTAGCAGTGCCATTACACACGCTTCCACTGCCATAGACCACAGCAGTGCCATTACACACGCTTCCACGGCGACAGACGGTTACACTTCAATTGCAACAGACTATAGCAGTGCCATCACACACGCTGCCATGGCAACAGGAGGTAGCAGTGCCATTACACACGCTTCCACTGTCACAGACCATAGTAGTGCCATTACACACGTTTCCACGGCAAAGACCATAACAGTGCATACACGCTCCCATTGCAACAGACCGTAGAGGTGCCATTACACACAGTCCCATTGCAACAGACCGTAGAGGTGCCATTATACACAGTCCCATGGCATCAGACCGTAGAGGTGCCTATGCACACGCTCCCATGGTAACAGACCGTAGAGGTGCCATTACACACAGTCCCATGGAAACATATCGTAGAGGTGTCTATGCACACGCTCCCATGGTAAAAAACCGTAGAGGTGCCTATGCACACGCTCCCATGGCAACAGACCGTAGAGGTGCCTATGCACACGCTCCCATGGTAATAAACCGTAGAGGTGCCATTACACACGTCCCATGGTAACAGACCGTAAGGTGCCATTACACACAGTCCCATGACAACAGACCGTAGAGGTGCCATAGCACGCAGTCCCATGGCAACAGACCGTAGAGGTGCCTATGCACACGCTCCCATGGTAACAGACCGTAGAGGTGCCTATGCACACGCTCCCATGGCATCAGACCGTAGAGGTGCCTATGCACACGCTCCCATGGTAACAGACCGTAGAGGTGCCATTACACACAGTCCCATGGCAACAGACCGTAGTGGTGCCATTACACACAGTCCCATGGTAACAGACCGTAGAGGTGCCATTACACACACTCCCATGGCATCAGACCGTAGAGGTGCCATTACACACAGTCCCATGGTAACAGACCGTAGAGGTGCCATTACACACAGTCCCATGGTAATAAACCGTAGAGGTGTCATTACACACAGTCCCATGGCAACAGACCGTAGAGGTGCCATTGCACACTCTCCAATGGCACAGACTGTAGAGGTGCCATAGCACACAGTCCCATGGCAACAGACCGTAGAGGTGTCATTACACACAGTCCCATGGCAACAGACCGTAGAGGTGCCATTACACACAGTCCCATGGCAACAGACCGTAGAGGTGCCATAGCACACGCTCCCATGGCATCAGACCGTAGAGGTGCCATAGCACACACTCCAATGGCAACAGACCGTAGAGGTGTCATACCACACGCTTGGACCCTCAGAGACCTCCATAACTCTTAAGTTCAATTCAGTCCTTTACTTTCTTCCTGTAGGACTTAACAGTCTCTCCCTGCGACGTATCCCCTCCCTCCTTGTGTTTAACCTGTATAAACTGAGAGAGACTTAAACAGACACATGGCCGTCCAGATAAAGCGTCTGATAGGTGCACGGAGAGGCTGTTGTCAGTGGGGTAACATCTGACTGGAATGGTTCTTAGGGCTGTGGTTACCTGACAGAACCCTTGGTTCGCTTACCTTGATCGCTCAACCACAACAAATCAGTTTCTATCGGAACTGAAGTCCGCAAGTCACACCTTAACTGTTAGAGATCACAGAGTGACGAAGGGCTGCAGACCGATTCTTAGATGAAATTTGAACGATTCTCTCTTTAGGGAGAGAACACATCCCGCAAAATATTGCTAGCTGGTATTCGTCTGAGATCGCGTGTTAGGTCAACTGAGCTTGGAATTGTTTTGAACAGGCTGTAGAAAACGATTTTAATGACCCCCTGTCGCAATGTTACTTGTATCTTCCCAGAGCATTGTAAACTGGATTACAGCCGTACCCAATGAACTATTTACTAACGGACCTCATGTAGATATCAATGACGGGACAGTTCATCAAACGGTCACAAACTGATTTCTACACAGGAGAAATGTATTTGGTTAATGAACTTAGGGCAACCCTAACAGTGGTGGGGCATGTGCAGGTTGGTTAGCGATCTGAAAGGTCGGTCATTAGAAACAGCCTTTTTTTTCAATGCAAACCATCTGAGGCATCTTCTGGACGCTACGTACGCCCACAGACTGAATACCCATTCTATGACATGGACGTATACCGACAGACTGAACTCCCATTCCATGACATGGACGTATACCGACAGACTGAACTCCCATTTAACGACAAGTTTCCACGCTCTCCCAATCATGGCCTTCCTGTTTCCCTCATCCTTACTCTTAGAACCCCCACTCCTCTGTCCCGCCTACCCAAGTCCCATCCTTGTCCAAAGCCTTCCTCCATATCCCCTGCCCTTCCCACGCGTTTTGACCTGCCATTCACAACACAGCCTTTTATTAAAATGACGCAATCTCCATGTCGCAGGTCTGTCAGGGGTTGAAAACTCTTGTGGAGCTGAACCCAACAATCCCCCTGCTTCTCTCTCTGTGCCTCCCCCACTTCACACCACCCACCTCAAACACACGCACGCACACACACTCAAGCACACGCGCGCACGCACACGCACGCATAAATTACGCACACACACACACACACACACACACACACACACACACACTACAGACATACAAACACACACACCACACACACACACACACACACACACACACACACACACACACACACTGCAGCCATGAACACAGGCAAAGACACACACACACGCAGAGACACAAGCAAGCAGAGAGAGAGAGAGAGAGGGAGAATCTCTTAGCACCGTGGACAAACGCCGTCAGCAGACAATGGCAGTGTCTCTGGGCATGTTAACCAGACCCGTGATCGCAATGCCGGCTATTGATTGATGGCTTGATATGTTGATCTCTGGAGAGGGCTGTCCTCTTAGGATTCGAGTTTCTCCCATCTTTTCACTGCAGTGTGCTTCCTCTGCCGCCCATCTTTCTTCAACCTGAATTAGCTTTCAGAGCCGGTCAGTTTAGGCCTATGAGCAAGATGAAACAAATGAATCATTTATTTATTTCCCTCTTTCTTCTTTTCCTTACTTTCTTCCATCCTTACTGTTTATCTTTTTTCTCGTTGGTTTTTTTTTTAATTTTGTCTATAAACACAGGAATCCAATCATTGTTTTCCTTATGTTTCTTTTTGTTTCTCTTTGTGGATTTACAAAGTGATTGAGAAACATAAAGAAAGCATGGGGTTTCGTTGTTTTCCACCTTGTTTCCTTTTATTTACTTTTTTTCCTCTGTGGGCTAGGCCTGTAAACAACATGAAGTTATCTCTCTGTGGATTAGGCCTACAAACGACATGAACTGATTTGAATGATGTTTATTTTTTCTATAGATTAACGCACATTCATATATATATATATATATATATATATATATATATATATATATATATATGTGTGTGTGTGTGTGTGTGTGTGTGTGTGTGTGTGTGTGTGTGTGTAATCACCATACATACATATATATATATATATATATATATATATATATGTGTGTGTGTTGTGTGTGTGTGTGTGTGTGTGTGTGTGTGTGTGCTTACACATATACATATTATAGATATTTTCTACAGAACTACATTTCTTGCAGATCATGTGAGTGTGTGAGAGCAGATATCTATGTTTCACATTTCTTCTATAAAACATTGTACAAACGCCACCCTAGATATCCTTGATGCTGATGGGACCACAAAACTCAAGACAAATGTGGAAAAAAGGTCGGATCTACTCAAACGTTTCATAGAACAGAGTGATCAAATAAATCTGAAGGAAAAGAAGACATATTTGACAATTCAAATCAACACGTGGCTCAGACTGACACTGATGATGAAATTTCACCATCTGAACTGGATGACGCAATAACTAGATGCAATACAGATAGTGCTCCAGGTCCAGACAAAGTGCGGTGTCCAGACATCAAACAGTTCTCAGAGGAGGACAGAGCCCATCTCTTCAGTCTCTGCTAGGACTGTTTAGATAAAAGTTATGTCCCAGGAGGCTTGACACATTGTCACCTGAAATCCTTATCAAAACCAGAAAAAGATCATCATTGGCTAAGTTGCTAATGCATGCTCACTATGCAAAATATTGTTGGAAAGCTCATTGAACAAATCATTGCAAGAATACTCGAAAGAGACCTTGAAAGTAGACAAATCTTCCTACTCAATCATGGACGTTATAGAACAAGTAAAAGTACATGGTAAAATGCGGCCGCTTTTGCCCTCAAGTATACAAAGGATTCCAAAAGCTATGAAGAAAAACTGGCAGTTCTGATGGAACTACTCCTTTACTCTGGAGTCAGCAGAACACTTACACAATGGATTGCAGCAGCACTTCAGGAGCGAATCGTCATCCTACGATTTGAGATTGGACGTCTGAACCTCATAAACTTCCCATTGGATTGCCTCAAGGTTCTCCTCTCTCCCCTGTTTTATACAATGTTTACACTAAAGGCCTTACAGACCTCAATAGAAGCTGAATTGCTCGAATGTTGACACTAGCAAATGATAGTCTGATCTATAAGACATCAAAGATTGCTCAAGAAAGAACGAAAGCAGTTCATCCGCAGTTGGACAACATTGCTCAATCGTGTCAAGAAACTGTATCGTCCATCAACCCTGCAGAAGCTCAGACATTGATCTGCACTGTCAAAAAGAAGACATCAGGGCAATTACCCTCACCAGTTTCCTTCAATGGGATACCATTTGAATCAGCTGACAACCTATGCTATTTGGGTATAGGCTTTGACAGAATGCTGACCTTTAGGAAAACATGTTGGGAATATTGTTCTTAAATGCAAAAAGGTCCTGTCTGCGATGAAAGCAATGTGAGCTAAAGGCTTCGTCTCTACCGACTGTATCACGCAGTTGTGCTCAGACTGACTGATTACTGATTAAGGCTTACAACACTGTCCTGGAGCAATCTTCTTAAATTAGAAAGAATTCAAATTAAGCAGTGAGATTGATCTTGGGAACCATGAAGAATACACTTGTTGAAACTATGCGATCCCTGCTTGACCTTCCTTCAATGCAGGCAAGGCACAAGCTAGAACAAGTGAAAACACACTTCAGAGCACTTAAAAATCCCCAAAACCCGCTATATGTGGCAGTTAAGGAAACAAAAGGCACTCGCCTAGGACGTGGAAAATCATGGATGGGACAGGCAGAAGACAATGTACAGCTAATGAGCCAGGTAGCAGAACTCAAAGAAATGACGGAATGGGAAACGTATCCAGACCACTTTGGACACGTCTGCCGAACTGCCACAGCTCCAGAATTTAGAAGACACCGTAAAGAATCACCAGAAAGCAAAACCAACGCAGAAATTCAGATGCAGGTAGAAAACCTTGGCACAAAAGATGATATTGTTATATACGCTGACGGTTCAGTCACCAAAGGTAAGTCAGGCTGGGGATACACAATGAAGCAAAATGGCCGAACTACCCAGGAAGATAATGGTGCATACAGTTAAACAACTTCAAGTCTAACAATGGAGAAAGAAGTAGTGACACAAGCACCACACTGGGTCTCATCCACAGACAAGTTTAAAACTCAACAAGTCATGATACTGACTGACTCCATGAACCTCTTTCAAAAGTGGAGAGTGGAATTGGCATGGAGTAATTCGCAACCTTCCATTGGAGAGACTCGCATGGATAAACTGCTCAGGACATGCAGGCGTTAAAAGAAATGAGAAAACAGACAAACTGACAGGCAAAGCAAAGATGATGCTTGGATTACAGCTTGGCCGATCTGCTGTGATAAGGAATCTTAAGAATCAGCTAAACAAACAAGAGCAAAGCCACGAAACCACGACCATATTTCAGAGCGAGACATCAAGAGAGGAAGTGGCCGCACATCCAGACAAAAGGAAGAGCAAGAAACATCACCAATCAAACAAATATGGGAATAAACCCAAGGCCAACTCTGCAAAAAAACCCTGAAGATTGGGATAGACTCATATTGGGCCTTTCCAATAACAGACACAAACGATCAAACACACCTTAGAAAGTATTTAAAATAACTCCGACGAACAATGTTGACAAACAAATCACAGGATTAGGTCGTCTTCAGGCAGGATAAACAACACCTAGGACAACGAAAATGAAGAATGAGCAATCACTTACCTTCGTCAAGTTCAGCGCAAGATGGGCTTTGAATTAAAACGAGGCCGTCGGGAAGGAAATGAACCTTGTTGTTGTTGTTGTGGTGGTGTTACTATGTCATATGATGAACATTCGTTTACAACACACACACGCGCGCGCGCGCGCGCGCGTACGGACAGACACATGCACATGCGTGCACGAACACATCACACACGTGCGTCTATACAAGCACACACACACACACACACACACACACACACACACACACACACACACACACACAACACACACACACACATATACACACACACTCACACACACACACATACCTACACCACACACACACGCACACAGACACACACACAGACACACACACACACACACACACACACACACACACACACACACACACACACACACACACACACCACACAAGCACACATTCACAACACACATGATAATGATTATAATGAAAATAATAATAATGATAATATTGGGCTATTGTAAGGCACACACGCATGACACTTCACAAGAACACACTATTATTTACTCGCGTTCAAACATTAAATCATTAAACTGTGCTGGTGAAGTGGACACAAAGATAAGATATAAACAGTCCTAACCCTACCTATACATACTCAATTAGCACATAATCATGCAAACATAATATACCTTACTTATTGTGGGAGAGATGTTTTTAAGGCTGTCCTAAACACAGAAACAATCTGAGCCTCTACAAGAGAGTAATTTTTTCTTCTTCTTTCTTTCGTTTTTTTTTTTTTTTTTTTTTTTTTTTTTTTTTTTTTTTTTGTTCAGTTTCCTTCTTTATTTCCTTATGTCCGCTTAGTAGATCATATTTTCGTCTGCCTCTGTTCGTTTCTCGTTTCTCTGTGTACAAGATTTTGCATGAACTAGTGAACGTATAGTACGGAACGTTGGGAGAAAGACATAATGAGACCTGGCAATGAATACATGATAATTATAGGGGTGGGTCTGTGGGCCGAATCTGGGTCACATGGCACATCATTGTATTTTCTTTTTTCTATTGCACATTTTGACACTGCTTCACAAGAAAAGTGTAACAGACCACGCATTGTTCTTTTTTTTTTTTTTATTTAAACAGTTTTCAACTCTGCTTCACAGGTAAAGTGTAGCAGATCACCTATTGTCTTTTTAAATACAGTTTTTGCTCTGCTTCACAAGGAAAGTGCCAAAGATCCTTTGTTGTTCTTCCTTTTTGATACAGTTTTTGCTCTGCTTCAAATGAATCCTTTTTCATACAGTTTTTGCTTTGCTTCAAAGGAAATTTGTGATAAATCATGTATTGTTCTTTCTTTTTGATACTTTTTACACTGCTTCACGATGAAAGTGTGACAGATCAATTGGTCTTTCCTATTTGCACAGTTTTACTCTACTTCACAAGGAAAATGCTACAGATCTTGTATTGTTCTTTCTTATTTGTTCAGTTTTTACTCTGCTTCACAATGAAAGTGTAACAGGTCATGTATTGTTCTTTCTTTTAGCACAGTTTTTACTCTACTTCACAAGGAAAGTGTAACAGATCATGCAACGGATCATTTACTGTTCTTTCTTTTTAATACTATTTTACTCTACTTCACAAGGAAAGAGTTACAGATCATGCATTGTTCCTTCCTTTGTCCAGGTTTTACACTGTTTCACAAAGAAAGTGTAACAGAAGTTCTATTAAAAATTATATTCTAAAAGAGATATCGAATCTTGTGAAATTCTAGATTTAATAAATAATTTACCAGTATTAACTGAAAGTCAGGTAACTTCTTTGGAAGGCAAAATTACCGTAGAAGAAGCCGGTGTTGCCCTTAAACACATGCGTAATATGAAAAGTCCTGGCAGCGATGGCTTCGCAGCAGTATTCTTCAAATGTTTCTGGTTACAACTTGGTCCATATGTTGTAAGAGCACTTATCGATGGATTCGATAGAAATGAACTATCTTCGACGCAAAAAGAAGGCATGATCGTATGCATTCCAAAGGGTGACAAGCCCAAAGACCGAATAAAAAATTGGAGACCAATTTCACTTTTGAACACTGTGTATAAAATAGGGTCTAAATGTATAGCAAACCGATTAAAATGTATGCTTCCATCTATCATCAATGAAGACCAGACTGGTTTTATTCCAAACAGATATTTGGGAGATAACATTCGTCTTATTCATGATATACTTGATTATAATTATGATTATATAAAAAAAACCCTCGGATACTTCTATGTTTAGACTTTGAAAAAGCGTTTGACAGTGTAAGCTATGATTTCATGTTTAAGGTATTACGTGCCTTTGGCTTTGGTCCAAGTTTGTCAATGGATAAAAACATTCTACACAAATATTAAGTCAACTGTTGTTTCAGTTAATGGGAAACTAGCCAGCTGGTTTCCTGTTGAGAGAGGATGTCGCCAATGGGATCCAATCTCGCCAGATTTATTTGTTATTTGTGTTGAAATCTTAGCAAACATGATTAGACAAAATGAAGACATAAAAGGAATTAAAATAGCTAATACTGAGAATAAAATATCACAGTACGCAGATGATACTGGTTCTTTTACAAGAAGGCGATCGAAAATCATTCGAAGAATCGATTATGGTACTTGAAAAATTTGGAAGAGTATCTGGACTCTTACTAAATGCTGAAAAAACGAATGCAGTATGGTTAGGAAGTAAACGAAACTCACCCGTTAAGTATATGCCACATTTTAATATCAAATGGAACCCTCCTAAATTTAAAATTTTGGGTATTTGGTTTACGAGTGATTTAAAAGATTGTGAAACTATGAATCTCGAAGAAAAATCTTTAGAGATAAAAACATTGTACAAAACTTGGTTAAAAAGGCAGATAACACCTCTTGGCAGAATAGCAGTACTTAAATCCCTGATCTTATTAAACTAACCCATCTATGGATGTTACTACCGAACCCACCAGACTACATAATTGATGAAATTCAGAAATTTACATTTAAGTTTGTATGGGGTAAAACAAAGAGATAAAATTAAGCGGAAAACACCTGTAAAAAGTATACAGCATGGGGTATAGGAACACCAAACATATGGAAGCAAATAAATGCATTAAAATTAACTTGGATTCGGGAACTTTCATCAAGTAACCATAGTTGGAAAAAAATACTCTTCTCATTATATTACAAGGCAGAAATTATTCATAAATTAGGTGCTGATTTGTCTGGGCATGATAAGTTAAATAATTTCTGGAGAGATGTATTCAACGCAGTTAAAGAAATAGATGAGATTGTTGGTGTCAAAACTGCAGATGAATTCTGTTTAGAGCCTTTATTTTGTAACAGGAACTTGAGGACTGGGGCAGATCTAATTTTTATGAAAACTGGATATAAAATGGTGTATTCTGCGTACGTAATCGTTTAGACGAAAATGGTGATTTTTTGAGTTCCAGTCTTTTGTTGATAGGTATAACATAAATACAGATTTTGCACTCTGCCTCGTCATGCCGATTTTCTTATAATTTTAATGGCCTTTGTTTTAGTTATCACATTTTTGTTTTCAAGACCTTTTTGTACACTTGGTCTAGAGTATGCTGCGGCAGTTGTGATGAATTGTTGCGTACTTTATGTGCTGTGTGTTGACTGATTTTGTTTATCTTTTTATGAAAGAGACGATTCGTTAATGCTCAGAACACTTAACACTTTTTAATTCTAGGCCAATCAGTAAACATTGCGGTGACAGTAAAAAAAAAAGAAAAAAAAAAAAAAGAAAAAAGAAAAACAGGTGAAGGACAAATGTTTCAAGATTCAGAAAACAAACACTGATCCCAAACGTATGTGTGACAAGTGTTATCAGAGAGTACATTCATTGTGTAAATCATCATTTCACAGTTAAAAGCACACTGTTCCGAGCAGTGCAGTCGGATATATCCCCCCCAAAAAAATGTCTGAACTGACTTTGACCTTTATTTCACTACCAAAGTTATCTGCAAAGTGAGGCGACTGCAGGCGGAAATCTAAACAAATCTAAACAGTGTAAGGACTGCATCCGCCAAACATGAGCAAACGAATCACAAGACACTTATCTCATCAAATTCAGCGCTAGTTGATTCAACGCCCATCTTGCACCGAATTTGATGAGATACGTGATCGCTTGTTCTTCATTTTCGTTGTCCTGCGTGTTGTTTATCTTGCCTGAAGAAGACCTAAGAGGTCAAAAGGCGTCGTGTTTTGTCTTGTGATTTGTTTGTTCATGTTTGGCGGATACAGTACTTAAACTTTTTGAGATTTCTTTCACTATCAGTTGACCAATGTGTATCTTTAGCTCTCTTCAGCTAGAGATCTAATAAGTCGAAAACAAACACGCGGTTTCCAACATAACGAGTCATGGGCACCAGCGTGCCAGTAACTCAAGCTGGTACCATGCATCTGATTTACCTCATCCTACAAAGATGCATCTTAATTCAGAGTACCCAGGAGCATGCAATGCTACTTTCATCCGCTAAAGGGAAAGGAACAATCAGTTGCAACATTTGAACAATACACTTCCCATGAAGCGCACGTTCAGGTAAACCCCTGCTTAAATAATAAGCGGCAATTGGATACAGCAGCGCATTTGGTATGGATGTAGGTGGACTTCATCGTCTGTTAATCCTGAAATAAGAATCGGGAGGAGGAGGGAAGGGGTTGCAGGAGTGCCCTTAAGACCCTTAATCGGAGCATTGCCCCTGGAACCCCATGATGGAGGAAGCAACCCCCTGGACCCAGCCCCAGATGGGGCAAACCCACTCCACCCCTCCATTAGAAATAGTAAATAACTGCAGGCATAAATGGAAATCGTTGTTAGTGAACACACCCCGTACAACAACCTGAAAACCCCCCAAAACACGTGCAACCAACACGCACGCAAAAACAGCTGCAACCGGGCCCCACACGCTATATAACACCGGCGGTGGGCAACCCAAACTTCATCCTGACGATAGCCAAGCCGCTAGAAACAAATTTGTAGACGTTTTAAGATTCCTCTTATACTTGTTTTAACTAATGTTGCTCCCCAAGGGGTTGAGCACTTATAGAATTGTTTTAGGCTTTTTAAATATACTGATCCTATATAATATATATATATATATATATGTGTGTGTGTGTGTGGTGTGTGTGTGTGTGTGTGTGTGTGTGTGTGTGTGTGTATCTATCGATCTATCTATCAATATTATCTACATCTATATCTATATATTACCATGCTTCACAAGAGAAGCGTTACAGTTTACGTATTGTTCTTTCTATTTTATACACTTTTACTCAGCTTCACAAGAAACGTGTGGCAAGATTTATTGTGTGTGTGTGTGTGTGGTGTGTGTGTGTGTGTGTGTGTGTGTGTGTGTGTGTGTGTACATTTTCCCCCTGCTTAACAAGAAAAGTAGGACAGATCATTTATTGTTTGTTTTTTTTTCTTTTTCTATTTTTTTCACATATTTTCACTTACAATGAAAATGTCACAGATCATGTATCGTCCTTTCTAAGTCATGCATTTCTTTACTTTGCTTCACAAGAACAATATAACAGATTATGCACTGTTCTTTTTCACATGCATTTTTACTCTGCTTCATAAGGAAAGTGTACTGTTCTTTCTTTTTTTATATACAACTTTTGCTCTGCTTCATAAGGAAAGTGTAACAGATCATGTATTATTCTTTCTTTCTTTCTTTCTTTTTTAATACATATTACCATGCTGCACAAGGAAAGAGTAATAGATCATGTGTGTGTGTATGTGTGTGTGTGTGTGTGTGTGTGTGTGTGAGTGTGTTGTGTGTGTGTGTGTGTGTTGTGTGTGTGTGTGTGTGTGTGTTTAAAATATCTTTTACCCTGCTTGAAGAAAAGTGCGATAGATCATGCATTGTTCTTTCTTTCTTTCATTTATTAAATACATGTTACCCTGCTGCACGAGAAAAGTATTACAGACATGAATTGTTCTTTCTTGTTTTTATTAACATACATTTTTACCCTGCTTTATCAAGAAAAAAAAATGAAAAAGCTATGACGTAAGTAATGAAAGTGGACATCATTATAAAAATAATTCGTTGAAACTGAATGTTGACAAAACCAAATATTTTTAGCCTCCCTACGGTTTCTTTTACAACTGAGATCGTTTGTCATAGGTCTTGCCTCTATTATCACCCCTGCCAAGTTCATGCTGTGAATCGGACAATTGCATCTGCTGGTTTGCTTGTGGGAATCCATGAGCGCAGATTCAGATCAAACAGTGGATCCACGATTTGTTTCCATTACTGACAGATGATGACAGCCTTTCCACTGAACAGGAACACTGTGAAGGGCGGATCACCGATTCGTTCAGCCGTGGTAGACATCTGTGCTCTGCCCAGTGTCCTGGTTGTCTGTCTTAGTTTTCTTTCTGTCTTTCGCTTTGTTTATTCCTCTTATTTTCTGTCTGTCTTTGTTGGGCTAGACGTGTAGACCTACATGACACGTAAATGATTACTTCAAAAAAGCAAAAAACATTTATTCGCTTCATTCTTTCTATATTTCTTGCCTTCCAGAATTAGATCCAATTGAATTATTTCTTTCATTTGTCTCCCTGAATTCTTTCATAGGACAAGTAAGAGGACATGAGTTCGTTTTAGATTTTCTTTCATTCTGTCCTGGGTTAGGTCTATAAACAACAACAAAGTTTGTTCTTTTGTTTTCTTGGTGGCTTTTTTCATTTTCGTTTTCTCCTTTCCTGTAATATTCTTTCATCTTTTCTTGCGTTCGATCAATGGGAGCTCTATATAACACACAAATGGAAGTTTCACCTTTTCTTTCTTTCTGTAACTCTGCTTCGTAACTTCCATTCTTGATTAGTTCTATAAACAACACGAAATGAATCTCTCTCTCTCTCTCTCTCTCTCTCTCTCCTCTCTCTCTCCTCTCTCTCTCTCTCTCTCTTTTGTTTTATTTACATAGATCAGGCCCACGAACAATAGGTCCATGACGTGAATTCAATTTTTCTTTGGTCTTTGCTTGCTTACTGCACATGTATTCCTTTGTCTGTTCTGTCTTCTTTATGTCTGTTTCTCTGTGTGTCAACTTTTGTTCTCATTTACTTTCTTTTTTGTTTCTCGTCTTCCGTGCTACATCAGTGGCATTACTCCTACGCTGCTCATTCTGGCTGTCGGTGCACAGCCTCTCATTGGTTCGTCTCAGTGCCGTCTGGCACCGGCGGTCCACAGGCGCTACTTACCATTCAATCATCATGAGACAAGCCACCACAAGAGACACTGCACCATTGTCGAGACTCTGTTCTAATCCAACGTGCATAACACTACCCACTTATCTCCTACCGTTGACAATAACTGCACAGTTATGGATTCAGTGTGTGTGTGTGTGTGTGTGTGTGTGTGTGTGTGTGTGTGTGTGTGTGTGTGTGTGTGTGTGTGTGACCGTTTCCCCCTTCACACCCCCCCCCCTTTGCCCCCCTTTTCCCCACTCGAGGTCTATT
This sequence comes from Conus canariensis, assembly GCA_033310375.1. NCBI lineage: Eukaryota > Metazoa > Mollusca > Gastropoda > Neogastropoda > Conidae > Conus > Conus canariensis. Next base: position 56,824,921 of record CM065725.1, read on the forward strand.
GCACCCAGTCACGCTTAGCAATCACGTTTTCACCTAATTATGCTTCATCCCATGCGTGTTTATTTTTCTCACGTCCATCACGTTTTGACCACGGGCATGTAGAATCAAATTACACAGAATCATCTCTCTCTCTCTCTCTCTCTCTCTCTCTCTCTCTCCTCTCTCTCTCTCTCTCTCTCTCTCTCTGTACTGTTCTCGTGCAAGGTGTCCAGTTGCAGGGTCACGTTGTCCTGAGGTTTGGACTGTTTACAGTGGATTTAAAGTCTCTACTTTCTTCAAAATTGGTGACGTACGTCTAAGCCATCATGCCATCTGTTCAGCTGGGTTTTACAATGAAAGGTGGAACTTTTGTACCAGTTCAATTCAACCAATTCAATCAACTTTATTGTCCATCGGAAATTTTTCTTCTGCTCCACATCATTTCACAAGTACATAAGACATTACAAAAAGACATTATAAATCGCTACATAAAAGCCTGTGTTATTACATATATATATATATATATATATATATATATATATATATACATCAACACTCACACACTCCTCCCCCCCCCCCCCCACACACACACATGCACACACACGCCCCCCCCCCCCCCCACACACACACACACACACATACACATGTCAAAACTGGATAACATGAACAGCACCCTCAACGGCAAGCTGAACGACGTTAAACAAGACGTGAGTCATCTCCGGCAGGAGTGTATTGTTCTTCACGAACTTATCAGTGACCTTAAGAGTGAAGCTGATGACCTGAATGACATTTTGGAACAAAAGAATGACTTAA
>CM065725.1:56830712-56833212 GCA_033310375.1 Conus canariensis
TTTTTTTTTTTTTTTTTTTTTTTTTTTTGTCTCCTTGCACGGGTGAACTCGTGCTCAGCTGAATATGGAAAGAGAGAAGAAAGGTTCTTTTCTTCTTCTTCGTTTTTTTCCTTTTTCTGCCCGAGACAGAGCTACCTACAAACTTTACTTCATCATGTTTCTATGTGTGTGTGTATGTGCATGTCTTGTGTATTCATCTTTCTTTTCGATGAAAACTTATCAGTTTTCTCGAAGCTGTATGTTTTGGATATCTTGAGGCTGTTTTTGAAGTGTGCCGTTGTGCATGGCTATGTAAAATGCTCTGATCTGCATGTGGCTAAAAATGACCTCTTCGGAGCAACTGTTGTTATGGATTTGAACGCAGTCAACTGTGATTTTCGTTTTGGTTTGGTTATATATGTCAGCATGGTAATGTGCCCAAATGTTGGTATGACCCATATTAAATTTCGCTGTCAATATGCGTAGCAAAATAACCATCGCATCCATGAATTGTCAGGGTCTGGCCAACCCACAAAAGTGAAATGTGTTTAATCGTTTCAGAGGAAAATCATACTCAATATATTTATTGCAGGATACACATTTCAAACCAAAATTAGAAAATTGTATTCGTGCAGAATGAGGTTATAAATGGTTTTTTTTTTGCGTCCCACAATTCACATTCACGGAGCGCAGCTATTTTGTTCAATAATAATAATTTTGACTTTCAGTTAAGGAAGGTTTATGAAGACACTGCAGGTAATCATATTTTTGCATCCGTTAAAATAATGGATAAAGAATGTCTTATTGTTAGTATCTATGGGCCCAATCGTGATGAGCCTGAGTTTTATGTAGAGTTAGAAGAACACATTAGCGAAGTTGTAGCTGAAAATGTAATTGTTCGAGGTGATTGGAATTTGGTCCGTGAATACTCTTTGGACTGTTACAATTATAGACATAACAATAATACTACAGCATAAGAACAAATAGAAAACATTACTGACAGCCTAGATTTAACTGACATCTGGCGTGAATTAAATCCCGAATTACGAAGGTATACTTGGAGGAGAAATAACCCATGTCAGCAGAGTCGTTTAGATTTCTTTCTTATTTCCGACTGGTTATGTAACCATGTAACAGACGCAGATATTCTGCCAGGATATTGATCTGACCACTCCTTAATTTTAGTAACTTTAGAACAAGGTCGAGAGATAAGGAGAAATCTATTATGGAAATTCAGTAGTTCATTATTGAAAGACACTAATTACATAGAAGACATAAACCAGGTAATTCAAACAGTTATTGAGGAATATGCAGCTCTACCGTATTGTCGCCGATCAGAAATCCAGTTTGTTATTTCTGATCAACTTTCTTTGGATACATTACTTATGAAAATAGAGGCAAAACTATATCATACGCAACGATGAAGAAACGAAAGGACACAGAAAAACAGAAACATCTCGAAAGTAATATTTCTTTGCTTGAAAGAAAGTGGACAAGAAAGACTTGAACTTGAAAGTTATATAAACAAGAGTTGATTACTCTTCGGGAAAAGAAGATGGAGGGTGTGTTGCTGCGTTCAAGGACGAAATGGGTCGCAGAAGGGGAAAAAATAACGAACTATTTTTGTGGACTTGAAAAGCGAAATTACGTTTGTAAAAATATTACGAAACTTGCCTTGGATAATGGATCCATATTAAGTGATGGTGATGAAATTGCCGAAGAAGTTAATAAGTTCTATCAAATATTATATTCTAAAAGAGATATCGAATCTTGTGAAATTCCAGCTCTAATGAATAATTTACCAGTATTAACTGAAAATCAGATAACGTCTTTGGAGGGCAAAACTACTTTGGAAGAAGCCGGTGTTGCCCTTAAACACATGCTTAATAAGGAAAGTCCTGGCAGCGATGGCTTCACAGCAGAATTCTTCAAAGTTTTCTGGTTATAGCTAGGTCCACATGTTGTAACAGCGCTTAACGATGGATTCGATAGAAATGAACTATTTTCGACGCAAAAAGAAGGCATGATCGTATGCCATCCAAAGGGTGACAAGCCCAAACACTGAATACAAAATTGGAGACCAATTTCGTTTTTGAATACTGTGTATAAAATATGATCTACATGTATAACCAACCAATTGAAATGCGTCCTTTCCTATATCATCAATGAAGACCAGACTGCTTTTATTCCAAACAGATATTTGGGAAATAACATTTGTCTTATTTATGACATACTTGACTATATGATTATATCCAATAAACCTGGGCTACTTTTATGTTTAGACTTTGAAAAAACGTTTGACAGTGTAAGCCATGATTTCATGTTTAAGGTATTACGTGCCTTTGGTTTTGGTCCAGGTTTCTGTCATTGGATAAAAACATTCTACTCAAATATTAAGTCAACTGTTGTGTCAGTTAATGGGAAACTAGCCAGCTAGTTTCCTGTTGAGAGAGGATGTCGCCAAGGGGATCCAATCTCATCATCTTTATTTGTTATTTGTGTTGAAATCTTAGCAAATATG
>CM065725.1:56838212-56840712 GCA_033310375.1 Conus canariensis
AATAGCAAAAGAAATCAGAACAAGAAGAAAAAAACTAAAGAACAAAACTAGTATTATTTATTCAACCCAATCAATGGGAAAAGATAAATAATAAATTCAAATCATGCTGTCTGTATATCTGATGCACGGGAAAACAAAGATTAGACAAGAGAAAGCAAAACGTCATGCTGCTTTATTTATATTCTGAATCTACAAAAAGAGAAACAAAAATGAAGGGAAAAAATATAGAATACCTAGTGTTCATGGACGAAGTACACAAAAGAAAGAAAATAAAAGGAGATTACAGAGATGATAGAAGAACATGAAGAAAAAGCATAATAGGAGGGACAGGGATGAGAAATAATTTTGTTTTCATTCTTTTAGTTTTGTTCGCGGGCCTAATCCAAACGGTTCTTCGAGCTAATTCAGGGTTAAAGAAAGAAACACACCAGGCCATTAATCAACAACCGGCCATTTCGACCACGGACCTGGTTAACAGACCCAGAAACACTGCCATTGTTTGTCAGGAGACAGCGCTTGCTCAGCGTGTTGTTAATAAAACTCAGGCTGTCTGTCTGCTTCTTTCCTTCCGTTCCTTTGTATCCTTCACTGGCTTCTTAGCAGGTGTACTGGATTGTGATGTTCTTCCCATGTTGTTGAGAAAATCCAAAGTGGTATGTAGTCTTCTGTGTCAAATACTATGCTTTGACGGCACAACTGCAATCAGCCGTGTTATCTGAATAGTCCTGACACAGGAGACGAAAGCTAAGTTTGCACAGACATAAACGACTGGTTCTGTTCAAAGCACAGAACTCAATGGTTCCCATAGCTGTCAGTGACGGATGTAATACCTGTATTTTAACGCTGGCTTTTTCTTCGCATCTTTCTTCCTTATCTTTCCCGTCCTTCTAAGCCCTCCTTTTGAAGTCACTGATGGGTCATATTCACAGTGACTGAAGACCTGAGTATCTGCACTTGTTTTTCCCATTATTTGATCTGATTTCTCCGTTTTAAGTTTGACTGATCGTTCTTGTCTGCCTACAAAAGACCAATAGGTCAGGGCTCATTATTATACCGTTGTGTTAGGTTTATTCAGTGGTTCAGTACTGCAATATTTACTTGTATACAAACAACAACAAAAAATGTGGACCAGTGAGTTTCTGGAGGCCCTGAAAGATCGTTTTGACGTACAGATTGGAATGTTCTTTTTGGAGCAGACTGTGAATTTGACCTCCACATCTATTGCTTTCTGTGTTGGAATCCCAGACATTGAATGTCTTCACCAAGAATAATCCATGAATCACCTCTTGCGCTGAAGTCTCTTTTCTATGGAAAGCGTCAGGCATTCAGCGAGGCAATAAGAAGGAAGATCTGCTCAGCAAACACTGTCTGAGCAAACTGGAGAAGAAAAACAACTCTTTACATCAAGCTGGTGAACAACGTTATGGAGAACAATGCAAGACAGCGCTGGAAGGATGTAACCAATATCACTGGCTACAGACCACTTGAAACCTCCAATGAACAGAAGCTGGCAGACGATCTCCATACCATCTATGCCTGATTCGGCCAGCATGGCTCTCAGACAGAGCGCACACAGATCATGGAAAAGGAGCCGAGTCAGCCTTCACAGCCATTTCTCTTCAGCCTGGATAAAGTGCCAACGGCATTCTTAGGAATTTAGGGGTTCACAGAGTAAGAGGCCCAGACAACTTCAGCGGTAGTTTTCACCCGTTTTCTGTGAACCTTTCCAGAGGGTTCCCAGCGGCGGGAAAAGCTCCATCATTGTCCAGATTGCCAGGAAGAGGTGGCCAGCAGAGGCGAACGACACAGGCAGGTAGCCCTGACGTCCGTCCTGTTTGAATGTGTCGAGAGGATCGCTCTGCAGACACTGAGGTCAGAAACAGAAGGGCATCAGAGGGGATTCAGTGGGTGACGCTCGTTCTGTACGGTCACTGAGACATCGCGCTTTCTTCTCGAAGCCAAATTCTAAACTGAGTTCTGTTTTTTCGGACTGAGTTCTGTTTTTTCCGGTGTACAGTGATCAACACGTTTTTCAATTGAAATGGCGGCGGCCACTTTTTCTACCGTAAAGCCAGTCTTCTTAAAACAGAAGGACATTCCTGATTCAGATAAAGAACGTCCTTCCGTTCCCGAAATTTGCCGTTCAGCAGAACGCGTTTCCGGCCAGGGCACCATTCTTGGGGCACAGGACATCAGAGGACTTTGACGCATCTATCCAGCTACACAGAAGGCTCGCACAGACATCCTTGTCAAAGGTATCTTAGGGACACCACTGTTCAGCTGGCGAATGCCAGTCCATTTTTGCTACGTGAGGACCGTGGAGAAAAGAAGCCCTCCATAACAGTATGGATTGATAACATTCCTCTCTCTGTTGCTGATACAGAAATAGAACACTTTCTAACAAAGACAGGGTGCGAGCTCCGGTCCGGCGTAAAGCATGAAAGGGCAAGAGATGCTGACAACCAGCTGACAATGTTTTTGACAGGACGGAGATCTATTT
>CM065725.1:56845712-56870712 GCA_033310375.1 Conus canariensis
ATGTGCTCATGGATGTACTGAATCCATTTATGCATGTTAACAGAATCAAATTTGGGATGATCTTAGAGCTATTGCCCTGTCACAGGGGTACCCCGCTGGACCTCTTTTCAGCAACTGCATTTTCAATAAGTAATCAAGTGGCATTAAAACTTACAAAACTATATTTTGCTTCCTAGTTTATGAAAAGAAGTGAGTAGGTGTCTTAAAAAGAGCATCACAAATAATGATAAGGCTATATCTTGGCTTCAGTGACGCATATTCCTTGTATACTGTCATTTTCATGACTAAAAGACGATATCATCTCTAACACTTGAGAAATGATTTTAAAATCCGTCACTTGGCAGATGTTTTCGTAAACTACAATGCATTACAATGATTCAGGCCAAATTTGAAGATTCTAGAGTGATTAGGTATGTGACAATTGCAAAAATATCACCCCTATCCCCAAAATTGGAATGTAGCTCAGAATACTTAGAAACGTCTTTTTGGCAGATCTTGTTAATTTTTGACTATTTAGTAGCTTAGAAAAGATACCTTGTATTAAAGAACTGCTATTACAAACAGAAACACAATTTGTCAGTCCTTTCAAAAAACAGAAAGCATGCCATGGCCACCAACCGACGAGTTTCTGCAACAGTCTGATATTCTACCTTGTTATCTGAAAAGGTTTTTGAAATACCTCTTGGGTGGCAAAGACGATCAAACAGCGACAGTCAGTAGACTTGCAAGTTCAGTAGGACAGGATATCTGCAGAGCGGTCACAGGGGGAGAGTGGAAGCTGCCAAAACATGTCCTTATTTGCATGGCACTGAGACATCTCTTCCGAAGCAACCAACTCACGATCCTGCTGAACAGACTTGGTCATTCAGAGAACTATCGATTCAGTTTAGAACTAAAAACTGCCATAGCAGAGTCTCCGCAGGACTCGTCAAGTCTTCTCTCAGCACAGATCATTCTCAACCCATCTGCACCTTCACTATTCCACTCAGAATTCGGCAGCTTTGATCAGTTCCCGATGTCCTAGAAGGCCAAGGATCAATCCACACGGCCCATGGAATAATGCTGCAAGACATAGAGGGAGAGCAGCCTGTAGGAAGTACAATCCAAATGTCATCTGTTCCAAGAATTGGTGCTCAGACTCTAGAGGTGTGTCCCGAAGAACTCCCCGAATGTTATGTCACCATCAGGAAAAGTCCAGTTCTTCCAACAAATCAAAAGTCAGTTCCTGGTGGCACTGATGCACAGTCAAATGCCAGAAAGATCAACATCATTTGGATCCTTGCTCGACTGCGGAATTTTGAACACGTTCCAGGATGGTCAGGATTCATCTTTCTCACAGGCAATAGACCTCAAAGAAAGACAACAATAGACCATTATCCTGTGATCTATCATCCTATCACTGATTCCAAAACTGTTCAAGAATGTTTCAGACAGGCAAAGGTGGATACCCATGATGTTGGGCAACAATACGTCATAATCACATTTGATCTTGGAGTGTGTATGAAAGCATACCCCATCATCTGGAGTCAGCCACAGCACTTCAAAGACCACATCATACTGATTAGTACTTTCCATTTGATTAGCGCCTGCCTGAAAATGGTAGGCAAGAAGATGGATGGCTCTGGCCTTTCAGACATTCTTTTGGAGGCTGGACTGATCACTTCAGGTTCCCTACAAGGTGTCTTACTTGGCAAACACTATGAAAGAGCACTCCATTGTCACAAGACGATGTTGGAATGTCTTGAGCGTCTGGCTCTCACTGCATGTCTACAGACCAAGGAGGATGAAGAAGTCTTCCCCCCTCTGCCTGCTAAAACCCTCCAGCTGTTGGATGTGGTGAAAGGATCCTCCACACAGCACTCAGTCGAACAGCTACTTGAAGACAAGGGCTTTAATGACTTCCTGGCTGAATACGAGCAGTTCAGATAGGACGTCAGGAAAGGAAAGCAGGGGAAAACAGCGCAGTTTGGGTTCTCATACATTGACCATATCTGGCTGGTCTTGTCTCTCCTTCATGCTGTAAAGACAAACAACTTTGAATCATATGCCCAGTGTATGCTTCTTATGCCAGACATCTTCTTCTACTTTGGAGGACAGAATTATGCCAGATACCTCACCTGCTTTGGAGTTTTTCTTGCCAACATTGAGCAGTCACACCCAGGAGCCACTGAACTGTTGAGACGAGGGGCTTCCAGCGTGGCAAGATCTTTCATTCCAGGGGATAGGTGTGCCGTGGACAAGATCATGGAAGAAACTTTCATGAAACATTCTAAGAGTCATGGTGCTTCAGGTGCGGGCATCACGGGCATCACTTCAAACTATCAAGCCTACCTCAGATGGGTGAGAACCACCCACGAACGCACAAAGTACCTGCAGTCAACTGTACACATGGCAAACATGTCACGGTGCAATGTGGATGGCCAACATCGTGATCTTAGACCCACAGCGATGACCAAGAGTGAAACAAATGTGCTGAAGGCAATGGCAGCTGTTGAAAGTTTCACAAATCCTTTCACTGTGGAAGACAGGGACAAGCTGGTGATCCTTTCTTCGGGAGCAGCAGTCTCAAAAGAAATCGAAAGTGATGTCTTGCAAGCTGAAGAAGCAGGAAGGGCTCAGAAAGAGACTTTAATAACAGAAAGGATAGAAATTGGCACTCGTTTCTTCGAGCCTATCAAGCAGCTTCAACTGAAGACAATGGCTGACATGACAAAGAAGGTCACTCTGAAATCGGCAAAGAACAGACTTGCTGATTTCAAACAGCAAGGAAATATTGCGATGCAGCTACTGGTGAAATCTCAGGAAGGTGGTCTTCAGATGGACTTGAAAGAACTGATGAGTTATCAGCTGACTCCTGTCCCCTACAGCTTAGGGACAGCTGATAATTTCATGTCAAAGACTGACAAGAGTGCTGGCCTTCACTGGCTTACCAAGGATGTTGACAATGCTGAAAATCCCCCTGATGATGCTACCCTGACAGTCATTGATGGAAATGCAACTTTCCATGCCATGCAACAGGTGCCATCTGATTTCAAGCAAATCTGCAGCAAAGTTCTTGACATGGCTCCAAAAGCTTCTGATTTCATTTTCAGTACAGATATGTACAAGGAAGAATCAGTGAAATCCATGGAACGGCGAAGGAGGGGGTGTGGGGAAAAGATCCTTCTGCAAGGAGATGCCACCAAGAGGCCAGCTGATTGGAAACAGTATTTGACCAATGGTGAAAACAAGACACAGCTTGTCAAAGTTCTTCTTGATATCTGGAGCAAAGACTCATCAGAAAAGCTCAAGGACCGGAATGTCATTCTCAAACACAAACTGACATCAGATGGCAACAAAACAGTGAAAGAGACAGTGGAAAATCTGAATTCAGATCAAGAGGAGACTGATTCCAGGGTAGTCTTGTGTTGCCAGTATGGTCTAGAGAAACGCTACGGATACATCAGGGTGAAAAGCCCTGATCCTGACATCTTCTTCATCTTACTGCACTATGCTCAGCAGCTCAGTGGAGTAACCATTCTTTTTGACACAGGAAAGGGCAACAGAAAACGTCTCCTGAACGTTACCCAGCTTACTGGTGAAAGAACACAAGAACATTGCTCTGCGCTCTTGGGTCTGCATGCATTGACGGGATGTGAGAGTTGTAGCGCCTTTAAAGGCAGAGGGAAAGTGAGAGCCATGAAAATTCTCCAGCAAATCTGGCAGAACTGGGTGAGGACTGGAAGGTCAGTGAGGAGCTCATACAGGGACTGGAGTCTTCACATGTTGTCTCTATGGAAAACCACGTTTTGCCAAAGTTGACCAGCTCAGACATGACCTGCTGAAAGAAAAATGTGAAGGTGACATCCTGAGTGTATCACACAACACTGACCTCGGCACAATGCCACCATGTCACAAGAGCGAGCCTTGAGCAGCACATTAAGAGGTGCAGTTTCCAAGTTGGCATCTGGAAGCTGTCTCATCAGGCCATACCAGAGATTCCCCTACCTACGAATGGCCACGGATGGGTGATGAAGGAAGGAGAACTTGAACCCTTGTGGACAGAGGAGGAGGAAGAGCTGATCATCCCTCAGCCAGTTATTGACAGTCTTCTGGATGACTTGCCAGACCAAGATGATGATGATGATGATGACACACAGTGTCTACTGCAGAATAGACTGGATGATAGCTTTGACTTTGATGATTCAGATGATGATTGAAAAGCAGATAATCCCAAGCAAAACGTTTGCTTGCACAGTGATCAGACTTAGTTTTCGTGAGAACAGAAAATGAATTGGAGGAGAGGTATTGTAGCTTTTGCCAGTGTTCAAGAATTTCAACTGATCCTGTCTTTTGGGGTAAGGAGTGATTTACTTGCAATTTCAATGTAAGTGATTGGTTTGAAACCTTCAACCTTCACCTTAAGTATCCTAATGCATTTTTTTTTTGTTTGTTTGTGAAAACATTTCCATAGTATGGGACTTTTTTTTTTCTTTTTTTTAAACATGACAACATCTTGTAATTCTGAGAATTTTCATATGTTTTACAGAGTACCATTGAAACCATTTTTGTGTGGAAATTAAGTATATTAGTGTTTTCAGGGTGAATACTCACTGTATTTCATAAATCAAGTAATAATTTGTGGGTTTCAGTTAGGACTGAGGCATTTAGGACTGTGGGCGATATTCCAGTTTTGGGGGGTAGGGGTGATCTTTTTGCAATTGTGACATACCTAATTAGTCTAGAACCTTCAAATTTGGTCAAAATTATTTTAATGTATCGAAGCTTATGAAAATATGTTCCAAGTGACGAATTTTTAAATGTTCTTTTAAGTGCGAGAGATGACATCGTCTTTTAGTCATGAAAATAACAGTGTGCGAAGAACATGCATTACTGAATCCAAAATGTAGCCTTACTATTATTTGTAATGCTCGTTTTATTATACCCACAAATTGCTTTTAATAAACAAGGAAGCAAAAATAGTTTTGTAAGTTTTAATACACTTGATTACTTATTGAAAATGCAATTGCCGAAAAGAGGTGGGGGGGGGGGGGGGGGGGGGGGGGGTACCCTTGCGGCAAGGGCAATAACTCTAAGACCATCCCATTTTTTTTTCTGTTAACATGTATAAATGGATTCAGTACATCCAGGAGCACATTTTAAACTTAGAAGCCTATCCCCCCCCCCCTCCTCACCGACTATTAGTCCACAGCCCCACACCAGTGAGTCCACAGCAACTTTAGTCCATAGCCAGACACATCCAACCAGTCCACAGTCACACACCAGCAGTCCACAGCCACACCAGCAGTCCACAGCACAACACCGCAGTCCACACCATACAGTCCACAGTCACACACCGGCCAGTCCACAGTCACACACCAGCCAGTCCACAGTCACACACCAACCAGTCCACAGTCACACACCAGCCAGTCCACAGTCACACACCAGCCAGTCAACAGTCACACACCGGCCAGTCCACAGTCACACACCAGCCACTCCACAGTCACACACCGGCCAGTCCACAGTCACACACTAGCCAGTCCACAGTCACACACCAGCCAGTCCACAGCCACACACCAGCCAGTCCACAGCCACACACCAGCCAGTCCACAGTCACACACCAGTCAGTTCACAGCCACACACCAGCCAGTCCACAGCCAGCCACACACCAGTCAGCCCACAGTCACACTAGTCAGTGCACAGTCACACACCAGCCAGTCCACAGCCACACACCATCAGTCCACAGCCATACACCAGTCAGTCCACGGCCATACACCAGTCACGCACCAGTCAGTCCACAGCCACACACCAGTCAGTCCACAGCCAGCCACACACCAGTCAGTCCACAGTCACACCAGTCAGTCCACAGCCACACACCAGTCAGTCCACAGCCACACACCAGTCAATCCACAGCCATACACCAGTCAGTCCACAGTCACACCAGTCAGTCCACAGCCGCACACCAGTCAGTCCACAGCCACACACCAGTCAGTCCACAGCCACACACCACTCACACACCAGTCACACACCAGTCACACACACAGTCAGTCCACAGCCACACACCAGTCACACACACCAGTCAGTCCACGGCCATACACCAGTCACACACCAGTCAGTCCACAGCCACACACCAGTCAGTCCACAGCCACACACCAGCCAGTCCACAGCCAGCCACACACCAGTCAGCCCACAGTCACACTAGTCAGTCCACAGTCACACACCAGCAGTCCACAGCCACACACCAGTCAGTCCACAGTCACACACCAGCCAGTCCACAGCCACACACCAGCCAGTCCACAGCCACACACCAGCCAGTCCACAGCCACACACCAGTCCAGTCCACAGCCAGCCACACACCAGTCAGTCCACAGTCACACCAGTCAGTCCACAGCCACACACCAGTCAGTCCACAGCCACACACCAGTCAATCACAGCCATACACCAGTCAGTCCACAGCACACCAGTCATCCACACCATACCCAGTCAGCCACAGTCACCACAGTCACAGCCACACCATCAGTCCAACCACACACCAGTCAGTCCACAGCCACACACCATCATCCACAGCACACACACCAGTCAGTCCACAGCAACACCAGTCACACACACCAGTCAGTCCACGGCCATACACAGTCACAACCAGTCAGTCCACAGCCACACACCAGTCAGTCCACAGCATACACAGTCACACACCAGTCATCCACAGCCACACACCAGTCAGTCCACAGCCATACACCAGTCAGTCCACACATACACAGTCGCACACCAGTCAGTCCACAGCCATACACCAGTCAGTCCACAGCCATACACCAGTCAGTCCACAGCCATACACCAGTCAGTCCACAGCCATACCACCAGTACCACAGTCAGTCCACAGCCAGTCACACCAGTCAGTCCACAGCCATACACCAGTCACACACCAGTCAGTCCACAGCCAACACCAGTCAGTCCACAGCACACAGTACCACAGTCAGTCACACCACACCAGTCAGTCCACAGCCATACACGTCAGTCCACAGCACACACAGTCAGTCCACAGCCTCACGTCATCCACAGCATACCCAGTCAGTCACAGCCACACCAGTCATCACCCAACCGTAGTCCGTCAGGAGCGGCATGACCAGTAGGGAGTCAATACCAGTCATGTTGAGGACGAACCTGCTATGAGGAGCACTGCACTGCTTGCTGCTGAGAAATTCTGGTGGTGTACAGTGGTACCCGTTCTGACAAACACAGAACACCACCTGCTATGCCGTCTTCCAATGACAGTTGCTTACTCGTAGAACCGCTGAGAGCGAGTGTCTTCCTCTTGTGGTCCGACGTGCCACGTTTCGCCTAGTTAGTTTCCATCCGCTGGTTGTTAGAACAATCATGCTTTACCCAGTCACGTTTAATCGAATATGTCTTTATTTCGACGCATCCATTACGTTTGGTTTGGGTACAATCAAGCTGTATGAAAGCACTGTCTTTATCACGCACACACACACACACACACACACACACACACACACACACACACACACACACACACAAAGAAAAGAGAGAGAGAGAGAGAGAGAGAGAGAGAGAGAGTTTTGACAATTAGACAGTTTGAGAGTTTTCTTGACAATAGCCTAACAGGCCTTCACGCCAAGGCGGGTGACTAAGTGTTCTTGCAAATGGCACACACAAATACAAGACACACATACACATATACAACAGAAAGAGAGAAGTCAAACCGGAATCCACACTGCAGTACTCTACTGCAGTTAAAACAATCCAGAGAGAGAAAGAGACAGACAGACAGAGACAGACAGACAGACAGACAGACGGAGACAGGGAGAGAAACAGTCAGCCAGCCAGAGACAGACAGACAGACAAATTGTCAGCCCGATAGGCAGCCAGCCAGACAGACAGACAAACTGACAGACCGATAGGCAGACAGACAGACAGGTTTCCACAACACACTGGAAAAGCGTTGTCACCTGACAAACAGTGACGTTGTCTGTGAGCCTGTGAACCAGGTCTGCGATGACAATGGCTGGCTGTTGACCGGTGCTTGGTGCGTTCGGCACTGGAGTCAGCGTTCTCTTCAACTGCCACGTTCACTCCTCCCCTCCCCTCGTTCTGTTTTCTCTTTCCCCCATTGTTTAATGTCTTTGAACCCTCGGTTGGATGGCTTAGGCCTGATAAAGATTGTTGTGAATGATTCTTCCTTCTTTCATATTTTTTTTTCTGCATTTTTACTTTCTTTCTATCTGTCTGTCTGTCTGTCTCGGTCCCAACCGCACCTTCAGGTGCATGTTTTTCCTATTCCGTTCTTTTCTTTCCCTATCTTTCTTTTGTGTGTTTTGTCTGTGGACACTAATTTCCTTTCTCTTATGTTTCTGTTTCTTTCTTTCTTTTTTTTCTTTTTCTTTTTGAAAAGGTATCTAAAGAAAACTGGATTAATCATTTCTTTAGTTTTATTTTCTGAATGTTATTATTCCTTTTCTTTGGTGGATTAGGCTTATACACAGTAAATTCACTTCTTTAATTACATATTGTTCTTCAATTCCTTCCGTGGCTTACGTTAAAAAAAATCCCAACATTCTTTCCTTCGTTATCTGTCTTGTTTATGTTTTCTTTCGTTTTCTATCGTGAACTCCTGCAGGGTGTCTCGTTCTTACCTGCATCTCTTGGTTTCTATTAGCAAGGTTGCGCACAAAATACCGGACGGATTTAAACAGAACTCAGTGGAAAGATGGAATGTGACCTCAGAACGATTCCATCAAATAGGGATCCATTGTACGTATTTGGATTTTTAAAAAAATGACGAATCCAGGATCCGTTTGTCCGGTTTGCGCTCTCCTGAGTGTCATTTTATTTTTCACTTGTTTTGCCTTCGTTTCTTCATTTGTCTTGATTTCATTTCCCCGACTTAATAGTAATGATGATAATAATGATAAAAATGATGATGATGATAATAATGATAATAACTATAATGATGATAATAACAATTATAGTAGTAGTAGTAGTAGTAGTAACAATAATAATGATAATGATGATAATAATGATGATGATGATGATGTGATGATGATAATTATAATAATAATTATAATAATAAAGATAATAGTAGTAGTGGTGGTAATACTAGTGGCATTTCATATGATTGTCTTCGTGTTTCAACTTCTGCGTGCAGTCATTGTGCTTTGAAAGCATTTTTTCCTACAGTTATGGTATAGCCAACGGTGCAAAATGGTTGACGTCATTTGACAAATACCATCATTTGTCATTGTCCTTGGAGCTGAAGAATGATTCCGGTGAATATGTTTGGTCTGACTATGCTTTTATCTGCTAAGCATGACAGAAACGATCTGCAGTGGGTCTTGATACTGTTACGTTTTATTATCTATTTCAGTTGTTTCTTTTCATCTGCGTCTGCTGATCTGTCCGTGAATTAAGTCATTAACTTTCAATGCGGATCCACGAATACGAATCCGGCTGCAAGAAAGGTGATTTGCAAACTTTCAACTCAACAAGATGGCTGCGAAGGGCAGACTACAAGTCATTCTCCTTTTGGCGGGGAAGTGCATTTTACCGAGAGCCCTTCTGTTTAGATTGGTCCTCTGTCGTTTTGTCTGCTGTGATTTTTTTTTCTTTTTCTTTTTTTGTTCTGCCTGTCGGTCTTTGTCAGGTTGAGCCTGTACACAACAGGAAATGATTCATTCTTTATTCATTCCTTTCCTTCTTTCTAATTTTGTTTTCTTCCAGAATTAAATCACTCTAAATAATTCCTTTTCTTCGGTTTCCGCTGTCCTTTCACTCCACGAAGAACAGGGCATGAGCTTATTCTGTCTTGCTTTTTCTTTCTTTCTTTCTTTCTTTCTTTCTTTCTTTCTTTCTTTCTTTTCCTTTCTGGGTCAGCTCTGTACACAACAACAACTGAATTTGTCCTTTCTTTCCTTCGTGGATTTGTTCAACAAACAACACACGAATTGAATTATCCCTTCTTTTTCTTTGCTGTCTTCCCTTTCTTCTCGTGTAATTTCCTTTAATTTCTTTATTTCTTTCTCACAACAGTAATTCTATAAAGAACACAAATTTAATTTTCTTTTTTTTTTCTGTCTGTTTCTCTCTTGTTCGTAAGTGTTTTTCTTTATTCTGATGATTAGCTTTACAAACAAACATGAAAGGAGTTCTCTTCTCTCTCTCTCTCTCTCTCTCTCTCTCTCTCTCTCTCTCTCTCTCTCCGATATCGATGCTATATAGGCGATGGTTTAACTTGCCCACTGTTTAATGATAGTAAAGAAGATGAGGTTCATATTGTTTTGTGTTGTCAAACACTAAATGGTTAAAGACAACAAAGTATTAATTCAAAGTTTTATCAGTTTCCAAAACTGTTTCGACTAACTTGACTTTGGGCACGTAAACATGAAAGAACCATTGAAAATCAGAAATCTAGAAATTAGAAATCAATTTTCTTGCACAATGCGTTCGGTTCCATCAGGCTTCTATCTCGTAATAATGTCTTTAAGTGGTATAGAAAACTTTGTGTTGAATAATTGTTCAACAGTTCCCCTTCGTGACGGGCAGTGGTAAACACATGAACCAGACATATCTCTCTCTGCCTCTCTGTCTCTGTTCTCTCTCTCTCTCTCTCTCTGTCTGTCTCTCTGTCTCTGTCTCTGTCTCTCTCTCTCTCTCTCTCTCTCTCTCTCTTTCTCTCCGCGCGCGCGCGCGCGTGCGCGCGCACTATAAAGGTTTTAAAGTCGAAAAGAGGAGGGGGGGGGGGGGGGGGGGCGGAAAAGAATATAGCAACAGGAGAAAGTGTCAAAGTGAATGTGTTCTTAAAGAAACCCGAATTCATCGATTTCTACAAAAAAGAAAAAACAAACAAACAAAAAAACGTTAAATGATTCTGAATGGCTACATTTGGTTTAGATCGGTCATTTCACCGATTCATCGCTTTCGTGTCCTTTTTTAGTCCGTTCAGGACAATGGAGGAATGACTGAGATTTATTGATGTGGTCTGTACACTTTTTGCCAGCGGTTAATTTTCAAGTTCATTTCTGTATTTAGGTCAGGGCAAGAAGCGCCCCACCTTTCCTTCGTCCCCATCCCTCCCGTCCACCCATACAAACATACTTGTTCATTGATCACATTTAACAGAAACTATTTTGTCTTGTCTCGTTTTCATACTATTCTACTGTATTTTGTTTCCTTGTAACAACCGTTTTTTTTTATATACACAAAGAAAAAAGTTAAGCACCCCCTTATATTTTCAACTGTCAGAATTGACAACAACAATGTATGACCCCAAAATTTTCAATTTTGTCAAGAATGGTGTGTCATTGAAAGGATAAAACCAGTCAGGCGTGTATGTGAAGCATAGTCATGGTGTGGCATGCACGTGCATTACGGTTTTTGAAATTTAAAAAAATTGAGGTTTGGTGAGTCATCCAGTTTAGCAACCACAGTTGGTTTTAAGAAAAATATTCTTTGCAAAGAAATATGGTGCGAAGGAGGATAGCAGAGGCCAAACGATGGCAAATTATTGGCATGCATTCCACTGGAATGTCCTTCAAAGCAATCGGGCGTCAATTGGGCTTCCACTACACTGTCATCAGCCGGCTGGTGAGGAAACACCAGCAAACCAACCATGTGCAGGACCGCCCACGATCTGGCCGACCACATAATAATAATAATAATAATAATAATAATAATAATAATGAATACTTATATAGCGCCTATTCTCGGCTAGAGACCAAGCTCTAAGCGCTTTACAATCCACACTCATTTACACAACGGGCTGCCTACCTGGGTAGTGCCGACTGAAGAGCTGCCAGCTGGCGCTTCATTCAGTCGTTTCCCGTGTCATCCAGTCAATATCGTCCAATATCGTTCACTCAATATCCTTACTTCCTCCATTCTTTCAATTTCTCACGCAGGGTGCATGCTATGTGTAACGTGTCATCCATACCAACGGCCAAACTGGCCTTCTCTTCCGAAAGTTGGTGATGGGATTTTACGTGTGTGCAAGATGTTATGCGTGCGTTCACACACGGAACCTCGGTTTATAGTCTCATTCGAAGGACTGTGTGGGGAATGGAGTCAGAACCAATGTTAACTCCGAGGGAAAAATCCCCCTGTACCGAAATTCGAACCCGTAACCTCAGGATCACGAGTCCGGCGCTCTACCAACTGAGCTATTCCGGCCCCCGTCATGCAACGTCACAGCGCGAAGACAGGGCTCTACTTCGCATGATACGCCATGAGCCATTCGCCACAAGCACCAGCTTGAAACGACAGTGGATGCCTAACAGACAACTTTCCACAAGAACAGTGCAGAACCGCTTAAAAGCCCACGGATATAAGGCGAGGAGGGTTATCAAGCGCCCTCTGTTGACTGACCACCACAAAAGACGGCGTTTGGACTGGTGTCTCGCTCGGCGGGGGTGGAACCTGAGAACTGGAGAAAGATACACCGGTCGGACGAAAGCCGATTCCTGCTGCACGTCACTGATGGAAGATCAAGGGTTTGGAGACGCCCAAATACAGCCTATGCGCCCAGGAACATACAGGCAACTGTTCCTCACGGTGGCGGTTCCATAATGGTCTGGGGGTGCCTCTCACACGACTGCAAGCTGGATTTGATTACCATTCGAGGAACCCTCACAGGCGGACGGTACATCCGAGATGTCCTTGAGCCGGTCGTTGTGCCCCATTTTGACAACCACCCACTTGCCACCAGACCAGTGTACATGGATGACAACGCCAGGCCTCATCGTGCTCAAGCAGTAACAGGCTTTCTCCAGCAAGAAGCAGTGCAGACCCTGCCATGGCCTGCCATGAGCCCAGACCTCAATCCACTGGAGCACATCTGGGACATGATTGGCCGTCGTTTGCAGATTTTGGACCCTCCTCCACAAAATCTGCATCAACTGGAAGTTGCACTGCATCAGGAGTGGCAGCAACTGACGATGCAACAGATCCGGCGACTGACTGGAGGGATACGACGCAGGGTTGAGGCGGTCATCCAGGCTCAGGGCGGATTCACGCGCTACTGAACATTTTCATTTTTCTTTGGTTTATGGAGATTCATGGCAATGTTTTCAAATGAAATTGCCACTTTGATTAAGCACTATGATTTTGTAATGACCATACTTTTCATGGGTATTTTTTCATGTGAAAATGTCATTGATCTTTCTTTAGCAATACCACATTCTGTTTATGATTTTGTATATCATTTGTTGTGTTTTCATGTTGTAAATATCTTTATTTAATAAAAACAAAAGAAAAAAATGTTCCACATTAAACAGTTTAGTACAAAAAAGAATTTCAGTTTCTCCAAACTAAAAAACATTGGGGGTGTTTAACTTTTTTCTTTGTGTATATATATATATATGAGAGAGAGAGAGAGAGAGAGAGAGAGAGAGAGAGAGAGAGAGAGAGAGAGAGAGAGAGAGAGAGAGAGATTGGCCCTTAATGCTCAAAAATGAAGATTTATGGCCGTGGTCTTGTCTTACAATCTGTCTTTGTCCTGCATACATAGTTTCAATACTTATCACTCGTACCGACATACTGACAAATTAATATAACAACATTATAATGCAGTTGTGATACCGGAAGCAGACTATTCATAAATGCAGTAATGATATGTTGGATCTTCAAGCACGTGGAACAGGCAAAAAGATACTTCCTGATGTTACGCAAAGAGGTGTCTCCTGATGTTAGGCAAAAAGATACCTCCTGATGTTACGCAAAGAGGTATCTCCTGATGTTAGGCAAAAAGATACCTCCTGATGTTACGCACAGAGGTATCTCCTGATGTTAGGCAAATAGATACCTCCTGATGTTAGGCACAGAGGTATCTCCTGATGTTAGGCAAATAGATACCTCCTGATGTTAGGCACAGAGGTATCTCCTGATGTTAGGCAAATAGATACCTCCTGATGTTACGCACAGAGGTATCTCCTGATGTTAGGCAAAAAGATACCTCCTGATGTTACGCACAGAGGTATCTCCTGATGTTAGGCAAATAGATACCTCCTGATGTTACGCACAGAGGTATCTCCTGATGTTAGGCAAATAGATACCTCCTGATGTTACGCACAGAGGTATCTCCTGATGTTAGGCAAATAGATACCTCCTGATGTTACGCAGAGAGGTATCTCCTGATGTTAGGCAAATAGATACCTCCTGATGTTACGCAAAGAGGTATCTCCTGATGTTAGGCAAAAAGATACCTCCTGATGTTACGCAAAGAGGTATCTCCTGATGTTAGGCAAATAGATCCTCCTGATGTTAGGCAAAGAGGTATCTCCTGATGTTAGGCAAATAGATACCTCCTGACGTTAGGCAAGGAGGTATCTCCTGATGTTAGGCAAATAGATACCTCCTGATGTTAGGCAAAGAGATATCTCCTTATGTTAAGCAAACAGATGCCTCCTTATGATAGGCAAAGGGATAGCTCCTTACGTCTGGCATAGAGATGCCTCTTAATGTTACGCAAAGGGATACCTCCTGATGTTAGGCAAAGAAATACCTCCTGATGTTAGGCAAAAAAACACCCCCCTTTGTTAGGCAAAGAGATGCCTCCTTATGTTAGACAAAGAAATACCTCTTTATGTTAGTCAAAAGATACCTCCTTATGTTAGGCAAGGAAATACCTTTTTTGTTAGGCAAAGAAAAACCTCCTGATGTTAGGCAAAGAAATAACTTCCTATGTTAGGCAAAGAGATGCCTCCTTATGTTAGGCAAAGAGATGCCTCCTGATGTTAGGCAAAGAAATACCTCCTTATGTTAGGCAAAGAAACACTCTCCTGATGTTAGGCAAAGAGATACCTCCTCATGTTAGGCAAAGAGATACCTCCTCATGTTAGGCAAAGAGATACCTCCTGATGTTAGGCAAAGAGATACCTCCTCATGTTAGGCAAAGAAACACCTCCTGATGTTAGGCAAAGAGATACCTCCTGATGTTAGGCAAAGAGATACCTCCTCATGTTAGGCAAAGAAACACCTCCTGATGTTAGGCAAAGAGATACCTCCTCATGTTAGGCAAAGAGATACCTCCTCATTTTAGACAAAGAAACACCTCCTGATGTTAGGCAAAGAGATACCTCCTCATGTTAGGCAAAGAGATACCTCCTCATTTTAGGCAAAGAAACACCTCCTGATGTTAGGCAAAGAGATACCTCCTCATGATAGGCAAAGAGATACCTCCTCATTTTAGACAAAGAAACACCTCCTGATGTTAGGCAAAGAGATACCTCCTCATGTTAGGCAAAGAGATACCTCCTTATGTTAGGCAAAGAAACACCTCCTGATGTTAGGCAAAGAGATACCTCCTCATCTTAGGCAAAGAGATACCTCCTCATTTTAGACAAAGAGATACCTCCTGATGTTAGGCAAAGAGATACCTCCTGATGTTAGGCAAAGAGATACCTCCTGATGTTAGGCAAAGAGATACCTCCTGATGTTAGGCAAAGAAACACCTCCTGATGTTAGGCAAAGAGATACCTCCTCATCTTAGGCAAAGAGATACCTCCTCATTTTAGACAAAGAGATACCTCCTGATGTTAGGCAAAGAGATACCTCCTGATGTTAGGCAAAGAGATACCTCCTGATGTTAGGCAAAGAGATACCTCCTTATGTTAGGCAAAGAAACACCTCCTGATGTTAGGCAAAGAGATACCTCCTCATCTTAGGCAAAGAGATACCTCCTCATTTTAGACAAAGAGATACCTCCTTATGTTAGGCAAAGAAACACCTCCTGATGTTAGGCAAAGAGATACCTCCTCATCTTAGGCAAAGAGATACCTCCTCATTTTAGACAAAGAGATACCTCCTTATGTTAGGCAAAGAAACACCTCCTGATGTTAGGCAAAGAGATACCTCCTCATCTTAGGCAAAGAGATACCTCCTCATTTTAGACAAAGAGATACCTCCTGATATTAGGCAAAGAGATACCTCCTGATGTTAGGCAAAGAGATACCTCCTGGTGTTAGGCAAAGAGATACCTCCTTATGTTAGGCAAAGAAACACCTCCTGATCTTAGGCAAAGAGATACCTCCTCATCTTAGGCAAAGAGATACCTCCTCATTTTAGACAAAGAGATACCTCCTCATGTTAGGCAAAGATATACCTCCTGATGTTAGGCAAAGAAACTCCTCCTTCTGTTAAGCAAACAAAAACCTCCTTTTGTTAGTCAAAAGATACCTCCTTATGTTAGGCAAAGAGATACCTCTTTATGTTAGGCAAAGAAATGCTTCCTAATGTTTGAAAAAGGGATACCTCCATATGTTAGAAAAAACAAATGCCTCTGTAGTTGTCGCGAAAAATGCGAACATTTCCCGTTTTCAATGAATTTGGAATAAGGGACTTGTCACAGTCATCAGAGTATTCCCGTGTATCAAATCAATGACAAATAATACTGAAATGCTTAACGAAAACATCGATAACTTCAGCACATATGTTTTTGAAAAAAAAAATCTGCAACATCATTTCATTCTGCGTCCTTACAACGTGTTAAGTTTCTATGGGAAATCAGGTATTCGTCGCATAAAGTGCCTCATCATTCTTACACTTACATTATCAGTGTGACAGTCATCACAATTTCCTTAAAAATTTCACTTTTTTTTTCTTGAGACTCACCCGGCAAGGAGTCAACCTCAATGTCTTCTTTGGACAGACGAACGACAAATGAAAATTGGACCAGATCTCTCTAGCACCTTCTGAATGGCTGTTTGTGAAAGTAAGGGTTCTTGGATGAAAAGAAATACCAGTGCGATTTTGTTACTACAGAAACTTACCTGTGTTACTGGAATAATGGTCTTTCCGTTGTTCCCACATGTACAGGGCTGTACAGTTCAAACAGGAGGATTGCAACAAGTCGTTAACTGCCATTCTTTAAGGTAGTATCACCCGTGGGCTGACAGGTCTGGATGGAGGAGTCATCAGCATGGAGTCTGGTATGCGGAGGGGAAAGACGAGCAGTTGGAAGGCCTCTGGTCTCTTTAGTACCCTGCGTGCAGGCAGATGGGCCCTGAATAGGGTGGTGTGTCTGTCCGAGAGGCGAATCCAAAACAGATTGGTGGAGGTTCACCCAAGTGGCAGGATGGTTGGTCGGGTCAGTGTGTGTGTGTGTGTGTGTGTGTGTGTGTGTGTGTGTGTGTGTGTGTGTGTGTGTGTGTGTGAACCTGACGGGGATGCTGATAGAATCCAAGTCTACAAGAATTTGTAGATCGAAGTCTCCAGGTGCTAAGCTGACCAAACACCGCAACCAGAACTATTTGATGTTAATTAACATTTGAACGTAAACATCAGTCACATTTGAAATGACACAATTGTTTGGAGGGGTCAGTACTATCCCACCAATTGTTGCAGCGTTGTTAAGAGAGTAGAGTTATCCCCACCAGTTGGTACAGGATTGTTCAATGGGTAGAATTATCCCCACCACTTCGAACAGGATTATTAAGAGGGTAAAATTATCCTCACCAGTTGGCACAGGATTGTTCAATGGGTAGAATTATCGCCACCAGCTGTTACATAATGTTCTGAGGGTAGAATTATCCACACCAGCTGGTACAGAATTGTTCAGAGCGTAGAAATATCCACACAAATTGTTACTTATTGCTCAGAGCGTAGAATTATCCCCTCCAGCTGTTACATATTGCTCAGAGCGTAGAATTATCCCCTCCAGTTGTTACATATTGCTCAGAGCGTAGAATTATCCCTCCAGCTGCTACATGTTGTTCTGAGGGTAGAATTATCCCCACCAGTTGTTAAATATTGTTCAGAGGGTAGAAATATCCTCACAAGTTGTTATAGGATTGTTCAGAGGGTAGAATTATCACAACCAGTTGTTATAGGATTGTTCAGAGGGTAGAATTATCCCAACCAGTTGTTATAGGATTATTCAGAGGGTAGTATTATCTCCACCAGTTGGTACAGAATTGTTCAGAGTGTAGAATTATCCATACAAGTTGTTACTTATTGTTCAGAGCGTAGAATTATCCCCTCCAGCTGTTACATATTGTTCTGAGGGTAGAATTATCCTCACAAGTTGTCACTTATTGTTCAGAGGGTAGCAATATCCTCACAAGTTGTCACTTATTGTTCAGAGCGTAGAATTATCCCCTCCAGCTGTTACATATTGTTCTGAGGGTAGAAATATCCTCACAAGTTGTCACTTATTGTTCAGAGCGTAGAATTATCCCCACCAGTTGTTAAATATTGTACAGAGGGTAGACGTTTCCACACGAGTTGTCACAGAACTGTTCTGTTCAGAGGGTAGAATTATCTCCACCAGTTGTTATAGGATTGTTCAGAGGGTAGAATTATCCCAACCAGTTGTTATAGGATTGTTCAGAGGGTAGTATTATCTCCAGCAGTTGGTACAGGATTGTTCAGAGGGTAGAATTATCCCAACCAGTTGGTATATATTCTTTTGAGGGTAGAATTATCCCCACTAGTTTGTAGATATTGTTCAGAGGGTAGAATTATCCCACCACTTGTTAATACTATTCAGAGTGTAGAATTGACGTCACCAGATAGTATGTGTTGTTTTGAGGCCCGCCAGTTGTTACATATTGTTCAGAGGGTAGAATTATCCACAGCAGTTGTCAAACTACTGTTCAGAAGGTAGAATTAACCCCAAAAGTTGGTATAGTATTTTCAGAGGGTAGAATTATTCCCGCCAGTCGGTAGAGTATTGTTCAGAGGGTAGAATTTGTTGTTGTGTTGTTGTTGTTGTTGTTGTTGTTGTTGTTGTCCCATCTTCTGCGCCACCTCAGTGGCATTGCACCCACGCGGCTCCTTCCGACACCCCGGCCACAGCTACAGCCCGGTCAGTCCCGCCGCAGAACCGGCACAGGCAATCCAACGGGAGCAGTCAATGTCAAGTCGTCAAGAGGCAACCCACCGGAGGAGACACTGCACTGCTGCCGAGTGACTTCGGTGGTGTTCAGTGGCGCCTGTTCTGATCCAAGATACGCAGGACACCACCTACTAAGCCCCCTGATGACGACAATAATTGCTTAGTCGCAGAGCCGGTGTGAGTGAGCCACCACGTCCGTCCAACAGCAACCCCATGGACTCGCCGATACCGGTGACCCCGATGGAACTAAACCAAGGCCACAGACGTGGAGAGGACATTGAAACTGTGGTCATCATAAGAGCAGGGCATAAAGGGTCACAGAATTTGAGATTTTTTATGTGATCGATGAGAATGAGGATGATTAAGATGATGCTACGGATTTCCATTCCGGTCTGAGACTGCATGGCAGGGCTGTACTCTACGCTTCCTTTCATAATATATTCCGGCGTCAAGAATGCCCGAGAGATACAGATACCTGCAGTGTTGGTTAGGAATTTTGAGCAACACTCTCAGAGACGCATCCATCAAGTGGATGAAATTCGATTGTGTGGTCCCAGTCTTCCCAACTGCAGCCCGTAGCAAACTCAACTCTGGGTAGGAGCCGGTCGGAGCAGAAAAATCTCACATTGACACTGATGGGAATCGAACCAACGACCTCCCAACCGGGAGTCCGCGACGCTGACCACTTCGCCACGGCGGCTGGTGAGGGTAGAATTATCCCCACCATTTGGTACAGGATTGTTCAGAGGGTACAATTATCCCCACCAGTTGTTGTGGGATTGTTCGGAAGGTATGGATATTCCCACCATTTGGTACAGGATTGTTCAGAGGGTACAATTATCCCCATCAGTTGTTGTAGGATTGTTCGGAAGGTATAGATATTCCCACAAGTTGGTACAGGATTGTTCAGAGGGTAACATTATACCCACCACTTGGTACCTATTGTTCAGTGGATAGAATTATCCCCACCAGTTGGTACAGGATTGTTCAGTGGATAGAATTATCCCCACCAGTTGGTACAGGATTGTTCAGTGGATAGAATTATCCCCACCACTTGGTACAGGATTGTTCAGAGGATAGAATTATCCCCAACAGTTGTTACATATTGTTCATAGGGTAGCATTAACATGACCAGTTTGCTACAGGATTGTTCAGAGGGTGGAATTATCCCCAACAGTTGTTGAATATTCTTCAGAAGGTAGAATTATCCCCACCAGCCGGTGCAGGATTGTTCAGAGGGTGGAATTATCCCCACCAGTTGTTGAATATTGTTCAGAGGGTAGAATTATCCCCACCAGTTATTACATATTGTTCAGAGGGTAGAATTATCCTCACCAGTTGGTACAGGATTGTTCAGAGGATAGAATTATCCCGACCAGTTGGTGCAGTATTGTTCTGAGAGTAGAATTATCGAAACCGGTTGTTACATAATGTTCAGACGTTGAATTATCCCCACCAGTTAATACCGGATTGTTCAAAGGGTAGAATGATTCCCACTCATTGTTACAGGATTCTATGGAGCGTTAGCATTTAACCCACTGTTGTTTTAGGATTGTTTGTAGGCTCACTGGTATTCCTACAATACCAACTGGCAGAAGACTGTGTTGAAGGTCAGCATTATACCACAATTGTTACATAACTGTTTGGAAGACCACTTTAAAATAAAAAGACAGAGTATCTTTGTGCACATAACGACATTCTATCAAAAACTCCGTTCTCGCGTGTGGAAAAAATCAAACAAACCAGCCCAGCAGTGCACAAGACAGTGCCGGAATTTCCTTTGTGCATGAGACGGCTGAAACGTGCAAGGTTTGCGCTCCGTTCCATACCCCGACCTTTCCCGTCCCCTCCCGTCTCTTCTCCACAAGGGCACTGCGCTCCCGGTCATGTCGTTCGTAATGGCAGCAATGAAGAGAAATGTGAAAGGTAATCAAGGCTGGGGGTAGACCATTTCCTCCTTTCGGTTATTCATTTCAACTTCCCGGTCCATTGTGCTTCTTTTCCTCCTTTCCACACCGTTCTGCCCATGTTTTGTGTGTCTCCCGGTTCTGTGTATCTGTGTGTTTGGTGAATGGGTGCATATCGATTTCTGGTGCGTCGGGTCAGTCCAATTCAGCGGCTAGAAGTCAAAGACGATTGTGGATACTGAGGACAGATGAAGTGCGGAGAGACTTCATACTGGACTGTCCTGAACCACCGGAAAACAGCCTGTGGCACATCATGGGCACCACCACTGGCAGACAGCACAGACAGGTCTGCATGCGATGGATGTGACCGAGCTGATCCGGGATCTGTTGCTCACCACCTGCCCACTGTTCCCATTACACACACACACACACACACACACACACACACACACACACACACACACACACACACACACACACACACACACACCACACACACACACACACACACACACACACACACACACACACACACACACACACACACACACACCACACTCATACACACGCACGCACGCACGCACGCGCGCGCGCGCGCGCGCACACACACACACACACACACACACACACACACACACACACACACACACACACACACATACACACACTCTGAAACTGAAACCAGTTTATCGTCAGATTAACCTTTGCTTGTGCAGACATTTCACAAAATGTTAATAAAACGTCATCAAATTTTGTGGAAAAAAATTCAAGGAACTGGAGAAACAACAAATTCAATGCAACTAATATTAGCATTAGTTTTAATCAGAGAAACTCTAAAACTCTCTCCCTTCTTCCCTTTCTTCTTGTTATCTAGTCCCTCACCCTCACCCCAACTCTCTCTCTGTCTCTGTCTGTCTGTCTGTCTGTCTGTCTGTCTGTCTGTCTCTCTCTCTCTCTCTCTCTCTCTCTCTCTCTCTCTCTCTCTCTCTCTCTCTCTCTCTCTCTCCCCTGCAGGTTATGTCCTCCATTCGATCCACCTCTGTCTTTAGGTATACAGATCATCAAGTGAACTGATGAATTATAAAACAGATGAATAGATCAATAAATAAATAACATGCTCGCCCGCGTATCACGAACACACTTCCACACGCATACAGAGCACACACACACACACACACACACACACACACACACACACACACACACACACACACACACACACATACACACACACACCGTTTACTGTATAAAAAAGAGGATTATTGTTTTTATTGAGATCCCTGTTTAAGTAGATAATTTACACCTGCCCCGTTAACTATACAGGACTTGAAGAATTTGGTAGCAAGTTTAATGCCAGTAAGAGATAGGCTGCAGATCTGAAACAGAGCTGAAATGTAATCAGACAAGGAAATGCACAATTGTTACATTTGTCTTTATGACTGAAACTGACATATTCGTAGTCCTCTTTGCGGTCGTAGATTAAGCTTTTTTTCTTACAGGATAACACTCCAGCCTCCTTGCATGTCAAATTGTCTGAAGCCTATGGTTGAGTGGCGCGGGCTGAAGAGTAAAACTGGTAGTTAATGTAAATGTATTCTCTCGCTATTGTTGAGAAATATACTTCTTAGACATATGACAAAACTGAACGAACTAGCACTGAAGCATCATGAACACGTTTAAACCCCTGTTCATCCCAGGGATGCCAGCAAGTACAATTAAAATATATTTTCCTTTCTCATCAAGGCTATGAACATGTTTACTCAAAAACTATGAAAGAAATCCGCTATAAACATAACTTGCCTGCTTAAATGTATCAACATATAATTAACCCTTATTGTAACAGCCTCTCTGCCTTCAAATGCAATTATTTCTTCGGGGAAGAAAAAAGAAACCGTTTTGGATAAATTAAGAAATTAAGCCCATTTAATTTATTGTAATAAAAATACCGTAAGACAGTTCTTGAATTGTTCAGTTATTTAAATACCATTTTGTTTATTTGAAAGGGCAACTTCATCTGAATAAGTACCTGACATGGCATCTTTTGTATTAACCTGCTTAATATCGTCAACCGTTAGCGAGAAATTTTCTTATGATTGGTAATATTCATACATCAAGTGTCAGATTTTATGTGTGGAATTCCTATTCCTCCCCGTTCAATGTACTGCACTGAAATCGGTTATCCTCAGAGGAATTCTGTCTCCTTCAATATGTTGTAGTTTAATTTATTTATATGGCAGTTTTAGTCACCTACTTGTAATAATATCCTCTGTCCCCAACGAGGTCAGAAAAAGTCAACATGGTGTATATCACACGTGTCTGTCCGAGTGTACGTGTATGCGTTTGGGGATAAGGCAATTTGGTAAGCAAGGGGAGAGAACAGACACGGAGGTCTCACAGTGTACGTGTATGCGTTTGGGGATAAGGCAATCTGGTAAGCAAGGGGAGAGAACAGACACGGAGGTCTCGCAGAGTACTTCCTACTCAAGAGACAGGACGACGCAAACACAACTTTGACAGCACAACTTCATGCATGATTCAGATCGGTGAGCCCATTCAGTCAGACTCACTAATACGCAACAGTCAGGGGAATGGTCTGGCACTGTCACCATCCGGGGCACTCAAGGGTCTAAATACTCCGGAGGGTGTTACTGTATAGCTTTTAACCCGGGGGGGGGGGGGGGGGGGGGCAAACTGTACATCAACTATTGGAAGACCACGCCCAATACGTAGGGAAGCTTTCCATTGCACCACTGAAATTAGACCACACTCAAAGCATTAAACACACCCCTCCGGCCAAAACGGAGTGACTTCCATCATAGCCAGACAAACAAAAAAGAAAAACAAAAAACAA
Organism: Conus canariensis; assembly: GCA_033310375.1. Lineage (NCBI taxonomy): Eukaryota > Metazoa > Mollusca > Gastropoda > Neogastropoda > Conidae > Conus > Conus canariensis. Next base: position 56,869,288 of record CM065725.1, read on the forward strand.
CAAACAACAACAACAACTAACAACAACGACAACAACAACAAATGGTCGTCGCTCAGATCACAAAAAGCTGATCAGACGAAATGACTTTCCAAAAACAAAAGAAAACGGTGCAGTCTCAAAGTTTTCCATTATTCATTATTCACGTAACTCTTCACCAGCACACCCCCTCCCCCTCCTCCGCCCCCCAGCCCCACCCCCACCCCCAACCCGCACCCTTACTCCCAACCTCTTCCCTGGAAGGCGTCACAGAAGGATGAACTAAACCAGGGGGAATCTTCCGAAGTCGTAGGGCAGAATTCCTTCAAACACCTTAGGTTCACGTCCAGCTCCCAGCTGTTAAAACACGGAGTCTCACGTCAGAAAACAGACAGCTTTATACCCGAAGATTAAAATTAGGAGGACACAAAAAAGTGTCTTCAAGTTCATCACATTACACAACTTTCAGGGGGGTCCCTTTAGTACTTTCACGCGTAAAGACTAATTAAGTTTTCTGCAAAAAAGTTTGAGTTGCTCCCCTAAGCCATACAAGACACTCGTCGCTCTCTCTCCCTTCACCACGTGCACATGTCACCCGTGGAACGGAGCTCGGTCACACCACTGCTTCACCAGCTTCTCCGGGTCAGCGGGCTCTATGGGAGGAGGGGGTGGGGGACGGAAGAACTCATCCGGGAGAAGAGAGAGAGGGACCAAGGCGTTACACCCGACAATTAGGAAAATAAAGGATGAAAATACAAAACAAGGCGGAAAGTTTGCATATGAACAAAACACTAAAGGCCGTTCCCACACACTTCGTACTCATCTGACAGGTGACAGGTGACAGCAGGGCGGTACGGGGACTGTGGCCTCAAGCAGCACACACACAACTGTGCCAGGGCTGAGAATCACCAATCAGGGTGTGTGCCCCACCAGACTCTTCTTTCGACTGAAAGTGTAAACTTAAAAGAAGTAGAAAAATTGGCCCACAAGGGCTGACAACCGTATAACACAGTCAAACCTTGTGAAATTGGGAAAATCAGATGATCCAACCCGTTCGCTCCGTGTGGGCAAACTAATAGTGTCACATGTCCTCAGGTTACACAAAGAAACGCTAAAGCAGGGACCTTAGGCGTGGGGACACAACCAAGTGCATAAAGAGATGGCGCATGCTATTATCACTGCCACAAGGGAAATACTGCGCTACCAGAATCCCACCATCAACGTTCTCTATGACAGGAGGCCACAAATCATGGTCTGGAACAGCCGTGACATAAAGAGCAAGGAATCAGGGTCTGATGAATGAAGTGGAGGACTGGCAGTGCACAGCAGACCTTCCAGAATGAGAAACGCATCCACAAATCAGAAAATATGACTTGAGAGAGGACATTAACTCCACTCAGGTTCATTAAACAATTGATTCTGATTGAACTCACCGTGCCATATCAAAGC
>CM065725.1:56875712-56903212 GCA_033310375.1 Conus canariensis
ACCGTGCGGACAGATCAGCGGATCTGCTGCTGCCAGTGGAAGAGTACCCTCCACTGCCATCGAGGGGACGTGGAGGGAATCTTCCCTCGCTCAGTGACCAGCGACCTCAGACCACCGGTACCGGCCAGTCGACCTCCCAGCGTGGTGCCAGGAAGCAGCCTGAAGTCAGCGGCAGGGGAACGGGGGACAGCAGACAGCAGCAACGAGGAGCGACAGGTCCGGGAAGATCGTCACCCAGGGATCGGCCCCGTGTTAACGACACTTGCTCTGCCACTCGCCCCAGCGCCAAGTACAATCTGCGGACAAGAGCGGCACCGAACACGAATGCAGCAGAACCAGGATCAGGACGAGCGAGGAACGACAGCAGCAAGGCAGGCACCCGCACCCCTGCATGGTCCAGTGGAGACGATGGCCCCACAACTCCCCGAGACTTTGGAAGAGAACAAGGTAGGACCCCGCCATCCCAGACAAGGATAGACTCCATGTTCCGCCTGTCCCACCGTCGTCCTGCTCCTGTAGTCGACATGGCTCACCATGGTGTTGACACACACAGGACAGATGACCAGACTGACAACCAGACAGATGACCAGACTGATGACCATACGGACGACCCAACTAATGACCAAACAGACGACCCTGACTTTACAACTGACTCTACTGTTGAAGACCAAGCAGACGTCAACAGATAGGAATCCGGCCGGCCCCCAGCAGCACCCAGTGTATCCTTTCTGTCATACAACATTGGTGGCTTAGCAAGCAAACTGTGCGATACTGACTGGGTAAATTACATTAATCAATTTGATATTATTACATTAACAGAGACATTTGTGGATGAAAATTTCGATACATCAAATATTTTCTTGGATTTTAAGAAATTACTGTATCCTGCAGTGAAATTATCACAGCAAGGCAGAAGATCAGGTGGCATTTTAGTATTGATAAGAAACTCTCTGAATAGACACGTGCATGAAATTAGAATGGATTCGGAAAACATCATAGTGCTTAGTCTGTCGAGGTCTCTCTTTGGTTGTACTAGGGACGTTTTGTATTTAGCTACGTACGTACCTCCAACAGGCAGTCCCTTTTATGACCAGTCCCAGAGTAACTGTCTTCTGGATGAGATAGACAGATGTTTACATGACCTGACAGATGAGTATGATGACGTGCATTTGATCTGTACCGGTGATTTTAACGCACGGACTTCTAGCTATCAAATAAATGTAGATCTCCTTCAGGACAACGACGAGGAAAGTAACCCATTGCACAGTGAGCCCTTGTGGCAACTAAGCCGAAGATCAAATGACACTCAAATTAATAATTGTGGAAGAAAACTCCTTGAACTATGCATTTGCTACAGAATGTTAATCATGAATGGTTATGTGACAGGAGACGAAGAAGGAAAACTGACCTACATGTCTGAGCATGGTCACAGTGTTGTAGACTATTTCTTAACTGATGTTGATTTCTTTCAAATGGTCGGCAGCGTAATAGTTGGTGACAGAGTAGAATCTGACCATATGCCTGTAGAGATGTGTTGCCAAGGTCGGACTGATAGTGATCAGCACAGCTTGAAGGCAAGAAAAAGAAAGAAAAAAGAAAAAAAATTGTGTGGCAGGGTGACAAAGCAGATATTTTCAAAGATAACCTTTCATCACTGATATTTCGAGGGAGAATGAATGATGCGGAAAGCCTTATAGATATCGATCCAGACGAGTCCATTAGACTGTTCAATAGATCTCTATTGGAAGCTGCTGACTGTATGAAAAAATCCGTTGTTGTTGATGCCAGTGTAAGAGATCGGAATTCAAGATGGTTCGACAAAGAATGCTTGTTGAAGAAAAAAGAGGTAAGGGGGTATTTGAGACATTTTAATCGAACGAAAAGAGAAGAAAAGTATAAAGAATATACCTTAAAGCGAAAAGAATACAAAACTCTAACTGAAACTAAGAAAAGAGACCACAAGAGAGCTTCGGTAACAGCGCTACTTAGTTCTGCAAATGATTCAAAAGAGTTCTGGAAAGAAATTAAGAAACACAGGAGAAGTACAACAGTCACTAATAACATCAGTAATGATGAATGGGTCTTACACTTTGAAAAGGTGTTTAACGCAAACATTGCCGATAGCATTGATCAAACGGATTTGTCAAGGGAAGACCAAAATTACAATAGCACTCTTGACTGCGAAATAAGCGAGGCGGAGATAAGAAAAGCAATTAAACAATTGAAATGTAAGAAAGCAGCAGGGCCGGATGGTATTCTAGCAGAAATGTTAAAATCCGCTGAATCAGAAATAATAAGATATTTGAAATCTTATTTCAATAAACTTTTCGTTAATGGATTTTTTTCCCGATGAATGGACTAAAGCGATTATTGTACCGTTGCACAAGAAAGATGACCAAACAATCCCGATAACTACAGGGGGATATCATTATTGAGTGTTGTAAGTAAGGTGTTCACCAAAATTATAAATAACAGGCTGTACGTATGGGCTGAGAACAACTCTTTGTTAAACGATGCGCAAGCAGGCTTTCGTAAGGGACGCTCGACAGTGGATCACATTTTTACACTCCATGCTTGTATTGAAAAACATTTCTCCAAGAACCAAAAAATGTATGTTGCTTTCATTGATTTCCGAAAGGCGTACGACACCGTAAGCAGAGAAATTTTACTGTCAGTTCTTATAAAAACAGGCGTGAACGGGAGAATGCTGCGGATAATTCAAGCCATGTATAAATCCGTACAATCCTGTGTGATGAGCAAGGATGGTCTCTCGGAGTTCTTTTCTTGTTTGCAAGGTCTGAAACAAGGCTGTATAATGAGTCCGACTCTCTTCTCATTACTAATAAATGAATTAGCTAATGAGTTGACTTGTAAAGGTAGGTATGGCTTGTCTCTCAGTTCAGACACTGATCTTTTTCTGCTACTTTTCGCTGACGATCTTACACTGCTATCGACAACAGTGATCGGACTACAGAATCAGCTGACCAATCTTCAAGTATCTGCACACAGACTAGGATTGACTGTCAATATGGATAAATCTAAGATAATAGTGTTCAGGAAGGGTGGGTTTTTAGGACCACGGGAAAAATGGTTTTTAGACGGTAATCAAGTTGAAGTTGTTAATTCATACAAATACTTAGGGCTGACGTTTTCCACCCGTCACAGCTTCACAGCAGCAATGGAAGATACTACAAGTAGAGCTAAAAAAAAGTACAATGGAAATTTTGAAAACTTTAAACAGAATAGAGTGTAACTCAGTTGATATATTTTTCAAACTTTTTGACTCTCAGGTTGTTCCAGTTTTGTTGTATGGAGCAGAGGTATGGGGCTTTAAAAGGTTTGAACAGATAGAGCGTGTTCATCTTTATGCGTGTAAACGTTTGCTACATGTTACTGATAAGACCCCAAATGATATGCTCTATGGTGAATTAGGTAGGTATCCTTTATGGATTAATTCTGTTTCAAAATGTCTTAAATACTGGTTCCGTTTATTGAAACAACCAAACCATCTTTTCTCTAAGAAATCTTATGATATGCTTTTAAAAATGCATGAACGTGGAAGTAACACTTGGGTCACAAAAATTCAAACTGTGTTGTGTGAGAATGGGTTTGAGCAAGTGTGGTTGTTTGGTTGTGGACAAGAGAAACTGTTCTTTAAAGAGTTTAAGGAAAGGTTGTATAGCTCCTTTTGTTTCCGATGGTATGACCACCTGGAAAATAGTGGTAGATTCTCTGTATATAAACAATATAAAACATATTTTGGAAGAGAGAAGTATGTGGATGCCCTGTGGATGAACACATATCGCAATGTACTTGCCCAGTTTAGGCTGGGAGTATCACAGATCAATGTTCACAAATACCGTTATTCAAAAAATACGGAGAACTGGAACTGTCCCTTTTGTAGTGACAAACTTGAAACAGAAATTCACTTTGTTTTTGAATGCCCGCTATACAAAGGTTATAGACAAAAGTATACGCAAAATATTGTCTATAGCGATTGTGTTGGGAGTAACAGTTTAGCATGTTTAAAATTATCAGAGGAAAACATTCTTGATTTTTCTAAGTTTCTATTCTTCTCATTGAAGCTCCGACTTCAAACTGTTAACACCAATGAAAACAGATAGCTATTGCGACGACGGTGTAGGATGTTCAAACGACGATGAATCGCGATGATTTCTCAAGTTGTGTACATTAATCGTATGTGAACGCATGTGGTGTGTGTGTGTGTGTGTGTGTGTGTGTGTGTGTGTGTGTGTGTGTTGTGTGTGTGTGTGTGTGTGTGTAAATGCCGTTGCGGGCGCGCGCTTGCTTACGTGTATGTGTGTGAGTGTGTGTGCGTGCGTGTGCGTGTGCAATGAATCCAGTAGTCCATGTTATCTCCCCCCATTGAAAGGGGCTATGGCCTATTCAATAAACTTGTCAGTGTCAGTGTCAGTGTCTCTCTCTGTCTCTCTGTGTAAGACTTACAGATAAACAAGTACCATACCTGTTGTACGGAGAGGAAGGCGTGTAAGACTTACAGATAAACAAGTACCATACCTGTTGTACGGAGAGGAAGGCGTGAAGACTTACAGATAAACAAGTACCATACCTGTTGTACGGAGAGGAAGGCGTGAAAGACTTACAGATAAACAAGTACCATACCTGTTGTACGGAGAGGAAGGCGTGTAAGACTTACAGATAAACAAGTACCATACCTGTTGTACGGAGAGGAAGGCGTGTAAGACTTACAGATAAACAAGTACCATACCTGTTGTACGGAGAGGAAGGCGTGTAAGACTTACAGATAAACAAGTACCATACCTGTTGTACGGAGAGGAAGGCGTGTAAGACTTACAGATAAACAAGTACCATACCTGTTGTACGGAGAGGAAGGCGTGTAAGACTTACAGATAAACAAGTACCATACCTGTTGTACGGAGAGGAAGGCGTGTAAGACTTACAGATAAACAAGTACCATACCTGTTGTACGGAGAGGAAGGCGTGTAAGACTTACAGATAAACAAGTACCATACCTGTTGTACGGAGAGGAAGGCGTGTAAGACTTACAGATAAACAAGTACCATACCTGTTGTACGGAGAGGAAGGCGTGTAAGACTTACAGATAAACAAGTACCATACCTGTTGTACGGAGAGGAAGGCGTGTAAGACTTACAGATAAACAAGTACCATACCTGTTGTACGGAGAGGAAGGCGTGTAAGACTTACAGATAAACAAGTACCATACCTGTTGTACGGAGAGGAAGGCGTGTAAGACTTACAGATAAACAAGTACCATACCTGTTGTACGGAGAGGAAGGCGTGTAAGACTTACAGATAAACAAGTACCATACCTGTTGTACGGAGAGGAAGGCGTGTAAGACTTACAGATAAACAAGTACCATACCTGTTGTACGGAGAGGAAGGCGTGTAAGACTTACAGATAAACAAGTACCATACCTGTTGTACGGAGAGGAAGGCGTGTAAGACTTACAGATAAACAAGTACCATACCTGTTGTACGGAGAGGAAGGCGTGTAAGACTTACAGATAAACAAGTACCATACCTGTTGTACGGAGAGGAAGGCGTGTAAGACTTACAGATAAACAAGTACCATACCTGTTGTACGGAGAGGAAGGCGTGTAAGACTTACAGATAAACAAGTACCATACCTGTTGTACGGAGAGGAAGGCGTGTAAGACTTACAGATAAACAAGTACCATACCTGTTGTACGGAGAGGAAGGCGTGTAAGACTTACAGATAAACAAGTACCATACCTGTTGTACGGAGAGGAAGGCGTGTAAGACTTACAGATAAACAAGTACCATACCTGTTGTACGGAGAGGAAGGCGTGTAAGACTTACAGATAAACAAGTACCATACCTGTTGTACGGAGAGGAAGGCGTGTAAGACTTACAGATAAACAAGTACCATACCTGTTGTACGGAGAGGAAGGCGTGTAAGACTTACAGATAAACAAGTACCATACCTGTTGTACGGAGAGGAAGGCGTGTAAGACTTACAGATAAACAAGTACCATACCTGTTGTACGGAGAGGAAGGCGTGTAAGACTTACAGATAAACAAGTACCATACCTGTTGTACGGAGAGGAAGGCGTGTAAGACTTACAGATAAACAAGTACCATACCTGTTGTACGGAGAGGAAGGCGTGTAAGACTTACAGATAAACAAGTACCATACCTGTTGTACGGAGAGGAAGGCGTGTAAGACTTACAGATAAACAAGTACCATACCTGTTGTACGGAGAGGAAGGCGTGTAAGACTTACAGATAAACAAGTACCATACCTGTTGTATGGAGAGGAAGGCGTGTAAGACTTACAGATAAACAAGTACCATACCTGTTGTACGGAGAGGAAGGCGTGTAAGACTTACAGATAAACAAGTACCATACCTGTTGTACGGAGAGGAAGGCGTGTAAGACTTACAGATAAACAAGTACCATACCTGTTGTACGGAGAGGAAGGCGTGTAAGACTTACAGATAAACAAGTACCATACCTGTTGTACGGAGAGGAAGGCGTGTAAGACTTACAGATAAACAAGTACCATACCTGTTGTACGGAGAGGAAGCGTGTAAGACTTACAGATAAACAAGTACCATACCTGTTGTACGGAGAGGAACGCGTGTAAGACTTACAGATAAACAAGTACCATACCTGTTGTACGGAGAGGAAGGCGTGTAAGACTTACAGATAAACAAGTACCATACCTGTTGTACGGAGAGGAAGGCGTGTAAGACTTACAGATAAACAAGTACCATACCTGTTGTACGGAGAGGAAGGCGTGTAAGACTTACAGATAAACAAGTACCATACCTGTTGTACGGAGAGGAAGGCGTGTAAGACTTACAGATAAACAAGTACCATACTGTTGTACGGAGAGGAGGCGTGTAAGACTTACAGATAAACAAGTACCATACCTGTTGTACGGAGAGGAAGGCGTGTAAGACTTACAGATAAACAAGTACCATACCTGTTGTACGGAGAGGAAGGCGTGTAAGACTTACAGATAAACAAGTACCATACCTGTTGTATGGAGAGGAAGGCGTGTAAGACTTACAGATAAACAAGCACCATACCTGTTGTACGGAGAGGAAGGCGTGTAAGACTTACAGATAAACAAGTACCATACCTGTTGTACGGAGAGGAAGGCGTGTAAGACTTACAGATAAACAAGTACCATACCTGTTGTATGGAGAGGAAGGCGTGTAAGACTTACAGATAAACAAGACCATACCTGTTGTACGGAGAGGAAGGCGTGTAAGACTTACAGATAAACAAGTACCATACCTGTTGTACGGAGAGGAAGGCGTGTAAGACTTACAGATAAACAAGTACCATACCTGTTGTACGGAGAGGAAGGCGTGTAAGACTTACAGATAAACAAGTACCATACCTGTTGTACGGAGAGGAAGGCGTGTAAGACTTACAGATAAACAAGTATCATACCTGTTGTACGGAGAGGAAGGCGTGTAAGACTTACAGATAAACAAGTACCATACCTGTTGTACGGAGAGGAAGGCGTGTAAGACTTACAGATAAACAAGTACCATACCTGTTGTACGGAGAGGAAGGCGTGTAAGACTTACAGATAAACAAGTACCATACCTGTTGTACGGAGAGGAAGGCGTGTAAGACTTACAGATAAACAAGTACCATACCTGTTGTACGGAGAGGAAGGCGTGTAAGACTTACAGATAAACAAGTACCATAGCTGTTGTACGGAGAGGAAGGCGTGTAAGACTTACAGATAAACAAGTACCTGTTGTACGGAGAGGAAGGCGTGTCCAGCGTATATTATCCCCAGCTAGCACACAAACAAATGAAAGGCCATAAAGCACTAACTAGATCCCCCTGCCTGCACTCTGCCCATAAACAGATCCCCCTGCCTGCCCATAAACAGATCCCCCTGCCTGCCCATAAACAGATCCCCCTGCCTGCCCATAAACAGATCCCCTGCCTGCACTCTGCCCATAAACAGATCCCCCTGCCTGCACTCTGCCCATAAACAGATCCCCCTGCCTGCACTCTGCCCATAAACAGATCCCCCCTGCCTGCCCATAAACAGATCCCCCTGCCTGCACTCTGCCCATAAACAGATCCCCCTGCCTGCACTCTGCCCATAAACAGATCCCCCTGCCTGCACTCTGCCCATAAACAGATCCCCCTGCCTGCACTCTGCCCATAAACAGATCCCCCTGCCTGCACTCTGCCCATAAACAGATCCCCTGCCTGCACTCTGCCCATAAACAGATCCCCTGCCTGCACTCTGCCCAAAACAAACGCGAGACAAAAGGAAAAATAAGGGTGCCGTTTGTCTGTTTTGAGCCACCAGTGTTACGTTCTCATCGTGACCACTGCCCTAGCCTCAAGCATTCTCAACCACTGAAACTGTTTGAAGTGTACACCTGTCTGAGATCTGACGGTTTCAACATACCTTTTCCTTGGTTTCTGCTTTTGTCGGCAGCGGAGGCAACGACGTGGCTGATCATCTTGCCTCAAAGAAGTCACAGTGCAGGCTCTCTTTCCCTCACAGCCATCAGAAACCCTGAGCTCAGACTGCCGTTACAGGTCTCTGGCAAGAGGAATGGCAACATCTTTTAAATCCGTCCAGTGCTTAGATTTTTTTTTTTTTGAGCTGCCAATGGCCGTAAGGAAGACACAGATTCGTGTCGATTCTGCGCAGTCCCAGTCGGATTTTTCAAAAGGGGAAGGAGCTTCGCGCTGATTTCCGTGCCGCTGCACAACGTGTTCTTACAGATCTTTGGGACTTAATGGATGTCAGATTTCAACACTTTACAGCGATCTCCATGGAAACTTTATTCAGAGATGTTCCACTTGATGTGATTTTTGAGATACTGAAAGAGACATTTACGGAAGAAAAATTTGTGAGCAGTTTAGCGCATTTGAGAAAATCTGGTTTGATAATGTGCGCGCGCGCGGCTGCGCGCGCGCGCGCGGTGTGTGTGTGTGTGTGTGTGTGTGTGTGTGTGTGTGTGTGTGTATGTGCGTGTGTAGACTTTGACGTGATGACAAGTCTGATGTGGCCCCACTCGGCTAGGCTATAAGCAACATAATGTGGTCTGATTTGGTCCAAACGAAAATAATTCGTTTTGACTGCCACAGAGAGAGTGTATTACCTCATTTTAGTATTGTCTGCCCTGAATACGACTGACATGTGCAATGAGAGAGAGAGAGAGAGAGAGAGAGAGAGAGAGAGAGAGAGAGAGAGAGAGAGGAGAGAGATGAGTTCATATGCCTCACATGCGGTTGTGGGACAAATCTGTATCGTTGTGTGTGGAAGTTCGTGTGGATATGTTCTTCACCATTGTCACAGTACCGCCTTTGCCATGGAGCGGACTGCACTCTGGTATGTGTTTGTGCTTTTCTGTCCTCTGTTGGTTGCAGGCTCAACTGCCGCGTTGTGGAAATCTGCCTGTTTCCTGCTGGACCTTGTCTGTGTTCTCGCAGCGTCCATTGTCATGTCCGCAAGCAGCATTACTTTTGCACGTGCAATTGACGTCATTTGCCGCAAGCCGTTGTGTTCACCTCTCTTCCCTGCCACTGAGGAATGCCGTTCTGGCTGCCGTCCTTCACCTCTCGTTTGTGGGAGACTGAAAATGCCAGTGGCTGTTCCTACCAATCAGTGGATGCTACTGCTTCTGGTGCTAGGGAATTGGGGGGGGGGGGGGGGTGTCAATGGCTGGATACAATAGGAACAGATTTCCTTTTTGACCTGCAGGCCTAAAAGACTACATCCATCGTGTTTGTATTAAAAGGTGAAGTGCACCCTAAACGGAAGGAACTTGAAATAGAAACTATGTAAACTTCATCTTTTGGTGATTTCCATATATAAAAGTAATAGAGGATGATGTTAACCATCTTTCACAGTAACTTTCTTTCTGCTTATATGACGTCCGCAACGATTGTCTTTCCTCTAAGGTCATGACATGTTTATGACGAGACTGTATGTGACATGTTTCATAACTTTGTTTGATCTTTGTACATACCTCTGCGCACTGATATATATATATATATATATATATATATATATATATATATATATATATGTATACAGAGAGAGAGAGAGAGAGAGAGAGAGAGAGAAAAGTGAGAGAGAGAGAGAGACTTTGACACTTTTGATATTTTATTGTCATGACCAAAGAGGTCTTTTGACAAAGGGGTAGTGGGTAACAGGACAATAATATTTCCCTCTTCCTTTCCTGCTGACAAATAGTACACATTTCCTTTCCTGCTGACAAATAGTACACATTTCCTTTCCTGCTGACAAATAGTACACATTTCCTTTCCTGCTGACAAATAGTACACATTTCCTTTCCTGCTGACAAATAGTACACATTTCCTTTCCTGCATGACAAATGGTACACATTTCCTTTCCTGCTGACAAATGGTACACATTTCCTTTCCTGCTGACAAATTAGTACAATTCATTTCCAGTGTGTATTGAATCAAGGGTTAACAAAAACAAATAAAAATCGTGACATTTCCTTATGTCCTCACACAGAGGAGTAATGCAGTAAGGTTTAAAAAAAAAATCTTTAAAATCGCAAGACTGACTCGACCATCCACTCAATCAAATGACATTGTATCTTGCTGATCTCTTCCACGTGTGATGAATGATATTATTCATTCATATATCTCTTATAATGCATTATCTTAAATTTTACTATCCTTCATCTGTCTAATTTTCAATGCTTCCGCGATAAGTTTTGCAACTGATTTAATTACAAGTTCATCATCTGATGATAACACGACAGCCACATCTTGTCTTTTCGCTATATCTAACTGGAAAAGTGAACAATTTGTCCGCACTTCATTATAAGCAGTGCGGTGGAACAGAAAGTGTTCTTCGTCGTCAATAATGTGTCTACATGCAGGACAAGGTGATTCTGTGGATGTTTCACATTCAAACCATCTTTTGTTCGCATTAAAACCTAAAGTTCTCAACCCGAATCTTGCTTAATTTATTCTGTGCCATTTATCTGTTATGACATTGAGAAACTTTTCAGATAGAAACGCATTTTTAAATGAGAAAAACCCGCGATATTTTTTTTTTTTTTACTTTCAATATCTGAACGGTAATTCTGTTTAAAAGAACAAATAAGCCTGTGTTTGTGCTGGTACATTTGTTTAAAATCTGTACTGAACTGATGCTGGCAAAATGCTGCTGAAAATGCCAGTGAAATCGTATCCTCTCGACACTAAAACGCCTTCTCTTTTGTTTGAATCCTGCAATAAAATGTGTTATTTCTTACATCTGTCGTACGTGAATGCATGTCCTACCACATTATTTCTTACTGTCTTAAAACCACGATGGTAAAAGCCATATTGTCTTATTGAAAGAGCAAACTTTAAATCTGAATATATAAAAAAAAATTACGGTCAAATATAAAAACTAATTTTCATTTCAAAACTAGAGAGAATTCTTTTATCTCAGCTTACATACCATCAGAATGTTTATAACTTATGAAATGAGTTCCAGTCAGGATACAGAGTCAGTCACAATACAGAGGCTTGTTTATAGCATTAATCTTTAGATGACTAATTGTTACAATTGGATCTCCCTTTCCACTCTTTTTTTCCTCAGTACTGCCTATGATACTGCTGATCATCACATTCCGTTGGACAGTCTCTGGTGTTTCTGAGATTCCGGATGATGGTCCCGCATTTTTCCGGTCATGACCGTTTAACCGAATGCAGTCTGTTTCTGTCCATGACAAATTGTCTGATCCATTTCCCCTGCCATACGGTGTCCTCCAAGGCGCAAGTCTTTTCATACTGTTCTTAGAACCTCTCTCTGTGATCAATGAACGACACAGTGTTCTTCAAAATCCGTTTGCGGCGGGCATTGGACTTTTTTTAATCAACTGGACCGTCACAAATTCAGAATATGTTACAAATAATACGAAATGCCTGGTAGATGCTACAATTTGGACTACACTCCATCCTACAGATAACCTGACATAATCTCTTCGGCCACACTGCCTGTACAACCATCCTCACCTGTCCAGTGATTGGGCTGTCTGATAATTCAGCACCAGACTGGGGTGAAGTGTTTGTTGAGACACACCCAATAAGCAACTTAGTGAGTGAAACATGCTAAACAGCTTGTTTTGAGATGTGGATGGTTGGTTTAACCAGACACATACTACAGAAGCTACAAAACCTCTAGTCATATTTGTGGTTCTCCCTCACTGGACTTGTGTAACGCTTTTTTTTTCTTTTTCTTTTTTTTTTCTTTTTTTTTTTTGCTGGGCGTCTTCGCAGTCTTAGAAATCGATAACACAGAGTAACGAATTGTGCTGCACGCCTCAGATTCAATATACCAATGTCACTTCCCTGTTGTCCCATTGGCGCTGGCCTCCGGTTTCCGGTGGATCGAAATTAACGCCTGCACGCTTTGTAAACTTTGTTACAATGTCATGATTGGCACGGCTCTACTTTACATGTCTTAACTTGTTCCTCTGTATACCCCGTCACGTTGTCGTGTGTGTGTGTGTGTGGTGTGTGGTGTGTGTGTGTGTGTGTGTGTGTGTGTGTGTGTGTGTGTGCACGGGCATGCTTGCGTGCGTTTCTGTATATTTGTGTGTGTGCTTGGCTGTGGAGTGGAAGATGGGGAAATGTCGGCTGTGAGGGAACGTGTTGTGTGTTGGTGTGTTGATTTACGTGCAATGAGAGTGAAAGTAAGACATTTGTTCCTGTACGAGCCTTAACTCAACAGACATGGGATGCATGTGAATCTTCATCACTGTTATGACTAGCATATAACATGTGCTCCTTACGTCTAACTGCAAGGCCAACAAATAAGACCAGTTTTCTTCACAGGAGGTGGAATCAAAATTCGGTCAATAACCCCTCTCACTTCACCCCCTTCTCCCCGCCCCTCCAAGCCCCACCTGATCCCTCTCGGTTCTTTGTCTCGTCAAAATGCATTGTTCTCACAATGGCCTCGCTTCCTGTGCGCGAGCATGGGAGGAAACTCCCCTAAACTAAGCAAATTGTCCCGCCCGTATGCGAAATGTCTCTCCAAGGCGAAGATCAGGATTGAATGAAGGGGAAAGGAATATTTGTATTAAAACAATGGACCAAAATTCACCTATAAATCAAGTGGCAGAAATGTACAAGACACGGCCTGTGGAAGTCAAAAACCGCGGTAAAAAAGAAAATCCAAAGGAAAAAAAAATACTGTTAAAATGCGTGTGAAAGATACACTTAAAGCTTGAAGGCCCAAAAGTTTGATGCATGACATGCACGATTAAAAACAATGCTGAACTTAACGCCTACCATCTCCTTACACAGAGTAATGCAGGTGTGAAAATTCTTTCTGGTGATAACCTTCTACGTTCTCACATAGACCTGGTTTTAAAGTGAAAGTGAAACCAGAAGGAACACTTCTTCTGTGAGCATTCTGAATGCTTTTGAGTTCATCCAAAATATAAACATTACACACACACACACACACACACACACACACACACACACACACACACACACACACACACGCACACAAACACACACACACACACATATATATATATATATATAGAGATAGAGAGAGAGAGAGAGAGAGAGAGAGAGAGAGAGAGAATTCAGATTCAGAATCAGGTGTTTTAATCATGTATAGGTCATTGCCCTTCATGATGGGGAGCAACTGAACAATAATTTCACACATTTTTTTTTATATACAAATAATAAGGGTTAAAGGTTACGTTTTACAAGATAGCAGCTTGACGCAACTAAAACCCTTTATGCAAGAAAAGTGATAGATTTCTGATAGTTCTTTCGTGTTTACATACCAAAAGTAAACTTAGTCAAAACGGGTTTGGAAATTTATAAAATTTTGCAGGAATATCTTGTTGTCTTACGCTACTTAGCTGTTCTTGCTGCCAAGTAACCACCCTTCCTAAACACAACTATATTAGTTTTATTCATGTTTACATTCAAATGCAGTGTTGACGCTGCTTACACAAACTATCTAGTTGTGTATGTAGACCAATTACAGTTTCAGCTATTAACGCTATATCATCTGCCAACAGTAGGATACAGAATTCACAATCATCTTAGGTGAAAGTAGCACCATGTATCCCTTTTCTGGTCACTTCTGAGGCTAACTCATTTATGAATACGGAAAATAACACAGGACTAGTTACATCACCTTGTTTTGCCCCACGAGTGCAATTTATATAGTCAGTTAATTTTGCTCCACATCGAATTCTGCCTTTTACATTTGTGTACATACTACGAAAACATCTAAATAGCTTGCCTTTATTTCCAGTTTTTAAGAGTATAAGCCATAATATATTTCTTTCTACAGGATCAAAGGGTTTTTCAAAGTCAATAAAAGAACAGATAGTTTGCGATTAAAGGAGAACTGTTTCTGTACCACAGCTAATAATGTAAAGATATAATCAATTGTAGAATATCCCCTTTTAAACCCTGCTTGATATTCGCCTGTCAGCTTATGTACTTCAACATACTCTTGAAGAAAAAGAAACACCCGAAGGTGCTGGGGAGGACCCAGAGAAGCACTGTCTTCACCTGCCTTTAGAGCAGTCCTGTACTACCCTTGGAGGCCTGCGCTGTGTTGACGATGGGTACAGGCACCACAGCGCAGGCCTCCAAGGGTGGTATGTACTTCAACATACTCTTGGAGTCTACTGTTAATAATTGTGCTGTAGATTGAACTGTTTGCATCACAAATTGAGATACCTCTGTAATTCCCGGGGTCATTTACATCACCTTTTTTGAAAAGAGGGATTATAATAGACTCCGTCGAAGTCTCTAGAAATATGCTCTTACCAAATAGTGTATTGAATACTTTAACAAAGGATTCAGTAACACGATTCCCAGATGTTTTTAGCATTTCCCTAACTATACCATCTGGCCCAGCGGCTTTATTATTCCTTAATCTATGTATTGCTAGTATAACCTCTTCCTTTGATATGGGTCGATTCTTGAACTAAATTCCTCTCCTTGTTCATTGACATTATCATGAGCATCCTCATCATTTTGTTCTAAACAATTGTGTCCTCTTTCGAGCAAACTTTTGAAGTGCTTAAACCAGTCATCAGTCGTTATGTTATTAAGAGGCTGCTTTCTTTTACAGGAAATCATTTTAACATTGCCCCAGAACTCCTTCTGATTATGTACAGAGGTAACTAACTTCTCGGTAAAGAACTCATTATATTCTTTTTCTTTGTTCTTAACAGATTTTTATATTCTCTTCTTGCTCTGCAATAGGCATCACTATCTACTCGTTCTTTGGAAGTTAGAAATACTTTCAGTAGTGTCATAGCATTTGCTTTATTATCTTAAAATTCCTTATCATACTAATCGTTTTTTTTCATTTCATTTAAATTGATTTTCTTTTTCATACGGCCTCCAGCGTTTTTTTAATTTTTTTTATATATACTCATTAAACACATTCAAGGCATCGTTATAGTTATGAGTGATCAGATCAATAGCATGATCGAGCAATGACAACCCTTCAGAAGAGTAAAGTGCACAAATATATGACTGTTCCATATCACAGGTCAACACATATTTTTCAATGAACTCATCTGTTTTATCTATATTTACATAACAAGCCTTTTTCTCCGTAAACTTGAAGTCTAGCTCAACCAGTAAATGATCTGATTCTAGTCTTTCTGAAACCATTGATTTGCAAGAAGGAACAACAAAAGGGAAAAATCCTTAGACAATAAAGAGTAATCATTAACACTATTGCCTTAATCAGATAGGCAAGTATATTTTCCATCATAATCACCATCGCATACACCATTAAGGATGTATAAACCAAATATATACGCATCTTTATATTCAAGCATGCAATCAAAAATACATTCTTCAAATGATTTTATGCTATTGCCAGTGTCAAAGTACATATAGTAGGCTGAACCTTCTGGTGATACATAGGAACACACATACAAAACATCTTTTGTAACACCAAATAAACATTTGTCAATCAGGAATAGAATTACATTGGGATGGTTCACATCGATTTCACGTACAAACGACATCAGTTCATTTCTTATTAGACAAATCATACCCCCAGAATGCCTGCCTTGCTTAGTAAACTTGATAGCAGGTTTTCTGAATACAGTGTATCACGTAAAAACACACAACTGGACATGTTCAACAAATGTCTCAACCAAGCATACACAGTCAAATTCAAACAAGAAGAAATGAAATCTTGACAATTTAGTTTGGAAAGAAGACCATTGATGTTCCAGTGTAAAAAGGAAACATGTATTATATCAGTTTTGTTATCTGCACATACATCATCACCTCTGTTATGTGTACATAATTATGTTAAGAGAGACGCTCTGTGATGCTGTCTCTGTAACATTCTGTGACACCGTCTCTCGTTTTTCGTGGTTTTCTCTTCTCTCTAAAGACAGGTTCTCTGCATGCTGGGTTGCATAAATCAAAACGATCAACATCTGCATCCATATCAAATGTTCTCATTGGACATATATCCTCATCAAAAAGTGAACAATCATGATTTATATGAATAACATGATATTTGCTTTTATATGCCCCCATGTAGCATTTGAACAATCATCAACAGTGGCGGTATTACGATGATTCTTTTTAGACGACCCCTGATCACAACTTTCAATAAAAAAAAAAAAAAACACCGTCGCTCAATGCACAATAATCAGTATTGCATAAGGGTCTTTGCTCTATTTCTATTTCTTCAGATTGATTGTCTCCCAACACACACAAAGGTAAATCACATTCACATTCATTCAAATAAGTAGCATTATGTGCAGAGGTAACAAATGTACAAACAGAATCAAGCTTTTCACTTTGCCCCCGTCGCTGACCTCTCAGACAACCGGTTTTTACATTTTCAGTCAATGCATCCTTCCCAGTGACAAGGTCACTGTCCTTATTTCTGTACTTCCGTGTTGCACGATTACATTTTACACGACTGGGTGATTTCACCGGTGTCACCACGGGCTAGCCACCCCCCTATTTGATTTCTATTAGATTCTGTCCGTCACCAAGTCGGTATTTTTTACCGTCTATTACCAGGTGGTCATAAACCATTGTAGCCCGTTTCTCCTCGCTGTGTTCCTTTTTCAAATGAGGAGTCAGCTGCCTTCTACCTTCTCTGACGCGCAAGGAAAAGTCCTCACCAATAAAAGTCTGACCACTTTCAGTCTGTCTTTGGCTTTCAAAATCTCTTTATCTTTGAAAAATGTGCACCATGCTATGACAGGAGAGTTTGGTTTGGCATTCAGACGATGAACACGGTCAAAATGAAAGTTCCCGGTTAACTTTAGCTTGTCCACGATCAAGTCTTTCACCACACCTTCACAATCTGATGGAGTTTCGTTTTCCCTGTGATGAAGTCCATAGAAAAATAAATTATTCCTTTCGGAAGTCCCTCAAGGTCACCAGTCTTACGTTCCAGATCCTGCACCTTCTTCCTCAGGTTTCATTGATGCCACGGAGATAGTCGTTCTGGCACCGTAAATCTTCAACCTCCTCCTCAAGGGAATGCATCTCTTCCCGTAGGGTAGAAAGACAGTCACGGATGTCCTTGATGCCGCCCTTCATCTGATTGAACTGTAAGTTCATGGTCTAGGGTAAGGACATCAGTTCCGTGTTGAAGGGTTCTTGGGCAGGCGACGAAGTTCTGGGGGTGCTGGTGGAAGCGCTTTCAGTGTCTACACTAGCTCTGTGTCCGACACTTGACAGGGTGCTCTGGCGCTGAGCGTTCTTAGTTGGTCCTGGGTTTTGTTCAATGTCTCCACACTGACAGAAAACTCCCCCAGAACAAAAGCACTAGGAGGCAACCTACGTCGACACCGCCTGCTGTGGTTTTCATTTTCAATATCCGAATGGCAAATTGCTTCTTAACTTGCTTCAACATAAAGGCTATGAATACCGGGTGAAAACAGCCACATCTCACTCGAAAATTGACACTGGAAGACGGCATGGTTCTTCGTACAACTGTGTGCAAGATCTTATAAACAAAAGTTGACTCAATCTGGAGTAATTAAAGAATTAGTTGGTAGCAACTACATTACAACCTTCACCTCTGAACACAGTTCAGGTACCCCACAGAGAGAGAGAGAGAGAGAGAGAGAGAGAGAGAGAGAGAGATCAGTCCTCTTTCTGTTGCTGCATGAGCGTGGGTAGCTGTAATGAAAATATAAATGTCCGTTGACTGGATAACACTTTTTTTTCTTTAAAGGTGATACTGGCCACTTTATTTATTTGGAACCAAATTAATCAACTAGGGGTTTCTTCGGCGTTCATTTTGTACGATCCTCCAGGTTCACGGGTTGGTGTTGCAGGATCACATAACAATAGCTAAAGCTGACTGAACAAGCAATGCACTGATACAGAATTAAATGGTGATAATGTGAAAGACAACTCGCTGGGTCATGTTATACAGACAGCTGGCGTCTCCAAGGTTTATCCCTTCCCAATATCCAGATGCACAGGCTGCCATTGCGGGTTCGCATAACTATAGGCAAAATCAACTTTAAAATGCACTCATACGAGGATGAAATGATGATTAAGGACACGACAGCTCGATCATGATACAGTAATATAACACATGTGTGTCGTGTTAAGCTTTGTATTGTAATCAGGATGGCTTTGATGTTTGCCCCTCTCCCTGTCTGGAAATGACAGGCATCTGGATGCAGGTGACATGACCGGCATCTGGATGCAAGTGACATGACAGGCATCTGGATGCAGGTGACATGACAGGCATCTGGATGCAGGTGATATGACAGGCATCTGGATGCAGGTGACATGACAGGCATCTGGATGCAGGTGACATGACAGGCATCTGGATGCAGGTTTTATTGTTGTTTCTATTTTTGTATGGCCTGCACCCGTCTCAAACCTCTTCAGTGTTGTGGAGTGGCGTCCGGTGTTTTAAACTTGGGATTTCTATAAATTAATTCTGATCCTTGTTGATCCTTCCAGGCTGTCTTTTGCATTTCCACCCATCAGACAAATGTAAGTCAACCATTTTATGCAAAATTCTTCTGTCCCTTTTACTGAGAGCTCTTATTTGTTTGTTTTTAGACACAAGGATCCAGTCGATTTTGGAGTTTCCTTTCTGCTGATTTGGACATGCGTCCTACCAGCAGATAGACAGGGTTCAGTAGCAGGCCTGACGAACTCTTCACAGGGCGAAACAGCTATCCCTTGCTGGTCCTACTATCCTTCACTTTGAAGGAACAAGAACACTCACAAACCACTCACTGGAGAATGATTATTTATTGTGCACCCTTCCCCCTAGGCACGAGTCTGTCATTTAAAGTCACACACTTTAACAGTAACGATTTCCACTTCCGCTCCATCTCCTGTCTAGAAATTAAGCCCCTTAGCTCAGGTTTTAAATATCCTTTCCATAGAAATTAAGCCCCTTAGCTCAGGTTTTAAATATCCTTTCCATATCACACACACACACACACACCACACACACACACACACACACACACACACACACATACACACACACACACACACACACACACACACACTTACTTTCGGTCTTCAGGGAGTGATATACTTTCATCTATCTGTCTGTCTGTGCGTCTAGACATCTGTTCATCTTTCCATCTACCTGTCTATCTGAAATAAGTCTTGGGAGGGAACAAGTGCACGCTAACCACTCCTCCCTCATTTAAGCGATGACTTGGCATTTACTTGTAAAAAGGAAAAACAGAGAAGTTTTACAGAGAAAATGGGGATAGCAAAGAGGGCTATAACTGTTGATATGAATAGAAACCTTCACGACCAGTGTACAGAGACCTGTAAAGTCTGATTTTAAACCATGTGTATCAAAAGGAAATATACCCTCGGTACATTTCGGGTATCTTCACCATCGAGGGCACAAACGGAAAACACAAAAGTCGCCCAAAACAGCCGGTGAACAATATATCGAGCATTTTTGTTTCTCAGATAATTAAATACATCTCTTCCTTTTCATGGGTAGGTCACACCCTGGCTATTCATGGCTGCAACAGTGACTTTACTGCCCACGTTGAAAGCGAAAACTGGTAAGGATCATGTCAACATTAGAACACATTACCATACCGACATGTAAAAGCGAATGAAAATTTAAAAAAAACAAAAAACAACCAGATCAAATCATGTTCAATTTTCTCCTCAAATTAACTATTTAGTCAAATCCAAATTATGACTTATCACACGGCGAAGTACAATACCACACTGCAAAAAGGGCTTCGAGTGATCCAAAACACACAAAAAATGAGAAAAAAAGATGAGCGATTCTTTACCGAAAAGAAACATAGGTATCTTAACATTGAGCGTGCGCGCGCGCGCGCGCGCGCACACCACACACACACACACACACACACACAACACACAACACACACACACACACGTGCGCGCGTAAAACATAAATTCAAGTTTCTAGGTAGATCCGTCATGGGCAAGAAAAAATATAAGCACGCAAAAGACTCCGCTTTTATTTCTATATTCAGATGGACACGTTGTTACCCGCACAAAATGAAACACACTGGATAAAAACAAAACAAAACAAACTAACAAACAAACAAACAAAACAGAAAAAAGCAAAAAAAAAAAAAAAACGGTAGGTCTTATTCATGGCATTTTCGAATATAGCAGTGCAACACAACATATAAGTTGTTGAACTACTATCTAACTCGAAAAAGGCCAATAAACATTAAGCCTTATTTTTCTATTATTTCACACGCGCACACACACACACACACCACACACACACACACACACACACACACACACACTGACTGAAACCAATTTATTGTCAGATTAACTCAAGGTTGTACTGACACACACACACACACACACACACACCACACACACACGCGCGCGGAGACAGAGACAGAGAGACAGAGAGAGAGAGAGAGAGAGAGAGAGAGAACACAATACAACACAATACAACACGGCACAGTAAACAGCACAACAAACACGACATACAAAGCTCACCAAAACAGTACATAAGTATCAGCAGCCAAGCAATTTCTATTCAAGCTGAAATGTTTAACGTTACGATGCAGCCCTTTGCCTTTACAAGATGATAATGTGACAGTGCGTGCAAAATATTATAATCCAAACTTCTCCAAAATTCAATATCTTCTTGCTCTTTAAAGAAACATACAAAGGAATAAACAAAGAAACTATGGAAAACAAAACAAGTGCGCCTGCATACACACGCGCACAGACACACACACAAACACACACACACATACACACACACGCGCGCGCGCGCGCGCACACACACACACACACACACACACACACACACACACATACACGCACACACACACCACACACACACACACACACACACACACACACACACACACACACACACACATCACCTGCCGCACACGCACACATTTGCCTTCATGTCCGTCTAGCCATTCAAATTTGTGAATACGTGCATACCTACAGGCTTTTTTTGCTTACATACATCTATTCATACATCAGAAAAAGCGACAATGTAACTTGCAGAAACAGATGAAAGAAAACGAGCAACTGTCTTTTAATGTTTCTGGACATAAACCCTCACAATCATGGGCCGTCTTTACCTCAGCAAGACTGGACTGGTGCTGTGCGCTGCCTCAGTCTCCCTCTCCTCCCCCCTCCCCTTACTCCTCCCCTTCCCCCTCCTCTTCCTCCTCCGTTGTGGTGACGCTCTCTGAAGATCGGGCAGCATTTCCTGGCACTGTCTCCGATGTCCCTCCTTCTTTCTCCTTCACTGACCGCCATGTTATAGACCCTCAGGTTCCAGCACTGGTCGTTGTGCTGCTGGTCTCTGCTAGTTCTGTATGTTCTGTTACTGAAGCTCTTTTTTTTTTTTCTTTAAGAGCATTTGTCACCATATGTTCCTCAATGAGCTTTCCTTCAGCACTCTGTAGTTTAATCGTCAGGTTCGCTACGAATCTTTGTAATGCTATTTTATACTCTTTTGTGTCTCCTTTTTATGGCCAAAGGTTCATGCTGAGTTTTCACCTCTTCCATTGCAGCCCGAAAAGCCATGGTGTCCGCGTCCACTTCCTAAAGAAAAGTGTCTATGTAGGGCGAAAAACAATCTTTTGGTCCTGCTAAGTCGTGTGTGCGTGCGTGCGTGCGTGCGTGCGCGCGCGCGTGTGTGTGTGTGTGTGTGTGTGTGTGTGTGTGTGTGTGTGTGTGTGTTACTGGCTGACTTCAGTCGTTATCAACCGACACAAAGATTCGTTGCGACAATTCCGGGAGGAAGGATTGCCTTCACGCACATTCCACCACTGACGGCGGGAAGAAACGGGAAACAAACTGTCGGTCTATCATCAGATGCAGGCACTCACTGACATTCTTACACCTTGCCCAGCTAACGATCTGCACGTGAATTCCGTTTTTCAATCTGTTCTTTTTCACTGCCCTCCACGCTGGTTTGCCACTGTGTGTTGACCAAGGTGGCAGAATGCTCCAGTGCCGACGACATGAACTCAAAACCACCACATATCAGCACAAAGAAACATGTGACAGGTGTCGGCACAAGATCGTCTCCCAGATTCTGTGAAAATGATACTGGTTTCATTTGCATGAAGAACCTGAACTGGTCAGTTCAGCAGAGCGCAGCGTCGTGTCACCTTGTGACGGTGAGCAGACTTCAGTCACAATATTGATCGTCAATTGTTCATCGAGAAGAGCTCAGGAGTGACGTGTGCACGACTGAGATAACGACAATGGTAAGTGTCAGCAACGCTGTGGCCCTGACAGTGGAGCAAGGTAGAGATAACCACAACGGTAAGTGTCAGCAACGCTGTGGCCCTGACAGTGGAGCAAGGTAGAGATAACCACAACGGTAAGTGTCAGCAACGCTTTGGCCCTGACAGTGGAGCAAGGTAGAGATAACTACAATGGTAAGTGTCAGCAACGCTTTGGCCCTGACAGTGGAGCAAGGTAGAGATAACTACAATGGTAAGTGTCAGCAACGCTTTGGCCCTGACAGTGGAGCAAGGTAGAGATAACCACAGTGGTAAGTGTCAGCAACGCTTTGGCCCTGACAGTGGAGCAAGGTAGAGATAACCACAATGGTAAGTGTCAGCAACGCTTTGGCCCTGACAGTGGTGCAAGGTAGAGATAACCACAATGGTAAGTGTCAGCAACGCTTTGGCCCTGACAGTGGAGCAAGGTAGAGATAACTACAATGGTAAGTGTCAGCAACGCTTTGGCCCTGACAGTGGAGCAAGGTAGAGATAACTACAATGGTAAGTGTCAGCAACGCTTTGGCCCTGACAGTGGAGCAAGGTAGAGATAACCACAATGGTGTCAGCAACGCTTTGGCCCTGACAGTGGTGCAAGGTAGAGATAACCACAGTGGTAAGTGTCAGCAACGCTTTGGCCCTGACAGTGGAGCAAGGTAGAGATAACCACAGTGGTAAGTGTCATCAACGCTTTGGCCCTGACAGTGGTGCAAGGTAGAGATAACCACAGTGGTAAGTGTCAGCAACGCTTTGGCCCTGACAGTGGAGCAAGGTAGAGATAACCACAATGGTAAGTGTCATCAACGCTTTGGCCCTGACAGTGGAGCAAGGTAGAGATAACCACAGTGGTAAGTGTCATCAACGCTTTGGCCCTGACAGTGGTGCAAGGTAGAGTTAAAAGGTATGAAAGGCATGGAGAAGCTTTTTCACTTGTTGCCATTGCCGAGTCAGAGGGAAAGGATTAGTTTTTCTTTTTTTAAAAAATAGTTTTAGTGAGATACTGAACCTGGTTCCATTACTGTCTGAGTCTCAGTTTCTTCGCATTCTTTGCGGATTGTCCAGCGATCATTAACCTAACTTGTTGGATTTGGGTCAGGAAGGCAAATGCTTGATATATTGCTATATCTTAGATAGCTACGATCGTGGAAAAAGAAGTAAAAATAAAAGGATGAAACATTTACCTGACAACACTTCATATGACTGGCTACAAGAGCCAATGTATGATGTATTCGTGTAACGTCGCAATTATTGGAGAGACAGTTGAAATGAAAAGTAAATGTAGGCATCATCACTTGTTTCTGGAGAGTGAGGAGTTTGTCAGCAACTTCTGTGAGGACCAGCAACATAAAGGTGGACGTTATCTCCTCTATGTCGCTGTCATACCCTCCGGTCCTTAAGGCAGACCATATTCCCTTCGACCGTTAGATGGACTGGAGTGGGCGTTTCGGCGAGCGCCCAGGCATGGTGAAGACCTTCACCAAAGCTGCACCATGCCTTTGTGACGTGAGGCCTGTGGCCACTGTATCATTCCACCCTCTCTCCTGCACCTCTGCCTCTTTTCATTTGCTGAGTTAATTCGGCTTCGCTGGTTACGTCCGCCATAAAAAATACACTCTTAAAAGTGATCAATGTATGGCGAGACAAGAAATATATATATAATATATATATATATATATATATATATATATATATATATATAATTAGAGTTAAAAAGCCACTCAGAATACTAAAAGTGCTCAACCAAGTAGGGAGCGACATATTGTACACCCTGAGGAGAGCATTCGGCTCGAAACAATTTTGTTGGTTTTATTTTTCCATTTTAAAATCTTATTTTAAACTGGTATATATATATATATATATATATATATATACATACAGCCTTCACCCTTCGCTGCCAAGAGATCGCCAAGCACTTTCAACGTAGAGGGTACAGTACCTACACCATCCAGAGAGCTATTGAAAGAGTCAGCAGCATCCCATGTAATGAGACCCTCGAATACAGGCCCCAAACTCCCAAGAAGAGGGTCCCGTTCATCATCACTCACAACTCTGCCAACCCTCCTCTACGTCAGTGGCTGCAACAACAGCAACCAGCCTTACATGAAAGCAACAGGATGAGACAAGCCATGCCAGAGCTCCCCATAGTAGGAGAAAGAAATTCAAATAGTCTACGAAACATCCTGATGCCTTCCATGCTTCCTCCACAAGAACCCTCCAAAGCGAGAGGACTGCAGGCGGAAATCTAAACAAATCTTAAATAAATGTTAGCGAACCGCCCAGAGAACGTGGACAAACGAGTCACAAGACGAAACACAACTAGTTTCGACCTCTTAGGTCTTCATCAGGTGAGACATTAACGAATAAAACAATGAAAATTCACTTAGCTTTGATCGCTTCAGATCACTTGGTAGGGTTCAGCGCAAGGAAGAAGGCGTTGAATGAGAACGAGGCTGTTGGAAGGGAAATAGTGAGCGAGTCAAAGTCGTAATGAAGATAATAATATTACTGATAGGAATACTAATAATGGTCAAAATACTGAGAAAAAAAAAAAAAAAAAAAAGGGACAAGATTACTACCAATCTGTGTCAATAAGTATGGGTATGGGAGAAAGGAGAGTGGGTGAGAGGATTCTTAAACAGCAGGGTTGCCGTGGCAACAGTCCCAGAGGCGAAGGCGATGGTGATGTCAATGCCAGTGGTAGTATCAATACTAGCAATAGTATTACTGAATGATGCTGCTAACAACGATAGTGAAGGTTAAGGTAATGAAAGCATGATACAGAAATATATTTAGAAAATACAATTTTTATAATACTCAAATAAATAAATAAATGAAACATTAAAAATAATAATAAATTAAAAAATCAGTAAATAATAATAATAATAATTATAAAAAAAAATAATGATAATAAATGCATAAATAAGATAGCTATAAGTTGTGTGAGGTGAATAGTGGGAGATAAGGTAGTATGTGTGTGTGTGGTGGGAGGATATTATGGGCTGAGATAGAAGTGGTGGGTTGGTACATGTTACTTTAAGGTGTAGATGCTATGAGGGTGGAGGGAAGAAGGGGATGGGTTTACGTACTAACTGGGGGAGGGGGAGGGGCAACATATTCACACCTATACACAATCTCTCTCTCTCTCTCTCTCCCCCCCCCCCCCCCCCCCTTTCACGACCAACGATAAAGGAGCCAGCATTCTATTTATTATGTGTGTGTGTATGTGTGAGTGTGTGTGTGTGTGTGTGTCTGTGTGTGTGTGTGTGTGTGTGTTCCATTTGTAATATCAGCCTTATTCATTGGTTACCCCCACCTCCACCCCCAGCAACCGCCATATCCACCAACACCCCTACACATATCATTACTAGGGCAGGGGGAGGGGGAGTAAGTCGATTGATGTAGCAAATGGAGAGACTCAGAGAGTGTAGGAAAAGGGAAGATGATGATAGCTGCAACCTATGTCTGAGGTAAACAGAGGGAGGTAGGGTGGTATGGGTGTGTGTAGGTGGGGGATATTTCAGGCTGGAGCTGCAGAGATGGAATGGTACATACTACTTTTGGACGTTGATGCCATGAGGGTGGACGGTGCCCAGTTTGGCAATGAGATGAGATTCCTGCATAAGGCGTTCCAAGCTGTCACTCTTAGATTGCCAAAGTGCCAAGACTTTGACATGGTTGATGTTGTGTTGGGCATGGTTGAAGTGTAGAGCGACTGGTTTGGGCCGATGGTGGCGGATGTCGGCCAGGTGTTCAGAGATGCGCATCTCAAGTGTGCGAGATGTCTCACCTACATAGATCTTACCGCACAGCTGACAGTGGATGGCATACACAATGTTGTGGCTCTGGCAGGAGAAAGTGCGTTTAATAGTTCAAACAACAAACCACAATCATCATGCCCATAGCCACTGCTTCAAGACTCAGACAGCTCATCCATACACACAACCAGCTCATTCACAATCACTGCTACCAGATTAAGCAAGACAAGTTATCAAAATTATGAAACAAACACGAGGCAAACCCAGACCAGTTGAATCCCCCTACACACAACACTGACCCTTCTATCACCCATGAGCAACACCGCCACCTTGTTCGCTGCATTCCTGATAATCTGACTCTCACCAATGATGAAAGATCAGTCCTGGCAAAAGGTCTGAAATTTATTCCCATTCAGCCTGCCACCAAAAAATATCAAAACCACGTTGATGTTGAAAGATTCTTTAGAAAATTAAGATGGATGGCTGCACTTGACGGTGTGCCCAAGCCCCCTCTACCAGACAGCTCAGACATTTTTACCCACCTTTTTCGAACTCCAGTGCTTCGCCAGCCACCTCTTGACAAATCCACTGAAGTTGAACTCTACATCAAAAAGTGTAGAAAAGAAATCTCTCAAGTTAAATCCAAACCTGTCCGCAATTCCAACCTCTCACGGGATGAACAAAAAGCCCTTGAATCACTGAGACAAAGACAAGACATTGTCATCAAACCAGCAGACAAGGGTGGTGCAGTGGTGGTCTGGGACAAACAGTTGTACATAAAAGAAGCACACAGACAACTGTCAGACACAAATTTCTATACACCACTCACAGCATCACCCCTCCCCCAACACCAGAAACTCATCTCAACCACAGTTAAACAAGAAATCAAACACAACAACTTACCGAAGACAGCCAAACTCCTCATAATGACAGACACCAAACAACCCACCTTCTACCTGCTCCCTAAAATACACAAAACCAATACTCCCGG
>CM065725.1:56908212-56913212 GCA_033310375.1 Conus canariensis
GTTGTTGCTTCATCTGTGACAGAGATTGTTGTCAGGTGCCATGCCTTCAGAAACACTGGATTTTAGGCAACGATGTGGACTCTTTGTTTACGTTTTTATGGCATTTATGAAGAAACGCGGAAATTCAAGATTACCAAGACTGGGACTGACATCGAAAACCAAGACTACCGGTGTCGTGTGTGGTTTCCTCCTCTCCTATCTCTTCCAGGGGAGTTTGTTGTTGTTTCAATGCGGCCACGTCGAATTAAATCCAGGACCCCGTGCTTCCATGAAACAAACACAACTTGGAACTCAGTCATCACGTTCCCCTCGTGCTAGTGTGGGAGACACACCATCGGATACTTCATTCCACAACAGAGATCAGAGTTCCAACGATGTCATGTCCATGCTCCATCAGCTGAACATGAAGTTTGACGCAGTAAGAGAGGATGTCAGATGCCTCAAAGATGGTTTTGATATGCTGCATACAGAAATGAACAACATGAAGGAAGACTGCACCTGTCTACGAGATGAACACGCCGCACTGAGGGAGATGAACACGCCGCACTGAGGAAGATGAACACGCCGCACTGAGGGAGATGAACACGCCGCACTGAGGGAGAGTAACATCCGCCTGCAGAAGAGGATCGAAGACATGGAGAAGAAGACCAACCATTTGGAATGCAGGTCGAAGCGGAACAACGTCATCATCCATGGACTTCAGAAAGCAGAGAAGGAGAGGGCAGATGACCTGGAGGCTGCTGTCAGGGAACTCTTCACTGACAAGCTGGAGCTGGCCAAGGACTGTCGTTTTGACCGCCTGCATCGTCTGAACCAGAGGCCCAACTCTCCAATAATCGGGTGCTGTGCCTTCATCAAGGACAAGGTGGATATACTCAGGGCAAGAGGGAAAGTAAAAGGTACTAGCATTTTTACTGGGGAAGATTTTTCCTTCAGGGTAAGGGAAGTAAGACGCAAACTATTGCCTCATCTGAAGAAAGCCAGAGCAGAAAACAAAAAGGCGTCTATGGTTTTCGACCATCTTGTAATAGATGGAACTAAATTTTCTGTGGACTCGGAAGGCAACCTAAAAGAAATCAAATAGGATATCGGCCGCTCTTCTTATGGAGGTGTTTCTTCAAAATTTTCTTTTATAAATAGTTTTTCTTCTGCATTTAATTTAGAGGGAGCAACAAAAAATTGACACCGGTTGCGGAACCATTTGTGAACAGTTATGTGGCTAACACTGCACGTGCCTGTATGTTTAATGCTCGTGAAGTTGTCAGTGACAGAGAGGAAAGTGTGCACAAACAGGGTACAGGCCGTGCAGCCGTGCCAAAAAGTTCAGGATCGCATTCTGTATCAGGTCAACTGAATTCCGATTGTAACGCATGTGCATTATGAGTTAAGAATTTCAAAGTCTTGCAATGGAATGTTAACGGCTAAATTAATACATACAATTTCCTTTCTCATGTTCGTTCCTTTGATATCATTTGTTTTGCTGAAACCTTTATAGAGACATGTCAGTCAGATTTATTTGTTCATTACATGATTTTTTGTAAACCTGCTATTAAGTTTTCTAAACATGGTCATTTTTTCTGGTGGAGTTGTGTGCCTTATTAAG
This sequence comes from Conus canariensis, assembly GCA_033310375.1. Taxonomy (NCBI): domain Eukaryota; kingdom Metazoa; phylum Mollusca; class Gastropoda; order Neogastropoda; family Conidae; genus Conus; species Conus canariensis. The sequence continues at coordinate 56,909,816 of CM065725.1, forward strand.
ACAGTGTATGCCCCCATTTGTTCGTTCTGTTGAAGTAGATTACAATGATATTATTGTTTTCTTATAGACAGAGCTGTATTAGACACCATGAAAGATATATTGTATATGTGTGTATATGTTCCGCCTGAGGGGTCACCATTTTATTCCTTTTTGGATGCAAAAAAATGGCATTGGTCTTTTGAAAGAATGCTTGTCAGATTGTTCAGTTGAATTTCATGAGGTTTACTTAGTGTTGTCAGGAGATTTGAACAGTCGAACTGCCGCTATAAACATTCATGATTTCTGCTGTGAAAATTTTTATCAAGTCATTAAAAACAAGTAGTTCGATCAACACAAATAGGAAATCTCAAGACAAAGTGTTGAATAGCTATGGTAAACTCCTGCTGAATTTATGTACTACATTTGATTTACGTATTCTGAATGGTGCATGTAATGGCGACCGCTATGGTTGCTATACATACGTCTCAGATTCAGGCAGTAGTGTTAACGATTATTGTTTAATGTCGAGTGACACGTTTGCCATGTTTGAATCTTTCCTGTGAATTCAATATTCATGATATGTTTCGTTCGGATCATAGGCCACTTGAATTACATTTCACTTTTTGGGGAGGGCATGGCAGTATGAAACCTCAAGAAGAGGAACAAACATTGAATAGGATAGACTGGAACAATAATGCAGCACCGTTGTTTATTGACTCAATGCACAAACATTGAATAGGATAGACTGGAACAATAATGCAGCACCGTTGTTTATTGACTCAATGCAACAAAAACATTGAATTATGATAGCAAACCTGGAAGACGAAATAATGCAGCACCGTTGTTTATTGACTCAATGCACAAACATTGAATAGGATAGACTGGAACAATAATGCAGCACCGTTGTTTATTGACTCAATGCACAAACATTGAATAGGATAGACTGGAACAATAATGCAGCACCGTTGTTTATTGACTCAATGCACAAACATTGAATAGGATAGACTGGAACAATAATGCAGCACCGTTGTTTATTGACTCAATGCACAAACATTGAATAGGATAGATTGGAACAATAATGCAGCACCGTTGTTTATTGACTCAATGCACTCTGAGGAATCTCGTAGAATGTTAGAGCTAGCTGCAAGTTTAATTAATTATGATATCGACGAAGCTTTGTCTGCTTTTAACGATATCATTAAACGAAGTGCAGAATGCATGAATAGGCAGATCAGTTTTGGTGATAATAATAAACTAGATGACTGGTGTGATCATGAATGTAAGACAGCAAAGAAAAATTGAAGAAAGCTTTACAGAACAGCCCGTCGAACACGATAATTTGAAGACGTAAATTGTGAAAAAGTGCACCTCTTTGCCTTAAAGAAATTTTTAGGAGTTGAAATGCGAACACCCAATGACTTTGTTTATGGGAGACCAACAGATATCCTACCTATATAAACTCTGTATTTATTACTGTTTGAAATTAACAAAAAATGAATGATCAGAGATTACCTCGGAAAGCCAATGTGATGTTATGCGACCTAGATGCAAGAGACAAAAGAAATTGGGCTTCAAATGTCCCTTGCAAATTATATCAATTTGGATGTGGTTATGTTTGGATAAACCAAGGCGTGCAAAATGGTAGATCATTCCTAAGTGAATTTAAAGACAGACTGACTGCATGCAGGTGGTAGATCATTCCTAAGTGAATTTAAAGACAGACTGATTGCATGCAGGTGGCAGGCATGGAACTGTCATGTCAAAAACAACAATAGATTTGCCATGTGTCGGACATTTTGTTCGGTACCCGATGTCAAACGTCATCTGCAAATGGATTTAGGTAAACGCTTGAAGTTGACAATGACCAAATTTAGACTGGGAATTTCAGAAACAGCAGAACACTGGTATCGTTACAGTAAATATACTTGGATGGATTTGACTTGTCCATTATGCAAAAATGGAAAAGAAGATGAACTTCGTTTTGTTTTATGCTGCTGCAAATAATTACGCTAAGAGCGCAATATATACCGACAAAGTTTTCCAAGGATCCCTGTTGATTCGGTTAAGTCCGCTTGTGGCATATTAGAATGACCGCATAGTAAGAAGTTTCTCAATTTTCTTATTCAAGGCATTTCAGTTTAGATCAGTCATGACTTCGTGACAGAGTAGTCCATCCAGTCTTTCTAGTGTTCTTTATCATTCTAATATTGTTGTTATGTTCTCTATAACCCCCCCCCCCCCCCCCCCCCTTCATAAGGGGCAATGGCCTTTATATAAAGTAAACCATCTGAGTTCTGAGTTCTCTCTCTCTCTCTCTCTCTCTCTCTCTCTCTCTGTCTCTCTTCTGTCTGTCTGTCTGTCTCTCTCTCTCTCTCTTCTCTCTCTCTCTCTCTCCTCTCTCTCTCTCTCTCTCTCTCTCTCTCTCTCGTCGGGCTTTGACACCGAGGTTACATGTGTACACAGGACGTAGAGAAGCTCCTCGTTGAATCAGTTTATTGTGTGTGATGAAGGTTGAGTTAAGGTTACATCTGAGAGGCACAGCAAGATTAAGCACCAGGCCATCTTAAAAAAAAAAAAACTGGATTTTAGACAACACTGTGGTCGTTTTGTTTGGGTTTTTTTCTTCATGTGTAAACGTGTTGGTAATCAGAGTGAGAAAATATGGTCTCCGATTGAAGAGGAAGGTGGATGGTGTCACTTGTGGTTTTCTCCTATCGTTTTTCTTCTGCGCAGTTTATTACTGCACCAAAGTGGGGATGTGGGGGATAAACCCAAGGCCCTACAGTGCTATGCGTCAGACGCAGATTGAACCCCAGTCTTCATCACCTGCACGTGCTAGTGTGGGCAACTCCTCGACCAGCACTCCATTACGCGAAGAAACCCCCAACTCTCAATGACGTTGTTACAAAACTCAACAGTCCCGACTCTAAATTCGATTAAGTGAAAGCCGATATAAGAAGCCTAAGAGACTGTTACTCATCACTGCAGGGAGAGTTAAACGATCTCCGGGAGAACTGTGTTTCTCTGCGGCAAGAAAATAACGACCACCTGAATAAAAATTCTGAGTTGGAAAATAGATTGGTCGACATAGAGAAGAAGACAGACGACCTGGAGTGTAGGTCCAAGCGCAAGAATCGTATTATCCATGGACTCATGAAGCCAAACAACGAAACGTCAGAGGACCTTTGAGGCAGCCGTCGCTGAACTATTTACGGTCAAGGACATGCCTTTTCACCACCTGCACCGTCTGAATGGTAAGCATAATTCCCCAGTGATTATGTGCTGCTCTTTCTTCAAGGACGAGGTGCGGGTCATGAAAGCCAAGGGGAACTTGCGAGGGTCAGGAATCTTCATTGGTGAAGATTTCTTATTGTGGATTAGATAAATCAGACGGAGGTTGATTCCTCAACTCAGAAAA
>CM065725.1:56918212-56925712 GCA_033310375.1 Conus canariensis
GATTGGAAATGAAGTATTATTATAATTATAATAATTATTCACTTATTATTGTTAGGCCTACTACCATTACTGTTATCAGTAGTATTATTTTGCTTGTAGTAATTATGTTATCCTCTACGTTTCCCTTTCATTAGGCCTACGTTGCTCTACATGCAACCATAGTACATATAAAATGTAGCAACAATGAAGAAATATGTGTGTATACAACGGTGTAAATACGACCCCTTTACAAGTGCTAACTAACTTTTAATTCACAAAGATTTTTGCCAACGCCTGACCTACTTCGGCTTTACAAGCACATCAGGCCAACGACGCACGCGCGCGCAGGCTATAGGTTTTGCCGGTCGCAAAGTTCTGTCAGAAAGTTTTAAACACGAACTTAATTATGGTACTCACAGAGAAGACCGAAATGCCAGCTTTTGTCACACTCTCAAGTACTCACTGCGCTATTGCTGTCGTACAGAAATTATAGTCTAAAAACCTCTGTACAGTAAATATAACTTAATGATGTTGCACCAGTCTCGAAGCGTCCAAACACACACAGCGTCTGGCAGTGCGGTGGCTGACTGGTTGGGGCCTAGCCGGGGTCAAAAGGCAGAGCGTTGAGCGAACTAAATGCAGTGGCTCTGAGTGTGCCGGCGCCGCCGTGCCCAGGATAAAGTCGTAAACACTTGCGAAAACGCTTGCTAAATTTGTGTACCACTTTGGACTTATGTATTATGAATGGTGCATGTAATGGCGACCTTCAAGGTTGCAACACATACATCTCAGATTCTGGCAGCAGTGTCAATGATTATTTTATTGTGTCTAGTGATACGCTTTTTTTGTTTTAATCTAAATAAACTATTTTTCATTTGAACTTTGTATAAATGAAAGGTTTGAGTCCGATCATATACCCATTGAATACTGCTTACATACTTCAAACAAAAATGATATAAAGTCACCACACATGCAGAGATACAAATTGTAAATAAAATTAAGTGGAACTGTGAAATGGAGGGAACATTTATTAGCTCAATGAACACTAGTAATACTCGTAAAATATATGAATTAGCTTTAACCAGATTGATATTAACACTGATCTAGCATTCGTTACCTATAACAACTGCATTAACAGAGTGCTGAATGTATGAGAAAAGAAATCAACATAGGATCTGATCAGAACGGAGACGACTGGTATGACATAGAATGCAGAATAGCAAAAACTAAATTGAGAAGGTTATACAGATTTGCCTAGTTCATACCGGTAACACTGTAGATCAAAATGCATTTTGCACAACACGAAGAGAATATAAACACTTTTTAGAGCGTAAAGAAAAGGAATTCTACACGGCTTTGCTAGATAAACTTTTGTCTCCAGTTGAGAATCAGAAAAAAAAAATCTGGGATAATGTACATCAACTAAGCTGAAGAAGAAGCACATTAGTAATAATATTTCTGTTGAAGATTGGTTACATAATTTTAAAGGACTACTAGAGAAAGAAGTTCGCAAAGAGGATGTGGATCCGGTCGAGGAGTCCAATGACTATTTTAACAGACCAGAACAGAAGAAATTACGCTGACACTGAAAAAAAAAAAGCTGTCGGCCCAGATGGAATAAATGGAAAATCATTAAACAGTGCAAAGTGGCTATGTCTTACTTTTTTTTTTTTCGTTGTATTTTACAATGCCTTGTTTCAAAATGTGTTGTTTTTTTCGGAAAGTTGGACAGAAGGAATTGTGTTACCATTAGACAAGAAGGGTGATGTCAATCATCCGAACAACTGTAGGGGTATTACTGTGTGTGAAATCAGTAGTAAAATTTCCAGTACAGTTATAATTTGAAAAGCATTATTCAACCACTGACCACATATTTACATTATATATTAGCATTAGTACAAAAACAGTTCTCTTTTCATCGGAAATTGTTCTTGTCCTTTGTAGCTTTTTAAAAGGCGTTTGATAGATTAAATCGAAATAAGATCATAATATTCTCATAAAGAATGGAATAAAAGGCAGACTGTATCTTTGTCTCCGGAGCATTACAATAACGTCAAACTTAGGGTTAGATGTGGATCTAAATTAACAGACCATATCAAATATACATATAGTGTTAAACAGGGTGATGTCTGTAGCCCAGTTCTGTTTTTCCTTTACATAAATGAACTTGCTTTGGAGGTTATTGAAAACGGTAAGCATGGAGCTTTATTCACAATCGATCATTTTGAGTTATTCATTTTATTACTTGCAGATGACGTACTCTTATTAGCAGAATAACAGGTTTACAGACACAGCTCAATAGTCTGTAAAGAATTGCGTCTAATCTTGATCTGAAGGTGAATTTGAACAAAAACAACAGTAATGTCTTTAGAAAATGTGGTCATTTATCAGCAAGAGAAAGATGGACAAATAATAATACTGACAGGCCTATTGTAAATGCATATAAATACTTAGGGATATTGTTTTACACTAAATTCAGTTTCACTTCAGCATACAATGACCTAACAAGTAAAGCGAAAAATGCCGCGTTGTGTATCGTGCGAAAATTTCGTGTTTTGAAGAATAAAAGTTTGAATGTATTTTTGAAGCTATTTGACTCTCAAGTTCGGTCAACAGCCCTGTACAGCGCAGAACTTATTAGTTTGGATGATGCACCACATCTATGTGAAAAAGTACATTTATTTTTCTTAAATGACTTTATCTATGGAGAAACTGATGGATATCCAATATCTATAAACTGTGCAATATGTTCTATCCGTTACTGGCTAAAATTAACGACAAGGGGTGATACCACAGAAGGCGTACAGAATGATATTCGATTTAAATACACAAGACAAAAGAAAGTGGGTATCAAACATTCGTTGCAAGCTGTGTCAGCTTGGTTTTGGATGTGTATGGGCAAACCAAGGAGTTCAGAATGTCAAACTCTTTTTGCATGAATTTAAAGGCAGACTGATTTCATGTCGATGGCATGACTGGGATTCCATATTTAAAACAGTGAGAGATTTTATATGTATAGGACATTTTGCACCATACATGATGTCAAGCCATATTTGAAAATAGATGTACACAAACATCTGAAATGTATATTGACAAGGTTTAGATGTGGTGTTTCAGAAACTGCTGTACCTCATTATCGTCACAAGAAACACACTGAGCAGCCTGTTGAGCGCCTGATAAATATATATTGCTATTTGTTTCACTGTAGGCTCATGCCTTGTCGACATAAGCAAAGTTAATCTAAAATTGCATGGAATCTTGTTGAATTTCGGTTGAATAAATCTTACTCTAAGGTCACTTAAGGCAGGGCAGCAGAACAAAGAGTGTCATTCATCTTCTTTACCAAGGTTGCTTAGACAGCAGGTAAGCATATTTTCATTTCTGACACTATATCTAAAGCAATGATAAGCGATACTAGACACACCAAATCGAAACTTGGTCAGTTCACTTTTTATATATCTATTCATTTTGAATTCAATATACGCTTCTCTTAAATGAGTAGTTTTAAGCAGCCTGTAATGAGCAAATCTGTTACTAGTATATATGTGATCATGCCTGTCCTGCCATCTACAATCAATAATTCTTTGTCTAAACGATGTTTTAAAAACTGTTTTGGACACCCTGATTATCCCATACAAAAAAAAAATCCATAAGAATTTAAACAGTGACGAACATTCGTAACCCATGTCTTCTTACCATTTGAATCCAAATTGAATAACGTTTTGTATGCTTTAAAGGGCAGCCTATCATTATCCAGTGTTGTCAGGTTCAGCCAATATTTAATGCATTTCATGTACGAACTGAGGTAAATTGGATATCTGCCCAGTTCACCATATATAAAATCGTTCGGCGTTCTGCTGTCTACATTAAGAAAACGTTTCAAAGCAAACAAATGCACTTTTTCTAATTCTGTTTTTTTTTTTCTCAAAAGCCTATATTTCCGCTCCATACTGAAGCATTGGCTGAATCTGAGAGTCAAATAGTTTGCCAAAAACACTGAAACCATTGTAGTCTAGTTTATATAAACTATGGAGAAAGAGAATAACTCCTTTCTGCCCCTTATTAGCTATATTTTGGCACGCAAAACTAAACCTGAGTCTTGTTGAGAAACAAATTCCAAGATACTTGTATGTATTTACTACTTGAACTCTCTCATTTCCATACGTCCATTTCTCGCTTGCCGACAAATACCCTCCCTTACGAAAACAGCAATATTAGTTTTCTCCATGTTTACTCTTAGTTCTAATTTACTTCCAGCATTATATAAGTTATTTAACTGCCTCTGTAAACCAACTACTGTTGTAGACAATTGAATAATGTCATCAGTGAACAGTAGGATATGTGGTCAAGTGTAACTCTGTGAAGACCATTGTTAATTATTTCCAAAGCTAGTTGATTTATAAAAAGTGAAAACAAAACAGGAATACACACATCACCTTGCTTAACTCCACGTGTACAATTCAACGCATCAGACAGTGCTGCACCAGACCTTTCTCTTGCCTTCTTCGTCGTACCTGCTTTTAACACAACGATACAACTTAACCTTTATTCCGTTCTTGATCAGAACTGGCCACAACAACTTTCTAGAAATAAAATCGGAAATGAAATGAGGCAGGGAACAGTAAACGATAAACAGTAAACAAGTGGGGTAGTTTTTGCTCCCATAAGAAAACCTAACACAGAGTAACTTTTATTCAAGACTGGCACAGCCTTTTAAACTTGAATAAAGTCAGACAAATACATAGACGAACAATCTAATAGTGGGGGAAAAAACAAGCGCAGGCCAACAACTGAACTGTCTTCATAGTAATGACTTGGCAAAGATTTGGACTTAAGGAGGGGGGGGGGGGGGGGGGGGGGGAGTTTGAAGATGGAGAAACTGGGAACATGAAATTAAGAAAATATGTTACAGATATGAAAACTCTTCACTAGCTGCATAAGGGAACCATCGCAATCCCTTTTGAAGGCAGATATATTTGTATTGCCTGCTCCGAGGCCTTTCGTCCGCTGGGTCGGAACTCATCAGGGAGACACGGCTGCTTGTTTTTTTCCCCCACTATTAGATTGTTCGTCTATGTATTTGTCTGACTTTATTCAAGTTTAAAAGGCTGTGCCAGTCTTGAATAAAAGTTACTCTGTGTTAGGTTTTCTTATGGGAGCAAAAACTACCCCACTTGTTTACTGTTTCTAGAAATAGAATTGAATGCCTTTTCAAAATCCACAAAAGCAATATACAATTTTCTGTTATGAGCAAATTGTTTTGGGATAGCAGCAAACAAGGTAAAGATATGGTCAATTGTTGAATATCTCTTCTTAAATCCTGTCTGGTGCTCACCTGTAATATCGTTCTGACTAATCCATTCTTGTAACTTGTTATTGATAATTGAACTATATAATTTGCTACTAATGTCACGCAAAGAGATACCTCGATAATTGTTCGCATCATTAACATAACCTTTCTTAAATGAAGGAATAATATGGATTCTGTCCAATTTTTCGGGTAAATTCTTTTAAAATAAGTAGATAAATAGTGCTACGAGGAATATAACAGCTGTCTCACCAGAATTTTTGAAAACCTCACTTATAAGTCCATCTGGACCAGCAGACTAACCATTCTTTATCTTTCTAATGGCAAGTAAAACTTCCTCTTTAGATATGGGCCTGTCCAGCACAGGGTCATCATTGTCTTCAACGAAGCTGTTTTCACTTATCTTTTCTTCGTCTTTTTCCAAAACATTTTTAAAGTGAACGAACTATATATCATTTGAAGGCTGAGATTTTCTTTTTGAAATCTTGTGCATTGTGTACTAGAAGTTCTTTTGACTATTCTTCTTCTTCCATAGAGCGACCACAATCAACATTTTGATTCTTATGTCGCTATTTACAGAATGTATCAATTCATTTACTAACGAATTGCTGTGATCTTTCTGTTTTCTTTTATTTAAGTTATTATAATCACGTCTTGCAATGCAAAGTTGTTTTCTGATGTATTTATCTAATGTTGTTCTAAACCTTCTCAGCAGTCTTCTTACTTGCCCGTACACATTCATGATCGAACCAATCTTTCTCTCTGACTTTTTATCTACTAGCATTCTTCTCTTCATGTGATCAGTTTGTTCTTTAACGATCTGATTAACCATGTCAAGGGATTTATTCACATCTTTATATATAAGAGCTTCCGCCATATGTAGTTTCTGCTGTACGTGGTATGAGCTCACAGACATAGTGAAACGTTCCGCATATACATCTTTCCAGCAATATTTTGTCTTAAACTGAGCCCTTTGTACATTAGGTCTGCTATTAATACATTCTTTGTGTATTTGCTTCCGAATGCACAATAGAAGAGGTAAATGATCAGATTCAATTCTTTCAAGAACTTTTAAAGTTAAACGAATTCGAAAAAATAACAAGTTTTCAGATGATAAAAAGTAATCATTGACAATGCTTCCCGAGTCCGAAATATACGTATAGCGACCTTCAAGGTCATCAATACATATACCATTGCAAACATATAAGCCAAACATAGTGCACATGTTCAGTATTTGTTTGTTTTTTTTTTCATATGAATTCAGTACAGTGTCTTCAGAACACCTCCATATTTTACTGTTATCATCCTTAGTATGGTTAATGTGGAGCTCGCAATCACATAGAATTTCAGAGAAAATATCATAAGTTCTTGCATTCATATCTCCGCATAATAATAAATCAACATCACCTACACATAATGATTTCTCCCAGACACATTCCTCCAACATATCTATTCCATTATTGTAACCGTACAATGAATAAAACGGGCATTTTCTCGGGGAACATAAGCACAGAGAAGCAGGACTGAAGCGGGACATTTTTGTTAAGGCCAAAAAAATCTTTTTCCAACATGAATGCTAGACAATAATTGTTATCGCATTAGCGGATGAACACAAGGGAGAAGAGATTTACGAACCAAGACAATTATACCCCGAAACATCTCCCTTGTGTTGCCAATTTTACCGCAGGTTTGAGAAACATTTTATGATCTTTGAAAATGCTACCATCAAACGTGTCCGTAAACGTTCTCACTAACGATACGAAATCAAAGGATGTAACAAAATTAATAAGATCTGCATCAATCATTTTTTTATAACACATCACACACATTCCAATGTAGAAATAATACAGTATTCAAAAGAGTGTCTATATTTACGTTGCTTTCACTCAAAGAGCTATCTTCTTCCACGTCACTCGCATAACTTTCATCATCTGTTCGCTCATACTCATCTAGACTGACATCCTTTTCATTTAATTCTTCACTATTGTTTTACAAAATTCATAACGATTATGTTTGTTTTGAACTTATTTGCATTTCCTACAGCCACAGACTTACCACCTTCGCCACCGTCACATGAGTATGCTTCCTTACCACGTGCATGTGATCCATTTTCATTATCATTTTTACATGCACACTTGTCAAGCAGAATCACACTGTCAGCTTCGATTCCCATTTGTTCCACGGTTATACTGTCATCCTTACAACTCGTTTCA
>CM065725.1:56933212-56958212 GCA_033310375.1 Conus canariensis
AAGCTGCCAGTGAAGAGGCCAAGATCAAGAAAAACCGAGTCTGCAGCACTGCTGACCTCATCACCATACAAAGCAGCTCTGACAGAAAAGCATGCAGGGAAGAAATCAACCAAGAAACAGTCGGGGAAACAGAGGAGCAAGGCCAAGACTGGACGGGAGAAAAAGAAAAGTCCAGCGACAGCTGAGGAAAATACCAGTGAGGAAGAGGAGGACTGGCCCTGTATCATCTGCTGTGAACCATACAGCTGCACCAGACCAGGAGAAGTGTGGGTAGAATGCCAGTCCTGCCGTCACTGGGCCCATGAGGAATGCACTGAAGGACTTTCTACATTCATCTGCCCCAACTGTTATTCAGATGACTAATCTGTCGGACATGATACTAATAGCTGAAGGACATGACAGCTGCACAAAACATGTATATCATTCCTTCAGCTATTTAGTATTTAGTAGTTTTTTTTTATTGTTTTCAGTAAATTTTAATTCTGGGGCAAAACGCCTAGACTCATGGGGCTAAACGCCTACTATGGGCGATTTGCCTCATGAGTGTGGGCGTTTTGCCCCGTGTATGGGGCAAGAAGGCCGACATTTTTTTTTTTTGCTGCATTTTTCACCTACCAGCACTTTTCTTTTATTTGTATCAGTATGTGTTAAAGGCTGTTTGTAGCATAGGCATTTCTCAAAAGTTTGAGCCTACTTTCATTTCTGTGTGCCTTCAAAAAGGAAAGTTGCAACGTGTTTTGCTTAAGGGGGGCGTTTTACTCCGTGCTACCCTAATGTCGGCGCGATTGGTAGCAGCGACAGATTCCATTACTTGAAGAACAGATTTGGAATCAACACAAAAAAGTATTCTAGAAAAATCACGTGCAATGTCAATAATATAATAATATAATGTGTGTGTGTGTGTGTGTGTGTGTGTGTCTGTCTGTCTGTCGCTGTCCGTCTGTCTGTCTGCCTGTCTGTTTGTCTGTCTGTCTGTCTGTCTGTCTGTCTGTCTGTCTCTCTCTCTCTCTCTCTCTCTCTCTCTCTCTCTTTTGTGTGTGTGTGTGTGTGTGTGTGTGTGTGTGTGTGTGTGTGTGTGTGTGTGTGTGTGTGTGTGTGTGTGTAAGCCGGAACTTGCCCTTAGCTATTCATTAAACAGAAGGAGCAGGGAGTTGATATTGTTCCTCAGAAATGTCTGATTTGTGCTGAGCCCCTCCAGGGCTTTGTGTCCACTGCAGCATTACAGGAGATGTTCATCACCTCCCCACCACCACTGACCTTTTCCTTAACGCTCCTGTGATCTAAACACATCGGAAATGCTGGCACAAAGTGGATGATATAAAATATAGTCTGGAAGAAAGAACGTAACCGCTACCTCTTTCCACCCTCCTTCCCTCCTCCCCGTTCCCTAAAGGCTTAATGCACAATACCTTACCAAATCCATCATCTTTCCCTCCTTTGCTCAACTGGATCATAGTCCTCGTCCTCGTTCTCCTCCTTCTGCTCCTCCTCCTCCTCTATGTCTTCCTCTTCTTTGGGAATATTCTGACGTATGCTTGGACATTGGGTGATATCCTCAGTTCTCCCCCAGTGATACACAGCTTGGCAGGTGACCTGCCCTCAGTTCACTTCTTTGCCTTGTTCTTCCAGGAGTGTTCTCCCACTGTTCCCCTCAGCCGTCCCTTGGAGGACGGTACTAGACTGTGGGATGCACATCTATAACCGGCCAGGTAACTATGAGGTGAGGCGGCGGCATGCTGCAGGCCATACTGAATTGTTTTGTGGTCACAGGTTTCAGGATTCTTGCGAAGAGGCCGTCGGAAGCACGTGTTCTCAAACAACTTTGTTTGGTTCTAAATCTGCTTTCGTCTTCTCTCTCTCTCTCTCTCTCTCTCTCTCTCTCTCTCTCTCTCTCTCTCTCTCTCTCTCTCTCTCACCATACAAACGGATCACTATCACAAGGGACTGACACAGTGTCATCTTCCCTGGGTAGTTACTAGAACTGATTTATCAGATCACACCCAGCAGACAATATGGCAGCAACAACCCCCCCCCCCCCCCCCCCCCCCCCCCCCCCGCTACCCACCCGCCCTCCCCGTTCCATAAAATACCAAGCAAAGGAAAAAGTGATGAATTGACGGACGAACCAACTTCGGAAGGTTTGTGAAGCGGTATGTTAACTGCTAAAGAAGCCTCAATCATTCTACAGTCAATATTACAGGCCAGTCGGAATAGACTCTTTATTATCCCGACTGGAACGCAGCTTCGCCTAGATGCTGGATAACTCCCCACTGTCTGCCACCATTATAAGGCGTTCAGTGCAGATGCTGGATAACTCCCCACTGTCTGCCACCATTATAACGCGTTCAGTGCAGATGCCGGATAACTCCCCACTGTCTGCCACCATTATAACGCGTTCAGTGCAGATGCTGGATAACTCCCCACTGTCTGCCACCATTATAACGCGTTCAGTGCAGATGCCGGATAACTCCCCGCTCTCTGCCACCATTATAACGCGTTCAGTGCAGATGCTGGTAACTCCCCACTGCCTGCCACCATTATAACGCGTTCAGTGCAGATGCTGGTAACTCCCCACTGTCTGCCACCATTATAACGCGTTCAGTGCAGATGCCGGATAACTCCCCGCTCTCTGCCACCATTATAACGCGTTCAATACAGATGCTGGATAATTCCCCACTGTCTGCCACCATTATAAGGCGTTCAGTGCAGATGCTGGATAACTCCCTACTGTCTGCCACCATTATAACGCGTTCAGTGCAGATGCCGGATAACTCCCCACTGTCGGCCACCATTATAACGCGTTCAGTGCAGATGCCGGATAACTCCCCGCTCTCTGCCACCATTATAACGCGTTCAGTGCAGATGCTGGTAACTCCCCACTGCTGCCACCATTATAACGCGTTCAGTGCAGATGCCGGATAACTCCCCGCTCTCTGCCACCATTATAACGCGTTCAATACAGATGCTGGATAATTCCCCACTGTCTGCCACCATTATAAGGCGTTCAGTGCAGATGCTGGATAACTCCCTACTGTCTGCCACCATTATAACGCGTTCAGTGCAGATGCCGGATAACTCCCCACTGTCGGCCACCATTATAACGCGTTCAGTGCAGATGCCGGATAACTCCCCGCTCTCTGCCACCATTATAACGCGTTCAATACAGATGCTGGATAACTCCCCACTGTCTGCCACCATTATAACGCGTTCAGTGCAGATGCGGATAACTCCCCGCTCTCTGCCACCATTATAACGCGTTCAATACAGATGCTGGATACTCCCCACTGTCTGCCACCATTATAACGCGTTCAGTGCAGATGCCGGATAACTCCCCGCTCTCTGCCACCATTATAACGCGTTCAATACAGATGCTGGATAACTCCCCACTGTCTGCCACCATTTAACGCGTTCAGTGCAGATGCGGATAACTCCCGCTCTCTGCCACCATTATAACGCGTTCAATACAGATGCTGGATAACTCCCCACTGTCTGCCACCATTATCACGCGTTCAGTGCAGATGTACTACGACCACATTCAGCCAGTCCTACAGATCAATCAGAATCGGTGACGTATTCAGCCCAGGCAGAGCAACGATTTTCTTGCATCATTTTACACATCCACGTTTCAGACACTGTGCTCTGCGTGTTTACCTGCATGTTGGTTGGCTGTCAGCGTCACTGCGGTCTGTGGCAGTCTTCTGGTCATAGTGTCACTGCGGTCTGTGGCAGTCTTCTGGTCATAGTGTCACTGCGGTCTGTGGCAGTCTTCCGGTCATGGTGTCACTGCGGTCTGTGGCAGTCTTCTGGTCATAGTGTCACTGCGGTCTGTGGCAGTCTTCTGGTCATAGTGTCACTGCGGTCTGTGGCAGTCTTCTGGTCATAGTGTCACTGCGGTCTGTGGCAGTCTTCTGGTCATAGTGTCAATGCGGTCTGTGGCAGTCATGATTTCACTGACTCAATGCTGACAATCGTGCCATGAAATGACACATCAGGCAGGATATTGCCTATGTACATGTCACTGGTGGACCTGTTTTGTACACAGTATTTTCCTTTTCCTTTTAATTTTCCGAAAATTCGACTCGCCCCAGCAAGTCGGTTGACACACTCCATCCTGCAAACTTCATGACGGACAGTCCGTGTCACCACGGCCTTCTGAAACGGCCCTATCCGCACGTTCACAGAGGGCCTCCTGAAGGTGCTTGCTGCACCGGCTCTCCTCCGCCTCCACCCCCACCCCCACCCCACCCCTGGTCCCGGGGCCAGATTGAGGGGTGACCATTCCAGTCCAGACCCGGGGTTACTGAGGTGGCGTGCCTTGCAGACTGAAGTGAACAGCTCAGACGCAGCCAGCTGCTTTCTTCTCTAAATAATACCCAGTGGACCCCACGCTGTCAGTGGACAGTGCCATGGCTTCACTCCAGCCTCACCTTCTTCATAGGGTGGGTTACAGATGAACAGATCAAAGTCCCCTGGCCATTGTTACGGATTAACAGATCAAGTCTTGTGGCCATGGTTACAGATTAACAGACCAAGTCCCGTTGCCATGGTTACAAATGAACAGATCAAATCCTGTGGACATGAATACAGGTTCACAGATCAAGTCCCGTGGACATGGTTACAGATTAACAGATCAAGTCCTGTGGACATGGTTACAGATTAACAGATCAAGTCCTGTGGACATGATTACAGATTAACAGATCAAGTCCTGTGGACATGGTTACTGATTAACAGATCAAGTCCCGTGGACATGGTTACAGATTAACAGATCAAATCCTGTGGACATGGTTACTGATTAACAGATCAAGTCCCGTGGACATGGTTACAGATTAACAGATCAAATCCTGTGGACATGCTTACAGATTAACAGATCAAATCCCGTGGACATACGTACAGATTAACAGAGCAAGTCCCGTGGACATGGTTACAGGTAAACAGATCAAAGTCCAATGAATATAGTCACACATATAAGGATCAATTCCCGTGGCCATGGTTACAGATGTACAGATCGAAGTCCTGGCTGTTGGGTGGACACAGCGAGTTTAAAGAAAAAAAAAAAAAAAAAACTGACCCCGCCACTGGGTTGAACTGTCGACCGCTGTTCCACAGGCAAACGCTCCAACCGTTTGACACGCCCCTCTGCGTCTTCAGACCAAAACAAAAATCTGTAATCTTTGCTCATTTCATAAGTTCTTTACGCATGATGTTTTCTTTCTGTTCGTCGATAATATATTTCACTGCAGGTTTACATTTAATTTCCGCCGTGGTATGTGCGAACTGTGCCTCAGTAAGACACAATGATTCCAGCCTGGGAACATTGTTAATTAGACCCAGTGCATTGTCTGCGTGCATTGTGCAGCTGGACAGTAAGTGACACAGAAAGATGCAGAAAAAGAGTTGTGTGGCGTTGAATCTTCGCGACGCCATTTCCCAAGGGACAGCGTGACGATTTCACGCGGAGGAATGTATCTTGACGATGAACTCGAGCACAGAACATCACTACTTCAAAGAAAACCTGTGGAGTTGGACACAACTCAGTCCCACAGTTGTTGACGTATCTTACAAATAGACAAATTCGGACAGAACCCAAAGCACAGAGCTGCTCTGTACGCTAGGGATGCACGCGGGATAACATCGTTTGCATGTGTGTGATTAAGTACGCGGCCGCGCGGGCGTGTATACGCGCACGCGTACGCGCGCAGTGAGCGCGCATGCGTGTGTGCTTGTTTTCGTGTGTGCGTATGTCCGCGTAAGTGCGTACATGTGTGAGTGCGTGCGTGCGTGCGCGCGCGTGTGTGTGTGTCTGTGTGTGCATGCGCGCGCGCGCGAAGAGAGAGAGAGAGAGAGAGAGGAGAGAGAGAGAGAGAGAGAGGAGAGAGAGAGAGTCCACTATAAAAGAAGCGGTTTAAAACAAAGTAATTATTAATTTGAGGCGTCGACCGCCGGAAGCCCATTTCGCAGATTGGTTTGGATGGCAAAAACGGAAGAGATTTGATCAGTAACCATCACGTTTTCAACACGAACTCTGATACTACAGAAAATGCCATTGCCACTTCGGCATGGGCAGAAAGTCACGACCTACGTTTCCACCGGTACTTTGAGAACTTGTCTGGCAGCTGATAGTTCAGGTAGCTGAAGACAATTAGTTTCTGTTTGGCTGGTTGGTTGGCTGTTTTCCCCTCCCTCCATTCCTCCCTCCCCCCCCCTCTCTCTCTCTCTCTCTTTGTGCGTGCGTGCGTGCGTGTCTCCCTACCCATAGTGTACAAGTGATGTTGCTTGTTTGTTTGCCTATCATGTTATGCTAGAGAGATAATAGAGCGGGAGGGAGAGAGAGAGAGAGAGACAGACAGACAGACAGACAGACAGACAGACAATGTGCGTGAGTGAATATTGCAGTTGCTGGCCTTGAATGGAGCCCATCATTCATAGTACCTTTGGCAGACTACTCTTTCGGTCTGGATTAAGTATGGCACTGTTTATTGCACAACGTGTCATAAATCTGGATTAAGTACTGGCACTGTTTATTGCACAACGTTTCATAAATCTGGATTAAGTACTGGCATGTTTATTGCACAACGTGTCATAAATCTGGATTAAGTACTGGCACTGTTTATTGCACAACGTGTCATAAATCTGGATTAAGTACTGGCACTGCTTATTGCACAACGTGTCATAAATCTGGATTAAGTACTGGCACTGCTTATTGCACAACGTGTCATAAATCTGGATTAAGTACTGGCACTGTTTATTGCACAACGTGTCATAAATCTGGATTAAGTACTGGCACTGCTTATTGCACAACGTGTCATAAATGACGTGTGCGCACATATACTTCTTTCTTCTAATTACAAGTGTTCTTTTGTAATTGTGGGTGTTTTAAATTATTGTTTGTTGCGTTGGTTTAAGGCACGTTATCTAAGTTGTTTCTTTTTTCTTATATATATATATATATATATATATATATATATATATATAATAAATTCCAAGGATAAGTAACCGAGCACCATTCCAGCAACTTACAGAGCAACTTGGTGTTACAATGACTGCAAGAAATATTCAATTATAAACAAAGCTTGCTCTTATGTCTTAGATTGAAGAAATGGGGGAGATAAGCATTCATATCTGCAGTGGTAGATAGTTCTGCCTAACTAACAGTATGTGCTTGAGTGGGTGAATGGGGAATGATAAATGCTTCTCAAAATCAGCCTTCAGCAAACTTATAGTCTCCAAGGGGAAGACAATCTCCAATGCGGAGAAAACTCACTATCATATAACTCCTGGTCAGATACCGGTATCGAAACCTGATTGTTTCTCCTCAGTGACCGCGGAAAGTGGTAACTTCACTCCTCTGCCTTTTCTGTTTTAAGCAGAATGCTATCCCAGAAAAAGGCTGGTGTGCAGTACCGTAGTATGGCTGTTGAGTTTTTAAAAAACCAACCAAAGGTGCCACCTAAAAAGCAAAAGAAAACCATAAAAGAGCAAAACAAGCTACATTTTCTTATGAAAAGTAGAAAATATCAAAACTCAACAACCATACTACGGTATTGCACACCAGCCTTTTTCTTGCATATATAATATATATATATATATATATATATATATATTATATGTATATGTATATGTATATATATATATATATATATATATTATATATATATATCGCTATTACATGAGAAATGCAATTTTTCTTACCTTTGTTATTAGTTCTAACAACATTTCATGCGGTTTTCTTTAAGGTAATGTAACATCAGTCATTGGCGTTAACTTTTGCCTGTACTTCATACCTTTCACCGGAGAACGCAGTTATATAGAACATTTGCCTGTCTCACATTAGACAAGATCATTTTGGATTTGTGGTAATACACCTTAAAGCTTTTTTGAAAGCAAGTAAATGGATTTTTCTGTTTGCAGTATTCAGACTTCGCACCGCAGTCCTGTATTGTTACTGAAGTCGGATTTGAGCATCAAACAATAACAGTAAAACCTCCAAGAGATTCATTGTGCAGCTTGAAAGGCTTCGTCGTAATACATGGTAATGCATTTTGGGCCTGCGCTGGCAAGGTCTTTACATGCGAAAACGCAAATTAAATGTGCAGAGAATTAAATACTAAAACACCAACTGCGGTGGTGCAGCGGTTAGCCTCGCAGACTCCGGCTTGGAGGTCACTGGTTTGATTCCTATCAGAGCCACTCAGACGTGTGGATTTTTCGGTCCACGACCGGCTCCTACCCAGAGTTGAGTTTACCACTGACTCAGTTGGGAAGACTGGAACCACATGTCCGAGTTTCATCCGCTTAATGGGTGCGTTTCTGGGATATACACAGAGACAGAGACAGATAGAGACGGAGAGAGAGAGACAGAGAGACAGACAGAGAGAGAGAGAGAGAGAGAGAGAGAGAGAGAGAGAGAGAGAGAGAGAGAGAGAGAGAGTTTGTGAGCGTGTATGTGCGAGAGTCAGTGTGGAGGGGCGGGGGGAGAGAGGGACGGAGGGAGACAAAGAGAGATGTTTACATATCAAAAACACATTATATAGTACGTCATGATAGGTTTCACAACATCATAAGAAAAGCTGGGTATTGCAGCATGATAAATCATGTATACCACATCATAAGAAAAGCTGGGTATTGCAGCATGATAAATCATGTATACCACATCATAAGAAAAGCTGGGTATTGCAGCATGATAAATCATGTATACCACATCATAAGAAAAGCTGGGTGTTGCAGCATGATAAATCATGTATACCACATCAT
This sequence comes from Conus canariensis, assembly GCA_033310375.1. Lineage (NCBI taxonomy): Eukaryota > Metazoa > Mollusca > Gastropoda > Neogastropoda > Conidae > Conus > Conus canariensis. The sequence continues at coordinate 56,941,964 of CM065725.1, forward strand.
AAAGAAAGCTGGGTTCTACGGCATAATGAATTATGTCATTCACATCAGAACAAAGGTAATAGATCATATAGACCGCACCATAACAAAGGAAGGGTACTACGGCATAATAAATCATGTGTACTACATTGTTAAAAAAGATGCACAATACACTGTGAAAACTGGTGCCTAGCATATTATAATAAAAAATATATACTACATTGTACCATAGATGTTTACCACATAATAACTTGAAACATATCACATCAGAACAAAAATGTTCACAACAGCACAATAAAAATTGTTTACTATAACACACACACACACACACACACACACACACACACACACACACACACACACACACACACACACACACTCACATGCGCGCGCGCGCACGCACACACACACACACACACACACACACACACACACACACACGCACGCACGCACACACACACACCACACACACACACACACACACACACACACACACACACACACACACACACACACACACACACACAACCGGACTACGGTGCAAGAAAAAAAATTCTACAGCATAACGGAAGACGTAAAAACAAACAACTTAATACAAGATGTAGACTTCATAACAACAAAAGTGCATATCATATCAATAAAAATGTAAACTCAGTACAAAGAAACGCTTACCACATTGTAACAAAAGCTGTAATCATATCACAAGAAATGATGCATACCATGTCACGGCAAAAAAAAAAAAAATCTAGAACATATCCTCACAGAAGATGTGCACCACATCAAAACAAAATATGTGTACCACATCACAAAAGAAAATGTACGCTATGTAATCATAGATAATGTATATCACATCGCAGCAAAGGATTTATACCACATCATAAAAGAAAATGTAACCCGCGCCATAATTAAAGGTATGTAACCCATCACAAAGCATGTAATCCACATCATAACAAAAGATGCATACCACCTTGCAACAAAAGATCTATACCACATCATAATGATATGCAATCTACAGTTTTTGCCCATACAGAGGCCAGAGAAACTATTTGCTCTTCTAAAAGAAAAAGAAAATCGTTAATCTATATGATTGATCCAATAGATGGACTCATCTGGCAAGACAAGACAAAACTGAACTGTCTCTGTTTATTGCCGGTACGGGTAGAGGCATTATCCTCTACCACTGCTGGAATCTTTCCACCCCGCCGCTCTTTCCGTTTCTGTAGTCGTCAGATCGCTCTGCACTTCAGTCCTGCTCGAAGCCTTCATTGACTCGCACCATGATTCAGAGCAGAGATTTCGCTGAGGAGCCAAAGCTTTTCTGATCCTCGGTGTCCATCGTTCAATTCAACGCCTCAGATCGCCTCAGGTGATTTCTGAGGTCACGTTTTTCAAAGGGACTTGTGAGTTAATTGAAAGATAACGCAGGCAGAACTGACACTTGGTTAAGATGGATTTTTTTTTTTAAATTGCTGCAGGAGATACACACACCGTTTTTCAAATCGCCCCACTTTATCGAGACGTGGATTACCTGATCACCTCACTGTTTGCCTTTTACACACACACACACACACACACACACACACACACACACACACTCATGCACGCACGCACGCACACGCATGCACGCACGCGCACACACACACACGCACGCACGCACGCACATATTCGCGCACTCACACTCACCCACTCAGAGAGAGAGAGAGAGAGAGAGAGATTATGCGCGGATGAACAATACAAACAGCACACCTTCGGTCATACTGAGAGAGGAGAGAGAGAGAGAGAGAGAGAGAGAGAGAGAGAGAGAGAGAGAGAGAGAGAGAGAGAGAGAGAGAGAGATGTATGCGCGGATGACCAATACACACAGCACACCTTCGGTCATACTGAGAGAGAGAGAGAGAGAGAGAGAGAGAGAGAGAGAGAGAGAGAGAGATGTATGCGCGGATGACCAATACACACAGCACACCTTCGTCATACTGAGAGAGAGAGAGAGAGAGAGAGAGAGAGAGAGAGAGAGAGAGAGAGAGAGAGAGAGAGAGAGAGAGAGAGATGTATGCGCGGATGACCAATACACACAGCACACCTTCGGTCATACTGAGAGAGAGAGAGAGAGAGAGAGAGAGAGAGAGAGAGAGAGAGAGAGAGAGAGAGAGAGAGATGTATGCGCGGATGACCAATACACACAGCACACCTTCGGTCATACTGAGAGAGAGAGGGGAGAGAGAGAGAGAGAGAGAGAGAGAGAGAGAGGAGAGATGTATGCGCGGATGACCAATACACACAGCACACCTTCGGTCATACTGAGAGAGAGAGAGAGAGAGAGAGAGAGAGAGAGAGAGAGAGAGAGAGAGAGAGAGAGAGAGGAGAGAGAGAGAGAGAGAGATGTATGCGCGGATGACCAATACACACAGCACACCTTCGGTCATACTGAGAGAGAGAGAGAGAGAGAGAGAGAGAGAGGAGAGAGAGAGAGAGAGAGAGAGAGAGAGATGTCTTATTCATGTGTATACCACTGCCCGTCATGAAGGGAACAGTTGAACAATTATTCAACACAAAGTTTGCTATACCACCGAGACAGACAGACAGACAGAGACAGAGAGACAGACAGAGAGAGAGACAGTGAGAGAGAGAGAGAGAGAGGAGAGAGAGAGAGAGAGAAAGAGAGAGAGAGAGAGAGGCAAAGAGATAGGGGTGAGGGGGTGAGGGGGCGGGAAGTGGGGAGGATCGGATGGAAGAGGAAGGAGGATCTCCTTACAAAACAAAACAAAATTAAATCCTTTTGAAATGAGGGATTTTCCTGGGCGTTGCGACCTCCGTAGATATTTTGTTTGTTTGTTATTGTTTTTGTTTTGGAAAATGATCAAACTGCATTGCAGCGCAAAATGTTATAGTGAAGCCATGACGGCCTTTTCGTATGTCGAAAAGATGTTAAATATTTGATAAAGCACCATGGGTTACGTTTTTCTTCTGCTGTCTCTCCTCCTTTGCTTCCCGAAGTGTAGCATTCCCACGTCGGTCATTCCGACTCTGTCACAGACAGCTGTACACAGACTCTTGTCGTATTCACAACGACAGCCTTAACAAGGGAGCGCTAAATAGCAGGCCTTCGAGAGGCTATCCACTGGAGGAGAGGCTCATTTTGGTGGTGTTCACTGATGCCAGTTCAGATCCAGCATATGCAGGGTACCAGCTGTATAGCCCTTAGTGGCGGTGCCGGTGTGAATGAGTACATCCCGTGTTAGAGGGAGGGCACTGCCCCGTCCATTGGACCAGTCCCCAAAGACTGACTTACGTTGACCACTTTGACATGAACTGGCATGCTCTGACCGCTTTGCCATGAACTGACCTATACTGGCCATTTTGACGTGAACTGACCTACATTGGCCACTTTGACGTGAACTGACCTACATTGGCCACTTTGACGTGAGCAGAGATCTACACTGTCCACTTTGACATGAACTGAACCTACATTGGCCACTTTGATATGAACTGACCTACATTAGCCACTTTGACATGATTTGACCTACATTAGCCACTTTGACATGAACTGACCTCCATTGGCCACTTTGACATAAACTGACCACATTGGCCACTTTGACATGAACTGACCTACATTGGCCACTTCGACATAAACTGACCTACATTGGCCACTTTGACATAAACTGACCCACATTGGCCACTTTGACATGAACTGACCCACATTGGCCACTTTGACATGAACTGACCCACATTGGCCACTTTGATATGAACTGATATGAACTGACCTATATTGGTCACTTTGAAATGAACTGACCTACATTGGCCACTTTGAATGAACTGACCTATATTGGCCACTTTGACATAAACTGACCTACATTGGCCACTTTGACATAAACTGACCTACATTGGCCACTTTGACATGAACTGACCTACATTGGCCACTTTGACATGAACTGACCTACACTGGCCACTTTGATATGAACTGATATGAACTGACCTATATTGGTCACTTTGACATGAACTGACCTACATTGGCCACTTGGACATGAACTGACCTATATTGGCCACTTTGACACGAACTGACCTACATTGGCCATTGTGACACGAACTGACCTACATTGGCCACTTTGACACGAACTGACCTACATTGGCCACTTTGACACGAACTGACCTACATTGGCCACTTTGCACGAGACCAGGCACTTTGAATGAATGACCTACACTGGCCACTTTGAAGAACTGACCTACACTGGCCACTTTGATATGAACTGACCTACACTGGCCACTTTGATATGAACTGACCTACACTGGCCACTTTGATATAAAACTGACCTACATTGGCCACTTTGACATAACTGACTACTTGCACTTTGACACGAATGACTACATGGCCACTTTGACACGAACTGACCTACACTGGCCACTTTGACATGAACTGACCTACATTGGCCACTTTGACATAAACTGACCTACACTGGCCACTTTGACACGAACTGACCTACATTGGCCACTTTGACACGAACTGACCTACACTGGTCACTCTGATATGAACTGACCTACATTGGCCACTTTGACACGAACTGACCTACACTGGTCACTCTGACAGTAGGGACGTGGTGGGCAAACGAGAACTGAGATCACTGCAAAGCTCAGAACGGGAGACCTGGTGTCGTCAGTGAGGTGAAGGATGATGATCATGCTGTGCTGATGCCGCGGCTTTTGCCCTTCAGCCAGGCAGGACAGATGCAGACACGTGCATGCTGATCAAGAAATTGAGCAAACAGTCAGATTTGCGACATAAAGTGATGCCATAACTTTGACCTGTTTTATGTAATGCTTAGTCTTAATTATCCCTAACTAATTTGCCCCTGTAAGTGGCCAGTGTAGTACAGCCCACATGGACCACCGTACTAACTTGGGCGTCTTCAATACAGTTCAGCCTGCACTAGCCATCACTACTGTTCCCCGCTTTATGTAACGTTCAATCTGAATGAGTGCTTTTCGCCAGCCCATGTCACCCACCACCACCGTGGCCTGCTTCATGTAGTGTTCAACGCCATCATCAATCACTGTTCATCCTTAATCATCAATCACTGTTCAACCTCCATCATCAATCACTGTTCAACCTTCATCATCAATCACTGTTCAATCTCCATCATCAGTCACTGCTGTTGCTTGCTTCACGTATTGTTCAACCCCATCATCAATCACTGTACAATCTTCATCATCAATCATGGTTCAACCTTCATCATCATTCACTGTTCAACCTTCATCATCAATCACTTATTCAACCTTCATCATCAATCACGGTTCAACCTTCATCATCAATCACTGTTCAACCTTCATCCTCAATCACTGTACAACCTTTATCATCAATCACGGTTCAACCTTCATCATCAATCACTTATTCAACCTTCACATCAACCTTCATCATCAATCACTGTTCAACCTTCATCATCAATCACTGTACAACCTTCATCATCAATCACTGTTCAACCTTCATCATCAATCACTTATTCAACCTTCATCATCAACCTTCATCATCAATCACTGTTAAACCTTCATCATCAATCACTGTTCAACCTTCATCATCAATCACTGTACAACATTCATCATCAATCACTGTACAACATTCATCATCAATCACTGTTCAACCTTCATCATCAATCACTGTTCAACCTTCATCATCAATCACTTATTCAACCTTCATCATCAATCACTTATTCAACCTTCATCATCAACCTTCATCATCAATCACTGTTCAACCTTCATCATCAATCACTGTTCAACCTTCATCATCAATCACTGTTCAACCTTCATCATCAATCACTTATTCAACCTTCATCATCAATCACTGTTCAACCTTCATCATCAATCACTGTTCAACCTTCATCATCAATCACTGTTCAACCTTCATTATCAATCATTTATTCAACCTTCATCATCAATCACTGCTGTTTCCTGCTTCATGTTATGTTCAACTTTCATCATCAATCATTGTTCAACCTTCATCATCAATCACTGTGCAACCTCCATCATCAATCACTGTTCTACCTCCATCATCAATCTCTGTTCAACCTTCATCATCAATCACTGTTCAACCTTGGTCATCAATCACTGTTCAACCTTCATCTTCAATCACTGTTGTTGCCTGCTTCATGTAGTGTTCAACCTCCATCATCAGTTACTGTTTAACCTTCATCATCAATCACTGCTAAACCTCCATCATCAGTCACTGTTCAAGCTTCATTATCAATCATTGTTCAACCTTCATCATCAATCAGTGCTGTTGCCTGGTGCATGTAGTGTTCAACCTCATCATCTGTCACTGTCCAACCTTCATCATCAATCACTGCTAAACCCCCGTCATCAATCACTGTTCAACCTCCATCATCAGTCACTGTTCAACATCCATCAGCAATCACTATTGCGGCCTACTTTATGTAGTGTTTAACCACAACATCCATCACTAAGTTGGCCTACTTTCTGTAGTGTTTAAGCTACATCATCCATCACAACTTTAGCCTACTTTATGTGGTGTTAAACCTACATCATCTATCTCTACTTCAGCCTACGTTATGTAGTGTTTAAAGTAAATCTTCTATTCTTCCTTTGGTCTACTTTATGTAGTGTTTAATCTACATCTTACATCACTACTTTAGCCTACGTTATATACCTACATCATTCATTACTACTTTAGCCTACTTTATATAGTGTTAAACCTACATCATTCATTACTACTTTCGCCTACTTTATATAGTGTTAAACCTACATCATTCGTTACTACTTTCGCCTACTTTATATAGTGTTAAACCTACATCATTCATTACTACTTTCGCCTACTTTATATAGTGTTAAACCTACATCATTCGTTACTACTTTCGCCTACTTTATAGTGTTAAACCTACATCATTCATTACTACTTTCGCCTACTTTATATAGTGTTAAACCTACATCATTCGTTACTACTTTCGCCTACTTTATATAGTGTTAAACCTACATCATTCGTTACTACTTTCGCCTACGTTTTATAGTGTAAAACCTACATCATTCATTACTACTTTAGCCTACTTTATATACTGTTCAACTTACATCATCCATCACTGCTTTAGCCTACTTTACGCAATGATTAAGTTAAATCATTACCACTACTTTAGCCCGCTTTATGCAGCGATTAAATTAATTCATCCGGCTCTACTTTAGCCTACTTTATGTAGATTTGAAAAAATTACTAAAGCTCAGCCCAAAAAAGGTTGACAAACGAACCACAAAACAAAGTACTTTAGCCTACTTTATATAGTATTATACCTATATCATCCATCACTGCTCTAGCCTACTTTATATAGTGTTAAACCTAGATCATCAATCACTACTTTAGCCTACTCTATGTAATGATTAAGTTAAATCATTATCAATACTTTGAAACGTGTTTTGTCTTGTGATTCGTTTCTCAACTTTTTTTTTTTTTTTTTTTTTTGGGGGGGGGGGGGGGGGGGGGGCAGAGGTCTTGTAATTTTTTTCAAATTTGTTTAGATTTCCGCCTGCAGTCGCCTCACTTTGCAACTACTTTATGTAGTTTTTAACCTGTATCATCCATCACTAATCTGGCCCACTCTGTGAGGTGTTTAACCTGTATCATCCATCACTAATTTGGCTTACTCTGTCAGGTGTTTAACCTGTATCATCCATCACTAATTTGGCCTACTCTGTCAGGTGTTTAACCTGCATCATCCATCACTAATTTGGCCCAATCTGAGGTGTTTAACCTGTATCATCCATCACTAATTTGGCCCACTCTGTGAGGTGTTTAACCTGTATCATCCATCACTAATTTGGTCTACTCTGTCAGGTGTTTAACCTGTATCATCCATCACAAATTTGGCCTACTCTGTGAGGTGTTTAACCTGTATCATCCATCACTAATTTGGCCTACTCTGTGAGGTGTTTAACTGTATCATCCATAACTAATTTGGCCTACTCTGTGAGGTGTTTAACCTGTATCATCCATCACTAATTTGGCCCACTCTGTGAGGTGTTTAACCTGTGTCATCCATCACTAATGTGGCCTACTCTGTCAGGTGTTTAACCTGTGTCATCCATCACTAATGTGGCCTACTCTGTCAGGTCTTTAACCTGTGTCATCCATCACTAATGTGGCCTACTCTGTCAGGTGTTTAACCTGTGTCATCCATCACTAATTTGGCCTACTTTCTGAGGTGTTTAACCTGTATCATCCATCACCAATGTGGTCTATTCTGTGAGGTGTTTAACCTGTATCATCCATCACTAATCTGGCCCACTCTGTGAGGTGTTTAACCTGTATTATCCATCACTAATTTGGTCCACTCTGTGAGGTGTTTAACCTGTATCATCCATCACTAATTTGGCCCGCTCTGTGAGGTGTGTAATCTGTATCATCCATCACTAATTTGGACTAATTTATGTAGTGTTCAGTCTATGTCATCCATCAATTTTTTGCTAGTTTCTGTAGAGTTCAGCCCATTTCATATCAAGTCCTCATGTTTGTAGCCCTCCGACCATGTCGGCCTCATCAGGGCTACAAGCCAAATAAAGACGGAACTGTGTATACAATAAAATGCGAAAGCCAAAAATGCTAATCACGTCAAAGGGTGAAACTGAAAGACTGCCTCAGCCACGTGTAGGTCAAATCAGCTGTGGAACATCTGGGAATAAGGTCTCCATGGAATCGACAGGAAACCATTGCTTCATTAATCATATACATTCCAACTCTCCACAAACAGATCTCTAAGGATAAGTGGTTTATCGTATAGTATGTACAACAGAACCGCCTCGCTTAAAAAAAATTGAAATTAGAACTTTATTTGGGATTTTATGTATTTTACGTCGACGTTTCAGTCGTAAACCGAAACTTCGACAGTTTTTTTTTTTTTTTTTAATTTCTACGTAAAATCTTCAGTGCATCCTCAATGAAAGTTCTTATTTGTGAAAAAGAAGACTTGCAATCAAGAAATCACTTTCAATTAGATTAATAGGTGTTACTAGTACATAGTCTGCGTGACACAGATTCATCTGCACAATTTTCAGAAGCATACGGAAGGAATTCCTTTCTGCCTGGACTGATTTGAAATAGTGTGTCAGTCAGTGTACTCCATTTCTATTGCCAGAGATCTTTGACGTACCTCTGGGTTGTTGATTTGAGCCCCGTGAGGGGAACAGGAATGTTTAAAGATTTATTGCTTGTGGCATTTTTGTGCAAACTGGTTAGCAGCAAAGGTCGTGGAAAAGAGTGAAACAAGGAAGGATAAAATGTCTGCCGGTACCCGGTCATTGCCCTCTCACTCGAAGCCATGGCGTACCTCGGTGACTGCATGAGATGGCACTCTGCTGTGCTGTATGCCTCAGAAACCTGTCTGATGGCAGCGGGTCACTCCTTTGAAGGTATTCATGTTTTGATTTGGACACACCCTCATCAGCTGACTTACTGACGTCGCAGATTTTACAGGTATTTCCACATGCCTTCCCAAGACCCATTTCTCAACTTCTTTGCGCTTTGCCAGTCCTGTTTAGTCTCGTAGTGCCTTTTGCGGTCGTAAAGGGCTCAGAGGGTGACTTTTGCCTGTGTTGTCAATGAGCCGCCAGCGGTCTAAACATTCTGACATTCTCTTCTCCGAGTCAGTGACAATTCTTTCCGTTTTGAGTGTTGTTTTGTGGACATTAAGCCTTGGCTCAAGATGCCAGAAGCCAACGCTCACTGCGGCAGAGTTGTCGTGCAGGGCAGGAGACAATAGATGGCTATTCACTCGCCGTTCACTCACCTGCTACTCTCTTTCATCAATCCAGACAGCGACGTCAGGGACTGATGTACCGCCAGTCATCCCCCTGCATGTGCAGACAGTGTAAAGTGATGGGCAGTGAATTTAGGGGGTTCAATGCCTACAGAATTTGACGTTGATCCATGAAGCAACGGACAAAACTTCATTGCTACACTGCAAATGTTCTCTTTGGCACTGCACGTACGTCGTTCAAACGTCTGTATTCATTGCACAGACAGCCAAACTCCCTGTAATTGTTTAGATGGAAAGAAATCAAAACCGTCCAATTCATCATTAAATTATCCAAGCTCCGCTGTGGCTAAAACAAGTAGAAAATCAACTTGACTGCATGCTGTCTTTACTGTTTCCATAGTTAAAATGTTTCACAAACTAATAACTAATCTCCTTTTTTATGAAAAAAAAATAGAAAGGATCCTAGTTCTTATCATAAGAAGACATTGTGAGAAGACGGACAGAGGGTAAAGGCTTAGAGACTGTTCCCCTTGAGGATAAAGCTGATTTCTGACTTTGTATAGACAACATTCTATTTTTTAAAGTTTTACAGATGAAAGAAATGACAACATGAATTTTGGTCCAACAGGATTAATCTCGACGAAAATCAGATTTTAACGAGTTTATGTGGGAAAAGACAAAAAGAAAAAAAGAAAGAAAGAAAAACGGCATGAAGTTGTTCAGTATCTGTACCTTGGCTGTCAGAGTGTAATACCAATGCCTGGTCATTAAAACATCATCCAAACAGAACAGAGAACACAAAGATAGCAACATTGTCTCTAAACCTCCGAGTCAAACTACTGGAAGTTGCAAAGACCCGTTTTCTTTTCATGGAGGTGGCTGCAGCTTCTTTGTAAGTCACCATGTCCTCTGTGCTTCTTGTTTGCAATTTCACTTACTTTTGTTGTTTTCTTTGTATGTCACCATGTCCTCTGTGCTTCTTGTTCGCAATTCACTTACTTTTGTTGTTTTCTTTGTAAGTCACCATGTCCTCTGTGCTTCTTGTTTGCAATTCACTTACTTTTGTTGTTTTCTTTGTAAGTCACCATGTCCTCTGTGCTTCTTGTTTGCAATTCACGTACTTTTGTTGTTTCCGTGACGTGGTATGCAGTCGTCGACGGTCCTCTGACAGTGAAACAGTTTGCAACATTGTATGTCTTGCAATATGACTCATTATCCGAGATAATCCTACCAGACTACGTTGCTGTCTTTATGCTTTAGACAGTGTAGCATGTTTAGATTATTCACACGTTTACGTTTGCTGTGTCTATTGAGGTTCGGCTTTTCACTGTACTTAGGTAAGAAGTCAACTGAACTACTGTCTCAAAACAAATTCAATATTTCGCTATATTTAGGTGGGAAGTAATCCACACTATCTTTAACATTAAAGGAAGCAAATTTTGTTTCTAATAAGGTAGGAAATAATCTAAAGTACTGTTTTAATCGTCCAAACAAACCGAGCTTTTTAATACATTTTGATGAAGTAATGTAAAATACCACATTTATTGTTCATATAACCAAGCTTTTCCTAGTATTGAGGAAGAACGTTCTCTAAACTATCATTCAATAACAATCGGTAGGAAGTCATCATCGTTCAACCACAAATCTCCTCACAGTATTTAGGTAGAAAGTTATTTAAAGTACTGTCCTTATCGTTCAGAAAGTTAACTGGAACTGTTCAGGTATGAAAAAATGAACGTGTATGTGACGCATTTCTGAGAGTGTTGCTCCAAATTCCTGACCAACGTTGTATTTCTTGGCCCTCGTCGCTACTGTTTACTCCCAAAGGAAACATTGTACAGTCCTGATAGGAAATCTTAAACTGCAAAGGTACTCCGTAGTATCATCCATCATGCTCAACCACGCTGATCATAAAAAAAAGATAAAATTGTATGTCTCTCTGCCCTTCTCCTGGTGATCTCCTACCATGTCCATGCCTATAATGAGTTCATGTCAACGTCATCGGTAGTAGCAAATGACGGCAACTGTGGTTGGGTGTGTGTTGGATCGGGACAGGTGCCACTAGACATCACCCACACCACTAGACGGCAGTGCAGTGTCTCCTCAGGTAGGCTGCCTTAGGCTGACCTGATAGTGATCGTCCCCCTCAGACTTGAGGTGATAGTGCTGCCACAGAACGGTGCCGGGTGTGGGTGTGTGTCGGACGGGGGTGGGGGATGGAGTGATTGGTGTGGGAGTAAGGCTGCTGACCCAGCAGCTAAGATGAAGGCATTTTTTTTAAGTCATGGCTACCTACACCTTTTTCATTCGTGCTGTCAAATCGTGGGTTGCACAAAGCAAGATTGAAGGGCTGAGACTTTGAACATACCTTGAATATAATTGACCGTCAACTTTTTCCTTCCTTCTCATGTATATGAAGCTAGTTTAGATCAATAGCGACAGTGGCCTCTCTTCTGTGCTTTCTTCCTCAAGCATTGCTTTCCACGGAAAACCGTCATTAGTGACAAGACATTTCCAAAGGTCACCCAAAGCATCTGCCATAACTCAAATACGATTTGCAAGACAACGGAGTATTCAGTATGTACTATTAGACGCATGCTTTGGGCCATTTTTTTGGTTTGTTTTTTGTTTGTTTGTTTGTTTTTCCATCTCTGTAGCAAATCATTTAAGATCAAGAGTGCGACCATTTTGTGTTGAACTTTCAATGCAGATTCCCACAGAGATCATGTTATGCCGTGACCATGAACGCCATAATTCATAGAATTAAATTTAGTCAATCACCTGGCTGCTGTCTTCTTCCCCTCAATACTCATATACAGCTTATGGCCGTTCCTATCATTAAACAAAAATATTATGAAAAGTAAATTGCTTTATTATCTGAAAAAGATCTTGTCAAAAATAACAATTTAGACAGACAGTAGAATTAACAGTAACATCATGTCATCGAACATTGAAAACAAAACATGAACGGTTCGGCATTGCGACCAGTAAATTGCACATTCAATATTACCACCACAATACAGGATTGTGTTAATTCTAGCACAAAAAAGAGTCGAGAACAAAGTTTAAATTTAAATAGGTGTGGGACACACGCAGATCTCTCTCTCTCTCTCTCTCTCTCTCTCTGGGTCAAGGTTGAGCGGCGAGAACATGGCGACGTGTTTTCTTCCGCTGCAGTTTGTATAGGTGTTTTAGGCCAATTCCAGAAGGCTAAGGACTTTCAGTCAGCCAGAAACATGCCAGGGAGTGTACTACAACACCGTGAAAGGACAGGCAGGTTCCTTTTCACTCAAATTGCCATTTTGGTTCGAAAATCCACTGTTGTCATGCCATCTGGTGTGGTGCTTCTGGTTAGAGGAAGTGGTACAATGGATAGACACCTAATGTGCGTGATGGTAGACTGTGAATTGTTTGCCAACAAACAAGGAGTTTTTGAAAGACATACGAGATCAGTGTACAGGCGCTCATGCTTTGGCTTGTTGACCTCGACTGTGCTCATTTTGATGTCATGCTATTGACTGGCGTGTGGGGACGACTGTGCTCATTTCTATGTCATGCTATTGACTGTCTGTGGGGACGACTGTGCTCATTTTATGTCATGCTATTTACTGGCTGTGGGGACATTGAGGCCAACCCAGGTCCTGGATCACATAAAGATCAGGAAAAATGTGTGGACACTTCATTATCCAACAGGGTTGGTTTTAGTGTGGAGGAAGATCTTGACTCATCTACATATTCGATCCAGCAATCAGCTCCTGACCTTCAGGCACTAATGAGAGGTGTGATCGATATGCAAGCATGTATGAAAAGAATAGAGGTTAAGCAAGACAATCAAACTGCAGAGATGAAGAGAGTTATGAGTGACATGAAGGAGTCAGTGACTGCACAGATAGCTGAAATAGATCAGAGGCATGAGGAGCTGCAGCAAGAGGTCAGGGGCCTCCGGTCACAGTGTGATAAACTTCAGGAAGAAAATGACTGTTTTCGAGACCAGCTGAACTTCATCACTCAAAAGTGCGAGTCTATGGAAAACCACAGCAAAAGAAACAACTTGTTATTCTTCGGAACTGAGAAAGAAGTGGTCAGAGAAAGTTGGGATGATTGTGAAAGACTGGTGAAAGCAGTGATCAGAGAGGGGATGGGGATCACAGAAGATATCGCTATTGAAAGAGCGCATAGGACACTCAAGGACAAAGCAATTATAGTGAAATTTCTTGCATATAAACAGAAGTGTTTAGTTTTGAACAATGCTCGACACTTGAAATCGTCAGAAAGATACAGAAAGGTGTATGTAAGAGAAGATTTTTCGTTTACTGTAAGACAGAAAAGGCAAGGACTTCAGAACACTGCTAAGGAACTGTACAATGCTGGTCAGAAACCAAAGTTCAGATTTGATAAATTAATTACACAAAACGAGATCTTCACCAATGATCTTGAGCAGAAGAGAGTGAAATCACAGAAGAAAAAAATTGTTCCTGCAAGGAATGATGATCGCATCCAAGGTGACACTGAAAAAGTCAATGAAAGAGGCAGTGAGAGAGATGAATTACAGAAAAACAACATGAGCGGTGGAGGAACTCAGTCCCAGAATGTCCATGATGAACCGTTCGCTCATGATTCTACGGATTTCCCTCAGATCGAGCACAGGGGACGCGTCGGCAACGATTTTGATTTACCCCCTACCTCGAGGCAGGAATACATCCTCCAAACATCGGAGTACCCAGACACGAAACAAACAAGGGAGAAACAGCTCGATGACGTGGCGTGTGTGACGCAGTCCAACCTTGACAGACAACAGTATGCTGCACGGGACGCACGATGGGTTGGAGATGTTTCCCCATCCTCGGACTTCAGAAGCCCGGTGAATACACGCCATCGAGCACGTGCCGCTTCAGTAAGCGGGCCTGGTGATCGCAACACACAGACACACACACTGCAGCAGTGGGTGAAAACAGGGAACAAAAACCAGAGACTACAACCACCAGGAAGGGGAAGAGGGGGTGGACAACTGAAAGGGGGGAAACACAAATACACGTAAATAGGGATGTGGCCGAAGCCCTAATGTAATAAAAATGTGTACGTGGAACTGCAACGGTTGGTTGCAAAAACTTGACATCAAAGATGTGGTCAAGTCGTTATTGTCTTTTGATATATTTTCGTTAAATGAAACATTTGTTGACTCTGATCAGTATGAATATTCTGCATTTAAGGAGTATGACATACACACGTCTACAGCAACAAAACTATCGGCTAATGCCAGAAAGTCTGGGGGAGTACTTGTGTTTGTCCGCAAGTCATTGTCTAAATTTGTGCGGAGAATTGAAGTAAAATACGAACACATGGTGGTGCTGGAAGTAGACAAAACTCTGTTTAACCTGAATAAAAATGTAGTCTTGATTTGTCTGTACATTCATCCTTATGATAGCAGGTATTGGAATTATGCAGAACATGGATTTGGTATGGAAGTGCTAGAGCAGTGTATTGTTGATCTGTATGAACGGATAGAGGACTTTTTTCTTACTGTCATTGGTGACATGAACGCGAGGACGGGTTGTGCAAACGCTGTGTCCGCGGCAGTTGATGGGGGCTTTGACGGTGGGATCTGTGTGCAGTCAGTGGAGGAGGAAGATCAGTTCTTTGAAAGGAAATCAGATGACAAAGAAAAGAACGCGTTTGGCAAAGAACTCATGGATTTGTGTTCAATATTTGATTGTGTCATTTTGAACGGTCTTTGTCGTTTTGGTTTTGATGAATCGCTAACATCTGTAGCATCCACAGGTGGTAGCACGATTGACTGTATAGTAATGTCCAGAGAATTGTGTTTGGGAAATTCTGTTCGTTCATTGAATGTTCTTTCCTTTATTGATTCGCCGCATTTCCCAGTATCATTGTCACTTAATACGCCGGATGGTATTGTCAGTTCACGAAGTGCACGTGATAAAAAATGGATTGATAAACTGATTTGGGACCACAGTAAGGAAGACTTATTTATTGATGTTTTAAGTTCCGCAGATCTGCAGCATAGGTGCGGGAATGCTTTTTCTCTTTTGGACGGCAACATTAATCAAGCATTAAAATTATTCACTGAGGTGTTGTTAAAGGCCGGTGAATGTATGCAAAAACGGGTTTTGGTCAGAAGAGACCAGCGGGAAGCACTTTGGTTTGATACTGACTGTAATGTGGCAAAGCTCAGTGCTAGACATCTGCTAGCAATTTCCAGGAGAACTAAGGATAATGATGACAGAGCAAAATATGTTGAAGCTCGTAAAACATACAAGAATTTAATAAAGAAGAAGAAAACAAGCTATAAACGTGACAAAGCCAGACATCTGGCATCCCTGCATAATAATAGTAAACTGTTTTGGAAGGAACTGAAACAGGGGAGTGGAAAAAAGAAAACTGGTATTTCAAAAGATATAACGACTGATCAGTGGTATACACATTTCCAACAAGTATTCAGTAGTGAGGTTAGATCAGACAGTAATAGACAGGGTGGAGAAAGTCAAGATGAGAGATTTATTGACTGCAGC
>CM065725.1:56965712-56968212 GCA_033310375.1 Conus canariensis
GGAGATGAATGGCTGCTGGCTGAAACAGTCTTGAACTGTATGCAGTCTGGCACTGGAGCGACAAGAGGCTAACAGACTTCATATGTCTGGACATTCCCTACATGACGATTGTAGGGACATTCATTGCCCTTTCCTGATAGGAGGCTCTGTCAAGGTGACCGCCTGTGATTCCTCAACATCAAGATGACCTTTTTACAGATTCTTAAAACTGGTCCCCTCAAAACAACAGTCAGCGTAGCAAAAAGGTGGTAGAAGAACATAGGTAGATAGGAATTTAACACAAATCTGAAAGACTATCCAAGAAATATTTCAGGATTTATACTTGGAACTGCCACAGAGCCAGAAAGAGGATCTCAACAATTGAAAAACTAATATGTGACCTTGGTGTTCAGTGTCTACAAGAAACTAGAAATTCCACCCCACAGACCATAACATTTGGACGACTTCATAATCTTTCAAAAGCATTATTGATAAGGACTAGTCATGATGATAAGAAACAACTTGAAAAACAAGCGTCCAGGATAGACTTACGAAAATGCTGTAGCAGCATACGTGAACTAGTGGGTGTGAGACTGGAAAGACTTGATGGTGATACGAAAAGCCTTGTACAAGTCAGCGTATGCACGCATCCAGGTTTCCACACATTAAAACGGCTTGGACTTTTTGGGAGGAAACAGAAGATGAATTTGGAGATTCTGTAATACTATGTGGCGATCTTAATGCACCGTCAAAATTGTGGGATCAGCAAGGTATCAATCCCCAAGCAATTGCGCCGGAAGAGATGGATGGAGTACTTCTCAGCACACTGACATCATCTCCAACACATTTAGGGCGGCAGGGTGACACTGACAAAGACATTGGCTTTGCAATCATTGGACCAAAATTCACCCCAGGCTAGAGTGCGGAAGCACTTCTACATCACGGGGGTGACCATTTCTCTGTCGTATCCAGTTTACAGAAAACTATCGAAAGTAAAACAATGGAAATAAAAGGATCCTTTTCAATATCACAACAATGAAGGAAATATCATAGGAGAGTTGTGGAGCAGAAAATGTCAAAGAAACAATCTTACAACCAAACAAATTGTTCAATCCCTTTGGAGGAACAGAGACACACAAACACAGCCCAGAACAAGAAATGCAAGGCTGTGCGGCAGACAGGAAGAAGAAACCCTTGCCCTGATCCCGCTGGTGAAACAGACATGAATCAAAAGACTGAACAATTCAAAAACGCAGCTGAAGAAGGAACAGTGACTACATGACAACAGTTTTGTGTGTCTCTTAATTATGACACAACACTCACTCAGTTCTGGCAGTTTTATCATCGCATGGAAGGAAAACACAGTACAAACACCACCCCAGATATCCTAGATGCTGATGACAAAAGTCAAGACACAGCTGGAGAAGGGTCGGTACCACTTAAACATTCATAAAACAGAGTGATCAAAGAGATTTGGAGAAAAACAAAAAAAGATTTGACCAAGTCGATTCAACACCTAGTTCAGACTGGCATTAACGATGAAATTACAGCACCTGAACTGGATAACGCAATAGCTAGATATGCTAAGGACAGTGCTCCAGGTCAAGACAAAGTACGGTATCCAGGTACCAAACTGCTCTTAGAAGAGGACAGAACCCATCCCTTCAGTCTTTACCAGGACAGTTTTATGTCCTAGAAGACTAAACACACAGTTACCCCAAAGCTTTACCAAAACCAGGAAAGATCACCATCGGCTAAATGGCTATCACATGTAAGATATGGTAGGAAAGCTCATGGAACGAATCATAGCAAGTAAACCCGCAAGAGATCTTGAAAATAGACAAATCCTCCCACCCAGTCAAGGAGGCTAAAAATACATGGGAAAATGTGGCTGCTTTTTGTGAAGTATACGGAGTATTCCAAAGGAAGGAAGAAACACTGACAGTTGCAACAGACCTGGAGGATGCATACAACAAAGTCCATTTCTCGCTTTTCATGTAGCTACTCCCTGACTGGAGTCAGCAGGACACTGACAAGATGGATTGCAGCAGCACTTCAGGAGCGTACCGTCGTCCTGCGATTTTGAGACTGGACGTCTGAACCTTATAAACTACATCGAAGTTCTCCTCTCTCCCCTGCTTTATACAGTGTTTACACTAAAGGTCTTTCAGACCTCAGTAGAAACGGAATTGCTCGAGTGTTGACACACAAGCAGATGATGATCTGATCTACAAAAATCACAGAATGCTCAAGAAAGAACGAACGCAGTTCGACGGTAGTTGAACAACATTGCTCAGTGGTGTCAAGAAACTGAATTTGTCCATCAACCCTACTAAAGTCCAGATGTTGGTCTGCACTCTCAACAACAAGGCACCAGGACAAGACCCCTCACCAGTTTCCTACAACGGAGTACCAATTGAATCGATTGACAACCTACACTATTTGGATATAGGCTTTGATTGAATGCTGACCTTTAGAAAACATGTTGAAAATATTGTTCGTAAATACAAAAATGGCCTGT
>CM065725.1:56973212-56975712 GCA_033310375.1 Conus canariensis
AAGCCTGCTTCTAGAGTGGCAGGGAGCACGCGGACAGCGTCACGCTGGTGCAGTGCCATCCTTCTCGTGTCGGCATGGACACCGTGATTGGTCCCCACAGACCCTGCTTTCTGCCTTTCGTGGGCTTTTTTTCTCTCCTTTTTTTTCCCCTTTAAAATGTGACTCCAGCACGCTGCATCTTTCTCTCCTATCTTTTCTCTCCATCCCTTTCTGTGTGTCTGTCCGGCTCCCTCTCCCCACCACCACCGCCACTCTTCTCTCCCCCCCCCTCCCTCTTTATTTATCCGCCTACGCCCTCTCTCTCTCTGTCACTCTGTGTGTGGTGTGTGTGTGTGTGTGTGTGTGTGTGTGTGTGTGTGTGTGTGTGTGTGTGACTTTTTTTCTGGCTATTCTTACCTCTGGCTCTCTGTGTTCTCGTCTCTGTTCCGGTTTATCAACCCCACAGTTGCCTCTCTCTCTCTTTCTCTCTCTCTCTCTCTCTCTCTCTCTCTCTCTCTCTCTCTCTCTCTCTCTCTCGTCTTTAGAAAGGTGGGCTAATTAGGTGCGAGAGACAGACGGATATTTGACTGAACTGATATGCCTGTTGTAAATGTGTATAAATATCTAGGTATCTATATGTCTACTAGGCTTAGTTTTACTGCTGCGTGTAAAGATATTTCTAGTAAAGCTAGGAAAGCGCTATTGTGTATAATGCAACGGCTTCGTACGTTAAATAACTATTCGTTAGATGTGTTTTTAAAATTGTTTTATGGTCAGGTTCAACCTGTTATCAGTACGGTTCCGAGATATGGGGATTACAAAATGCTTCTCAGCACTGTGAAAAAGTGCATTTGTATGCGTTGAAGAAAGTTGTAGCTGTTGGTCTACATACACCCACTGATCTAGTCTACAATGAATTGAACAGATATCCTATCACGGTTAATTCGATTGTAAATTGCGTCCGTTATTGGCTGAGATTACTTCCAATGGATAATCACAAGTTATTGCGAAGAGCTTATATCTTGCTAAGGGATTTGGATAATGCAGGTAAGAATACTTGGGTTACGAATGTACGATTATGTTTACAGCAAAATGGTTTTGGAGATGTATGGATTAATCAGGGTGTGGGGAGTGTGCGTGAATTTTTACGTGTGTTTAAGCAGCGACTGATCGATTGTAGATGGCAAAATGTGAGTGAGCACCTGAACAACATGAAGGTTTTAATGCTTACAATATGTTCTGTAACTCGCTACATTGTGTACCTAAATATCTACTCTTAGACATTGATAGACAATTGAAATATATTATGACAAAGATTTAGTTTTGGCACCTCCGCCTTGAAGGTGCATTTTTATAGATACAGGAGGCATGAAACAGAATCTATTATGCCCATTATATGATGTGTCTGTTGAAAATGAATTACGTTTTGCATTGTGCTGTCCTTTCCTACACAATTAAAGAAAACAGTCTTTTGCCCCTAAATATTACAAAAATCCTTACACCTTCCGTTTCTGTTCATTAATGTCGTCTAATAGCAGCCATACCATAAGGAATCTTTGTATCTTTTTGTATCAGGCATTCAAGGCAAGAGCAGTCGTTGTATCATAATTTTTTTGGTCATGAATGCGATACTTGTGTTAATATACTGTCTTTAAATTTGTTAATATGATTGCTTGTACACGCCCCTTGTAATGGGACTTTGTCTTTTACAGAATATATTCGAGTTCGAGTTCTCTCTCTCTCTCTCTCTCTCTCTCTCTCTCTCTCTCTCTCTCTCTCTCTCTCTCTCTCTCCGTCCTCTCTCTCTCCTCCTCCCTCCCCCTCCTTCTCTCTCCTCCTCCTCTCTCTCTCTCTCTCTCTCTCTCTCTTCTCTCTCTGTTTATTTCATTTCTTGCAGAAAGGATTGGATGCTTATTTAAAACATTTCATATCCAAACCATCGTAATAAATTCAGCTGAATCGCTTAACATTTAAATCAGTCACGTCAGGATCACCACAAAATAATCATTTTACGTACAAAATACATAAAAACTTTTTGTGTGTGAAAAACTGGACTGTAGGTCATGGGGCTTATATCACTCTCACATCCTAACTGTAGATTACACTGATGTCCGGAATAATGATAACATTAACGTTTTAACTTCTAAAGTGAGAGAAAACTTAGAAAACAAATATTCAAATCATTTAAAAATTTTTACGGATGGTTCCGTTTGCTAGTTAAATGCAGGTTCAGGTTTTGTTATTCCGGCTTTAAAAGTTCAAAAAGCATACAGCCTTGGAAAAGGATGTTCTATTTTTACGGCAGAATTGTATGCTATTCTTATGGCATTACTCTTTATTTGTGATAGTAATCATTCTTTCTGTAACATTTTATTTTGTGTTGATTCTAAGGCAGTGTTAGATAGTTTGAAAGTTTGGGATGTTAAAACAAGGAAAGATGTAATCTTTGAAATAAAGCATTTAATTAATTACATTATTTCCACAGGAATAAATATAGTCTTCTGCTGGGTCCCTTCACACT
>CM065725.1:56983212-56990712 GCA_033310375.1 Conus canariensis
CAGTAGTGACCAGCTATGTCCACTGAACGTATTATGACAAACAGTAGTGACCAGCTATGTCCACTGAACGTATTACGACAGACAGTAGTGACCAGCTATGTCCACTGAACGTATTATGACAAACAGTAGTGACCAGCTATGTCCACTGAACGTATTATGACAGACAGTAGTGACCAGCTATGTCCACTGAACGTATTATGACAGACAGTAGTGACCAGCTATGTCCACTGAACGTCTTATGACAGACAGTAGCGACCAGCTATGTCCACTGAACGTATTATGACAGACAGCAGTAATAATTATGTCCACTGAGCGTCTTATGACAGATAGGTAATAGCACCCATCTCACCACTAACCCTCACCACCCTCAGCTGGGCTGTGAATAAACAAACTGTAACGTAGACAGCTGAAAGGGTGATAATTCTGACTGAATGTTGATCACATGTGAAACATACTCTAGACAACAACAACAAGACAACAACAAGAAGACACCCAGGCAGTGATGACAACTCACCTTTGGTACATTACCGGAATATGCCACAATGCTGTCTACAGTTCACAAGTATTTCTATCAACATAGGAGAGGATTACATTAAACGGCCTTCCAAACCGCCAAGGAAGGGCAGATGGAAAAATACGAAGAAAACATTGAAATATGTCACAAAAACACAGCACAACACAACAGACAAATTAGAATAAAAAGAAAATGTGTGAGGGAATCTGTCGGTGATCTATAGAAGCTCAAAATATAGCAACATGCCTATGTCAACCAGCGCTGAACCTGGATAATAGGACCTTTACTTGTGTGTGTGAAGAGATACGGACCCACACCCACCCCAGCCTCTTTTCACCCCGTCATATACGGAGCAAATGATTAGACGAGGTAAACATTGAAATGTCGGGGGATTTTTCTGTCAATATGAAAATGGCTGAGTTAACATTAGTTTCAAAAGAAAGCAGGGAGAGTGCGGTGATGGGAGGTGAGGGAGGAAAGGGGGGTGGGGGCTGGGGTGGGGCAAAGAAAAGATGGGAAGAAGAGCGCGTTAGAGAAAGACATCTCTCAGATCCACCTGTACCCCCCCCCCCCTCCCCTTTCTCCCTGGCCAAGGTCCTAACATTAATGATTCTCCGATGACTATTATATACAACACGATTGTCGACAGACCGACGGGAAAGTTGTGCTAGACGTTTGGTTGGATTACAAAACATGACATAAATCTCTAAAACAAGCATTCGTATCAACACAGCTATTACTGAAGCTGTGACTTCCGTTACACTCTGTGTCTGGTGGTCTGTTGTCTTACACTCAATGTCTGTTGTGTCAGGAGAGACAGGAGACAGACAGGGTGGTCTGTTGTCTTACACTCAGTGTCTGTTGTGTCAGGAGAGACAGGAGACAGGATGGTCTGTTGTCTTACACTCAGTGTCTGTTGTGTCGGGAGAGACAGGAGACAGGGTGGTCTGTTGTCTTACACTCAGTGTTTGTTGTGTCAGGAGAGACAGGAGACAGGGTGGTCTGTTGTCTTACACTCAGTGTTTGTAGGAGAGACAGGAGACAGGGTGGTCTGTTGTCTTACACTCAGTGTCTGTTGTGTCAGGAGAGACAGGAGACAGGGTGGTCTGTTGTCTTACACTCAGTGTCTGTTGTGTCGGGAGAGACAGGAGACAGGGTGGTCTGTTGTCTTACACTCAGTGTCTGTTGTGTCGGGAGAGACAGGAGACAGACAGGGTGGTCTGTTGTCTTACACTCAGTGTCTGTAGGAGAGACAGGAGACAGGGTGGTCTGGTGTCTTACACTCAGTGTCTGTTGTGTCAGGAGAGACAGGAGACAGACAGGGTGGTCTGTTGTCTTACACTCAGTGTCTGTAGGAGAGACAGGAGACAGACAGGGTGGTCTGTTGTCTTACACTCAGTGTCTGTTGTGTCAGGAGAGACAGGAGACAGGGTGGTCTGTTGTCTTTCACTCAGTGTCTGTTGTGTCAGGAGAGACAGGAGACAGACAGGGTGGTCTGTTGTCTTACACTCAGTGTCTGTAGGAGAGACAGGAGACAGGGTGGTCTGTTGTCTTACATTCAGTGTCTGTAGGAGAGACAGGAGACCGGATGGTCTGTTGTCTTACACTCAGTGTCTGTAGGAGAGACAGGAGACAGACAGGGTGGTCTGTTGTCTTACACTCAGTGTCTGTTGTGTCAGGAGAGACAGGAGACAGGGTGGTCTGTTGTCTTACACTCAGTGTCTGTTGTGTCAGGAGAGACAGTAGACAGGGTGGTCTGTTGTCTTACACTCAGTGTCTGTTGTGTCGGGAGAGACAGGAGACAGGGTGGTCTGTTGTCTTACACTCAGTGTCTGTTGTGTCGGGAGAGACAGGAGACAGGGTGGTCTGTTGTCTTACACTCAGTGTCTGTTGTGTCGGGAGAGACAGGAGACAGGGTGGTCTGTTGTCTTACACTCAGTGTCTGTTGTGTCAGGAGAGACAGGAGACAGACAGGGTGGTCTGTTGTCTTACACTCAGTGTCTGTTGTGTCAGGAGAGACAGGAGACAGACAGGGTGGTCTGTTGTCTTACACTCAGTGTCTGTTGTGTCAGGAGAGACAGGAGACAGGGTGGTATGTTGTCTTACACTCAGTGTCTGTTGTGTCGGGAGAGACAGGAGACAGACAGGGTGGTCTGTTGTCTTACACTCAGTGTCTGTTGTGTCAGGAGAGACAGGAGACAGACAGGGTGGTCTGTTGTCTTACACTCAGTGTCTGTTGTGTCAGAGAGACAGGAGACAGACAGGGTGGTCTGTTGTCTTACACTCAGTGTCTGTTGTGTCAGGAGAGACAGGAGACAGACAGGGTGGTCTGTTGTCTTACACTCAGTGTCTGTTGTGTCAGGAGAGACAGGAGACAGACAGGGTGGTCTGTTGTCTTACACTCAGTGTCTGTTGTGTCGGGAGAGACAGGAGACAGACAGGGTGGTCTGTTGTCTTACACTCAGTGTCTGTTGTGTCAGGAGAGACAGGAGACAGACAGGGTGGTTTGTTGTCTTACACTCAGTGTCTGTTGTGTCGGGAGAGACAGGAGACAGACAGGGTGGTCTGTTGTCTTACACTCAGTGTCTGTTGTGTCAGGAGAGACAGGAGACAGACAGGGTGGTCTGTTGTCTTACACTCAGTGTCTGTTGTGTCAGGATTGACAGGAGACAGACAGGGTGGTCTGTTGTCTTACACTCAGTGTCTGTTGTGTCGGGAGAGACAGGAGACAGACAGGGTGGTCTGTTGTCTTACACTCAGTGTCTGTTGTGTCGGGAGAGAGAGGAGATAGACAGGACAGCCAATTTTCTTCTGTAGTCCGCCATTTTGGACACGGCACTGAAACACAGGCGACATCAAGCCCAGTGACCAAGTGCTAGTCTGAAATTTCGAATGGAAACATTAATCATCAAAAGAATTAACTTTAACAAGTTGATGTGACTGATTTTCATTTCATTTAACTAAATGAAGGTGGACGATGACATGTACTGACAGATTCCTGCAGAGACCCGGCCAGATGTTGTCATTTGACCAAAAGCCAAACAACAGAGATTCTGATGTGAAAAGGCAGTTCAGTAAATCTCAGGTGGTGTTGATCATCCCGTGTCCAAAAGTTTTTGTTCAATCATTTCTTACTCGTATGTGTCAAATAAGTGTGTGTGTGTGTGTGTGTGTGTGTGTGTGTGTGTGTGTGTGTGTGTGTGCGTGTGCGTGCGTGCGTGCATTTAAGGTAAACTTTAATATCAGCATTTCCAAACGCTAGCTTGGCCAAACTTTCCCGAATAATAAATGTTGATAACATTTCCGGTCGAGTAGGTCGCCAAGAGGTAATAGTTGTAAAACTGCGCTTAACATTTTGACCAATATATTTTTTTTTTTTGATGAAGTTTACATTTTCTTTCAAATTAAGGCCACATTCGATTTCTGCTGATGTTATATAAACTTACAAAATACTCATAGCGTAACGTTTTGTGCAAATACCTTATAAGCGACACTTATCAAGATGGACAGTCTGTATGTGATTTCTAGGTATCAAAGGTGATGCCATAAACAGAAAATACTAAATATAGAGCCAACCTAGAATTTACACAGCTATTATCTTGTCCAATATAGCCAGATTACATTAAACGAGTTTGACATTAAGGTGAATGCCGAAGTTGAAGCCATATTAAACCAGTAAATAAAAGTATCCTTGTTTCAACACCAACCGATCTTACAACAACAAAAACAAAAACAAAAAACTATGCCAGTGCACTGTAAGTTTCAATTTTCACAAGAATCATACAGATAAACATTAACATATTGAAAAAATTATAGTGGAGAACAACAAGTGCAGGCTAACAATTCTTCCGTCGTTACAAATATTTTTTCAAAAAAGCAACAACAACAACAACAACAACAACAAAAAATAGGGGGGCTGGGGAGAAGGGAAAAAAATCAGAATGAAAAATTAAGAAAGTAAATTATCAATATCAAATACTTTACTAGCAACATATCCAGATCATTGGATTCTGTCTTCAAGACAGCCTTGCATATCACCTGTTCCGAGGTCTATTGTCCACTAAATCGCACTCATCAGAGAGTCTCAGCTGATTGTATCTGTACTCCCTTGGCATCAGATGGAGGCCTACCACAGTCTATAATTCAGTGGTATTCTCACCACCAAGGGATAAAAAAGGAGAATTCATCAGCACCCCAAAGCAGCCAGCGAAGGGTAGGACAGTAAAATGAAAGAAAGTGCGGTTTGGAAGTAAGTTGCTGAAACACTAAAATCATTATATCACAGTATAAAATGTAGGGTAAAAATCTTTGAGCCTATGCTTGAGGATCCGTTTAAAAGGATGCAAGGGAGACCAAAGAGGTGTCAACAATCAAAGTGGTCAGCTCCACTATTTAATAACTCAAGCATTGACAGTCACGAAAGTGCGGATAGCAGCGACGAATTGTGTTGAACAACCTTTTTCTGGATCTCTTCGGAGATGCAGTCTCCTACTAATTGACCGAACAACGATATGTTCAACAATGTTGTAGTGGAGGAAAACAAGTGCAGGCTAACTTTTCTTCTGTCATGACATAATGACTTAGCAAACATATATTAAAATGGGGGTGGGGGGGGGGGGAGAAAACAGCATGAGGATGAAAAATCAGGGAAATATCAATATAAAATCCTCCACTAGCAGCATATGGGGACCTCTGTAATACATCTTGGAGACAGAACCATTCATATCACAACCAGTCATATCACCTGCTCCAAGGCCTTTCATATACTGGATCGGACGTAAGGCCTATATTTTTAGCACAAAATGATCTGAGAGAAATAAAAAAATGGATGTGTGAGATGATACATGACGTAATGTATGTTATTCACAAAAGAACGTCATGCGTATTCTAAAACTCCTTTGACGAGACAAAGGGAGAATACCTTGGTCCTGCGATGTGAGCTATGATCAAAGACAGAACTCAACAAGGGTGTGCTGAAATGAGGTCACTGGAAACACGCCAACCTTTTCATCTGATAATTGACAATACGCCTGTGGAGAACAGCACTCCCTCTGCCCTTCCACTCCTCTATGCCTTTCCACTCACCAAGGGTTTGATGCGTGACGGTCACAATACATCTTCAGTGACCAGTAACACTTGCCAGTGGTTTCAGACAGCTAGGGCAGGGAGCTGCGACACTGCTCTGTCAGTTCACTACCCAGTGGTATCAGACAGCTAGGGCAGACAGCTGCGACACTACTCCGTCAGTTCACTACCCAGTGGTATCAGACAGCTAGGGCAGACAGCTGCGACACTGCTCTGTCATTTCACTACCCAGTGGTATCAGACAGCTAGGGCAGACAGCTGCGACACTGCTCTGTCAGTTCACTACCCAGTAGTATCAGACAGCTAGGGCAGACAGCTGCGACACTGCTCTGTCAGTTCACTACCCAGTGGTATCAGACAGCTAGGGCAGACAGCTGCGACACTGCTCTGTCAGTTCACTACCCAGTGGTATCAGACAGCTAGGGCAGACAGCTGCGACACTGCTCTGTCAGTTCACTACCCAGTGGTATCAGACAGCTAGGGCAGACAGCTGCGACACTGCTCTGTCATTTCACTACGCTGCTTTCTTTTCTTTGCTTTGCCTTTGTAGAGTGTCTTTTTGTACTCCCAGTTCCTATAGAACAGGGAGTACTTTAGAATGGGAACGAAGAAATGCTGTCTGTGTGTCTGTCTGCCTGTGTGTCTGTCTGTCTGTCTGTGTGTCCATGGTCAAAATGTGTTCCACTCGCTCCAGACAAAACTACTGGGCCGATCTTTCTGAAAATTTGTAGGTATGTTCATTATGGGCCACGCATGATGCCCGATGTTTTAGTTTACCGCTATAGCTGTTACTAACGGCTGTAACGGCCTGTAACGGTTTTTCTTCTTTACGGAATATCTCAGAAAGTACTTGTCCGATCTTTGTAAAAATGAGCAGGTACGTTCATTATGGGTCACGGATGATGCCTGATGTTTTAGTTTACCTCGTTATAGCCGTTACTAACGGCTGTAACGGCCTGTGACGGTTTTTCTTCTTTATGGAATATCTTAGAAAGTACTTGGCCGATCTTTCTGAAAATTTGTAGGTATGTTCATTATGGGTCATGAATAATGCCCGATGTTTTAGTTTACCGTTGTAATCGTTACTAACGGCTGTAACGGCCTGTAACGGTTTTTCTTCTTTATGGAATATCTCAGAAAGTACTTGGCCGACCTTTATGAAAATTAGCAGGTATGTTCATTATGGGTCACGGATGATGCCTGATGTTTTAGTTTACCCCGTTATAGCCGTTACTAACGGTTGTAACGGCCTGTAACGGTTTTTCTTCTTTATGGAATATCTCAGAAAGTACTTGGCCAATTTATAAGCGGTTTGGATGATCCTTTGAAAAATCGGAGCCTCTGTCCATATGTAAGTGATGTAATGCTGAAAATGGATTAAACAACTGTTAAAAACCGTTATTCTGCCGTTATTTCTTATATATAGGTGGATTTTAATGAAATTTGGTATATAGAAAGGTTATCACACACAAATGGCACTTCTATATAGTGTTTCAAAATTTGACCGTTAAAAACCGTTATTCTTGACATATTGTCCGATTTGGATGAAATTTGATATGTACACAGGCTTTAGCCCAGTGAGGACTAAAATACCGGTTTCAAAAGTGTACATCGGTTATATAACCGTTTAAACCGTTATTTTGCCGTTATTTTTTTATATATTGGTGGGTTTTAATGAAATTTTGTATATAGAAAGGTTATCACACACAAATGACACTTCCATGTAGTGTTTCAAAATCTGACTGTTAAAAACCGTTATTCTTGACATATTGTCCGATTTGGATGAAATTTGGTATGTACACAGGCTTTAGCCCAGTGAGGACTAAAATACCAGTTTCAAAAGTGTACATCGGTTAAATAACCGTTAAAACCGTTATTCTTGCCTTTATTTCTTATTTCAC
>CM065725.1:56998212-57013212 GCA_033310375.1 Conus canariensis
ATTTTCCTCCTCCCTCTCAAACTCCTTCCCTCCTTGATCCTCACCTTTTGAAATGTTTGCATTGTTAATTTCGCACTGAAGGCGGGTTTGTCTCACTTCACTTGTTTTCTCATCATGGTTTCTTTTCCATCCCAAAGAAAGGCAACAGACGGTATCAGAATCACACAACAATCAGTTTGATTTGTCGTCCCAGTAAAGTTCTGTTAAGAATCGTTCTGAACCGGCTGAAGAAACAGGCGGAGGAACTGCTTGCAGAAGAACAGACAGGCTTTCGAGCAGGAAGGAGCACAGTTGAGCAAATTTTCAACTGCCGCCTGATGATTGAGAAATACCTCCAACAGCAGAGAGACCTCTTTCACAACTTAGTAGACTTTAAAAAAGCTTTCGATCGAGTTTGGCATGACGGGTTGTGACAGCTCCTCAGAAATGTCAACGTGGAGGAAGGGTTGGTCCAGATCATACAGGCACTGTAGAGTTCGACGACCAGTGCCGTGCTCATGAACAGCCAAATAGGGGACTTCCTCCATGCAACTGTTTGCGTCCGACAGGGCTCTCTGCTCTCCCCGACCCTCTTCAAACTGTACTTCGAGAATATCATGCGCGATGCTATCGAAAACTTCAACACCACCATCTCAGTTGGGGCAGGCCCATATGCAGTCTGTGCTTCGCTGATAATATAGATCTACTCGGCAGAAGCAACGACGAACTCCAAGACCTAACCAGCAAGCTAGAAGACCGAGCCAGTGTATATGAAATGGAAATCAGCGCAGAAAAAAGCAAGTCATTTTGAACAGCAGCAATGAAGACCAGACCGTAAACATCACAATCAACGGACAAAAGCTGGAAGAGATGGAAGCGTTCAAATACCTCGGCTCCACACTCACGAAAGACGGTCGCTGTTCAACAGAAATCAAGGACAGATTAGCTCTTGCCACATCAGCCATAGCAAAGCTGTGGAGAAGCAATAAGATCAGCCTCCCTACAAAACTCAAGCTATACAAAACCATCGTCCTCTCAATCTTCTTATATGGGTGTGAGAGCTGAACCGTGACGGCAGAATTGGAGAGAAGGATCCAAGCCTTTGAAATGAAGGCATACAGAAGACTGCTCCACATCTCCTGGACAGAGCACAGAACCAACGACTCTATTCGAAAGCAGATGGCCACACTGGCAGGACCACAGGAACCCCTCTTGGCTACAGTTAGGAAGAGTAAACTGATGTGGTTTGGCCATGGGACACGACACGACTCGCTGGAAAGACATTCCTGCAAGACACTCTTAAAGGAGGAAGGTGCAGAAGGCAGGCAGAGAAAGAGCTGGTCGGAGAACGTGATAGAATGGACAACCCTCAGGCTGCCAGAACTCCTGCGAGAAGCAGAGGATAGGCCGCGAGGGAGAAGAGTGATGGAGTCGTCTCCCCCTAAGACACTTAGGTCACGGGAATGAGAAGAAGATGTTTGTTTGTTCTTGTCCTGTCTGACAAAGATCAGTAAGTCGGGTTGATAATATTTCAGATAAAAAAAAGCATACCTCCGTTTATTCACAAGTCCATTTTTCATTACCTCATCTTTACCCACCCATGGCCTTCCATACACAAACACACACGCACACACAGGCGGCGCGCGCGCGCGATGAATTTGAGCTTTCTTGCTTGATGATAATGTGAGAACGCGAAACTAAAGTAAAAAAAAATCATTCAATAATTGTTTTAATGCGTTTGTAATCGTATGACTAATCCTGGTCTTTGCCAGAGTGTGCCGATACTTCTAACCTTTTAGTCTGATGAGATCTCCCCTTACCAAAAGCACGCGCGCTGTTCGTGGTTGCGCAACCGTTACCTGTGTAGCCTGTTCAGAAATCTGCGTTTTTTTTATGTTAGGTCTCGAATATACCATGATAATCAGCATTTTTGAACAGACAGATTCAATATCGAATATCTACACTCAGATTAGATGTAGGTGATTGTATAGACCTGTGCAGGAGGAACGTTGTGAGTGAAGTGTTGCACTGGAGCTGGAAGGCTGGGCGGCACGTGCAACAAAACGTGCTGTTGATCGTTTCCAAGTAGGTCATGTAATTCATTTTTTTTTCTTTTTTTTTTTTTGGTCGTTGAGTGAGGGAAAGCGGGGGAGGGGTGGGGGGGGGGGGGAGGAGCGGAGTATAGATATATATTTGTGAGTGTGTACGTAAATAGTGCATGTTCACCAGTGTTTCAAATGAAATTTTTATTGAATGGAAAATTTGTTGACAGTGTATTATCATTTTGTTTAATGTTAGGGCAAAAACAGTTAATCCGACAATAAACTGATTTCGGTTCGTCAGCATGTGCGAGCGCATGCATATATGTGTGTGTGTGTGTGTGTGTGTGTGTGTGTGTGTGTGTGTGTGTGTGTGTGTGGCGCGCGCGCGCGCGCGCGCGCGCCGCGCGCGTGTCATGAGCATGTGCGAGTGTATGCATGTTTGTTTGTGTGTGTGTGTGTGTGTGTGTGTGTGTGTATGTATGTGCGCGCGCGCGCGCGCGCGCGCGCGTGGTGTGTGTGTGGTGTGTGTGCGCGCGTGTGTGTGTGCGTGTGTGTGTGCGTGTGTGTGTGTGTGTGTGTGTGTGTGTGTGTGTGTGTGCACCGACATTTATGATTTCCCATTCCAATCCCCAGAGTGTCGTAATCACTGAAACAAAAACACGGAGGAAACGCAGACGAAAAGTTTTGTGATGAAATCCACTTTAAAAAGACAGACTACGTAATATTTATTCGCGTTTTTAAACTGGATCTGGATTCCAAATCAGCTCTTTCTAAACATAGGCTAAAGGGCACTTACATTGTAAGAGTTCATATACGCGAACGCCTTCTCCGCCATCCCCACCACCACCACCACCTGTTTTCCATCATCAGTGTTGCGGTTAGGATGTTGATATCAGTAGTTAATGACAAACAAGGCACATTTACATAGCTCATCGCGGTAATTACATAATGTCCAATGACTTTGTTCTGTTCAACTTCTGTGCTGTAGTATCGTGGAACAAAACACCAGGAACGGCAGTGATGACAGACGTAGCCCCAGCCAGCCTCATTGCACACCACCTCTTCACATCGCCATCGCTGATCCCACTGCCGCGATAACCACTGCTCCCACTGCCACTATCACCACTGCTCCTACTGTTGCTATCATCACTGCTCCCACTGCCACTATCACCACTGCTCCCACTGCCGCTATCACCACTGCTCCCACTGCCACTATCACCACTGCTCCCACTGCCGCTATCACCACTGCTCCCACTGCCGCTATCACCACTGCTCCTACTGCCGCTATCACCACTGCTCCCACTGCCACTATCACCACTGCTCCCACTGCCGCTATCACCACTGCTCCCACTGCCACTATCACCACTGCTCCCACTGCCGCTATCACCACTGCTCCCACTGCCGCTATCACCACTGCTCCCACTGCCACTATCACCACTGCTCCTACTGTTGCTATCACCACTGCTCCCACTGCCACTATCACCACTGCTCCTACTGTTGCTATCACCACTGCTCCCACTGCCGCTATCACCACTGCTCCTACTGCCACTATCACCACTGCTCCTACTGTTGCTATCACCACTGCTACTACTGCCACTATCACCACTGCTCCTACTGTCGCTATCACCACTGCTCCTACTGCCACTATCACCACTGCTCCTACTGCCGCTATCACCACTGCTCCTACTGCCACTATCACCACTGCTCCTACTGCCGCTATCACCACTGCTCCTACTGCCACTATCACCACTGCTCCTACTGCCACTATCACCACTGCTACTACTGCCACTATCACCACTGCTCCCACTGCTGCTATCACCACTGCTCCCACTGCTGCTATCACCACTGCTCCCACTGCTGCTATCACCACTGCTCCCACTGCCACTATCACCACTGCTCCCACTGCCACTATCACCACTGCTCCCACTGCCACTATCACCACTGCTCCTACTGCCACTATCACCACTGCTCCTACTGCCACTATCACCACTGCTCCTACTGCCACTATCACCACTGCTCCTACTGCCACTATCACCACTGCTCCCACT
This sequence comes from Conus canariensis, assembly GCA_033310375.1. Classification (NCBI taxonomy): domain Eukaryota; kingdom Metazoa; phylum Mollusca; class Gastropoda; order Neogastropoda; family Conidae; genus Conus; species Conus canariensis. The sequence continues at coordinate 57,002,282 of CM065725.1, forward strand.
GCTACTATCACCACTGCTCCTACTGCCGCTATCATCACTGCTCCCACTGCCACTATCACCACTGCTCCAACTGCCACTATCACCACTGCTCCTACTGTTGCTATCACCACTGCTCCTACTGCCACTATCACCACTGCTCCTACTGTTGCTATCACCACTGCTCCCACTGCCGCTATCACCACTGCTCCTACTGCCACTATCACCACTGCTCCTACTGCTGCTATCACACTGATCCCACTGCTGCTATCACCACTGCTCCTACTGTTGCTATCACCACTGCTCCCACTGCCGCTATCACCACTGCTCCTACTGTTGCTATCACCACTGCTCCTACTGCCACTATCACCACTGCTCCTACTGCTGCTATCATCACTGCTCCCACTGCCACTATCACCACTGCTCCTACTGCCACTATCTCCACTGCTCCTACTGCCACTATCACCACTGCTCCCACTGCCGCTATCACCACTGCTCCTACTGCCGCTATCACCACTGCTCCCACTGCCACTATCACCACTGCTCCCACTGCCGCTATCACCACTGCTCCCACTGCCACTATCACCACTGCTCTCCCACTGCCGCTATCACCACTGCTACCCCACTGCCGCTATCACCACTGCTCCCACTGCCACTATCACCACTGCTCCTACTGTTGCTATCACCACTGCTCCCACTGCCACTATCACCACTGCTCCTACTGTTGCTATCACCACTGCTCCCACTGCCGCTATCACCACTGCTCCTACTGCCACTATCACCACTGCTCCTACTGTTGCTATCACCACTGCTACTACTGCCACTATCACCACTGCTCCTACTGCCGCTATCACCACTGCTCCTACTGCCACTATCACCACTGCTCCTACTGCCGCTATCACCACTGCTCTACTGCCACTATCACCACTGCTCCTACTGCCGCTATCACCACTGCTCCTACTGCCACTATCACCACTGCTCCTACTGCCACTATCACCACTGCTACTACTGCCACTATCACCACTGCTCCCACTGCTGCTATCACCACTGCTCCCACTGCTGCTATCACCACTGCTCCACTGCCACTATCACCACTGCTCCCACTGCCACTATCACCACTGCTCCCACTGCCACTATCACCACTGCTCCTACTGCCACTATCACCACTGCTCCTACTGCCACTATCACCACTGCTCCTACTGCCACTATCACCACTGCTCCTACTGCCACTATCACCACTGCTCCCACTGCTACTATCACCACTGCTCCTACTGCCGCTATCATCACTGCTCCCACTGCCACTATCACCACTGCTCCAACTGCCACTATCACCACTGCTCCTACTGTTGCTATCACCACTGCTCCTACTGCCACTATCACCACTGCTCCTACTGTTGCTATCACCACTGCTCCCACTGCCGCTATCACCACTGCTCCTACTGCCACTATCACCACTGCTCCTACTGCTAGCTATCACACTGATCCCACTGCTGCTATCACCACTGCTCCTACTGTTGCTATCACCACTGCTCCCACTGCCGCTATCACCACTGCACTGCTCCTACTGTTGCTATCACCACTGCTCCTACTGCCACTATCACCACTGCTCCTACTGCTGCTATCATCACTGCTCCCACTGCCACTATCACCACTGCTCCTACTGCCACTATCTCCACTGCTCCTACTGCCACTATCACCACTGCTCCCACTGCCACTATCACCACTGCTCCCACTGCCACTATCACCACTGCTCCCACTGCCACTGTCACCACTGCTCCCACTGCCACTATCACCACTGCTCCCACTGCCACTATCACCACTGCTCCTACTGCTGCTATCACCACTGCTCCCACTGCCACTATCACCACTGCTCCTACTGCTGCTATCACCACTGCTACCACTGCCACTATCACCACTGCTCCTACTGCTGCTATCACCACTGCTCCTACTGCCACTATCACCACTGCTCCTACTGCCACTATCACCACTGCTCCTACTGCCGCTATCACCACTGCTCCCACTGCCACTATCACCACTGCTCCTACTGCCGCTATCACCACTGCTCCCACTGCCACTATCACCACTGCTCCCACTGCTACTATCACCACTGCTCCCACTGCCACTATCACCACTGCTCCCACTGCTGCTATCACCACTGCTCCCACCGCCACTATCACCACTGCTCCCACTGCTGCTATCACCATGCTCCTACTACTACTATCACCACTGCTCCCACTGCTACTATCACCACTGCTCCCACTGCTACTATCACCACTGCTCCTACTACTACTGTCACCACTGCTACTACTGCCACTATCACCACTGCTCCTACTACTACTACTATCACCACTGCTCCTACTGCTACTATCACCACTGCTCCTACTACTATTATCACCATTGCTACTACAACTACTACTATCACCATTGCTACTATTGTTGCTATCACCATTGCTACTACTGCTACTATCACCATTGCTACTACTATCACCATTGCTACTATTGCTACTAACACCACTGCTACTACTGCTACTATCACCACTGCTACTACTGCTGCTATCACCATTGTTACTACTATCACCATTGCTACTATTGCTGCTATCACCACTGCTACTATCACCATTGCTACTACTGCTACTATCACCATTACCAGTACTACTACTCCTACTATCACCATTGCTACTACTGTACTATCATCACTGCTACTACAGCTGCTATCACCACTGCTACTACAGCTACTATCACCATTGCTGCTACTCCTTGTATCAGCACTGCTACTCCTGCTACTATCACTACTGCTTATTCTGCTGCTATCACTGTTGCTATTATTGCTGCTATCACCACTGCTACTACTGCTGATATCACCACTGCTACTGCTACTGCTACTATCACCATTGCTACTACTGCTACTATCACCATTGCTACTATTTTTACTATCACCATTGCTACTACTGATGCTATCACCATTGCTACTGCCACTACTATCACCACTGCTACTACTGCTACTGTCACCACTGCTACCACTGCTACTACTGCTATTGTCACCATTGCTAACACTGCTACTATCACCATTGCTACTATTTTTACTATCACCATTGCTACTACTGATGCTATCACCATTGCTACTGCCACTACTATCACCACTGCTACTATTGCTACCGTCACCACTGCTACTACTGCTACTGTCACCACTGCTAACACTGCTACTATCACCACTGCTACTATTACTGTTATCACCATTGCTAACACTGCTACTATCACCATTGCTACTATTACTATCACCACTGCTACTACTGCTACTGTCGCTACTGCTACTACTACTACTATCATCACTGCTCCTCCTCCTCCTCCTTCTACTACTACTACTACTACTACTACTACTACTACTACTACTACTACTACTGTCACCATTGCTACTATTACTATCACCACTGCTACTACTGCTGCTATCACCATTGCTCTAACTGCTACTGTATCACCATATCTACTACTGCTACTATCACCATTTCTACTACTGCTACTGTCACCACTGCCACTATACTACTATCACCACTGCTACTACTACTGCTTTTACTATCACCATTGTTGCCACTGCTACTATGACCACTGCCACTACTGCTACTATCACCACTGCTACTACTACTATTATCACCACTGCTACTACTACTACAACTACTACTACTACTGCTGCTGCTACTATCACCATTACTACTACTGCTAAATATTACCATTGCTACTACTACCACTATCACCACTGCTACTACTACTACTATCACCACTGCTACTACTACTACTGTATCACCATTATTACTACTGCTACTAGTACCACTGTTTCTGCTGCTCTCACCACTGCCAGTGCTGCTGCTATCACCACTGCTAGTACTGCTGCTATCACCACTGATACTAGTGCTACTATCCACTACTACTGCTGCGGCAATCACCACTGATACTGGTGCTACTATCCACTGCTACTACTGCTACTCTCAGACCTGCTGATTGTTTACTAATCACCGCCGGAGAGCCGGAGCTGACAAATCCTCTGTGTGACATGGTCACTGTGTGTTGGGCATTATGGCCACTGTGTGTTGGGCATTATGGCCACTGTGTGTTGGGCATTATGGCCACTCTGTGTTGGGCATTATGGTCACTGTGTGTTGGGCATTATGGCCACTGTGTGTTGGGCATTATGGTCACTGTGTGTTGGCATTATGGCCACTGTGTTTAGGCATTATGGCCACTGTGTATTGGGCATTATGGCCACTGTATGTTGGGCATTATGGCCACTGTGTGCTGGGCATTATGGCCACTGTGTGTTGGGCATTATGGTCAATGTGTGCTGGACAAAATGGTCACACTGTGTGTTGGGCATTATGGCAACTGTGTGTTGGGCATTATGGTCACTGTGTGTTGGGCATTATGGTCACTGTGTGTTGGGCATTATGGCCACTGTGTGTTGGGCATTATGGTCACTGTGTGTTGGGCATTATGGTCACTGTGTTTTGGCCATTATGGTCACTGTGTGTTGGGCATTATGGCCACAGTGTGCTGGGCATTATGGCCACTGTGTGTTGGTCATTATGGTCACTGTGTGCTGGACAAATGGTCACACTGTGTGTTGGGCATTATAGCAACTGCGTGTTCGGCATTATGGCCACTGTGTGTTGGGCATTATGGTCACTGTGTGTTGGGCATTATGGCAACTGTGTGTTGGGCATTATGGTCACTGTGTGTTGGGCATTATGGTCACTGTGTTTTGGGCATTATGGTCACTGTGTGTTGGGCATTTTGGCCACTGTGTGTTGGGCATTATGGCCACTGTGTGTTGGGCATTATGGCCACTGTGTGTTGGGCATTACAATCACTGTGTGTTGGGCATTATGGTCACTGTGTGTTGGGCATATGGCTACTGTGTGTTGGGCATTATGGCCACTGTGTGTTGGGCATTATGGCCACTGTGTGTTGGATATTATGGCCACTGTGTGCTTGACAATATGGTCACTGTGTGTTGGGCATTATGGTCACTGTGTGTTGGGCATTATGGCCACTGTGTGTTGGGCATTATGGCCACTGTGTGTTGGGCATTCGGGCCACTGTGTGTTGGGCATTATGGCCACTGTGTGTTGGGCATTTTGGCCACTGTTTGTTGGACATTAGGGCCACTGTGTATTGGACATTATGGTCACTGTGTGTTGGACATTATGGCCACTGTGCTTTGGGCATTATGGTCACTGTGTTTTGCCATTATGGCAACTGTGTGTTGGGCATTATGGCAACTGTGCGTTGGGCATTATGGCCACTGTGTGTTGGGCATTATGGCCACTGTGTGCTGGACAATATGGCCACTGTGTGTTGGGCATTATATTATGGCAACTGTGTGTTGGGCATTATGGTTACTGTGTGTTGGGCATTACGGCCACTGTGTGTTGTGCATTATGGCCACTGTGTGTTGGGCATTATGGCCACTGTGTGTTGGGCATTTTGGCCACTGTGTGTTGGGCATTATGGTCACTGTGTGTTGGGCATTATGGCCACTGTGTGTTGGGCATTTTGGCCACTGTGTGTTGGGCATTTTGGCCACTGTGTGTTGGATATTATGGCCACTGTGTGTTGGGCATTTTGGCCACTGTGTGTTGGACATTATGGCCACTGTGTGTTGGGCATTATGGCCACTGTGTGTTGGGCATTATGGCCACTGTGTGTTGGGCATTATGGTCACTGTGTGTTGGGCATGGCTTTGCTCTGGGATCGTTCAGCAGCCGCCTTCAAGTCAGTGCCAATTAAAACGAGTTCAATGGAAACAGGCGCACGTGGAATGGCGGCCTGTGATTTCCAGATGCAGCTTTATGACTGCCGGCAGATTTTCTTGGATGTGATTTTTCTGCCGTTCGGAGGTGAGCGTCTCTTCACCTTATTTCCTTCTGTTCAAAAGTGATCGTAAAACCCATGCACATAATATCCTGAGGAATGTTAAACAATGTGCTCGTGCCTCACAAGCAGTAAAATCTTTATCTCCACAATACGTGGCCAATTTTGAGAAAGATCCAAAGCATAAAATCCATAGCCAGAACATTAGGACAGGCTTTTAAAGGAGGTGTTTCCGCTATTCCTCACATTTCAGAATAGCTGCTGTGAAGATATTTTTAACTGTTACCTTTATATGACTCTTGTAGTGGAAAAGACAGTCATGTATGTGTGAAACACTTCGTATACCTCACAAAGAGGCAGAGAGAAAAGCGACTGGGTACATATATAAACTTGATGTTCATATCACGCTCAGTGGAATTTAAGATCAAACCACTAAACCCGAATAGGAGGATGAGCAAACATCTGGACACAACAATAATAACATATTAAATGTAGATCTGATGTCTCGAGTGCAATTCTCAGCGAAGTCACCGCCAAGAAAAGCTGTTAAGCTGATAAATCAAATCGATGTCCATCCCGCGTGAGGAGGTATTAGCCGCGAAGAAAAGGGATGGGTGGCCATCTGGACACCTTGTTTCATGTATGTGTGACTCTCTCTTGTCTATTTTCGATTTAAAAACTTTAGTCATCATCTATGCCTCCGTTAGCCTTCCACATAAGATGGTCTGGATTCAGTTATGGAGTAGTTAGACTTCCACATAAGATGGTCTGGATCCGGTTATGGAGTAGTTAGACTTCCACATAAGATGGTCTGGATCCGGTTATGGAGTAGTTAGACTTCCACATAAGATGGTCTGGATCCGGTTATGGAGTAGTTAGACTCCTACATAAGATGGTCTGGATCCGGTTATGGAGTAGTTAGACTTCCACATAAGATGGTCTGGATCCGGTTATGGAGTAGTTAGACTTCCACATAAGATGGTCTGGATCCAGTTATGGAGTAGTTAGACTTCCACATAAGATGGTCTGGATCCAGTTATGGAGTAGTTAGACTTCCACATAAGATGGTCTGGATCCAGTTATGGAGTAGTTAGACTTCCACATAAGATGGTCTGGATCCAGTTATGGAGTAGTTAGACTTCCACATAAGACGGTCTGGATCCAGTTATGGAGTAGTTAGACTTCTACATAAGACGGTCTGGATCCAGTTATGGAGTAGTTAGACTCTACATAAGATGGTCTGGATCCGGTTATGGAGTAGTTAGACTTCTACATAAGATGGTCTGGATCCAGTTATGGAATAGTCTGTTGGTTTTGTTTTTCAAAGCACTTCATAGCAGCAAGGCTTTATGCAGCAGTCTGTGTTTTCTGCTCTTTAAGACATTCGTTCAGTTCGTTCCAAGCACTTCGTAACAAAAAGGACTAGTGCAAGAGTCTGTAATATATGATTGACGTAACTCGTTTCAAGCACCTCATTACAATATCAGTGTTAATGCGACAGTGTGTACTATAATGCGCTTTGGATAACTCGTTCAACGCTCATGTTATATCAAGGGTTGATTTCACAGACTTTCATATAATGTGGTTTAAAATAACACGTGTAAATCATTTCATATTATAGCGGGTTGATGCAGCAGTTTGTGATATGATTCACAACTTTCTCTCCAGTCACTGCACAGCTGAAGGGTTAGGGTCAGAGTACGTGACATGATTATGAGCTAACTCATTCATCACTTCATAACGTTGCCCGTCTGTTGGCTGTTGGTCGTCGACGATGAAGCATGACATTAGGCGGGGGACTGGAAACGGCCCCACTGTGGCTGACCAGTCCCTGTGTGCAGGAAGGCTGTGCCGTCAGTTGGGCACAGTGGTCAACAGGCCCTGAAGACCAGGAGGACGCGGACCTGGATTTGCCATCATCACGTTCCTCTGAGCCTTTGCTACCCTGTACTACTCACAAGGAGCACCACCTGTGCTGAAGCACCTTGGCCAGACGGGGCGGTCCAGCACCACTGTGTCCCAGATGTCTGGGTCAGTGTGCAGTCTCTTTAGAGGGGCCATGGATGTGTCCTTGACGCGCTATTTCTAGCCACCTAATGAGAGCTTGTCTTTCCGCAGTTCATCATAGCGCCTCCTCTTAGGAGGACGCGCATAAGGCATTGGTACAAGCATTGGTACAAGGCATTGGTACAAGGTATTGGTACAAGGCATTGGTACAAGGTATTGGTACAAGGCATTGGTACAAGGTATTGGTACAAGGCATTGGTACAAGGATTGTACAAGGCATTGGTAAAAGTATTGGTACAAGCATTGGTACAAGGTATTGGTACAAGGCATTGGTACAAGGTATTGGTACAAGCATGGACAAGGTTTTGGTACAAGGCATTGGTACAAGGTATTGGTACAAGCATTGGCAAGGTATTGGTACAAGGCATTGGTACAAGGCATTGGTACAAGGCATTGGTACAAGGTATTGGTACAAGGCATTGGTACAAGGCATTGGTACAAGGTATTGGTACAAGGATTGGTCAGTATTGGTACAAGGCATTGGTACAAGCATTGGTACAAGGCATTGGTACAAGGTGGCCGCCCATCTGACGTGTTCCTTTCACACGTTGTAGATGCTGGACAGCTCAGCTTTGAAGAGAAGCCCTGTGTCTGGAACTTTGTCCTTCCAAGTAAACTTCAGCAGCTTTTCCGCAATTTATATGGAAGTGATGATTTTTTGGAGTGGCACTCATACACTGTGCAAGTCTCACAAGCCTACAACAGTGTGGGCAGAACAGCTGCCTTGTTCGCCCTCAGGTCTGTGGCCAGTGTATACCTCTCCTCTGCCACACACTTTCTCGTGATCGCCCAAAAGCTGAGCTTGCCTTGGCAATGCGTGCATCGTCCCCAACACCAATTTTGCAGATTCCCGGATGTGCTGCCATGGTATGTCAACAGCCTTCTGAGATTCCTCTTTGACAGTTAGTTCTGGTTCCATACACTCTTTCTGTAATGCAGACTGGCATGAGACCTCTGTCTTCCTGGTACTGATCGTGCGCCCAAAATTGTCACAGGCAGTAGAGAAGCGTTTAATGCTCTGCGCTCTGCTGCATTTAAATCCCAGTGACAGCGTTCAGTGCATAGTCGTCTGTTAACAACAGGTCGCGCAGTAACTCCTCTTCCACCTCGGTCTTGGCTTGAAGCCTCCGCTAGTTGAACAGCTTCCCTAAACCTGAATCTGATCCTGATGCCGTCTTCACCAACGCCAAAAGCGTTGGGCAGAATGGCTGAAAAATTGATGCCGAACGGTTCGGGTGCCAGAACACAGCCTGCTTGATTCCATTTGTAAGGAGGAAAGCATGGCAGAGTCAGTCGTCCAGTACTCCGGCAAACATGTCATTGTGGAGCTGGCTCTCCTGTCTGGACTGCCACACTTTGCCATGATCCTCCACAGCCTCTCACAACTAACAGATCCATCGCCTTTGTGAGGTCCAGGACTATTGTTCAGAGGTCCCTTGTCTGTTCTTGGCACTTTTCTTGAAGCTGGCATACAGCAAACACTCCGTCGATCGTTCCATGATCCTTCCTACAGCCGCACTGACTTGATTCCAGGGGTTGAATGGCACGCTTTATGAGAACTCTTGCCAGAATCTTGCTGGCGATGACCAAGAGAGACATTCCTCTGGTTGACGCAGGTGTGACTGTGTTCCTTTCTCTGGCAGCGATGGACAATGGAAGCATCCTAGTGCATCTGAGGAATGCCTTCCTGTTCCCACGTGGCTTTAGATAAGTCGCTGAACTTCTGCAGTCGGACTGGTTCCCATTCCAGTAGATTTCAGCTGGGATAAACTCAGAGGCTGGTCATGATAAGTGATGTAGCTCACCTGCAGCTTCTGGATTTCCTCATTGTTTTCATCTGACCAGCCTTGGTGACTGAGGGGACTTTGGCATCGCGGTACTGTATACCAATTACCTGAATGGAGAATGAGAACGACGAGCTTATTCCGTGCACATGGCTTTCATCCGGGCCTTCATGGCCTTATGCAACTGACCTTTAACCTCCACGGGATTGATCAAGTTGGGGACACACGCACTGAATGGTGGCTTAGTACTTCCCCTGAGGAGGAGCCGCAGTGTTATGAGTCGGTGGTTCAGTCCTTTGGGGACACTGGGAGCTTGCTGATCAGATGTGACCTGAAGTGAAAGGCCACTCCTGCTTCACGCCGCTGATCCCTGCAGAAGGTAGTCAGCCGGCTGTCACCTCTCAGCTGGCCTTGCTTTGCCAACCTGCTCCCCCTGGAATGTCGCGGCCATCCAGCTCTCCCCACACGTGCCATCTGTCTGTCAGATCTGTCACACGTGCCATCTGTCTGTCAGGTCTGTCACACGTGCCATCTGTCTGTCAGGTCTGTCGCTTTGGAGCCGTCCATAAGTTCCCTACATTCCACGTGGGACTGGTGAGTGACGTCACTGGTCTTTTCCCCTTTGTGTTCTGACTGCAAGAATGCGATCCCCACCTGCCGTGGCAGACAGACCGGGGTGAATAATTTAAGGATTGGGACCACTGTCGTCGCATGTGTCTGAGACAACTGGCTTTACACTCTGCAATTGCAGCAACAACCAGTCTGGAAAAACAGTGCTCAAAGCACTTAGTGACATGAAGGGCAAAGCCACAGTCTGTGACATAATGTTTGAAAGAGCTGTTCCAAGCTCTTCATAATGTCAAGACTAAGAGCTGCTGGGCAGCAGTGGTACTGTGACATAGGTTGTTTGGGTGGGGGGATTTTTTTTAGGGTGGTGATGGAGGGGAACTGGGCAGATGGTCTCGTCCTTCTCCATACCTGATGAACAGCAGTCTCTCAGAGATCTGGAATGTCGTACACCCACAGCATTACCTAACTGGGCAGCACCGAACTTCAAAAGACGTCCACTTCCCAGAGCCGCCTGTTGTCTTGTTTTTTTAAATTGTATAAAGAGATACTCCATTACTTTTCGTCATGCAGGCACCGATAAACATTATTCTCTCACCCTGCCAATACCAAGATAATCACCTCTCAAATTTCTCCACAAAGTTTGACTTGATGAAGTTTTCTTTTCAATCTTTA
>CM065725.1:57018212-57025712 GCA_033310375.1 Conus canariensis
GTTGCGCTGCGCTATATTGTGTGGTGTGGTATGGTGTGGTATGGTGTGATGTGGGGTTGCGCTGCGCTATATTGTGTGGTGTGGTATGGTGTGGTATGGTGTGATGTGGGGTTGCGCTGCGCTATATTGTGTGGTGTGGTATGGTGTGGTATGGTGTGATGTGGGGTTGCGCTGCGCTATTTGTGTGTGGTTGTGGTATGGTGTGGTATGGTGTGGATGTGGGGTTGCGCTGCGCTATATTGTGTGGTGTGGTATGGTGTGGTATGGTGTGATGTGGGGTTGCGCTGCGCTTATATTGTGTGGTGTGGTATGGTGTGGTATGGTGTGATGTGGGGTTGCGCTGCGCTATATTGTGTGGTGTGGTATGGTGTGGTATGGTGTGATGTGGGGTTGCGCTGCGCTATATTGTGTGGTGTGGTATGGTGTGGTATGGTGTGATGTGGGGTTGCGCTGCGCTATATTGTGTGGGTGTGGGTATGGTGTGGTATGTGTGTGATGTGTGGGGTTGCGCTGCGCTATATTGTGTGGTTGTAGTGTGGTATGGTGATGTGGTTGCGCCTTATGTGGTTGTATGGTGTAGGTGTGATGTGGGGTTGCGCTGCGCTATATTGTGTGGTGGTGGTATGGGTTGGTGTGGTATGGTGTGATGTGGGGTTGCGCTGCGCTATATTGTGTGGTGTGGTATGGTGTGGTATGGTGTGATGTGGGGTTGCGCTGCGCTATATTGTGTGGTGTGGTATGGTGTGGTATGGTGTGATGTGGGGTTGCGCTGCGCTATATTGTGTGGTTGTGGTATGGTGTGGTATGGTGTGATGTGGGGTTGCGCTGCGCTATATTGTGTGGTGTGGTATGGTGTGGTATGGTGTGATGTGGGGTTGCGCTGCGCTATATTGTGTGGTGTGGTATGGTGTGGTATGGTGTGATGTGGGTTGCGCTGCGCTATATGGTGGTGTGAGTGTGTATGGTGTGATGTGGGTTGGCTGCGCAATTGTGTGGTGTGGTATGGGTGGTATGGTGTGATGTGGGGTTGCGCTGCGCTATATTGTGTGGTGTGGTATGGTGTGGTATGGTGTGATGTGGGGTTGCGCTGCGCTATATTGTGTGGTGTGGTATGGTGTGGTATGGTGTGATGTGGGGTTGCGCTGCGCTATATTGTGTGGTGTGGTATGGTGTGGTATGGTGTGATGTGGGGTTGCGCTGCGCTATATTGTGTGGTGTGGTATGGTGTGGTACGGTGTGATGTGGGGTTGCGCAGCGCTATATTGTGTGGTGTGGTATGGTGTGGTAGGTGTGATGTGGGGTTGCGCTGTGCTTATTGTGTGGTGTGGTATGGTGTGGTACGGTGTGATGTGGGGTTGCGCTGCGCTATATTGTGTGGTGTGGTATGGTGTGGTATGATGTGATGTGGGGTTGCGCTGTGCTATATTGTGTGGGTGGTGGTATGGTGATGGTATGGGTGTGTGTGGTGGTTGCGCTGTGCTGTATTGTGTGGTGTGGTATGGTGTGGTAGTTTGTTTCGTGCTATATTGTGTGGTGTGGTATGGTGTAGGTGTATGATGTGTGCCAGTTATTGTGGGGTGGTGGTATGGTGTGGTATTGGTGTGCTATATTGTGTGGTGTGGTATGGTTGTAGTGTATATTTGCGCTGTGCTATATTGTGTGGTGTGGTATGGTGTGGTATTTGTCTGTGCTATATTGGTGTGTTGGTGTGGTATGGTGTCATGTGGGTTTGGCTGGTATTGTGTATTATATAGTGTGGTATGGTGTGTATTTGCGCTGTGCTATATTGTGTGTTGTGTGTGGTATTGTGTGTGGTATATTGTGTGTGATTATGGGTTGGTGTGTGTATTAGTGGTATGGTGTGGTATTTGCGCTGTGCTATATTGTGTGGTGTGGTATGGTGTGGTATTTGCTGTGCTATATTTGTGGTGGTGTGGTATGGTGTGGTATTTGTGCTATATTGTGTGGTGTGGTATGGTGTGGTATTTGTGCTATATTGTGTGGTGTGGTATGGTGTGGTATTTGTGCTATATTGTGTGGTGTGGTATGGCGTGGTATTTGGCTATATTGTGTGGTATGGTGTGTATTTGCAATATTGTGTGTATGGTATGGTGGGGTATTTGTGCTATATTGTGTGGTGTGGTATGGTGTGGTATTTGTGCTATATTGTGTGGTGTGGTATGGTGTGGTATTTGTGCTATATTGTGTGGTGTGGTATGGTGTGGTATTTGCGCTGTGCTGTATTGTGTAATGTGGTATGGTGTGGTATTTGTGCTGCATTGTGTGGTGTAGTATGGTGTGGTATTTGTGATGTGCTATATTGTGTGATGTGGAGTTGTGTAATGCTGCATTGTAGCGTGGCGTGGTGTGGTGTGGTGTGTGATGTGGTATTGTGTGTGGTGTTGTGTGCGATGTATTATGGTGCAGAGTGTCGTGGTAATATTGTGCTATGCTGTGGTGTGGTGTGGTGTGGTTATAGGCTAAGCTGTGTTGTTGTGTAATGTGGTATGGTAATATGCTATGCTAAATTGTGGTGTGGTGTAGTAGTATGCTTTTCCAAATTGTGGTGTGGTATGGTATTATGCTGTGCGGCATTGTGGTGTGATTTGGTAATGTGCTATGCTTTATAGTGGTATGGTTGTTAATGTGCTTTGCTTTATTGTGGTATGGTATGATAATGTGCTATGCTGTATTGTGATGTGGTATGATGTGCTTTGCTTTATTGTGGTGTGGTATGGAAATGTGCTATGCTGTATTGTGGTGTGGTATGATGTGCTTTGCTTTATTGTGGTGTGGTATGGAAATGTGCTATGCTGTATTGATGTGTGGTATGGTAATGTGCTATGCTTTATTGTGGTGTAGTTTGGTAATGTGCTATGCTTTATTGTGGTGTGGTATGGCAATGTGCTATGCTTTATTGTGGTGTGGTATGAAAATGTGCTATGTTTTATTGTGGTGTGGTATGGAAATGTGCTATGCTTTATTGTGGTAGTGGTATGGTAATGTGCTATGCTGTATTGTGATTTGGTATGGCTAATGTGCCATGCTTTATTGTGATTTGGTATGGTAATGTGATATGCTTTATTGTGGTGTGGTATGGTAATGTGCTATGCTTTATTGTGGTGTGGTATGGTAATGTGCTATCCTGTATTGTGGTGTGGTGATGGTAATGTGCTATGCTTTATTGCTGGTGTGGTATGGTATTGTGCTATGCTGTATTGATGTGTGGTATGGTAATGTGCTATGCTTTATTGTGGTGTGGTATGGTAATGTGCTATGTTTTATTGTGGTGTGGTATGGTAATGTGCTATGCTTTATTGTGGTGTGGTATGGTAATGTGCTATGCTTTATTGTGGTGTGGTATGGTAATGTGCTATGCTTTATTGTGGTGTGGTACGGAAATGTGCTATGCTTTATTGTGTGTGGTATGAAAATGTGCTATGTTTTATTGTGGTGTGGTATGGAAATGTGCTATGCTTTATTGTGGTGTGGTATGGTAATGTGCTATGCTGTATTGTGATTTGGTATGGTAAATGTGCCATGCTTTATTGTGATTTGGTATGGTAATGTGCTATGCTTTATTGTGGTGTGGTATGGTATTGGGCTATGCTGTATTGATGTGTGGTATGGTAATGTGCTATGCTTTATTGTGGTGTGGTATGGTAATGTGCTATGTTTTATTGTAGTGTGGTATGGTAATGTGCTATGCTTTATTGTGGTGTGGTATGGTAATGTGCTATGCTTTATTGGGGTGTGGTATGGTAATGTGCTATGCTTTATTGTGGTGTGGTATGGAAATGTGCTATGCTGTATTGATGTGTGGTATGGTAATATGATATGTTTTATTGTGGTGTGGTATGGTAATGTGCTAATGCTGTATTGTGATTTGGTATGGTAATGTGATAGTTTTATTGTGGTGTGGTATGGTAATGTGCTATGCTTTATTGTGGCGTGGTACGGTAATGTGCTATGCTGTATTGTGATTTGGTATGGTAATGTGCCATGCTTTATTGTGATTTGGTATGGTAATGTGCTATGCTTTATTGTGGTTTGGTATGGTAATGTGCTATGCTTTATTGTTGTGTGGTATGGTAATGAGCTATCCTGTATTGTGGTGTGGTATGGTAATGTGCTAGTTTTATTGTGGTGTGGTATGGTAATGTGCTATGCTTTATTGTGGTGTGGTATGGTATTGTGCTATGCTGTATTGTGGTGTGGTATGGTAATGTGCTATGTTTTATATGTGGTGTGGTATGGTAAATGTGCTATGTTTTATTGTGGGTGTGGTATGGTAATGTGCTATGCTGTATTGTGGTGTGGTATGGTAATGTGCTATCCTTTATTGTGGTGTGGTATGTTAATGTGCTATGCTGTATTGTGATGTGGTATGGTAATGTGCTATCCTTTATTGTGGTGTGGTATGGTAATATACTAAGCTAGATTGTATTGCAGTATGGTAATGTGCCATGCTGTAATGTGTGTGAGTGTGGCAATGTGCTATGTCGCACTGTGGCGTGCTGTGGTAATATACTATACCGTGTTGTGGTGTGGTATGGTGTGGTAATGAGTTATGCCTTATTGCGGTGTGGTATGGTAATGTGCTATGACATATTGTGGTGTGATGTGGCAATGTGCTATGTCGCACTGTGGTGTGCTGTGGTAATATACTATACCGTGATGTGGTGTGGTATGGTGTGGTAATGAGTTATGCCTTATTGTGTTGTGGTATGGTAATACGCTATGGCATATTGTGGTGTGGTGTGGTAATGTGCTATGCCGTATTGTTGTGTGGTGTGGTAATGTGTTTTGCTGTATTGTTGTGTGGTGTGATATTATGCTATGCCGTATTGTGGTGTGGTATGGTAATGTGCTGTGCCACATTGATGTGTGTGGCAATGTACTATGCCGTGTCATGGAGTGATGTTGCATTGTGCTATGCCATATTGTTGTGCAACATAGTAATGTGCTAGCTCGTATGGTGATGTGGTGTGGTGATATGCTATGCAGTATTATGGTGTTATGTGGTAATGTGTTATGCTGTATTGAGGCGTAATGTGGTGATGTGCTATGCTATATTGTGGTGTGGTATGGAATTTTGGTATGCGGTATCATGGTGTGGTGTAATGAGGTGTGGTATTGTGCTATGCTATGTTGTGGTGTGGTATAGTAATATGCTATGCTAAATTGTGGTGTGGTATGGTATAATGCTATGCTGTTTTGTGGTGTGGTATGTTAATGTGCTATGCTGCAGGGTGGTGTGGTGTGGTATGGTAGTGTGCTATGCTGTACTGTGATGTGATGTGGTGTGGTATTGTGCAATAGAATATTGTGGTATGATATGGTAATATAATGTGCTGTGTTGTGATGTGGTGTGGTAATCTGCTCTGCAGCATTGTGGTGTGGTGTTGTAATACACTATGCCTCGTTGTGATGTGGTGTGGTAATGTGCCGAGCCATGTTGCCATGTGGCATGGTACTATTCTATGCTGTAGTGTGGTGTGGTGTAGTAATGTGCTATGCCATATTGTGACGTAGTGTGGTATGGTATTGTGCTATCTCATATCCTGATGTGATATGGTAATGTGCTATACTGGGTGCTGTGGTATGGTAATACGGTGTGCCATATTGTGTGTAACGTATTATGCCATATTGTGGTGTTATAAGGTAAAGTGCCATGCTGAATTGTGGTGTGGTGTGGTAATGTACTATGCCATATTGTGGTGTGGTGTGGTAATGTGCCATGCCATATTGTGGTATGATGTGGTAATGTGCTATTCTGTGTTGTGGTGTGATGTGGTAATGTGCCTTGCTATATTGTGGTCTTGTGGTGTGATGTGGTAATGTGCCTTGTCATATTGTGGTATTGTGTCCTGTGGTATTCTGTAATCCTGTGTTGTGCGTAGTATGATATTATGCTGTGCCGTATTGTGGGGTGGGGTGGTATTGTGCTATACCTTATTGTGGCATGATATGGTATTATGTCATGCTGTATGGTGGTGTGGTGTATTGTGATGTGGTGTGGTATTGTGCTATGCCATGTTGTAGTGTGGTGTGGTGGTGCGTTGTGCTGTATTGTAGTGTGGTGTGGTATCGTGCTATGCCATGTTGTAGTGTGGTGTGGTGGTGCGGTAAGCTGTATTGGTAGTGTGGTGTAGTATTGTGCTATGCCATGTTGTAGTGTGGGTGTGGTGGTGCGGTATGCTGTATTGGTAGTGTGGTGTAGTATTGTGCTATGCCATGTTGTAGTGTGGTGTGGTGGTGCGGTATGCTGTATTGGTAGTGTGGTGTAGTATTGTGCTATGCCATGTTGTAGTGTGGTGTGGTGGTGCGGTATGCTGTATTGGTAGTGTGGTGTAGTATTGTGCTATGCCATATTGTAGTGTGGTGTGGTGGTGCGGTATGCTGTATTGGTAGTGTGGTGTAGTATTGTGCTATGCCATATTGTAGTGTGGTGTGGTGGTGCGGTATGCTGTATTGTGGTGTGGTATTGTGCTGTGCTGTATTATGGTGTGGTGTGTTATTGTGCCATGCGTATTGTGGTGTGGTGTGGTATTGCGCTATGCCGTGTTGTAGTGTGGTGTGGTATTGTGCTATACAGTATTGTAGTGTGGCGTGGTATTGTGCTATGCCGTGTTGTAGTGTGGTGTGGTATTGTGCTATGCAGTATTGTAGTGTGGTGTGGTATATTATTGTGTAAACGGTGTGGAATGTAAGCGCTTAGGTTGGTCTCTATGCTGAGAATAGTGCGTATATAAGTATTCATTATTATTTATGTGTTTATTGTATATATTATTATTGTTTATTGTGCTATGCAGTATTGTAGCGTGGTGTGGTGGTGCGTTATGCCGTATTTTAGTGTGGTGTGGTATTGTGCTATGCGTATGTGTGGTGTGGTGTGGTGGTGCGTTATGCCGTATTGTAGTGTGGTGTGGTATTGTGCTATGCCGCTTTTTAGTGTGGTGTGGTATTGTGCCATGTCGTTTTTGTGTGTGGTGTGTGTTGTGTGTGTGTGTGGTATTGGTATTGGTGCTTGCGGTTTTTTTGTTTGGTGTGTTGTGGTTGGTTTGTGTTGTGTGGTAGTGGTGTTGTGTTTGTGGGTTGTGGTGTCATGCGGTTTTGTGGTGTGGTGTTGTATGGTATTGTGCTTGCTGTTTTTTGTAATGTTGTATTTTGCTGTGGTCTATTGCTGTAACGTGTGGCTATGCTGTAAGTTTGTCTTGTGGTGTTGTGTGGTTTGTTTTAGGTTGTCTTGCGGTGTGATATTGTTTTTACGTTGTCTTGTGTACTGTCATGTGCTATTGTTTTTGATTGTCTGTGGAGTGGTGTTGTACTGTTCTCTTGTGGAGTCATGTGGTGTCTGTGGTGTCCTTGTGATGTCATGTGGTGTTTTTAGGTTGTCTTCTGGTGTCATGTGGCGTTGTTTAGGTTGTCTTGTGATGTCATGTGGTGTTGTTTAAGGTTGTCTTGTGGTGTCATGTGGTGTTGTTTAAGGTTGTCTTG